>OY728157.1:1440514683-1441764683 GCA_963277665.1 Viscum album
TACCTAGAGTCTTTATGGTTGAGAAATAACTAACCTATAAGGATTATGAAGTAAGTGAAAAGAGGTATTTCGAAGAAGAGGTATTACTCTTAACTGAGTGTTTTCATTATATCTATTCTTATATCTCTATAAAATATTATATAAAAATGATAATATACTAAAATAAGTATATTTAACAAATTTAGATGTTATTATTCCTACATCATAATCCTTATTCATCTCTTTTCTAACCAATAGAAAATGAAAACATTACTCATGTGTAAGTATGAACAACTGTCTCCACGTAGAAGTGTAATTATATTTTCATCACATATTTACATGGATGGTTATAAAGATTTACTTAGTTGATAAATTTTATATTTTTGATGTAATTATGATTTCTTAAATATAATATATCATCTACATTGTTACCTTTCATCATGTTAAAAACTGATAACATTGCTCGTGTGCATGTGTGGACTACCACCTTTTTGAAAGGATTTAATTCATTTTTCATTTATTTATTCAATTTATGATTATAAATATGTATATAATTAATATTTTGTATATTTATATAATTATTAAAATTTTAGAGATGATGGAACCATGATCATGATTCAAGGACCACATATTCTAAATTGAAACATATACACAAAATAAAGCAGTTAATAACAGAAATAATGATGATAATGAAAGATTATTAATGATTTGTTGATTCAATATTATAATTAAAACTTGTATTGTAATATAATTTTGTATTTTAATATGATATATAAGTATAATAAATTTATATTTATTATACTAGAGGTTAAGATAACTTACAAAGTAAGTCAATCCTAAGGTAAAGGTTTATTTAATAATTTCATCCTTATTTGGGATTACATATGTTTAAGTTTAAATTGGGTGAATTATAGAATATTTTTATGCTAAAACCTATATATTTTATTATAGATTTATTATTTCTAGATATTACATATTTTTATTTCATTTTCTTCTTTCTATGTACTCAAAAGTCTGGAAGAATATTTTTAAGGAAAAATGATTTTTTTCAATTCCAGTTAGAATCACATTCTTTGATGTCCACATTTTATATAATATGCATTATATAATACTTTAAATATCTCAAAATGATTTATTAATTTCATTTTACACATGTTTTACTTTTTATAAAAATGTTTGAAAGGAAACAATTCCTTATTTTTTGAATTTGACTCTTTTTGTTGAATGTGTGTATCGAATATTTTTACAAAACATACTTAAATTTTTTTTACTATCATCATGATTATTCTATGAATTTTTGAATAATTTAAAATTTTATATGGATATTTTAAACTGAATTTGTATTCACATTATTCTGTAAATTTTTATATATTAAGTAAGTGATTTCTAAATAAAATGCTATTCTCATCAAGAAATGTTATGGTGACCTTTTAAAATAATTTTCATATATCTCAACATTATTTTATGAATGTTATTATTTAATGAGGATATAATATAATGATACCATCAACCATATTACACCGTATAGATTATGATCACGTTTTCTATATAATTGACTAGGTAAAATATTTACAATTCGTATGATACTTTTTTGATTCAAATGTTAATGTTCATTATGTATTGAATATTTATTAATTTATTTAACATGATTAATTAATTAAACATTATAATATACTATTGGGGTGTTTTATAAACCATAGATTAATTATTAAAGTATTATCGTGACATTTTAAAAAATGCTATGTTTAATAGTGTATACAAAACACCACATCGAGCTTAAAAACGTGAAATTTTATTATTTAAATGTTATAGTTACAACAAAGTATTTAAATTGGGGGGTTTTAATGTTTTTAATTGAATAATGAAATATATATAAAGGGTACAGTAAATAAATATTTATTGACTAATGCTTATGAAATAAGAACTCAATTTTTCAGTAAGGCAATTTTATGCTTCAAAAATTTGTTTTTATTTAAACCATGGTTTCTATTTAGTTTTTTGAGCAAATTAAATAACTAGTTTTATAAAATATAACATATTTAATAAGATTAATTTTTATTATTTCTTAAATAACCATTTAAAATTTTTCTAAAAATGAATTTTTGATATTTTTTTGAAATGTTTTATTTTTCAATGAGTAGTGAAAAATGCTGATTTTTATTGGAACCTATATTTTATTTTAGAGTATTTAAAAATTATAATTAAAATTTATGTTAGTTTTAAAATTTTATTGGTTAATTTTGTTAAAAATAAACCAATTGTGGTGTTTTTTTATTAATGTTATACTAGAATTTGGTATAAAAACTTTATTTATTTTTAAAATGCATTTTTCTAAAAAGTATTTCTCAGAAATTTTTTTAGGTTTAATTTAATATTAAAATTTTCCAATTATAGAAATTGAATCATGAAAAATTGATTCTATATTTGGAATTATGAGGCACAAATTTTGAAAATATATACCATTTATATTTTTTAATTATGAATAGTAACCCTAAATGTGTTTGTTTATATTATTAAGGTAAAATTGGTTAATTATGAATAAAACTAATGTGATAAGGATTTTAATTCTTTAAAGAACTTTTATTTATTGTATTTGATGAGTCTATTTTTCCATAATCACAATAAATTATAAAATATTATTTTTTTAAATTTATATTGGATTTTGACTATTATATTTAAGTTAAATTTAATGTTAGAAATGCAACTTTATTAATTTTCGTATTTATAATATTGTGTGATGGGGATAAAAAACGTATTCTTGGTCATAAATGGTTATTTATAATATTAATTATTTTTTATCATGGTTATTTATATATAATTATTAGTGATGAAATAGTTACGTTATCTACTTATGCAGCACTGATATAGTGCAAGTGTAAGTGGTAGAAAAATCAAGTAAAATATTTTAAAACCACTATAAGTAATAATTTTTTGTTTGTATTAAAGTTTCCAATGAATTTTATATTTAAAAATATCATATTATCAATGTGTTAATAGATTATATTTTAATTCCCTTATATTCATTTAATGTTAAAAACTAAATTAAATTAATAGTTTCAAAAATTCCAGTAATGGTATTTTATAAGAAACAATATTTTATTAAATGATTTAAAATTAATAAAAATACTATATTACAAAAATTATATGGTATGTTGTTGAAATTATTTTATATGGTCCATTCATGGTTCACTTTCCATTGTAGAGTATATTTGTTGACCCTTAAAGGGTAAAAAAGTTTATATCAGGGTAATTTTTTAAAGGGTTAACAAGGGGGTTAAAAGTATGCAATAAGGGTTAAAAATGACCATAAATTATCCAAATTCTATTGAATGGGAAGACATAAACTCTTATTTATCATATATTCCAATTATATCATTTTGGATCTATTATAAAATGAATAATAATTGAAATTAATCTATTACTTTATGAAATTTCAATAGTTCCCCTCCTCAATGTAAAACCCCATGATTTTGTGGTAGTTCTGTTTTAAAATTTAAAATATTTGATATTTTATGAGTCACACAAAACAATGTTTAAAACCGTAATTAAATATTAAATATGTCTATTGGAATGGTTATGTGACCATTTAAAATAGTAATATGACTAATTGAATAGTAACATATCCTATTAAAGTATAACAAATAAATATGTATTTGATGAATGGAAATTTATTATTTTTCTTTCATGCAATAAGAAAATAAATGTTTTAAAAATGATAAATTAATAATAGGATTTTTTTGTGAAACATATATGTTTAATCAAAATTTTATAATTAAAGTAATTATTTAAATGAAAATTTATTTTCCTGAAATATCTTTATAAAATAATATTTCATTATCTTATTATTATAATATATTTTCATGATACATTAATTAATTTTCAAAAGTATAATAAAATCAGTTATAATATTAAAATAAATATTTTTTGATTATAAAATGATTTTTTTTAAAATTAAATTTCCCATATTTACAAAATTATTTTGATAAAATGGAGTATTTTTTTAATTTGAAATTTCAAAAAATAGTTATGGTTTTTTAGGATTTTTCTAAATTGTATAATTTTATGTGAACGGTGAAATATTATAATTTATGGTATTTAAAAAATACATGAATTATTGAGTCATGGCTATTTTAATGATGATGTAATCGCATAATATAAAAGTCACAAATATTTACTATATTTAGTCTTGGTAATCAAAACTATGGATATTCTTGGTGAAAAATTATAAAATAAAGACAAAAATAATGAAAAAACACTCATCCCCTCCATTATAAATACCACCCCTAACCACATCTTATACTCAATCCTCCAAAGCCTTTAATATTGTATAATTTTTATCCAATACCTCTTTCAAACATATCCCTCACTTTATGGTCTTTATGGTCTCACCAAAATACATTTCACACTTCTTTAAAGAGGATCTGAAGGAGAGAAAATCAAGAGGCAAAATCCCCTTTGACTCTTTTAATTTTCTTCCATTTTCATTTCTCTTATTACCCTTTCATTAAAACCTTTATCCAAATATTAGTGATAAATTATATATACTATTATGTTATTATAAAAATGGGATATCCACAATCCATTATTTTATCTTCTCATTTTTATTGAATAACAAAAAACATTATCCATGTGGCGTCCATTCAATACCTTTGTGGATGATGATTATTTAATTTTCTATTACCACCTTCAAGAAAAGTCATAAAACAATTTATATAGTTAAAAAATATTATTATATTTATATTAAATATTATTTAGTGTTCTATAAGGTGTACTTATACATAATATAAATTAATAAAACAAAACTAGTGTGTGATGATCCAAAAAATGTCAAAATAACCCAAACAGTTATCACTAACATTTTATCTCTTTAACCATATTCAAATATGTAAGAAATTATTAATTGGAGTATTAAATATTAAATATTATCATTAATAACATCTAATTTTAAATCTATATAACTATTCAATGTTCACATGATCTTTCATACATGTAAACAAGTGAACAAATCATGAAAACCAAGGAATCGATCATTTATGAATTACAAAATTGAAAATTATAAATAACATAAATGGGAATAAATGTACATAATAAAATTACAATAAATAAAATAAATGTTTAATAGTTTCAAATTTAAATTATTAATGAAACAAATTTCATTATCTGAGACATTATGTTCTAGTGTAGAACCATTTCGTAAATTTGGTAAGGGTTTCTCCACGAACATCAACATTTCATTCAGGTTAAACTTTCTATCTCTTTACCCCAATTTAATTCTTATTTATTTTTATATAATTTTTATGAATTATTTTTATATATCCAAACTGATGTATATATATCATTTTATATTTATTTGATTTTGAATTACCTACTTTAAAAGGTTTTCTTTTTAATTTTTCCTAATAAGAAATCCTAAATAAAGGAAACATTATAATTTCATAACCATTTTAAAGTAAAATACGTAATATATTTTAATCCATAAATATATTTTTATAATCAATAATTTCACCATAAAAAACTATCTTATTGTATATCATATTTTATGCTAACAATTATTCCATTACCTTTTCAAAGTCTGTTTAATATTTTCCTAGAAATTGCACTAAAGTGGATCATTTCTAACATTTCATAAAAAAGAAATTTAAAATTTTTCACTTATGATAGACATAATTTATTCCTATAAAATAAATTCATTTTCATTCTCTTTTCTTTTTTGGGATATACATGTTTATAATCTAATTTTTTGACAAATTGAAAATGATTTTCCAAAATAACTATTCCTTTCAAAACTAAAAAAAGAATTTATCTCAAGGATTACTTATTAATTTCTTATATTATTTTAATATATTTCAAAAACCTATATTTAATATTATGATTTTGTTATATTCAACTCTAAAGTCACCATATAACAAATTTTATTGAATCATATTTGATTATTTTGGCTGGGGATATACTATTTTCACTCCATTCACTATATTACTCTAGATAGATTATTATTTTGTTTATTGTTTGGATAAAGTAATTAAGATTTTATATGATATTTTCAATTTTAATGTTTATGTTTAGTACGTTTCACCCCTTTCATATGAATAATTAATTGGACTTATTATGTGAAGAGCATGTCCTGTTATACCCCCTCGATGCATCAGTAGGTATAACGAAACAAACTAGACCACATTGTTATCCACTAATGTATGGTGTCTTTCAAAAAATCTTGAAAGTATGTTTATGATGTCTAGAATTACGCATTCCCTCATTATGATTAATGTAATTGATTGTCCATGTGATTAATAAACTATTAGAATAACCATGTTTATATCTCCTTCTCATGTGGTTATTTATGGTATTATTTAATTATCAATTATTCCAACTATATTTTGATCAGGATTATGGTTTAATAGAATTTTTTTAGTTATTCACTATTCCATTCTTTATATTTATTTATGAAAGCTTTTTCTAATTTTTTTACTCTAAATGAGAAGATGAGATCACAACTTTCCTATGATTTCATTTTTACATGGATGCGAAGATTTATATGTTGAATGACTTGTAGGTATAATCTAATGGTTTATGGGTTTTTTCCAATATATTTTATATGTTGTTTTTTATTTCATGTTGTAATGTAACAATTATATTTTTATCAGGTTTTCTAAATAAGCTAAACTACTCGGTCCTTCTAGATGTGACTTTCTAGATTATTATACCATTTTAATAAATTATGGCACTGAATCTTAGGTATTAAGGTATTTTTTGTACAGTTGGTATCATATGAAGTTTTGTAGAAACCATAGAAACTATATTTAGAAATCATATATTAGGAAACATGAACCTTAAATAGAGTTTGAGGATATTAATAGAAGATCACCCTAAATGTTTTTCTAAGGAAGATATTATGTGGGTCTTCCTAGAAATACATCCCTATCTAGATAATAAAATTGTATGTGGTTCTACCATAGATGTACTTAAGGGTAACAAATCCAACAAGGTGTATTGCGATTAACTCAATATAACCTAGTAGTAAACAATGGAACTTACTATGCACTTGGTTTGACACACCAAGAGTTATTATTTGGAAAATTCAAATTTTATTGATAAACTATTATGAAGGATTTAAATTTAAACATGTCCCATAGAAACATAGTGTATGATTATGATATTATTTTTACATAAATTTCCCATTTATTTTAAGAGTTTTTCTAGTTTGAAATTGTTCATTATGATTCATAACTTAATTTATTTGATAGAATTTTTTAGAAATGTTGCCTAGTAGAAGGAATGGAAATCATATCAATACACATATCCCATGTATGAATTTACCTCCTATATAATATAAAGATGTTGGAGATATATTTGTAACTAGAGATAAAGAAATTATAACTATATTGGGATAACTAACTCTGGTTATGATCGAAAACATTACTCTCCTGGAACTTCTCGATCCACAATGTGGTGAAAAAATGTTAGAACGTTTTATGTGAAAACAACCTCCAACATTAAACTGGAATGTAAACCCATTTTAGTTGATCAATGGATAATTTACCTTGATATGATATTCTCACTTTTGGAATAAATGAAAGGTATTAGGTTTTCATGGTATTTTATCATCTATAAGGATATACTGATTAATGATGTTAATTTAATCAAAACACAATATAGGAGGAGGAAATTAAAAATATGGAATGGAAATATTTTAAGGACATATTCAAAGAAATATATTTCCATCACAAAAAACAAGAAGATATATATAGAAAATTATTGATTATGAAACACAAGAAGGATGAAAATTTTTACATATATGATGATAACATTAAACGGTTAAGAAGGAATCCCACAAACTACATAAGTAATCAAAGGAGGAAGATTGGATGTTTCTTTTATGGTCTTAAACAAATTATATGAGTGGTACTAGTTGAATAGAAATTCTCAGAATTTGAGGGTATAGTATTATGTGCCATCAAGAGAGTGAAATTTTTTCAAAGATATATGTATTTGATGGGAAGCATGTTAAGAAGAGGGTTGTTGTGTACTCTATAAAATAAAGTAAATAAAAAATAAATAAGGGAAGAATAGAATTTCAGACTTTCAATAAATGTGGAAAGAAACATCATGGAGCATTACTATTGGGAATGAGATATTGTTTCAAATAATGAAAAAAGGTAATCATGCATGTGATCGAAGAGGCAAGAAAGAATCTGATAATATGTAATGATTTTTCTTTAAAGAGTTAGGACACTATGAAAATTATTTCCCTTCAAGTAGATGAATGTTTCCCTAGAAAAGTATAAGGGAACGTGGCCATGGTTATACAATCAGAATAGCTGAGGTTGAAGTTACTTAGGATGTGGTGGTAGTTACATTAGTCATCTCCTAAAATTTAATAAAAATGTTTTTTGATTATTGATCATTTCATTCAATTATACCTTCCTAATTTTCATTACAAGTTAGATATTTCCAATTCACCTTAAATTAGGATTCATCAGTAAAAAAATCATAGTGTAAACCTTACTGGAACAAAGATGTGTTGAGAAGTTCCTATTTTGACACAAAAATGTTCTCAAATTGTTAATTCTATTATCATACCTATGGTGGATTTTGATATAACACTTAGTATTGATTGGATATCAAAGTATAATAAAAAATATTACTGCATAAATAGAGAATTTTTGATTCATGATGAAGGTGTGAAATGTATCATCTTTTGAAGAGATAAAACATCATATTAGTCATATCTAGATCCACCTTCAGAAGATATTCTAAAATAGATTTTTGGAGAATAAGAGAAGATAAAACCTATTCATGGAAAATTTTATATCCAAATTGAGGATGTACCTATTGTATATGAATAAATTGATGTATTTAATGATGATTAAACTACACATAATCTAGAGTGGGAAGTAGAATTTTCTATTATTTTAATCATTGATGCACATACTATATCATATTATCTATATAGAGTGTCTATAGTGGATTTAAAACAGTTAATGAAAGAACTATGGGAATTGAGAAATAAAGAATTTATACACCCTAGTGTTTCACCTTAGAGAGATCCTATTCTTTTTGTTAAGAAGAAAGATGGATCTATGAGGATATGCATTGACATTAGGGCGATCAATACTATTACAATAAAGAACAAGTATCTGATGCATCTCATTGATGAATTATTTAATCAACTTCATGAAGAATAGTATTTTTAAAAGATTAATATTTGACCTGGATGTCATCAATTGAATGTGAACAAATAATATATTCCAAAGACATCATTTCTAAATTGGTATGAACATTAATGGTTTAAAATAATTCCATTTGGACTGACTAATGTTGTAACACCCTAACCCTAGACTATCCCTATAGGTCAGTCATAATATACTTTATTGCATCATAGGAAAAAATGAGTCCTTATAAAGGGGTTATATTATATGCTCAGAAAGGATAAACAATATATAGGATTCTATCATAAATAAGAAAAAACTTATAGTGTATGGTATAGAACTAAAACACAGTCCTTTTAAACATAATATTAAGAATAATATAGAATAAATAAATCAAATAATTCAATTTAAACATTCAAATGGATATTCTACTCATCTAATAATAACATGTAATATCAATATCTAATCTCATAATGATAGAATGAATAATTCGAGACATCTTAAACATACCATCATGGATTAGGCCAATAAACAATACTTAATTGGTTTAGAAATTATCCAAAACCAAAACATAATTTTCTGATTAGACCTACCTATGTATCGATGGGATATATTGGGCCCCACCTAACAGTTACAAAGTATAATGCATTCCTCTTATGAAAGGGGTAAAAAATATCCAACATAAACATTTGTATTCAAATTAGCATATTAATTGTCATCCCTTAAACCAAACATTATTAGTAGTATAAAAATAAATCATCCATAGTCAAACGTATCATAACCCCTTCAATATAATATAGAACATTGTATCATAATAAATCAAACCTCAACTAAATTTACAATACAATAAAGGATGTCGACATAGATGAAAATAATCTAATAAAATCATTAATATTCCTTGAGGTAAATTTCAATTTTTTACATAGAAGTTCATATAAAAGTTTTTGTAATTATAAAAGGAATTTCATTTAAACAATATTTTACGCCTGAAAGGGAAGAATTAAAATGTTAATGTTTCATAACAGCAGAAAATAGTCAGTCACACCGTATAAGTTACAAAAAACCATTATTCCTTACTTTTTTGAAATGTTTATAAAGTAACTCATTTGGAAAATGATGGAATAATCCCTTTACAACATTTTATAAACAGACAAACATGGGTAAAAATGACTTTAAAAAAATTTCATTTAAATATTGAAATAAATTTTATGAAACATGGACATGGATGATAAATATTTCAGAGTAGAAACAAACATATAAACAACCTCAGATAATAACAAGATTGTGAAATTAACCCTTACCTTGTAATTTCTTATAGATAAGGGTGCGTTAACCTTCTATACAATGGAAATATATTATTATTATGTTATAAAACGACCATATCCAAATTTATGATATCATATATGATCCTTTTATATCATTTTGTTCATGGTATTTCTGAATTACAATTATTTTGGTTATTAAATGCTTCATTTTGACATTCCTATTTTTCTGTGCAAGGCATTTTTTTATGTATAGAATATGATTTATTTTAATATATAATGATATTAATTTTATAATTTTTATTTTTTAATTATAATATATATTTTATTATCATTCTTGAATGATTAACTTGGATAACAAATATCACTGCATCATGAAGATGGTAGGGCGTACATATGCACGGGCGATGATATCATTTTTTTGATGGTTAAATGTCAAGTAATTTGATGGTATATTAATTATAAAGAATAATTATCATGTTATATTAAATTTTTATATCAATTATATTCATCATTATACCCATCTAAATATATTAGTGTTGAATGACAAATTACACCACGACGTGTAGATGTAAGTCGTATGTAACCATTCATGATGATATTATTATTCATTGGATGGATAAAAGGAAGAATATGGTTATACCATAATCATAATAACATCTCATAATGTAGATGATACTGAATTTATAACTTTATTATAGAATTAACATAGTAAGTGGAAGTAGAAGTTGAAAAGAACTTTGAACGAGTTGATAAAATGATTATCTCTTCTTGAAGTATCACATTTTTATTTTCACAAAATAACTCTTTTTGGTTGGATTTATGCCCGAAGAATGGAATATTGGATGAAGTTAGGATATTTTGGAAGAGAAATGTGATGGGTTTGGTCGAACTAAAGGGACTTAGAGGTCTGAATAAAAGAGAAGGAAGAGTACCATTTTATAAGAGAGGGCAGGGGCACTTTTGGAAACTCCAAATCAATTAATTTATTATAAATACATTTCCTTCACAAAAAGATCCAAAGTGAGTTATTTAAAGTATAATATGAGTATGAGTAGAAATAATCTCAAAAAATTATTTTTATACATTTTTATGTCTCAAAAAAAAATTTATCTTTTGGATTTAACCACTAGTTAAACAGTTTTAACTCTTACAGTGTTTACTTATCTTTTTATAATATTGGGTTAATATAGTTACTATCAAATTAAAAACTTACCACAATTGTTTCATATATGATATATTTAACATTATACTAGTTATATTTCTAAAACATAGTTTTTTATGAATATTATAACATTTAATAAAATATTATTTATTTTAAAGTATCATTTATGTCAATTTTGATACTATTCAATTTATTTATTTTAAAAAATATCAAAAAAACAAGATAAATTATAATCAATACATATAGTATTTCTCTAAAATTTATATTCTATCAAACAATCTTTTATGTCATTAATTAAGTCAAATAATTTTTATTGTAATATTTTTAATAACATTTATTTGATATTTCCTTTGATAAAATAATTTCTGCTTCACTATTTTGTCATCATTAATTGTAATTATTTAATCTCTAAAAAAATAAATAAATATCTATAATATGGGTAACTATTTTATATTTCTATATACAAATTATAATCAATGTTAACACCTAGATATCTCAATATAAAAATTATTATAATTATAAAAATGAGAGTGACATTTTTTCACATGCATTAATTTTAATAATATTAATGCCATATTCTTGGAAATGGGACCATTAAATGATTACATATGTAAAAATAGGTGATAAAGGTAGAAATTAGTCATCCAATATGATTTTTACACATGTTATGGTATTTTTATAATATTATTTGTAACTTCCATTACCAGATTTAAACATAATTGTGGAAATAAAAAATTACTAATGTTATT
Source organism: Viscum album (assembly GCA_963277665.1). Classification (NCBI taxonomy): domain Eukaryota; kingdom Viridiplantae; phylum Streptophyta; class Magnoliopsida; order Santalales; family Viscaceae; genus Viscum; species Viscum album. Next base: position 1,440,526,985 of record OY728157.1, read on the forward strand.
ATTCATAATAGGCAAAAATTAAAAGTAACTTTTTAAAATAATTTCGAACCACTGATTCCAAATATATAATCCTTTTTTGATAATTTAAAAGGAATAAGTTTCATTAATTAATTTAAAATTAATTCCCATTAACAAAATGAGGAAATGAATTTTTCAAAAGTAGAAACCATCAATAGATTGACATGTGTTTATATTTAATTTTAATGTAAAAATAATTAAAATGACCAAAATTATATTTCATTATAAAAATTTAATCTAATAGTAATTTAAATCCAATTAAATGTATAATAAAATAGGTCAAATAAATTATATGAAAAAGCAGTTTGGAATTAAAATGCAGTATTTTCTATTATTCATTAAAATATGAAAGTTATCAGAAAAACACAAAATATTTTTCCAAAATAAATTATTATATACCACATATAATGAATAATTTTATTTTTAATCAAAATGTATAAAAGTATAAAATATTGTTTTTAAACACGTTTCTCCATTAAATGGCGGTAAAACTGTATTTTTTAAAAAATATGTGGTTTATTCAAAAAATTGAATTTATTCTTATATTATGTTTAAGAAAAACCTGAGATCAATATTAAATTTGAAATATGTTTAATTCTATTTTTAACATATACATTAATGGAAATATTTTATAATATATTAAATAATAATATTTTATTAATATACTTTTGTTTGGTAAAACTAGGCCTTGCGTGTAACGCAAGTCAACTCATTGTTGTGATTAACATAAGATTGAAAAGATGTTGAATAAAAATAAAGAAAAGAATTAACTTTATTTTAAAATGAAATTACATTAATGTCGTTGGGTTTTATATTCTCTAATCCTTCAATAAATTTTGTCCTCTCAATTAATACACAGGATAAAAATTTAGGGGTTTGACATTTCAAAACATCTTTGTTTAAATCCCACACTAGAAAATGGATTATTGACACCACCATCCTAAAATAAATCAAGGAATGTAACGCCCCAACCCCATTTACCCAGAGTCGGTGCATTATTACATAACATTGGCATGATCACATGAAAGATCAAATCTCGAAAGACAGATTGGTTTAGTAGCCTTGGAAACACTAGATATATTCATAAGTTTTACATTACATCATAAAATGAAAAACTACTACAACAACATAATGTTTCCACAATCCACACTATTAACCCCTCATAAAATCCCTGCAGGTCATTCATAACTTACTTCTTCACATCCTGGGAAAAATAAAACATAGAAAAGGGGTGAGCTCAAATGCCCAGTAAGGATAACAATATAGCGGAAACTTTCATAAATAAGAATAAACATTTAAGGCAATGTATAACTAAAACAAAAGCCTTTTAAATATGAACTTTCAACATGGTATGGCATAAATAAAATGAAATAATTCCATTTAATTATTCACATGGATATTCTACTAATCGAATAATCACAAATAAAATTCAATAACCACTTTCATAATGTTGGAATGCATAATGCTAGACTATCATAACCACATAGCCAAGGCCTCGTGCCAAGACTACAAATAAGATTTTGTCAAGGCCTTGTGCCAAGACACTAGTTTTTCTCATGAGACCTACCGATGCATCGAGGAGCTATAGCGGGCTCCACCCGTCACTTATTAAGTCCAATGCATTCCCATATGAAAAGGTTTAAACATAACATAAACATTCGTATTAAAACTAGCATACGAAATGTCAATAATTTCACCATAAACTATGAATGGTATAAAAATAGCACATCCATAGTCAAACATATCACAAAACCTTCAATACAATATAGAAGTTTTGTATCATAATAAACCAACTTCAAATAATCTTAAAATCCATCAAAGGATGTTGACGTAGATGAAATCAAAATTCTTTTTAAAGAAATATCTCCTTTTATTTTGAAATAATTTAAGATCCATATAAAATAAAACATTTTCTTTGAAAATATTCTTATAAGCTTTTAAGGAAAGCTCTGAAGATTTTATAACGGCGTAAAATAACCGCACCCGCCGTATAAGTTAAAAAACATTCTTACCTCAATTCTCTCGAAAAGGTTAAAAAGGACCTTGTTTTGAAAACGACGGAAAGATTCCTTTATAAACCTCTTATAAAAAGTCAAACAAGGGTATAAATGACTTTAACCCATATTATTGTAAATAGTAAAAATGTTTTGAAATACATTTTTAAGAAACATGGATGTGGATGATAAAGATATCCCAGTAGATTATTACGTATAAACAACCTCGGATAATGAAGAGATTGTGAAATAACCCTTACCTTGTACTTTTCCTTGGTTGGGGTAGGTTAACCTCCTGTATAATGGTGAAATAGTTGTTATTAAATTATACAAGAATCATATATAATAATATGATATCATATATGATCTTTTAACATTGATTTGTTAATAATATCTTAGTATTATCATTATATCAGGTGTTAACTTACTTGTTTTATTTTATATGTTTTGTTACGTAAGACATGTTTGTAAAGGATAGGTTGTGTATTATTCATATCCAGAATGATATCAAGTCCTTAAAAATCATTTTTAAATCATCAAATGATAATTATACTTGAATGGATATGATGGAGAATGAATCTCATCGCGTTCGTGGAGACGGTAGTCCGTACGTACGCACGAGCGACAATATCATTCTTTTGATATTAAAATAATATATAAATGGATGATATATCATATATACAGAATCATTAACATGTTATATTTATTATTTACATGAGTTACACATCATTATTATACCCATCCAAATAATATTATATTGAATAACAATTACACCACGACGTGGAGACGGTAGTCCGTACGTACGCACGTATGGTGACATGTTATTCAAAGGATGGATAGAATACTGAATATGGTTGTACCATATTTACAATAACATCACATTATATGTGAGATACTGGAGTTATTATTTTATAATTGTAAGAACAAAGGAAGAAGAAGTGGAAGAAGAAATGAACTTGGAGAAGGGTGGTGAAATCATTACCTCTTCTTCGGGTTCATCCTTTTGATTTGATCAAAAGGACTCCTTAGGTTGGATTTCTGATCAAACTAAGGCCTCTAGGTTGTATTGAGGGATGGTGGGAGAGTATTTGGGCAGAGTTTGGGCGAACCAAAAGGCTTTAGAGGTGTGAATAAATGAGAAGGAGGAGTGCCCTTTTATAAGGGGGGTGAGGGGCACATTTGGAAAAGCTAGAAATATTAATTTATAATAAATTCATATTCGGTTTCCAATGGCTCCAAAGTTGACTATTCAAAGGCTAAGGTGGGGATAGGTAGAAAAACACTCAACCAATAGAATTTAGACAGGTTTGGGTACTTATATTAACCTTATCTTTAAGTATTAACTCTAAGTTAATTAGTTTCACTTTTACAATGTCTCTTTGTATTTTTATATAATATGGTTAATAAACTTACTATATACATCCAAGAGACCCCCAAGTGGTACATTAATGATGAACCTATCATTATATAAGTCTCTTGGCCGAACCTTAGATTTTTAGGAATTTAATATCATTTAATAATATAATATTTGTTTTAAGAACTCTTTTATGTCAATTTTGACACTATTCAATAGTTGATTTTTGTGAAACTCATAACAGATTGATTACTTCGAACAAAGTCAATTAAATCAATCCTAATATATCATAGTATCCTAGAAAATTAGTTTAATTCATTAAAAGTTTCATATTATATTTATTTGGGTATTTATAATATCAATTATTTTAATTTTTCACTATTATAGTAATTACTGCATCATCATTGTGTCATAAATAAAATAAATTATTTAATGTCTAAAAATTATAAATAAAATATCATTATGTAGGAAATCTTTTTATATTTCTAATGAATATTTATAATCTAAAATCCAACATATATAACCCTATGTAACAATTGTTTTTCTAAAAGATATATGCTTGTGTCATTTTTGTATTCATTTTAACTTAATTAAAATAAAGTGTCATTATCACTTACAAGTGGATCCATGGGGTCCCAAAAAAGACCCAAAGATTCCCATGGTCGACCATGTATCAACCAATAGGGTTAAGACACGTTTTTGGGTAATTTAGTATTATTATAATATTATTTTGTAACCCTTATTTACCGGATTTACCCTTAACCATGGTAAATAAAATATTTACCGCAGTAATTATTCAAAATGTCTAAAAAAAAAAGTTACCTATTTACACAATTTGAACATCCTGATTCCAAATATGGAATCCATTTTCTAAAATTCAAAACACAGAAGTGGCAGAAATTAATTTAAAAGTAATTCCCGCTGTCAAAACAAAAAGCGTGTTTTTAATAGATAATAACTATCAAAAGATTGACACTCGTTTATGTTCGGTTTAATTGTAAAATTATGTCCAATGACCAACATTATATTAAATGGTAAAAATATATTCTAAATATACTTTAAAACCACTCAAATTCATAATTTATCACTATTAATTATTTTGATTAAAAAAGTTGTTTTTAATTAAAATTTAGTAATTTTCACTATTCATCAAAATATGAAAGTTATCCGAAATGTACCAAAATTTCACCTTAGGCTAAATTCGATATTCCGAATCCAAAGATGAAGTCCATTTTAAAATATAAAATATATATAATTTTAAAAAGTAGGTATTATTATTCATAACGGCTTGTTTGATTGGTTGTGGTGTGTGTTAAAACTCAAGGTTGCGTACAACACACGCTACTGTATTATTCAAAGAAAGTGTACCGTGGAAGCTTGGGATGTTTCATTTTAAATTTTTGATGTCCCCATTTAGTCAAAAAGTTTAAAATATTGTATTTAAAAAGGGTTCACTATTAAAAGTTGATAAAAGTGCAATACTGAAAATGAATCTGTTCTTGCATTATGACTAAGAAACTCATAATATGGATTCTAAAATTATAAGGATTATATAATGTTTAAAATTTAGTTAATACTATTCATTACCTCTTTTAATGGCTTTTTTTTGGTAAGTCATGGTGCAATTGAACTCAGTGTTGCGTGTAGTGCAAGTTATTGAATTATTTTGAAGAAATAACACACTATGAAATCTTGGGGTGTTACATTCTCCCCTCCTTCAGTAAATTGCGTCCTCGCAATTTAAAATTGTTCTTCAAAAATAAAAGGTTGAAAGTAGAAAATATATTTGTGGGAAAACCCACATCGGAAATTGGGTTACTAAAATTTAGTCTTAATATGAGGAAAAGAGAAATCAAAGGGTCACCACCAAATTATGATCTCGATTAGGAGAACATTGGTGGAAATTAGAGACATATAATCGGAGGAAAAACGTAAATATTTATAGGTAGTGATTGAGGTCATCAATCACAAACAAGTGTATAATTGAGGTCCTTGAATTCATCAATCTATGATGATTTGAAATACCATCGGTTCAACAAAACATAGGGTATTAGGATAACACATTTTTGACGTTTCAAAATATCTTAGTTGAAATCCCACATCGAAAAATGAATTAATGAGGCCTCTATTTAAAATAAAGAGTGGAAAGTATGAAGATTACCGAAAATAACACATACTAGGGTTCCATGTAGGAAAATATGGATATGGAAGAGAAATCTAACCATCAATTATCTGATGGAGAGTGGTAGAGAACATGGCTATGAAAAGGCCAACAATCCCAAAGCCATAAATTAGTGATGATTTAAGGTACCATCTAGGACAACATTTTTGTTCTAAGTTGCTTTTCTTAATATTGAGGAATTTATTTATGAGATTGGATAAGATCATAAGGAGATATACTTACATTATAATTAGAGTTTTGTCCATTAATAAATTTCTACCATAAACTCATCTTTCACTCGTAAAAAAAATTATATTTATACTATTCGTACAGGGTTCCAAAATAAACGAATTTATAATTCATCTACCAGATCATTTAAAAAAACTACATTATTTAATCCAGGACATCTCTTGGGCCAGTGGTAGGTGATATAACCTTGTCTCCCTTCGGTTGCGGGTTCAAGTCTCACAGCCTTGCCGGACGCGACAGGTTGCCGCCCGACCTCCGGGTTGTCCTTTTATGGAAATCCAAAATAATCCAAACTAGAACTATCCAAAATACTTCTATCCAAACTCACAGTCCAACATTTATAAGGAAGGTAAACATAATATAGATCCTTTTTACCCTGTAATAGCATATGAATACCTTCATCATTTACTACCATATTCCTTATTGATTACATTCATGTTCCCATATTCCATATAGAATGCTGGATATACTTCATTAATCCAAAAATGTTTTAAACCCCAACAATGATGGAATATACAAATCATTAATCAGCTTCAAGGTAGTCAATAATATCCAATATAATTTATCCAAAATAATCACATATTATTCCAAAATCACTACCTCAGTATCAGAACTATATTATGATTTATCATTCTCTCAACCATATATTTTCCAAAAATTTAACCTTCTATTGAGTCACTTTTCTTTGTTCCACACAATCTCAAGTCCTTAATGAAATAGTACTGCAGTACAATCCTTATATACTCCATAATTATTATAACAAGTACATTGTTGATACAACACTCAATTGACATAATCAACATAAGAACTCTAATCATTCCTCTTCATCTGTGGTAGTATCATAACTTGATTATTATCCAATAGCATCATTTGCGGCATAGTCTGATGACTCGGACATAGGTTCGCGTAGTGTCCAAACTCCTTGCAAATGAAGCATTGTACATTTAAAACCATTTTCTTACCCTTGCAGTCACGTACTTTGTGCCCTTTTCCTCCACACTTATATCAAACTCCCATTCCTTTCAGGCAAGTTCCAGGGTGTTTCTTTCCATAGTTACCACATATGGGAAAATACTTCTTTTCCCTCTTACTTTTATCCATCTTTCTCTCTTCCATCCTTTTCTTCTCTTTCTTCCCTTCAAAGCCATAGGACTCTGTAAACTCTTTACTTATCTTATCAACACATGATATTATTTCTTCATATGATGATAATACATGGGAGACTATTTCTCTTATAAATTCTAGCTTAAGACCATGAAAGATATGATCCTTCCTTCTCTTTGGATCATGTGCATTTCTGGAGTTCTCATTCCTTCTACTGGGCGCCATTTCTAAACAATGGCATAAACTAGATCAGTTTATGAATCAAAATACATAATCCCATACTTATAAAACACTTAACATAAATTGAACTATTTATGGATATAATCCATAATCATAAAAATGTTTTCTTTGAGGAAGTATATACTCATAAACCCTTCATAATGATTTGTAAAGATAGTGAGAGTTATCCTAAGCATATCCCCTGGGAGTGTCGTAACCAAGAGTGCAGCAAGGCCCATTGTCGTGCACCAGTTCCCGTTCGAGTCTAGCTCAAAGCGGTGTTTTCGGGTTTTACCCCTATGTACATCTGTGCCAGAGCCGCCTCTACCTGCTCGTATCCAGACAGGGATGTATTGCTTGGAAAACTCACAAAATTTCTACAATACCAAAATTCTAGGAAGTTCTTCTATACTAATCCTCAAAGTTCATCTTAGGTCTACGTGCTCTAATAAGAGTTTATCGAAATCTAGCTTCCAAGGTTTGTACTAAACTTCCTCTGATACCAACTGTAACGCCCCGACCCCATTTACCCAGAGTCGGTGCATTATTACATAACATTGGCATGATCACAAGAAAGATCAAATCTCGAAAGACCGATTGGTTTAGTAGCCTTGGAAACACTAGATATATTCATAAGTTTTACATTACATCATAAAATGAAAAACTACTACAACAACATAATGTTTCCACAATCCACACTATTAACCCCTCATAAAATCCCTGCAGGTCATTCATAACTTACTTCTTCACATCCTGGGAAAATTAAAACATAGAAAAGGGGTGAGCTCAAATGCCCAGTAAGGATAACAATATAGCGGAAACTTTCATAAATAAGAATAAACATTTAAGGCAATGTATAACTAAAACAAAAGCCTTTTAAATATGAACTTTCAACATGGTATGGCATAAATAAAATGAAATAATGCCATTTACTTATTCACATGGATATTCTACTAATCGAATAATCACATGAAAAAAATCAATAACCACTTTCAAAATGTTGGAATGCATAATGCCAGACTATCATAACCACATAGCCAAGGCCTCGTGCCAAGACTACAAATAAGATTTTGTCAAGGCCTTGTGCCATGACACTAGTTTGTCTCATGAGACCTACCGATGCATCGAGGAGCTATAGCGGGCTCCACCCGTCACTTATTAAGTCCAATTCCTTCCCATATGAAAATGTTTAAACATAACATAAACATTCGTATTAAAACTAGCATACGAAATGTCAATAATTTCACCATAAACTATGAATGGTATAAAAATAGCACATCCATAGTCAAACATATCACAAAACCTTCAATACAATATAGAAGTTTTGTATCATAATAAACCAACTTCAAATAATCTTAAAATCCATCAAAGGATGTTGACGTAGATGAAATCAAAATTGTTTTTAAAGAAATATCTCCTTTTATTTTAAAATCATTTAAGATCCATATAAAATAAAACATTTTCTTTGAAAATATTCTTATAAGCTTGTAAGGAAAGCTCTGAAGATTTTATAACGGCGTAAAATACCCGCACCCTCCGTATAAGTTAAAAAAAACATTCTCACCTCAATTCTGTCGAAAAGGTTAAAAAGGACCTTGTTTTGAAAACGACGGAAAGATTCCTTTATAAACCTCTTATAAAAAGTCAAACAAGGGTATAAATGACTTTAACCCATATTCTTGTAAATAGTAAAAATGTTTTGAAATACATTTTTAAGAAACATGGATGTGGATGATAAAGATATCCCAGTAGATTATTACGTATAAACAACCCCGAATAATGAAGAGATTGTGAAATAACCCTTACCTTGTACTTTTCCTTGGTTGGGGTAGGTTAACCTCCTGTATAATGGTGAAATAGTTGTTATTAAATTATACAAGAATAATATATAATAATATGATATCATATATGATCTTTTAACATTGATTTGTTAATAATATCTTAGTATTATCATTATATCGGGTGTTAACTTACTTGTTTTCTTTTATATGTTTTGTTACGTAAGACATGTTTGTAAAGGATAGGTTGTATATTATTCATATCCAGAATTATATCAAGTCCTTAAACATCATTTTTAAATCATCAAATGATAATTATACTTGAATGGATACGATGGAGAATGAATATCATCGCGTTCGTGGAGACGGTAGTCCGTACGTACGCACGAGTGACAATATCATTCTTTTGATATTAAAATAATATATAAATGGATGGTATATCATATATACAGAATCATTAACATGTTATATTTATTATTTACATGAGTTACACATCATTATTATACCCATCCAAATAATATTATATTGAATAACAATTACACCACGACGTGGAGACGGTAGTCCGTACGTACGCACGTATGGTGACATGTTATTCAAAGGATGGATAGAATACTGATTATGGTTGTACCATATTTATAATAACATCACATTATATGTGAGATACTGGAGTTATTATTTTAGAATGGTAAGAACAAAGGAAGAAGAAGTGGAAGAAGAAATGAACTTGGAGAAGGGTGGTGAAATCATTACCTCTTCTTCGGGTTCTTCCTTTTGATTTGATCAAAAGGACTCCTTAGGTTGGCTTTCTGATCAAACTAAGGCCTCTAGGTTGTAGTGAGGGATGTTGGGAGAGTATTTGGGCAGAGTTTGGCCGATCCAAAAGGCTTTAGAGGTGTGAATAAATGAGAAGGAGGAGTGCCCTTTTATAAGGGGGGTGAGGGGCACCTTTGGAAAAGCTAGAAATATTAATTTATAATAAATTCATATTCGGTTTCCAATGGCTCCAAAGTTGACTATTCAAAGTCTAAAGTGGGGATAGGTCTAAAACCACTCAACCAATAGAATTTAGACAGGTTTGGGTACTTATATTAACCTTATCTTTAATTATTAACTCTAAGTTAATTAGTTTCACTTTTATAATGTCTCTTTGTATTTTTATATAATATGGTTAATAAACTTACTATATACATCCAAGAGACCCACAAGTAGTACATTAATGATGAAAAAATCATTATATAAGTCTCTTGGCCGAACCATAGATTTTTAGGAATTTAATATCAATTAATAATATAATATTTGTTTTAAGAACTCTTTTATGTCAATTTTGACACTATTCAATAGTTGATTTTTGTGAAACTCATAACAGATTGATTACTTCGAAAAAAGTAAATTAAAACAATCATAATATATCATATTATCCTAGAAAATTAGTTTAATTCATTAAAAGTTTCATATTATATTTATTTGGGTATTTATAATATCAATTATTTTAATTTTTCACTATTATAGTAATTACTGCATCATCATTGTGTCATAAATAAAATAAATTATTTAATGTCTAAAAATTATAAATAAAATATCATTACGTAGGAAACCTTTTTAGATTTCTAATGAATATTTATAATCTAAAATCCAACATATATAACCCTATGTAACAATTGTTTTTCTAAAAGATATATGCTTGTGTCATTTTTGTATTCATTTTAACTTAATTAAAATAAAGTGTCATTATCACTTAAAAGTGGATCCATGGGGTCCCAAAATAGACCCAAAGATTCCCATGGTCGACCATGTATCAACCAATAGGGCTAAGATACGTTTTAGGGTAATTTAGTATTATTATAATATTATTTTTTAACCCTTATTTACCGGATTTACCCTTAACCATGGTAAATAAAATATTTACCGTAGTGATTATTCAAAATGTCTAAAAATAAAACTTACCTATTTACACAATTTGAACATCCTGATTCCAAATATGGAATCCATTTTCTAAAATTCAAAACACAGAAGTGGCAGAAATTAATTTAAAATTAATTCCCGCTGTCAAAACAAAAAGCGTGTTTTTAAGAGATAATAACTATCAAAAGATTGACACTCGTTTATGTTCGGTTTAATTGTAAAATTATGTCCAATGACCAACATTATATTAAATGGTAAAAATATATTCTATATATACTTTAAAACCACTCATATTCATAATTTATCACTATTAATTATTTTGATTAAAAAAGTTGTTTTTAATTAAAATTTAGTAATTTTCACTATTCATCAAAATATGAAAGTTATCCGAAATGTACCAAAATTTCACCTTAGGATAAATTCGATATTCCGAATCCAAAGATGAAGTCCATTTTAAAATATAAAATATATATAATTTTAAAAAGTAGGTATTACTATTCATAACGGCTAGTTTGATTGGTTATGGTGTGTGTTAAAACACAAGGTTGCGTACAACACACGCTACTGTATTATTCAAAGAAAGTGTACCGTGGAAGCTTGGGATGTTTCATTTTAAATTTTTGATGTCCCCATTTAGTCAAAAAGTTTAAAATATTGTATTTAAAAAGGGTTCACTATTAAAAGTTGATAAAAGTGCAATACTGAAAATGAATCTGTTCTTGCATTATGACTAAGAAACTCATAATATGGATTCTAAAATTATAAGGATTATATAATGTTTAAAATTTAGTTAATACTATTCATGACCTCTTTTAATGGCTTTTTTTTGTAAGTCATGGTGCAATTGAACTCAGTGTTGCGTGCAGTGCAAGTTATTGAATTATTTTGAAGAAATAACACACTATGAAATCTTGGGGTGTAACAAGGAAAGTATTAATGTCACTAGATATATCCCATTAAAGTGTTCCATGTAGAAAAACATGTACATGAAAGAAAAATCTAATCATCATATTCTCAAAGAGAGTGATAGAGTGCACGGTGAGGAGAAAGTTAAAAATCACAATGCTCTAATCCTGTGATGATCTAAAAGACCATTTGAATCATAATAAAAATTATTGGGATAACATTTTTTGTTTCAAAATCCTTTCTGTAGAGTTTAATAATTAATTTAATTCCTATACTAAGAACACAATGAATAATATTTACATTACAAGTAGAGTTTTAGCCTTTAACTAATTCCTATCACAATGCATCTTTCTCTCCAAATGATAGTAAAATTCAATAGTATTATATTAATCTTAATCATATGGGGTTAAAAAAATATACTTATAAATCATCTATATTACCTTCTAAATAAATGAAACTATGTTATAATTACCATCATATCACATAGGCCAGTGATATGTGATTCATCATTATCGCCCTTCATTTGTAAGTTCCAGTCTCAAGGCCTTTACGAATACAAAGGGTTGTTGATAGACCTGCAGGTTGTCCTTGTTCTAAAACTATATCATTACAACATTCCATAAATCTCTCAAAATATCTAAAATCAGTCACAACATCAAATTCCCCAAACAACATAATGCAGATCTTATTGAACATAGCAAATATTTAATCACTATAAAAACCTTAATGAAAATGTTCATGCCTCCAAATATTTAAAGAAGTACGGAAATATATCCATTATACTCATCATTATACCGATCTAAATAAAATATTTTTCAATAAAAAATTACACCATGACATAGAGACGGTAAGATGTACATACACAACCATGATGATATTATTATTTTTATGATGGATAAATGTGAGAAAATGGTTGTGCCATTGTCATAATAAAATATCATAATGTATATGATACAATATTTATTATTTTATCTTGGATGAAACATAGGATGTGTAAGAATAATAAAAGAACATTGACAGAGTTGATTAAATGATTACCTCTTCTTCGGGTATCTCTTATTTATATTCACAAAAAGACTCTATAGGTTGGCTTTATGCACATATTATGGACTCTAGAATGAATTTAGTGAATTTTGAAGGACCAATGGTCAGGTTTTTTCCGATCTAAATTCCTTTAGAGGTGTGAATAAATAATAAGGAAGGGTACCCTTTTATATGTGATGGGAGGGGCACTTTTGGAAACTCAAAACTATTCATTTATTATATAACAATTGTCTGTTTAAAATAGATAAAATGTGATTTATTTTAAGTATAATATGATTAATATTATAAATCCTCTAATCCAATGACTTTTCAAAATGTTTATGTGAGAAAAGTGACCTTATCATTTGGATTTAACCCCTAGTTAAATAGTTTACCTCTTACTGTATTTACTTGTATTTTTATAAAATAAGGTTAATGTAGTTACTATAAAATTTCAAACTAACCAAAATTTTATCATTTATAATATATTTATCATTATCCTTATCAATTGTATGATTATTAAGGTTTTATTAATTTTATAACATTTAATAAAATATTATTTATTTTTAAAGAATCATTTATATCAATTTTGAAACTATTAAATTTTTTTATTTTTAAAAATATGAATAAAATATTATAACATCTAAAAATAATTCAAATATATCACTAACATATATATGTTAGTTATGAAATTCATTTATTTAATTAATTAAGTCAAATTATATTTATTTTATAATTTTTAATATCTTTTATTTGATATTCTTACTTTTAATATAATTTCTTCATCAATATTGTATCATCATTAATGGTAATTATTTAATATATAAAAATTATAAATAAAATTATATTATGTAGAAAATAATTTTATATTACCATATAAAATTTATTATTGATTTTATATCTAGAATATATTTATATTAAATGTATTATACTTATAATAAATGAAATTATGACATTTTGTCACATGCATTAATTTTAATAATATTAAAGTCATAATCATTGAAAAGGGTCCATTAAATGATTAAATTTATAAATATGGGTTATAAGGGTATAATTTATACATCTAATAGGATTTTTACATGTGTTAGGTTATTTTGATAATTTTATTTTTACCTTTAACTACACGATTTACCGTTATCCACGATAATAAAAAATTAAGAAAGATATTATTCATAATATCCAAAAAAATTAACGAAAAATATAAAAAAATTTGGAACCACTAATTCCAAATATCTAATAATATTTTCAAAATTTAAAACATATAATTTTCAGTAATTAATTTAAAATCAATACCAATTGAAAAAACAAGAAAAGATGTTTTTCAAAAGTAAAAATTATCAACAGACTAGCATATGTTTATATCTAATTATGATTTGAAAATAATTCAAATGACATAAATTATATTAACTAATAAAAAATAATCTAATTATACCTTAAACCCAATTAAAAGATAATCTATCAATATAATTAAATTATATTAAAAAGTAGTTTTGAATTAAAATGCATTAATTTTCACTATTAATTAAAATATGAACGTTATCAAAAAAACACAAAAAATTTGTCCAAACTAAAATTTTCATTCCCTATTATAAATAATATGTTTATTTTTCAATTTTAATTTATAAAAGTATCAAATATTGTTTTTAAAATTGTTTCTCAATTAAAAGGAGTTAAAATTTTATTTTTTAGAAAATATTTCTTCTATTCAATAAAATAATTACGTCCTTATATCATGTCAAAAAGAACATGAGATGAATATTAAATAAATAAAATGGTTAAAAATATTCATAAATTATAATTTAAAGGAGATGTTATATATTATATTAAATAATAATATTTTATTAATATATTGTTGTTTGGTGAAACTAGGCCTTACGCGTAATGTAAGTCAACACATTGTTGTCTGTATCATAATCTTAACATAGTGTTTCGTAAAAATCAAGCAAGAAAAAAAATTAAATTTATTCATAAATGAAAATATTTTAATTTCATGGTGTGTTATAAAGACACCCTCTATTTCTATAGATATAAAGAAGAGAGTGTTCAAGGAATAACATGATGATTTTTTCGTGGTATTTATTTATTATATCTCGATATATAACAAAATATGTGAGGACCATTAGAGACACTTTTAGATTGTTCTGGAAAATCATATAAGAAAAAAGTTATAAAGGAAGTTTCTAATGCCTGAATTATGTATTCAAACAGCTTCTTTTCCTGCCGATATTATCTTTTAGGATGGAATCTCAGTTGATCCTATGATGAAAAAGATTGTTTGAGAATGACCTATAACAACGAACATAACTGAGGTATGTAGCTTGATTGGTTTATCACACTACTATCAAAATTTAATTTATAATTTTTCATGATTAGCTAACCTGTTAACGAAGATTACTCATGATGTGTTTATGTTTATATGGAAAAAGTAATGAGATAAAATTTTTGAAGAAATGATGATGATATTAGTAAATTCTCCAATAATTACTCTGCCATAAAGAGATGATGGATTTAAGCTTTATAGTGATGTTCCATAGAATGGAAAAGGTTGTGTCCTTATGATGAATTATAGAATTATTTTCTATGTATCGGGGTTGTTAAAAACTTATGAATTTATATATCCTACTCATGATCATTTGTTAGGGGTTTTAATATTTAATATGAAGATATGGAGACGCTATATCTATGGTGAAAGATGTTAGATATATATAGATCAAAAGATCTTGGAATTTATCTTCTCATAGAAATAAATAAACATGAGGAAATAGTTACGGCTCGATCTACTCAAGGATTATGATTGTTGAATACACATCCACCTAGGGAAGGTGAATAAGGTAGAAGATGCATTGAGAAGGAAGGATCATGATGTTATAAAGAAAATGAGGATTGAAAATGATCATGTGTACATAGATCTAGAAAATATATATGGTACTTATCAAGTAATGTGAATGTTTTTAACTTTTTCAATAGGATTTCCAACCATCATTATTAGAAAGGACTAAAATTTCTCAGTATCATGATGAGAATTTTCAAAAGAAATTTAAAGTTGTGAATGTTGGGAAGCATTATCACTTTGTGTTTCAGAAAGAGATTATGAAATTTCGGAAGAAGATTTATGTTCCCTCTATACCTGATCTAAAAAGAGAGTTATTGGATGATAACCATAGCTCAAATTTCTCTATACACCCTAGTATCAGAATGATATTTATAGATTTTGAGGAATAATTCTGGTGGGATAATTTTAATAGAGAAATTTCGGATTATGTATCAATATGTTTAGTTTGACAACAAGTGAAGGATGAAAGATGACTTCTTAGAGTAGTAATTAAGATTATATGTATTATTATATTGAAATGGGATGACATTACTATGTTTTTTTCATTAGATTACCAAAAACACCAAGAAATAATGAAGTAATAGGAATAATTTTTCATGGACTTACCAAATCTGCACATTTCCTTTTAATAAGAGAGGATTTACACTATAGTGTCTTGCACGACTCTATATTTATTAATTCATAAGACTTTATGGAGAACTTGATTCTATTAATTTTAATCATGATACCTTATTTATTTCAAAATTGTGGACAATTATTAATAAATATTTATACAATGAGATTTATTTTAGAACAACTTATCACCCTCAAACTGACATACCATCTGAAATGACTATTCAAATAACATAAAACATGATGAGATCAAGTTCATATTCAAATTCAAGGTATGTGGGATAAATATTTACATTACATGGATTTTTCTTACGATAATAGTTTCCAATCAAGTATTCAAATATAACCACATGAATAATTATATGAAAGGAAATGTCATACAACGGCTTTTTGGGATGGTGTTTGTGAAAGGAAGCTTTTAGGCCTAGACCTTATGGAGAAAATCACATCAAAGGTAAATCCGACTCAAACCCATAACAATGAATCTCAATGTAGAAAAATATATGTGCTAATAATATAAGTAAGGATTTTAAATTTCAAGTGGGAGATCATATTTTATTAAAAGTAACTACATGGAAGGGTGTTATTTTATTTGGAAGGAAATGGAAAATAAGACCGATGTAAATTGGACCTTTTGAAATAATGGAAATATTTTTAGTTGTTTTTTATCATTTGGAGATGCAACTAAGCCTTTCATAAGTACACAATGTGTTCTATATATCTTTGTTAATGATATACATACCAGACCCGTTGCATTCCCTCACATTTAAAGGAATAGAACTAGAGCGGGGTTTATCTTACTATGATGAGACTATCAAGATTATAGATGCTAAAAAATAAGTGTTGATGATTTGGATGACTCATATTGAAATGAAACATTGGGAAAATCATAAAATTGAGGAGGCAACGTGTGAACAAGATGAAATTATGATGAAGGAATGATCAAATATTTTTATGAGGTGACATTCTAGAAATTTCAAGGTTGATATTTTAATGAAGGGGTGAATGTAACTCCCCCAGATTTTATGGTATGACTGTTTTAAAATTTAACATCATTTATAGTTTATGCTTCACACAACACCAAGTTGAAAACCATAATTTACTATTGAATATGCCCACTGGAATAGTTATATGGAAGTTAGGAATAGTAATATGAACAATTGAATTGTAACCTCTCATATGAAAGTGTAAAAAAATTATGTATCTTATGAAAGAAAATGTTATATATTTATATCATGTAATAAGTAAATCATTTTAAAAAAAATGATAAATTATGTACTATTATTATTGTGAAACATAAATGTTTAATCACAATTTTATAACTAAAATAAACATTTAAATGAAAATTTATTTTTTTGAAATAGATTTATAAATTAGTATTTTGTTGTATTATGATTATAATATAATTTTATGAGGCCTCAATTATGTTTTGAAAGTATCTTAAAATCTTTTATAATATTAAAATCAATATTTTTATTATAAATGATGTATTTATTTAAAAATTAAATTTCATATATTTAGAAACTTATTTTAATAAAATGATGTCAATTTTTTATGTTTACACATTTTAAAATATTAATGGGTATTTTTATGGTATTTTTCTAAAATAGTTTATTTTTTGGTGAATATTTAAATAAGGTAATTATTATATTTAACAAATAAATGAATTACTAATTCATTCCTAATGTATGGATGATGTAAGTCCATAATATATAACAATAATTCTATCTTTGTTTTATTTATTCATTTAAATAAAAAATATTTATTTTTAGCAGTGAACATAATAAACTAATGAATAAAATAATAAAAAACCCCTCTCCTCTACTATAATTATCACCCTCACCACCTTTTTTTCTCACACCTACAAAGATTTGAACTTTTCCAATTTCAAACCAGTCCCTCTCAAAAACCACTCATTCATGTTCTAGCCATTTTTTCTCACAAAAATTCCATTTCAATGTTCCTTAATGAGGTTATCAATGAGACGAATTCGAGAGGTAAAATACACTTGTGTTCTTTTACATTTCATCCAATTTATTTACCTTTTTATCATTTCCTTTATTCCAATGTAAATATATTCTTGATAAATCCATTATATTATATATAACATAAATTTATTGTGATAATGCAATATCCACCTTAAATTATTTTTTCTTCCCTTATTAGTTCTAAAATGAAAACGTCGCTTGTGAGGTGTAAATTCACTAGCCCAGTGGATAAAGATTCATTCATTTTATAATGCTTACTTCAAGGATGGTCCAAAAATATTTTTAATGGTTAAAAAACATTATAATATTTATATTAAAACTTATATATTTTTTTGGAACCAATATATATAAATAATATTAAATAAACATATAAAACTAGTGCGTGATGATCGAAAAAATTTCAAAATAATCCAAAAGGATACCATTAACATTTTATCTAATGAAAAATAATTATATCTAGAATAAAAATGATATATAATACCATAAAATAGTATATAATATAATTAATAACATATAATTTTAATCTAGGATAAATATTTCTATTTCACATGATATTGAAAACATGTATACAAGTGAACCAATCATGAAAACCAAAGAAACGAATAGTCCCATATGGAGAAATTGAATCTTATAACACATAAAAAAGGGAATAAATTAACATCATTATATTATAATATAATAATATAAGTGTTTTAAAGGTATTGAATAAAATTATTAATGGAACTAATATTGTTATCCAGGATGTTAAGTACAAGAGCACAACACTTTCAGACATAATGTAAGGGTTTATCCCCGAACCTCCATTTTTTATTTGGGCTACGCTTTGTCTATTTTTACCCCAATGTATTTATTATTTAATTTTATATAACTCTTATGAATTATATTTATATGTTCTTAACTCATACATTCATATCACTTCATCATTATTTTATGGGTAATTACTTGTTTTGCAATGTTTTCTTTTTCAATTCCTCTCAATAAGCAAGCTAGGTTAAAGAGAATTTTCCAATTTTCTATCCATTTTCATAGAGAATTTTTAATACATTTTAATCTCCCAATATATATATGAAATAAATAATTTTATTACTAATAAATATATTTTTTCATTTAATTTTTTAGGAAAACAATTATTCATATCCCTTTTTAAAGACACTTTTACATTTTCCATGAAACTGCACAAAATTGGCTCATTTAAATGTTTCTAAAAAATCCATGTTTACGTGATTCAAATTTATGTGTACAAAATTTATGCATAGAAAATAATATTATTATAATATTGTTTTATTTTTTGTAATACACATGTTTATAATCATATTTTATAGAAAATACACAATGATTTTCCTAAAGAACTCATGCTTCCAAAATAAAAAGTGTATTTCTCACAATAATTCCTTAATGATTTTTTCGAGTATTTTCATATATTTAAGAACCCTATATTAAATAATAATATTTATTAAAATATATCACTTATGTTATAATCTAAAATATTTCATTGAATTGTTTATAATTATTTTGACTATTGATGTACTATCTTGATACCACTCGCTATATTACTCTAGATGGTTTGTGATTATGTTTATTGTTTGGAGAAAGTTATTAAGATTTTATATTCAAGTATCAATATAAATTTATATATTGATTATGTTTAAATCCTTTTACATAAATATTTCATTGTTCTTATAAATTGATGCATGGAGCCCACAAGATCCCCTTAGTTCTTCGGTAGGTCTCATGGGACAAACTAGACCAGGTTTTTACCTATTTATATATATTGTCCTGGGTGAAGAATTGATAGAATGTTTATGATGTATGTCATTATGAAATACCAAATTATGATATTAATAATTGATAGTCCATGTGATCATTTTACTAATATAATATCCATCGTTAAGTTCCATTCCCATTAGATTACTTGTGGTATTATTTAATTATCTTGTATTCCTTTCAAAATATGCTGAAGATTATATTTTAATGTCATATGTTTTTAGTTATGAACCATGAATTATTGTTTATTATTATTTATGATATATTTAACTATATTATTTAACTTTAGTGAGCATCTGAGTTGACCCCTTACATAGGTTTTACTTTCCCCAAGGATACAGAGATGTATATTATCAATGACTTGTAGGGATAATCTAAGAGTTTATGGATGTTTCCAGTAGAGTTTCTATATTTTTCATCCATTAATGTTTTACTATAACAATTATATTTTTATCT
Source organism: Viscum album (assembly GCA_963277665.1). NCBI lineage: Eukaryota > Viridiplantae > Streptophyta > Magnoliopsida > Santalales > Viscaceae > Viscum > Viscum album. The sequence goes on from OY728157.1 coordinate 1,440,547,346, forward strand.
AGTTTTACAAATCTACTAAACTACTTAGTCCATCAGGATGAAACTACCTTGTTTTTCATACAAATGTAATAAAGTAAGGCACCAGCTCCGGGCTTCTGAGGTATGATTCTTTACACTCACTTATTAAAGGGAACCCCCTCCTATACTCTCAACACATGGAGAAATATTTTCTATTTCCAATTACTATGGAAATCCATTCATAAAATCCCTCCCCATGTTCTAGAGTTCATAGTTTTTTCATTGTACCATCTATTGAAGGATTAATGTGAAAATAAAAGGAGGTTGTCGGTAGAAGAGGTATAGATTTTACTCGAATGTTTGGTTTTATTTTTCATCTATGACATTAATATATTATTTAAAATTACTGAAATAATAGGAAATACATCTTTTATATACTGAGAATATTATTTTTATGATGATGTTATTACCGATATCCATCTCCTCTTCCTTCAATTGGGTAATGAAACTATCATTCGTGTGTACGACAGACTACTTCAATGTAAATTGATGTAATTATTAATCGATCCCCAAATCTCATGGATGGTTATAATATATAAAATATTCATGAAATAAGTATCATCATTAAATCATAATATATAATCTATTTTATTACTATTCAATCCATTGAAAGATTACTAGTACATTAATGTGTACTTGAGGAATACCTCCTCCATAAAGCAATGACATTACTGTTACATAAAAACGACAAATTGCGTATATTTATAAGAGTATTTAATTATGGGGTATTATATTTATGATATAATCAGCATTATATAAATATAAAATAATACTTACCATATTTTTGTCATATTTGTTTGAAAAATTGAAAAGTTACTCATGCGTTCGTTTGACCAACCATCTCTTTGACTGCAATGTTGTTCATTTTTATTAACCATATTTAATGGTTGGTTCAAAAAGAATAACTTATGTATAAAAACAGTAATTATTTTATTATTATCTTTCTATATAATATTTAATAATGAGCTGTTTGACCGTTTTCAACCTACTGATGTTATTTTGGACATATGATCCAAATATTGTCAAAATTTACGACTATAACTTCATTGACTATGTAATTAAATATAACATCATAATAAATAATATATAATAAATAATAAACATGGAAAAGAATTATAATTATATTAAATTTTTATAATAATTTTATTATTCAGGATGATAAAGCATTTACATGATGAGTCTGGACTCGACGTATAGAACACCATCTCAATTTCCTTTTTTGAGGCATGATTCAGTGTTATACACCTAATTACATTTATATGGTGTATATTTTACCCCATTTAAATGTTATATCTTGAATCATTCATAATTCATGATGTTTAATGTTACAATTAAAATTTCTTCTTATAAGGGGGTTTGATTTGAAATTTTCCTTGTATAAATGGGTTTTTAATTCAATTTCCTTTCATTGGGTTATATAACCTCTTTATTGATTATATTATTACAATATTATGTGTGAAATTAAATTCCAATTATTTAATATGTGTTTCAAATATTTCAATCATGATTTACATTTTTACACATAATGTCTCCTTTTATTTATTCTAAATTCAATGATATGATCAGATAAGTATTATTCATCCCAAAATTTCCTTCTTTTAGACATATGTTTATGTTATGCACATATATTTGTTTATGAGGTGTAAATACTAAAAATTTTAAATTTTATATCATGATCATACATTTTTAATGTTAATCAAGGTTTCAATTGATGTTATTTTTTAATGGGTCATAGGTTTCAGAAGTTATGAATGTTGTAAGGGGTTTATGTTTCAATAAGATTTTCATTGGGATTATTTATACATGAATTTATATTTAGGAAATAATAGTATCCTTATTTAATAAAACCATTTTATTTTATTTATCCTCTTTAAATTTTTAGAATTTTTATATTTTATTATAATATTTGACTCTTCAGTACTCTAAATTGCTCATGAAATAGTTTTAAGAAAATCCTAACTTATTTCTCTTTTCTCAAATAGAAAATCATTTTATGTCATCTCCATGTTTTATAAAGTATTTTCAATAATTTTATTTTATAAAAAATAAATTATTTTCTAATGGTATTTTATATGATATTTGACTTCATTTTAAATTTTTTAAATGAAAGTATCATAGAATTTCATGGATAGGTCACTTTTGAACCTTTTTAAAAAAGTTTGGAATGAATGTTTATTTATAACATATTTGATATAAATGTGTTTTTCTAATATTATTTCCTTTATTTAAATTACAGATTACAATATATTCATTGGGTTATTTTCATTGAAATTTAGTTCATCAATATATTCTGAATTAATATTTTTTTAAATTGATTTTCAAAGGCGAAAATGCTATTTTACAAAAGAACATTTTTAATTACTATTTTTATGGTATTTCAATTCACCAGCTCCAAAAACATTGATTTTTATTTTTATCCACTGGTGATATATTGTAATGGTACCATATATATTCCTAATCAAGATGGATTATTATTTTTTCAAAAATATATTCATGAACTCCCTTATTTTCCATTGTTAAATTAAGATATGAAACAATAGTGATTATTATTATGTTGAAAAAAAAATATTTCATGCATAATGATTATTTCATGGTTTTTATAACTTTTTTATGATGACTTCTGTGCAATATACAACTCATAATGATGGATGAGTTGGATATAGTTCTCCCATGGATTGGGCTATGATGGCAGAGTTGTCCAAATATTTGTAACTCCTATGAGACAACAAATTTAATCAATTAATAGGTTAATCCTAAAAGATTATGGGAATTATCCAAGTATATTTAACCCATATGTAAGGGTACATATAAGGGTTATATTATAGTAGTGCTATGAGATGACAATATGTTTTCTTTATGTTTTCTATGTGTTTTTAATGATTCCTTAGATCATGATTATTTATTACCAAGACTATTTTCGTTAGTGAAGATTTATTTCAAGTAACATGTTTTATGATCCACATTTTTTGGGTATGAATTCTCTTATTATGATCTTGCACTTTGATTATGTCATCATATTGTTATACTTAACTTATGCATGTTGATGACATTAAATGGTTAATTCTTATGTTTATACTTACTAATATTTTGAGCTCACCCATCCTATGGTTTCTATTTCACCTAGTTGGGAATAAATATTATACGTATGTTATGACTCAGACAATTTCTGGATATGATGAGCATAGTGTGAGATGGAAGATAATTTTAAGAACCGGTTCCTTATCATTCCATGTTATTATATAAGAGCTTTTCCCAAATCTATAAAACACTAAAAATAAATTTCCTTTAATTATATAAGTGATCTCTTATTTCTTTTTGATATTGTATGTTTTGGATGTCTAATATCAGGTCACATTTATCAATATTAATACATAAATGTTTCAATTGTATTTTTTTTCCCAGATCCTGGAGTGTGGGTTTGGGGATGTCACTGTTGGTATCAGAGAAGGGTTTAGATAGATTTGGATATTATGAAGTATTCATGTGGGGATACGTTAAGAGTTTTGGATACAATAATGGATTTATATGATTAAGTTATATCATAAATTAAAATGGATATACACCAACTTTATAAGTTTTACATGATGAGAAATTGTAGATATTTGAAACTTTTATAGGGTTTTGGAAGAAAACATTATCAATGATTAAATAAATTGTGGTGTTTGTATATGATTTTTTGTTATGTTAATAATGGTCAACTGGAAAGTTGAATATATATAATCTTGATAGTTGAATTGTAATTTAGTTAAAAGGTTATAGTTTTAGAGAAATTTTTGGTCTATATAAGGACTACCATTTTATTTTTATCTAAATGAGATTCATGATATTTTCGTGAATTTCACAACATTATAACATTATATAGTTTTTTATTGTGCTGATTAAATTAAATTTTGAGGGATATTTCAATGTTTTGAGGTATATATAACCATTAAGTTTAACATGTTATTTAACATTAAAGATTATTTTGGATGAAATCTATTACATTTTTTGGTATGCAAGATGAATGGTGAAATATAACCTTTGAGGTTAAAACATTATTTAATTATTAGGTTATTGTGGTTATTTTTTATATATGGTTTTTTATTTTTGGAATAAAGTATTTTGAATCGTTCTTGTTATTATTTAATTTTGGAGATTAATTTATTATTTCTTCATGTGATGGTTTATACATTTTTTATATTATATTACCTTATATCATTTATAAAATGTCCTGCCACTTCTCATTGGCTTGATAGGGATGTGAGACATTACTCGGACTTATGAGAAATCCCCAATATGCTAAAGACTAGAAAATAATTCCAAGGATTTTATTAAAATATTGGGTATGATATTCCTTTGGAAAACAAATAACCCACCATCAAAATATAACCAAATAAACTACTACATGATTCATGATAAAAACAGAAGACACTCCAACATTTAATTTATATAAAAACCAAACCAAGAGTACTATATTAGAGGGAAAAACATCAAATTAAATAGTGGTAGACAAAAAAATGACACTCCAATACAACTAAAAGACTCCATGAAGTACAAGATCCATTCTCAAACAACACCAAATAGCTCATGTATTATGAAATATTGGTAAATACATATGATACTTTACCTTTTCTCATGTCCCGATAGATGAAATATGCAAAAGCACCCTAAAGTACCAATATAGGGGTGATAACTAAACTCAATATGTTTTCCCCGATGGCTTCCCTACTCATTCCACTAGGATAGAAGACATTATAAAATTTATATAAACAATATATATAATAGAATTCCTAAATAGTGTATATCAAATTATAATCAAAACCCCATGTAAACTGTTTTCGAAATAAATCACATAAAAATTCATTAAAAATATTAACATTCTATTTTGGAATATCTCATCCCTTTATACGCAACCAAACATCAATCCATGCATTAAATCCTTGGAAATTCCCATACTCATGATTGGTGAGTCATCCTTCTACTAATTCATCACTTACGAGACCAATTTTATGGGTCTACATCAAACCCTTATCCAACCAAACCTTTTTGTTGTGGTATTTCACACCCTTATCCATCTCAATTCATACAAACACATGAAAAAAAACCATCCCTATCCATTCCAAATTCAATTGTGTTCAACAGATTTCAACAAAACATCATTATTTTTATCAAATACCATTTTTCTATTAAATAAACCAAAAAATTATTTAAAAATCAACTTCTTAATATATTTTTATCAAAAACACTTTCCAATAATACAACAATTTCTCAATTTCCACAAATAGGGTTTTAGCTATTATTTTAGAGAAAATTTACAATAAATTTCAATAAATGTATTCAATTTGAACTAAGACATGAAGTTCTAAGATAGAGTGGTCAAGAGTGAATCCATGTAACAAAAGAGTTTATGAAAATATGATAAATGACATGAAAAAATCAGAAAACTTGGTTGAATATTTACAAAAACGCCTTAGATATCTTCCCTTATCAACAATAAGACCACATAAAAACGTATTTGGAATCAATGACCTTATATTTACCCAAAATATCTATATATACATGAAACTGAGAGAGTGGTTGAATTAGATCAAAGAAAAATAACAGTAACGCTCATGAAAGATCACATACCACCTGAATCATGGTTCAACGCATCAAAGAATGACTACAGATCAATTCAAAATTGATTGGGAGAATTTATCCAAACAATAAGATACCAAAATATGAATTTGGGGACGTTTTGGAAAAAAATAGGGCACCTAGAGGTAAAAATGAGTTAGATCCAAAATTTAAGGATATAAAATTAAATTTTTTACAATTTAGTTTCTTGGTTAGTCAAACCATACAATAACCATTCTCCACCCACTGTCTTAAGGATGGAACATTAATGGTTGGATCAAATAGTTACCAAACTATGCACCAACCATACCAATGTTCACATTATAACAAATTCACCACACTTCAAGGTTTCTCTTAGGCTTCCACATGGTTTGTACAAACCATTCAAAACCTCTATACCTTCCATTTTTTTATTGTATCACTATGAATTATTTCTTACAAGTTTTTCAGGGTATCTAGAAACCTTGAACCACCCATTCACATGTAGTAAATCCCCAAAAACTCTCAATACATTCTCCAAAATCTCTCATACATTACCCTTATACTTTATATTGTTAAAAAGCATAAATAAAGGGTTACATACCAGAAACATAGGGTGATACATTATCCCCACCATTAGTCTTTCCATCCTCAGAAAGTAAAAAAACCATCAGTGGCCCAAAAGTGTTTTGGCTACTGCTCATTCATATGTATATATTGTTCCCAAATATCTTCCTTAATTTTTCCTTTTTGACCCAAAAAATTCACTATATTGATGAAATATCCATGAAATTCCTTCTCTTGATTATCCACAATCAACATCAAGATATGTACAAGTGAAGCATCTAGATCTAAGTCAATGTGATCCCATATGATCACATGGTTAGGATCCGTCTATTACTTTTTCAACTGAGATGCGTGGAACACGTTCTGCACTACACTTAAAGGTTATGCCGATGCTGGATGATTTTACACCTCTCCAACCTATTCTAGTATCTCAATAGGACCTACGTATTGAGGAGATAACTTTCCCTGCATTCCAAAACCTTGATGTCCAAGTCTTAGTAAGGTCTTGAAGAACACATGATCACACAACGCAATTGATAATGGATATCAATGATGGTCCACATATGATTTGTTAAGTCTCTGAGCTTTTTACATACTTTTTATAATTAATAAAATCTACTTTGTTGTCTCTTAAACAAGGCTCAGCCCAACTAGTGAAGTATAACTTATTTCCCCCTAGCAAATTGGAGAACGATATGGGTGCCCAGACAATTCTACAAAAGGAGCCATATGTATCAAGGACTGATAGATCATGTTTTATGATAACTCCACTAATGGTATGTTCTCTTCCCTTGATCCACTGAAATCCATTACACATGCCCATAACATGTCTTCCAACATCTGTATCATCTGTTCATATTGGTAGTCTGTCTGAGGATGATACACTATACTTATTTTCAACTGAGTCCCTAGGGATTTCATTAATGATTTATAGAAATGAGTGTGCACTTCAGATCTCTATCAAATATATTTGAAACTAGTATTCCACATCTCATTACCACTTCATAGATATATATTTTTGATAGATCCCCTACCGTATGAGTTTCATGAATTAGGATGAGATGATCCAACATGGAAACCCGATCCATTGTCACCCATAAGAAATCATATTTTTTAACCATTCATGGAAGACCTATATTGAAATACATAGTTATCATATCCCATTTACATAATGGAATAGGTAGAGACTATAACATACTTCCTGATAGCTAATTCCCTACATTAACTTACTAATAAGTTAAGCAAATGGAAATAAACTCAAACACTTTCCATTACATATCATTCCACCAGAACTATTCTTTCAACATTTGATACATATTTTATATTCTTAGATATAAAACACATATCAAATAGTGGTAATAAATAATACGTTTCTCTTGAGAAGTCATAGGTACAACCATATGGTCACAAGTACCTAAAACGGAACTCTCATCCTACCTCTTTCCCTCAATGGTCTCCCCACCGATTAGTTTTGACCTCATAGCAACACATTCTGTATTAGATGGTGGTTCATTATTTACTAGATTTACCAAATAATGAACCACCACAAATGAGAAGAAAACCAAAAAATCTCTTCTATTTTCACATTCCTCCTTCATGTTAGCTAGGACAGACATCAGCTACCACTCATTTGCAGCTTATTTTTTGAACTGAGCATACAAATGTCTTCTTAATGAATCAACAAAAAAATTTCCTTTACCTAGTGTATAACTCAAGTAAATGTCAAACATTCAGAGATACTCCATCCATATTTTTGACTAAGATACAAATACCTTTGTGAGAAAATACTTATGAAGATCTTATGGCTTGTGTAAAAAAATCTCACTGAAGAAATAATTACACCACGTTTTTAAGGCATTTATATCTACAACTAACTCCAAATCATGTTTTGGGTTGTTCTTCTATTGGAATCTTAAATGACATGACCCATAAGAATTAACATGGTCTCAATTCATGAGAACACATCCCAATCCAGATCCTGAAGTATCGCAATACACCACATACCCCTGTACTGATGTCATAAAAATCAAGATCAGTGTGGATTTAAGGAGAACCTTTAAATATTGAAAATATTTTTGGACTTTTTTAATTCATTGTAATGAAACATTATTCCTTTTAAAAGATTTCATTGGTGAGGCTATCCATGAAATGTCACAAAAAAGATTCAGTAATAATAAGCAAGACCAAGAAAAATTCTATTTCCAAGACTTTATCTGGTGGTTGCTAAGAGATAACATCTTCCATCTTTTCTAGATCCACTGAAACACCTCTTTCAGAAATTACATGGCCTAGAAATCATGACACGTGTATCCAAAAATCACACTTTGATAATTTAACATAAAAATATGGTCTCTCATGATTTCCAATACTATCTCCATGTGTTGGTCATGCTCATCCCTTTTCCATGAATACAGTAGCATGTCATCAAAAAAATATGACAACAAATGAATATTGATATCGCTGAAAGATCTGATTCATCAATTCCATAAATACCATTAGTGCATTAGTAAGTCCAAAAGGAATTACCACATATTCATAATAGCCATATCTACTTTTGAAATATGTCTTCAGAATATCCTTCTTCAGAACTCATAATTTGTGATATCCTGATCATAATTCATTCTTAGAGAACCACTGATCTCCCTTCAATTGAACAAAAAGATTATAAATCTGTGGAAGTAGACAGATATTCTTATTCCTAACCTGATTAATATTTTAATAATCCATACACAGTATTATAGTTCTGTCATCCTTCTTTATGAAGAATATTGGTGCCTCATAAAAAGATGTGATCAGCTGAATAAAAACCTTTCTTTTAGTTCTTTCAACATCACCTTTAGTTCCATTATTTCTATTGGTTCGATTTGATTAGACAGGAGTAGGATATGATTGTTCCCCATAAGGAGATCAATTTTATATTATACATCTATTACCGATGGTAACAGAGATAAATTTTTTGGAGTCACATAAGGAAAATGGCCCATGATTGTTAGAAAACAATGATTCTCTATCTCTTCCATTGATTCCACGATCAAAGACACTATCTAGTAAGCGATTATTCTATCTACTAGTTCCAACAATCCCATTTCACCCATTTTCACATTAATTCCCCCTCTAAATAGGTGCTCGATTCCATCCTTAGTGATGAAACATACTATTCTTCTATAATAATTGATATGATCCTTTAACATTGTTAACCAATCCATACCCATGATTACATCAAGACACCCATCTCCATTATAATGAACTCTCATTTCAGCCCATCTCCATTAATAATTATCAAACATAATCTACGTAGTGTCTCAAAATTATCTTCCCCTAAGGGGAGTTTGATGTTTTATTATTGAAGGAATCATCAAATGTTTTAAACATAGAAAATCAACAAAATGAGAATAAATAATTTTATATGATGAACCAATATAAAATGATACATTCATAAGGGTATTATCCAAAAGAATCTTACATCTCACCGTATATAGTCCCTCCTGATCATCCAAAATCCCCTACTCATCTCCACATAATTTTTTCATTGTTTCACATTGTTCTTTGTTTCACTATTGAGATTTCCCTATCTAAGGAGTCAAAGTATTCCTATAATCCCCATGGATATCTGTTTCTGCTAACGATATTGGTTCGGTTTTCCTCATCCCATCGAAGCATACTATGTATGTGATGCCTAAATATTCCCCATTTAGTTTTAGTAGTGGCATGATATAGGTTGTGTTGTACACTCTCTCTTTTTTTAGTGAAGTGAACCACATTGGAAAAAACCTACTTTGATCTTAGGTCATGGTGGAAGGTATACTGATCCAACTATATAATTCTTATTCGTCCCCCCAACATGTATATAGGTTTCCCTATTTTTCATACTTTTAGCATTAGAGTTCCAAAAATTTACCATGTATTTCAACATACATTCTCCTTCTATAGATCTATAGATGTCTTTTTATCATCCATTGCAATATTCACCATTTTTGTATAGTCCATAATACATAGAACAACTCTATTTGAGATTATATCATACCTTAGATCTGATTAAATGATATGTTTCTTCAAGGAAACACTAGCCACATCCATGGGATAAATGTGTACTGGATTCATGAATTTAGTTGTATACTCAGTGAAAGAGAGATTTCCCCACTTCTGGATGAAAAAAGTCCACCATTCAATGAATCATCAATGTATGAGGATAGGATTGTTCATTAAACTATATCTCAAAATCCTCATAACTAAGCCCTCGATCTATTTATCCAAAGCTAGTATATCCCACCACATTCACGCAAAATCCTCAAGCATATACATATATATTTTTACTTTCAGCGCCGCTAGTGTGCTGATGAAATCTAAGATATGATTTATCATGTTTATCCACACATCTACATATACTTTATTGCATCGTAGGAAAAAATGAATCCTTATAACGGGGTTATATTATATGCTCAGAAAGGATAAACAATATATAGGATGCTATCATAAATAAGCAAAAAATTATATTGTATGGTATAAAACTAAAACACAATCCTTTTAAACATAATATTAAGAATAATATAGAATAAATAAATCAAATAATTCCATTTTAACATTCAAATGGATATTCTACTCATCTAATAATAACATGTAATATCAATATCTAATCTCATAATGATAGAATGCATAATTCGAGACATCATAAACATACCATCATGGATTAGGCCAATAAATAATACTTAATTGGTTTATAAATTATCCAAAACCAAAACATAATTGTCTGATTAGACCTACCTATGTATCGATGGGATATATTGGGCCCCACCTAACACTTACAAAGTGTAATGCATTCCTCTTATGAAAGGGGTTAAAAATATCCAAAAAAAACATTTGTATTCAAATTAGCATATTAATTGTCATCCCTTAAACCAAAATTTATTAGTAGTATAAAAATAAATCATCCATAGTCAAAAGTATCATAACCCCTTCAATATAATATAGAACATTGTATCATAATAAGTCAAACCTCAACTAAATTTAAAATCCAATAAAGGATGTCGACATAGATGAAAATAATCTAATAAAATCATTAATATTCCTTGAGGGAAATTTCCATTTTTACATTGAAGTTCATATAAATGTTTTTGTAATTATAAAAGGAATTTTTTTAAAACAATATTTTAGGCCTGAAAGGGAAGAATTAAAATGTTAATGTTTCATAACTACAGAAAATAGTCAGTCACACCGTATAAGTTACAAAAAACCTTTATTCCTTACTTTGTTGAAATGTTTATAAAATAACTCATTTGGAAAATGATGGAATGATCCCTTTACAACATTTTATAAATAGTCAAACATGGGTAAACATGAATTTAAAAAAATTTCAATAAAATATTGAAATAAATTTTATGAAACATGGACATGGATGATAAATATTTCATAGTAGAAACATACATATAAACAACATCATATAATAACAAGATTGTGAAATTAACCCTTACCTTGTAATTTCTTATAGATAAGGGTGCGTTAACCTCCTATATGATTGAAAAATATTATTATTTAGTTATAAAACGACCATATCCAAATTTATTATATCATATATGATCCTTTTTATCATTTTGTTCTTGGTATTTCTGAATTACCATTATTTTGGTTGTTAAATGCATCATTTTCCCGTTCCCATTTTTCTATTCAAGGCCTTTTTTTATGTATAGAATATGATTTATTTTAATATATAATGATATTAATTTTAAAATTTTTATTTTTAATTATCATAGATATTTTATTATCATTCTTGAATGGTTAACTTGGATAACGAATATCACCGCGTCGTGAAGATGGTAGGTCGTACATATGCACGAGCGACGATATCATTTTTTTGATGGTTAAATGTCAAGTAATTTGATGGTATATTAATTATAAAGAATAATTATCATGTTATATTAAATTTTTATATCCATTATATTCATCATTATACCCATCTAAATATATTAGCATTGAATGAAAAATTACACCACGATGTGTAGATGGTAAGTCATACGTAACCATGCATGATGATAATATTATTCATTGGATGGATAAAAGGAAGAAAATGGTTGTACCATAATCATAATAACATCTCATAATGTAGATGATACTGGATTTATAACTTTATTATAGAAGTAACATAGGAAGTGGAAGTACAAGTTGAAAAGAACTTCGAACGAGTTGATAAAATGATTATCTCTTCTTGAAGTATCACATTTTTATTTTCACAAAATAACTCTTTTTGGTTGGATTTATGCCCGAAGAATGGAATATTGGATGAAGTTAGGAAATTTTGGATGAGAAATGGGATGGGTTTGGTCGATCTAACGGGACATAGAGGTCTGAATAAAAGAGAAGGAAGAGTACCATTTTATAAGAGAGGGTAGGGGCACTTTTGGAAACTCCAAAATTATTAATTTATTATAAATTCATTTCCTTCCCAAAAAGATCCAAAGTGAGTTATTTAAAGTATAATATGAGTATGATTAGAAATAATCTCAAAAAATTATTTTTATACATGTTTATGTCTCAAAATAAATTTTATCTTTTGGATTTAACCACTAGTTAAACAGTTTTAACTCTTACCGTGTTTACTTATCTTTTTATAATATTGGGTTAATATAGTTAATATCAAATTAAAAACTAACCAAAATTGTTTCATATATGATATATTTAACATTATACTTGTTATATTTCTAAAACATAGTTTTTTATGAATATTATAACATTTAATAAAATATTATTTATTTTAAAGTATCATTTATTTCAATTTCGATACTATTCAATTTATTCAATTTAAAAAATATTAAAACAACAAGATAAATTATAATCAATACATATAATATGTCTCTAAAATTTATATTCTATCAAACAATATTTTATGTCATTAATTAAGTAAAATAAGTTTTATTATAATATATTTAATAACATTTATTTGATATTTCCTTTGATAAAATAATTTCATCTTCACTATTTTGTCATCATTAATTATAATTATTTAATCTCTAAAAAATAAAAAAATATCTATAATATAGGTAACTATTTTATATTTCTATATACAAATTATAATCAATGTTAACTCCTAGAAATCTCAATATAAAAATTATTATAATTATAAAAATGAGAGTGACATTTTGTCACATGCATTAATTTTAATAATATTAATGCCATATTCTTGGAAAAGGGACCATTAAATGATTCCATATGTAAACATAGGGGATAAAGGTATAAATTAGTCATCCAATATGATTTTTACACATGTTATAGTATTTTTAAAATATTATTTGTAACTTCAATTACCGGATTTAAATTTAATTGTGGCAATAAAAAATTATTAAAGTTATTATTCATAATAGACAAAAATTAAAAGATACTTTTTAAAATATTTTCGAACCACTGATTCCAAATATATACTCTATTTTTGATAATTTAAAAGGAATAAGTTTCATTAATTAATTTAAAATTATTTCCCATTAACAAAATGGGGAAATGAATATTTCGAAAGTAGAAACCATCAATAGATTGGCATGTGTTTATATCTAATTTTAATGTAAAAATAATTAAAATGGCCAATTTTATATTTTATTATATAAATTTAATCTAACAGTAATTTAAATCCAATTAAATGTATAATATAATAGTTCAAATAAATTATATGAAAAAGGAGTTTGGAATTAAAATGCAGTATTTTTTATTATTCATTAAAATATGAAATTTATCAGAAAAACACAAAATATTTTTCCAAAATAAATTATTATATACCACATATAATGAATAATTTTATTTTTAAACGAAATGTATAAAAGTATCAAATATTGTTTTTAAACATGTTTCTCCATTAAATGGCGGTAAAACTGTATTTTTTTTAAAAAATGTGGTTTATTCAAAAAATAGAATTTATTCTTATATTATGTTTAAGAAAAACCCGAGATCAATATTAAATTCGAAATATGTTTAATTATATTTTTAACATATACATTAATGGAAATATTATATAATATATTAAATAATAATATTTTATTAATATACTTTTGTTTGGTAAAACTAGGCCTTGCGTGTAACGCAAGCCAATTCATTGTTGTGATTAACATAAGATTGACAAGATGTTGAATAAAAGTAAAGAAAAAAATTAACTTTATTTTAAAATGAAATTACATTAATGTCGTGGGGTTTTATATTCTCTCATCCTTCAATAAATTGTGTCCTCTCAATTAATACTCAGGATAAAAAATTAGGGGTTTGACATTTCAAAACATCTTTGTTTAAATCCCACACTGGAAAATGGATTATTGACACCACCATCATAAACTGTCTATATATTCAACTATTTCTTAGGTGCAACCACATTCTTCACAACATCTTTCATTTGGTTTCTACAACGACTTCCATGTTTCATTTTCTAAAAAAAATAATCTTAATATGTCTCTCTCTCTATTAATTTAATGGTTAAAAATTTCAAATTCTACAACATAAACTATCATAACATTTTTTTTCTATAGTAAAACTTTTCCACATTCAACCATTTTGGAAAAAATTTAATCATTCTTTTTTAAAATCAATCAATTTTCAAAATACTTTCATCATACTCTTTTTCAAAATAATGCATTTGAAAATAATTCAATATTTTTTAAAAAAATATACACTTTTTCATAAAACCTAAATAATTACTCAAAAATAATAAGGCCCCCATAGAGGGAAGTCATTTTTATAATCCATGACATGCTCATCATGTTAGCTAATCCCATGATAACGATATTTCAAAATCCTATAAGTTTTTCCAAAAAGATTAAATACCCACTCCTTAGTAACTTTTTGTTCAGCATAAAAAGGTTACCTATGGATTTTTATGATATACATTTAATGTCCCTATTGTCCTTCTCATTTATATTATTCCTACCCAAGGAATAGAGAAGAATGAAATTCAACTCCAATATCGATAAAAGTGATGAGAAATTGTTCTACCAAAAAAGAACAATTTGATATCATTTTTCTCAAACTATATTTTTAACTAAACAATACTAATAACATTTGTAACGTCCCACCCCCTCTCATTGTATTTATAAGGTTGTGATACATTAATTGGAATTAGGCGACTTCCCAATAATTTCAATGCCTGGAAAATAATGGCAGTGGATTCATTAAAATTTGGTGGTTGATTTTCCCTTGGAAAAAATAACCAACCATCAGAATATATTCAAATAAAACACTACATGATGCAAGATAAAAATTAAACACACTCCAACATTTTATTTATATCATAACCATCCCCAGAGTACCATAGTGGATGTAAAAAACATAAAATTAAATAAGGAAAGACAAACTAATAACACTTAAAGAAGACCACAAGACTCTATGCTACACAATCTCGATGCTCCAACTTCACCCAACAACCCAAGTTTCAAGAAGTGGAGTTAAAGACATGTGATACTTTAACTATTACCATACCTTGATGGATGAAATCTTCAAAAGCACCAAAGTTCCAAAGTAAGATTGATTAATAAACACAGTATGTTTTCCCCGAGGACTTCCCTAATCATGCCACTATGAAAGAACGTGATAAAAAATTTGTTATAAACATTTTCTAAAAAATTTATATAAAATTATAATAAAAAATACAAATTAAAACATTTTACAAAGAAATAACATAAAAAATAATTTAAATCAATTAACATTGTATTTTTGAATATCTCATCCCATTACACATAACCACACATCCATCCATGCATGCAAACCATGAACCTCCCAACAGTTGCGAGTGATAAGTCCCTCTTCCACAAATCCATCACTTAGTGGTCCACTTTGACGGGGGTACTTCATGCCATTATCCATTCCATCCTTTTGATGGGGTTACTTCACTCCCTTATACATTCCAATGCATATGGACACATGCCAAAAAACCATGCCAACACATTCTAATTACATGTGTGTTCACACCATTTCAACAAAACATCATTATTTTTTTATTGAAAAACATTTTTCTATGCAGAAAAACCTACATATATTTTAAAATAATATTCTTGAAATAATGTTTTCAAAAACACTCTCCAACAACACTCCAATTTTCCAATTTCCACTAACTATCACTCAAGATGATTTAAAATATTATTTCCCAGAAAATATGCAATCAATTTCAATCATAAAAATCATTTCAAAACCAAGAATTCATGTTTTAAGATAAAGGATTTGAGATTGAAGTGACCTATATCACGCATTTTGTGAAAATGATAAACAACATGAAAAACATCCCAAATATGGGTAGAATCTCTAGGAAATCTCATTAGATCTCTTCCCCTATTAATAAAAATATCAAATATAATCATATTTGCCATATGAAACATTATATTTACTCAAAATGGTGGTATATCTAATAAAACGAGAGAGGGAAAAGTATATCTAAGAAAACTAACAAGAACGATCAAGAATGATCACATACCGTGAGAATCGAGCTTCAATGCACCAAGGTAAAACTTTGAATCGCTTCTGAATTTATAGGGGGAGGTTTTAAAAACATTGGAAGACACAAATATAATGATAGGGCCGTTTTGGAAAAAAAACAAGGCACTTAGAGGGTAAACCGTGTTGGATCTACAATTTAATGATCTATATTTGACCCACGCATGGTTGGATCGCACGGTTACCAAATAGTGTGCCAACTGTGTTGAAGCTCACTGGAAAAAAAATTCACCAAACTACATGGTTTCTCCATGGCTTCCACATAGTTTAGACAAACTATGTGCATCTTCTGTGCCTCCTCTTTTGCCCCCATCCCACTATGAATAGTTATCAGGTAGGGTTTCATGATTTCGATAAACTATGAACTTCTCATGAACCTATAGGAAAGCCCCAAAAACTCTCAAAAATTTCAAAAAACTCTCCCAAAACCAATCCTTATACTTTATATACATAAAAATTATAAATAATGATTTACATACCAAAAACTAGGGGTGCTACAATTTCAGTTTTTAATAATATATAAATATAGGATTAATAAATTTTTATCCTTTTTAGGATTATGTGATATATTAGAAGTTGTATTCGATGATTCGGGCATGAAAATCCACCATGAATACTCAAATTTGGAATAAAATATGAGACTGTGGTGAAAATTGATTAAAGGGAGAAAGTATACTTGTCAAGTATGTATATTTTCATATGTTCTTAGTCTAGATGGTTAAATAATTCATAAAATCTATGAAATGGTTCTTGAAATAAAAATTCTATCATATTAACTTTATTTTTTATAAATCTATGGTCTATTTCACACCTTATTAGTTTATGGTTTTTTTGAATTGTCTACTCTTTATTATTCACTTATGTGTGATAAAAAATTCACCATCAGGATCCATCATTGTTTTGGGATTATTTTTTTCCTCCTAGGTCATATTTTTTAACACTAATGTTATCATATTTGGAAACCTAGTATGTGTTATTCCAGATGGAATTCATATTTCCCATTCTTATTTTCAATAAGATGTTTTATTAACATTTTTTACAATGCGGGGTTTCAAAAAAAGTATTTTTAAATGTGAAAACATTGGTATATGAGATAATGTTTAAATTTTAGGGAAATAATTTATTAAATGGGATAGGGTAATATAATATCCTATCTTTTTAAAAGAACAATATATTCCATACTAAATAAAATATGAATTACCAAAGTTAAAAAAGTATTAAATATTATTATTTAAATATTATAGTTATTACCTATATATTATATTAATAGATATAAACATTATTCAATTAATTAGGGAATATGTATTGAGGAATTAGATGACTGGGCTGGTAAAGGTACTATGAAGAAATAATAAGATAGAAGAGGCGACAAGCGGACCATAAGAATTTATGATGTAGAAATACTAAAATATATTCATGATGTGACAATATGGAATTTTTTTGGATTATATTTTTCGAGGGAATAACGCAACACTTCATGTTCAACTATGGTAACATTTTATTTCTAGAGAAACAATTTCACAACACACATTGATTTATTCAATAATGTGATTAAAATATAAATTATAAATTTTTAAAAATTTAATTTTTTGAAATTAATTTTATTTTAAATCATCATGTAAAAATTATCTTTGAGAAAATTTCTATTATTTTTTTGAAATAATTTATTTTTAGGTGAATAGTTAAAAATATTGATTTTACCAAAACAATAACTTTTAGGAAGTTCTAATCATATAATAATAACTTGAATGGTTAATAAATTTTTTATATAAAAAATATATATTTAATATGTAATATAATTCGTATAAAAATATATTTTTGAACATAAAAAATTAATATTAACAATTTAGATTTATTTTTAATGCTTCCATCTAAATAAAAACTACTTTTTGATGTTTTCTCATAATCATTTATTTTTATGTTTTATTTATTTTTTGGTTTTTTAAATAAAATTAAGGCTTATTTTGATTAAAATAATTCTGTTGTTTCAATTTTAATCCATATTATAATTTCTTTTTTCTATAAAATCATTTCTATGATTAAAAAAATTTGTCTAAAAATGGGTATATTGTGTTTTACAAACTTATATTAAATGTAATTTATTTCACTTATTGAAGTCGAATCATATAAAATGGATCCAATAATTAGAATCGTAGAAATAAATTTTGGTAAGAAGGTAAAATTTATATTTTTTCCACATGAGTAGTAACCATGGTTAACATTAATCACCTCTGTTAGTGTTAAAAAGGATTAAAAGGGTTAAATATAATTGGTAAAGGCACCAGTATTACACCAAATTATTTATTCATCCTCATTGGTTGCTTTTATTTCAACTTTAACATTATTATATTTTTATATATGATTACTTGGAGCTGTATTCACAAGAAAATGACTTAATATTATTTAAATATTTTATGTAATTTCAAGATTGTCATTTATATCATTTATAAAAGGATTCCACTTGTGATATATTCTTCAAACTTTTGGGGAAAAATAGATTTACCATGAACTGTCCAAATTAATTTCTTAATTTCCTCCCAATTACCTAGAGTCCTTGTTGTCAGGAAATAACTAACCTATAAGGATTGTGGTGTAAGTGAAAAGAGGTATTTCGAAGAAGAGGTATTACTCTTAACTGAGTGTTTTAATTCTATTCACTCTTATAACTCTATAAAATAATCTATAACAATGATAATATAACAAAATAAGTATATTTAACAAATTTATTTGTTATTATTCCTATGACATAATCCTTATTCATATCTTTTCTATCCTATGGAAAATGAAAACATTGCTCGTGTGTAAGTATGAACAATCGTCTCCACATAGCAGTGTAATTATTTTTGAATCACATATTTACATGGATGGTTATAAAGATTTATCTAGTTGATATATTTGATATTTTTGAAATAAGTATGATTTCTTAAATGTAATATATCACCTACTTTGTTACCTTTCATCATCTTAAAAATTGATAACATCACTCGTGTGTATGTGTGGACTACCACCTTCCTAAAAGGGTTTAATTAATTTTTCATTTCTTTATTCCATTTATGATTATAAATATGAGTATAATTAATATTTTTTATATTTATATAATTATTAAAAGTTTGGAGATGATGGAAGCAGGATCATGATGCAAGGACTACAAATTCCGAATTGAAATATATACGCAAAAGAAAGTAGTTAACAGTTGAAATATTAATGATAATAAAATATTATTAATGATTTAGTGATGGGATATTATAAGTAAACCTTGTATTGTAATATAAGGATGTTAATATGGTATATAAGTATAATAAATTTATATTTATTATACTAGAGGTTAATATCACTTACAAAGTAAGTCGAACCTATGGTAAGAGTTTGTTTTATAATTTCATCCTTATTTGGGATTATTTATTTTTAAGTTTAAATTCTATGAATTATAGAATATTTTAATGATAAAACCTATATATTTTATTATAGATTCATTATTTCTAGAAATTAGAAATGTTTATTTCATTTTCTTCTTTTTATGTACTAAAAAGTCTAATAGAATATTTTTAAGAAAAAAGGACTTTTTTTCTATTTCGATTGGAATCACATTCTTTGATGTTCATATTTTATTTAATATGAAATATATAATAAATTAAATATCTCAAAGTGATTTATTAAGCACATTTTACCCATGTTTTATTTTTTATAAAAAGGTTTGAAAGGAATTAAATTTTTTTTGAATGTGACTCTTTCTGTTGAATGCGTGTATCGAATATTTTTTTACAAAAAATACTGAAATTTTTTTCCCACCATAATGAATATTCTATGAATTGATGATTTATTTAAAATTTTATATGGATATTTTAAACTGAATTTTTTTCATATTATTCTGTAAATTTTTAGATATTAGGTTAGTGATTTCAAAATAAAATGTTATTCTCCTCAAGATATGTTATGGTGTCCTTTTAAAAGCATTTTCATCTATCTCAAAATTATTTTAGGAATATTTTTATTTAAAGAGGATATAATATAATGATACCCTCCACCATATTACACCATATAGATTATGATCATGTTTTCTATATTATTGACTACGTAAAATATTTACAATTCGTATGATTCTTTTTTGATTCAAATGTTAATGTTGATTATGTATTGATTTTTTATTAATTTATTTCAAATAATAAATTAATTAAACATTATAAGCGACTATATGGGTATTTTATAACCCATAGATTAATCATTAGAGTATTATCATTATATTAAAAAAATGCTATGTTTAATAGTGTATACAAAACACAACATCGAGCTTAAAATAGAAGTGAACTTTTATTATTTAAATGTTATAGTTACAGAAAAGTAGTTAAATTTGGGGGTTTTAATATTATTAATTTAATAATGAAATATGTTTAAATGGTACAGTAAATAAAAATTTATTAACTAATGCTTATGAAATAAGAACTCAATTTTTTAGTAAGGTAATTTTATGCTTCAAAAAATTGGTTTTATTTAAAAGTTGGTTTCTATTTAGTTTTTTGAGAAAATAAAAGAACTATTTTATAAAAATATTACATATTTAATATGATAAATTTTTTATTATTTCTTAAATTATCATTTTTAATTTTTCTAAAAATGAATTTTTGAGATTTTTTGAAATGATAGATTTTTCAATGAGCGGTGAAAATACTATGTTTTATTGGAATCTATATTTTATTTTAATTTATTTAAAAATTATAATTAAATTTTATGTTAGTTTTAAAATTTTATTAGTTAATTTTGTTAAAAATAAATCAATTTTGGTGTTTTTTATGAATTTTATACTAGAGTTTGGTATAAGAACAGTATTTATTTTTAAGATGCATTTTTCTAAAAAATGTTTCTCGTAAATTTTTTTAGGATTAATTTAATATTAAATTTTTTCAATTATATAAATTAAATCATGAAAAATTGCTTCAATATTTATAATTATGAGGCCCAAATTTGGAAAATATATACCATTTATTTTTTTTAATTATGAATAGTAACCCTAAATTTTGTTTGTTTATATTATTAAGGTAAAATGGGATAATTATGATAAAAACTAATTCAATAAGGATTGTAATTCTTTAAAGAACTTTTATTTATTGCATTTGATGATTATATTTATTCCATAATCATAATAAATTATAAAATATTCTTTTTTACAATTATATTTGACATAAACTATTATATTCTTTATTACATTTAATATATATAATATTTTGTGATGGGGATAAAAACATATTATTGGTCATAAATGGTTATTTAAAATATTAAATATTTTTTATCATAGTTATTTATATATTATTATTAGTGATTAAATAGTAATGTCATCTACTTATGCAGCACTGATACAGTGCTTGTGTATGTGGTAGAAAAATCGAGTAAAATATTTTAAAACCACTATAAGTAATAATTTTTTGTTTGACTTAATGTGTCTAATGAATTTTATATTTACAAATAACATATTATGAATTTGTGAATGGATTATATTTTAATTCCCTTATATACATTTAATTTGAAAAGCTAAATTAAATTAGTAGATTCAAAAATACCAGTAATGGTATTTTATAAAAACCATATTTTTATTAAATGATTTAAAATTCATAAAAATACTATATTCCACAAATTATTTGGGATTTTGTTGAGAATATGTTCTATGGTCCATTCATGGGTCACTTTACATTGTATAGTATATTTCTTGACCGTTAAAGAGTAAAAACATTAATATCAAGGTAATTGTTAAAGTGTTAATAAGGGGGTTAAAAGTAAGCGATAATTGTAAAAAATGACCATAACTTATCCAATTTTTATTGAATGGTAATACATGAACTCTTATTTATCATATATTCCAATGATATCATTTTGGATCCATTTAACAATGAAAAATAATTTAAATTAATCTATTACTTTCTGAAATTACAACAGTTCTCCTCTTCAATGTAAAACCCCATGATTTAATGAATATCTGTTTTAAAATTTAAATTTTTTGATAGTTTATGAGTCAAACAAAACAATGTTTAAAACCATAAATAATATTAAATATGACTGTTGGAATGGTAATGTGACCATCAAAAATATTAATATGACCAATATAATAGTAACCTCTCCTATTAAATTATACAAAATAAATATTTATTTGATTAATGAAATTTTAATATATTTATTTCATGCAATAAGTAAATAAATATTTTAAAAATGATAAATTAATAATAAGTATTTTTGTGAAACCTATATATTTAAACAAAATTGTATAATTAAAATAATTATTTAAATGAAAATTAATTTTCTTGAAATATCTTCATAAAATAATATTTCATTATCTTATTATTATAATATATTTTCACAAGAAATTAATTAATTTTCTAAAGTATCATAAAAACAGTTATAATATTAAAATCTATATTTTTCTAGTATACAATGATTTTATTTAAAAATTAAATTTCCCATATTTATAAAATTATTTTGATAAAATGGATCCTATTTTTTTAATTTGAAATTTCAAAAATTAGTTATGGTTTTATAGGATTTAACTAAAATTGTTTAATTTTTTGTGAATAGTGAAATATTATAATTTACTATATTTAAAAAATACATGAATTATTGAGTCATGGCTAATGTAATGATGATTTAATCCCATAATATAAAACTCCCACATATTTAATATATTTAGTCTTGTTAAGAAAAACTATGGATATTCTTGGTCCAAAATTATAAAATGAAGACAAAAATAATGAAAAAACACTCCTCTCCTCCATTATATATAACACCCCTAACCACATCTTATATTCAATCCTCCAAAGCCTTTAAGATTGTCCAATTTCTATCAAATACCTCATTCAAACATATCCCTTATTTTATGTTCATTATGGTATGACCAAAATACATTTCACACTTCCTTAAGGAGGATCTCAAGGAGGGAAATTCAAGAGGTAAAATCCCCTTTGACTCTTTTAATTTTCTTCCAATTTCATTTCTTTTATTACACATTAATTAACAACTCCATCCAAATATTAGTGATAAATTATATATACTATAATGTTATTTTGATAATCGGACATCCACCATCAATTATTTTATCTTACACTTTTTATTGAAAAATGAAAACATCAACCATGTGGTGTCCATTAAACACCTTTGTGGATGATGATTATTTAATTTTCTATTACTGACATCATGAAAAAGACATAAAACAATTTATATTGTTAAAACATATAATTATATTTATATTA
The DNA here is from genome assembly GCA_963277665.1 of Viscum album. Taxonomy (NCBI): domain Eukaryota; kingdom Viridiplantae; phylum Streptophyta; class Magnoliopsida; order Santalales; family Viscaceae; genus Viscum; species Viscum album. The sequence goes on from OY728157.1 coordinate 1,440,571,183, forward strand.
AAACTAATTTATTGTTCTAAAACGATTGTTTATACATAATATTAATTAATAAAACAAAACTAGTGTGTGATGATCCAAAAAATGTCAAAATAACCCAAACAGTTATCTCTAATATTTTATCTATTGAACCACATTAATATATGTAATAAATTATATATTAGACTATTAAATGTTATATATGATCATTAATAACATATAATTTTAAATCTATATAACTATTCAAATTTCACATGATCTTTTATACATTTATATAAGTGAACCAATCATCTAATCCAAGGAAACAATCATTTATGAATGAAAAATTGAAAATTATAAATAAACCAAATGGGAATAAATGAACATAAAAAAATTACAATAAATAAAATAAATGTTTAATAGTTTCAAATTTATATTAGTAATGAAACAAATTTCATTATCCAAGACATTAAGTTCAAGTGCAGAACCCTTTCTCAAATTTGGCAAGGGTTTCTCCACAAACATCCACATTTCATCTAGGTTAAACATTATATCTCTTAAACACAATTTAATTCTTATTTATTTTTATATAATTATTATGAATTATTTTTATATGTCCAAAATGATGTATATAAATCATTTTATATTTATTTTATTTTTAATTGCATGCTTTATACGGTTCCCTTTTAAATTTTTCCTAATAAACAAGCCTGAATAAAGGGAACATTCCAAATTCAATACCATTTTAAAGTACAATACATGATATATTTTAATCCATAGATATATTTTTAAAATCACTCATTTCACCATAAACAACTATCTTAGTTTATTTCATATTTTATACTAACAATTATTACATTCCTTTTTTAAAGTCTCTTTTATATTTTCCCAGAAATTACACTAAAGTGATTTGTTTCTAACATTTCATTAAAAAATTAAATTTTTTCACTTATGTTAGACATAATTTATTCCTCAGAAATAAATTCATTTTCCTTCACACTTATTTTCTATTATATACATGTTTATAATCTAATTTTATGACAAATTGAAAATGATTTTCTAAAATAACTATTCCTTTCAAAACTAAAAATGTATTTATCTCAAAAATTACTTATTTATTTATTAGATTATTTTAATATATTTCAGAATCCATTTTGAATATTATGATTTTTTTATATTCAACATTTAAGTCACTATCTACCATATTTTATTGAATCATATTTTATTGTTTTGGCTGGGGATATACTATCATAACTCCATTCCCCATATTAATCTAGAGAGATTATGATTATGTTTATTGTTTGGATAAATTAATTAAGATTTTATATGATATTTTCAATTTGAATATATATGTATATTATGTTTCACCCCTTTCATATGAATAATTCATTGGACTTATTTTGTAACGAGCATGTCTTCCTATAGCCCCTCGATGCATCAGTATGTAAAATGAGACAATCTAAACCGTATTGTTATCCACTAATTTATGGTGTCTTTACCAAAATCTCGAAAGAATGTTTATGATGTCTGGAATTACGCATTCTTTCATTATGATAAAATTAATTTATTGTTCATGTGATTAATCAACTAATATAATATCCATGGTTATGTTTCCTTCTCATGTGATTAGTCATGGAATTATTTAATTTTCTTTTATTCCTTATATATTTTTATCAAGATTATGGATTAATGGAAAGTTTTTTAGTTATTCACTAATCCATTTTTTATATTTATTTATGATATCTTTTTCTAATTTTATTACCCTAACTGAGCATATGAGACCACAAATTTCATAAGATTTAATTATTACTAGGATGCGAATATTTATATTTTAAATGACTTGTAGGGATAATATAATGGTTTAAGGGTTTTTTACAATATATTTAATATGTTTTTTTTTCTTTCATGTTGTAATGTAACAATAATATTTTTATCTAGTTTTGCAAATATGATAAACTACTTGGTCCGACTAGATGTGACTTTCTAGTTTATTATACCATTATAGTAAATTAAAGCACTAACTCTTTGGTATTAAGATATTTTTCTTTACAGTTGGTATCATATGATGTTTAGTAGAAACCTCATAAAATATAATTAGAAAACATAGATTAGGAAACCTGAACCTAAGATAGTGTTTGAGGAGATTAATAGAAGTGGACCCTAAATATTTTCTAAGGAAGAGATTATGTGGGTCTTCCTTGAAATACATCCCTATCTGGATAATAAAATTGTAAGTGGTTCTTACATAGATGTACTTAGGGGAAACAACTACAACAAGATGTATTGGGCCTAACTCAATATAACCAAGTAGTCAACAATGGAACTTACTGTTCACTTGGATTGACACACCAAGAGTTATTCTTAGGAAAATTAAAATTTTATTTATAAAATATTATGGAGGATTTAAATTTAAAAATGTCCCATAGACACCTATTATATGTTTATTATATTAGTTATACATAAATTCCCCATTAATGTTAAGTGTTTTTAAAGTGTGAAATTATGCATTATGATTCATAACTTAATTTATTTGATAATTTTTTTTAGAAATGGTGCCTAGTAGAAGGAATGGAAATCATATCAATGCACATATCCCATGTATGGATTTACCTCCTATATAATATAATGATGTTGGAGATATATTTTTAACTAGAGATAAAGAACATAAAACTATATTGGGATAACTAACTCAGGTTATGATCAAAAAAATTACTCGTATGGAGCTTCTCAATCCACAATGTGGTGAAAAAATGTTAGACAATTTTATGTGAAAACAACCTCCAACATTCAATTGGAATGTAAACCCATTTGTAGTTGAGCAATGGATAATTTCCCTAGAGAAGATATTTATCACTTTCTGAAGAAATAAAAGGTATAAGGTTTTCATTGTATTTTATCATCTATGAGGATATACTGATTAATGATTATAATTGAATCAAAACACAATGCTGGAGGAGGAAATTGAAAATATGGAATGTAAATATTTTAAGGAAATATTTAAAGAAATATATTTCCCTTACAAATAACAAGAAGATATATATAAGAAATTATTGAATATGAAACAAAAACAAGGATGAAAATGTTTCCATATATGAAGATAACTTTAAAAGGTTAGGAAGGAATCCCAAAAACTACATGAGTAATCTCAGGAAAAAGATTGTATGTTTCGTTTATTGTCTTCAACCAATTATATGAGGGGTACTATTCGAATATAAATTCTCATCATATTTGGATATAATATTATATGCCATCCAGAGAGTGAACTTTTTTTCATGATATATGTATTCTATGGGAAGCATGTTAAGAAGTGGGGAGTTGAGTACACTGTAAAACAATGTAAATAAAAAGGAAATAAGGGAATAATGGAATTTCAGAGGTTCAATAAATTTGGAAACAAACATCATGGAACATTCCTATTGGGAATGATATTTTGTTTCAAATATTGAAAAACGGACAGTATGGATGTGATTGCAGAGGGAAGAAAGAATCTGATAATTTGAAATGATTCAGCTATAAGGAGTTAGGACACTATAAAATTATTGTCCTTGAAGTGAAGGAAACTTTCCCCAGAAAAGGATAAGCGAGCATGGAAATGGTTATAAAATCACAATTTCTTATGTTGAAGTTACTATGGATGTGGTGGTAGTTACTTTAATCATCTCTTCAAATTTAGCAAAAACGTTTTTTGATTATGTATCATCACATTCCTTTATACATTCCTAATTTTTATTACATGTTAGATATTTCCAATTCACCTTAACAAAGGATTCATCAGTAAATAAATCATAGTGTAAACCTTATTGCAACAAATATGTGTTGAGGAGTTCATATTTTGACACAAAAATGTTCTGAAATTTATAATTTTATTATCATACCTATGGTGGATTTTGATATAACACATAGTATGGATTGTATATCAAAGTACAATAAAACAATTATTACAAAAATAAGGAATTTATGATTCATGATGAAGGTGTGAAATGTATCATCTTTGTAGTAGATACAACATCATATTAGTCATATCCAGATCCACCATCAGTAGATATTCTAATATTGATTTTTATAGAATAAGAGAAGATAAAACCTATTTATAGAAAATTTAATATCTAATTGAGGATGTACCTATTGTACATGAATAAATAGATGTATTTAATTAGGATTAAACTACACATCCTCTATAGTGGGAAGTAGAATTTTCTTTTATTTTAATATTTTATGCACATCCTATATCATATAATCCATATAGAGTGGCTATAATGGAGTTAAAAGATTTAGTGAAAGAACTAGGGGAATTGAGAAATAAAGAATTTATACACCCTAGGGTTTCACCTTAGGGAGTGACTAATCTTTTCAGTAAGAAGAAAGATGGATCTGTGAGGATATGCATTGACTATAGGGTGATAAATACTATTAAAATAAAGAACAAGTATCTAATTCATCTCATTGATGACTTATTTAATCAACTTCACAAAGAATTGTATTTTTCAATGATTAGTCATTGACCTCGATATCATTAATTGAATATGAACAAAGAATATATTCCAAAGACATCATTTAGAACTAAGTATGGACATTATAGGTTTAAAATAATTCCATTTGGACTGACTAATGTTGCAACAAACTAACCCTAGTATCCCAAAGTCAATGCATTATTTTATGTTACATTGGTATGATTACAAAAATAAAATCTCGAAGGAATGATCAGTCTAGAACCCTTGGAAATTTTGGATAAAAACATAAGTAATAGATTAATTATTGAAATAAAAAACAACATATTATCCCATTTTGAAACTCTAATATCCCTTAGACTATCCCTACAGATCATTCATAATATACTTTATTGCATCCTATGGAAAAATGAATCCTTATAAAGGGTTATATCAGATCCTCGGTAAGTATAAACAATATATAGAATGATATAATAAATAAGAATAAACTTCAAAGGTAGGGTATAAAACTAAAACAAAAGACTTTTAAACATAATATTAATCGTAATATGGAATAAATAAGTCAAATAATTCCATTTAAACATTCACATGGATATTCTACTCATCTAATAATCACATGTAATATCAATAACTAATCTCATAATGATAGAATTCATAATTCGAGACATCCTAAAAATACCATCATGGATTAAGCCAACGCACCATACTTAATTGGGTAAGAAATTATCCAAAACCAAAACCTAATTGTCTGACTAGACTTACCAATGCATTGATGGGATATAGTGGGCCCCACCTCACACTTTCCAAGTATAATGCATTCCTCTTAAGAAAGAGGTAAAACATAACCAACATAAACATTTGTATTCAAATTATCATATTAATTTTCATCCCTTAAACCAAAAGTTATGAATAGTTTCAATATAGAACATCTATAGTCAAACATATCATAAACCCCTCAATATAATATGGAAGAATGTATCATAATAAATCAAACTTCAATTAAACATAAATTCCAAAAAAGGATGTTGAAATATATGAAAATTATATAATAAAATCCTTATGATTATTTGGGGGAAATATCCCTTTTTACATTAAAGTTCGTATAAAAGTTTCTATAATTATAAAAGGAAATTTTTTTTAAAAAACAATTTTAGGATTGTAAGGGAATCATTAAAATATTAAGGTTTAATAACGGAATAAAATAGCTCGTCACACCGTATAAGTTACAAAAAACCTGCATTCCTTACATTGTTGAAAAGTTCATAAAGTACCTTATATGGAAAATGATAGAATGATTCCATAAAATTTTTTTATAAATAGTCAAACATGGGTAAAAATTACTTTAAAAAAGTATCAATAAAATTTTGAAATACATCTTATGAAACATGGAAATGGATGATAAATATTTCCCAGTAGAATTTTCCATATAAACAACCACAGATAATATCAAGATTGTGAAATTAACCCTTACCTTCTAGTTTCTTGTAGATAAGGGTACTTTAACCTCCTATATAATGTAAAAATATTGTTACTAAATTATAAATCAACCATATCTAAATTTATGATATCATACTAGATCCGTTTATATCATTTTTTTCATGGTATTTCAGAATTACCATTATTTTTTGTGTTAAATGCTTCATTTTCCCATTCCTAGTTTGTTGTGCAAGGCATTTTTATTATTTATAGAATTTGATTTATTTATATATATAATGATATTATATTTATAATTATTATTTTTACTTATCACATATATTTTATTATCATTCTTTAATGGTTAACATGTATAATTAATCTCACCACGTCGTGAAGATGGTAAGTCGTACATATGCACAAGCGATGATATCATTTTTTTTGTGGTTAAATAACATGTAATTTGATGGTATATTAATTATAAAGAATAATTATCATGTTATATTCAATATTTATATCCATTATATTCAACATTATACCTATCTAAATAAATTAGTATTGAATAAAAAATTACACCACGACGTGTAGATGGTAAGTCATACGTAAGCATGCATGATGATATTATTATTCATATGATGGATAAAAGAAAGAATATGGTTATGCCATAATAATAATAACACCTCATAATGTAGATAATACTAGATTTATAACTATATTATAGAAGAAAAATATTAAGTGAAAGTAGAAGGTGAAAATAACTTTGAATGGGTTGACAAAACGATTATCTCTTCTCCAAGTATCACCTTTTGATTTTGACAAAATGACTCCTTAGGTTGGATTTATGCCCGAATAATGGCCTCTAGGATGAATTAAGTAAATTTGGGTAGAGAAATGGGATGGGTTTAGCAAAACTAATGTGATTTTGAGGTTTGAATAAAAGATAAAGAAGAGTTCCCTTTTATAAGAGAGGTTAGGGGAACTTTTGCAAACTCCAAAACTATTAATTTATTATAAATTCATTTCCTGACCAAAAATATCCAAAGTGAGTTATTTAAATTATAATATGAGTATGCGTCGAAAAATCTTAATAAATAATCTGTATACATGTTTATCTCACAAAATTAATTTTATCTTTTGGATTTAACCATTAGTTAAACAGTTTAACTCTTACCATGTTTAGTTATCTTTTTATAATATTGGGTTAATATAGTTACAAAAAATTAAAAACTAACCACAATTGTTTCATATATAATATAATTGAATTTATTCTAGTTATATTTCTAAAACATAGTTTTTTATGAATATTCTTAAATTTAATAAAATATTTTTTATTTCAAAGTATCATTTATGTAAATTTTTATACTATTCTATTTACTCATTTTTAAAAATATCAAAACAACAAGATAAATTAGGAAAAATACATATAATATGTCACTAAAATTTTTATTCTATAAAAAAATTCTTTTATGTAAATAATTATGTAAAATAATGTTTATTTTAATATTTTTAATATCATTTATTTGATATTTCTTTTAATAAAATAATTTCTGTTTCACTATTGTGTCATCATTAATTGTAATTATTTAAGTTCTAAAAAAGATAAATAAATTTCTATATTCTAGGTAATTATTTTATATTTCTATATACAACTTATAATCAATGATAACTCATAGATATCTCAATATAAAAATTATTATAATTATAAGAAATGATAGTGACATTTTTGTCACATTCGTTAATTTTAATAATATTAATGGAATATTCTTGGAAAAGGGGCCATTAAATTATTCCATCTATAAACATAGGTGATAAGTGTCTAATTTATTCATCCAATAGGTTTTTGACACATGTTAGGGTAGTTTAATAATATTATTTGTAACTTCAATTACCAGATTTACCCTTAATAGTGGTAATAAAAAATTACTAATGTTACTTTTCATAATATCCAAAAAAATAAAAGTAACCTTTTAACATAATTTCAAACCACTGATTAAAAATTTATAATACATTTTTGAAAATTCAAAAGGAATAAGTTTCATTAATTAATTTAAAATTATTCCCCATTGACAAAATGACATAATGAATTTTTCAAAAGTAAAAACCATCAATAGATTGACATGTGTTTATATGTAATTTTTATGTGAAAATAATTATAATGATCAAAATTATATTTCATTTTAAAGATTTAATATAATAGTAATTTAAATCCAATTAAATGGATAATATAACAGTATAAATAAATTAGATGAAAAAGAAGTTTGGAATTGAAATGCTGTATTTTTTACTATTCATTAAAATATGAAAGTTATCATAAAAACACCAAATATTTGTCGAAAATAAATTTTTATATATCACATATAATGAATGAATTTATTTTAAAACTAAATTTATAAATGTATCAAATATTGTATTTAAAAAAGGATCTCCATTAAAAGGCGGTAAAACTGCATTTTTTTAAAAAAAATTGTTTTATTCGAAAAATTGAATTTAATATTATATTATGTTTAAGAAACACATGAGACCAATATTAAATTCAAAATATATGTAATTATATTTTTAAAATATAAATTAATGGAATGTTTATAAAATTTATTAAAGAATAATATTTTATTTATATACTTTTGTTTGGTAAAACTAGGCCTTGCATGTAATGCAAACCAACTCATTGTTGTGCTTAGTGTAAGATTGACAAGATGTTGCATAAAAATAAAGAAATAAAAAAATTATTCTGAAATGAAAATATCTTAATGTCTTTGGGTTTTATATTCTCTCATCCTTCAATAAATTATGCCCTCTCAATTAATACTCAGGATAGAAAATTAGGGGTTTGACATTCCAAAACATCTTTGTTTAAATCCCACACTAGAAAATGGAATATTGACACCACCATCATAAAATAAATAATTTAAAGTATTAAGGTCACAAGAGATATCACATTAAATTTTTACATGTAGGAAAATATGTACATGAAAGAAAAATCTAATCATCATATTCTCAAATAGTGTGATTGAGTGCATTGTGAGGAGAAAGTTAAAAATCACAAAGCTCTAATCATGTGATGATCTAAAAGACCATTTGAATCACACTGAAAATCACTGGGATAAACTTTTTGGTTTAAAAGTCCTTTTTATAGATTTTAATAATTTATTTAATTCCTATACTAAGAACAAAAGAAATCATTTTTACATTACATGTAGAGTTTTAGCCTTTAACTAATTCCTATCACAATGCATCTTTCTCTCTAAAAGATAATAAAATTTAATAGTAATATATTCATATTAATCATACGGGGTTAAAAAAAATGAACTTATAAATCTTCTATCTTTCCTTTTAAATAAATTAAACTATTTTATAATAACCAGGACATGACATGGGCCAGTGATAGGTGATTCATCCTTATCACCCTTCAGTTGTAGGTTCAAGCCTTACTGCCTTTCCAGATGTGAAGGGTTGTTGCTAGACCTGTAGGATGTCCATGTTCTAAAACTATATCATTATAACATTCCAAAAAGCTCTAAAAATATCAAAAATCAATCACAACATCAAATTCCCAAAAACAATAATGGATATTTATTGAATCATACCAAATATTTGATCACTATAAAACCATAATTAAAATTTTCATGCCTCCAAATCATTAAAGAAGAAGTACTTCAATACAATTCATATATATTAAATTATTCTTATAACCATAATATTATAACATTATTCATTAATCTAGAAACATAGTTACATTTATTATTCCACTTAGAACATAGTAACAACATCAGCTTCACCTTGATCCATTTTCTTTTTCTAAGCTATATTTTTTTGATGTTTTGGAAAATCATTTTCATATTGTCCCATATCTTCAAAATTATATAATTTCACATTTATATCTTCATTATTTCCCTTAAAATTACATGTCTGGTGACCTATCTCTCAAAAATTGTAATAAACTCCAATTCCTTTCAGGAATGTACCGGGGGGTTTCAATCTGCAGTTATCACATATAAGAAATTCCCTCTTTCCCTTTTCCATTTATCCATATATTTCTCCACCATTATCTTCTTCTTTTACATTCCCTTAATGTCATAAGACATATAAATTTCATTCTATGTTATAATATCACCTTGGACTATATTTTCATATGATGAGAATTTTTGGGAGACCGAATCATTTTGAATAAATTTTTTTATCCTGTCAAATAAATGACCAATATTACTACATGGGTTATATACATAGTATCTTTTATTCCATTCCAGCCTTTTTAATTCAGATTTATACTTTAAAAAAAATTCATCATACTTTTTCCTCTAATTCAAGAATTATCTCTCCATATCAGCTCTCTATTAAGAAGGGAAATACATTTCCTACAAAATTTCCTTAAAATTTTTTCACTCCATAATTGATATTTCTTACTCCTGTTTCATGTTTTGAACTCATAACCACCACTAATCCACATCTATTGAGAGATGATAAACTAACATGATAACTTTCTCCCTTTCGTTACTTCCAAAATCAATAAATATCTTCTCTAAGGAACTTATCCTTTACTCACCAAAAATTGGATTTGTAGTCCCATTGAATGTTCGAGGTTGTTGTCTCATAAAGCGATATAAAATTGTTCCTCTATGTTGTGGATCAAGCCTATCTAAATGGGTAAGGTTATTGTTTATAACCTGATTTTTTTATCCAATGTGGTTATATGTTGATTATAACCAGTTGTAGCTCCAACTCTAACATAATTATCTTGTATAGGAAGGAAATTCCTATAAGGATTACATGTATTAATATGATTCCCATTTCTCCCAATAGGAAATATTTATAAACAGTGACATACACTAGATTAGATCATAACATTATTAAAGATAATGTATAATCACAGAACTAGTGAATTTCATAACATAAATTTGAAAATTTAGGTATAACTAATCATTAAATAATATACATACTTTCTTTGGGGACATATTTACATTTAAATACTTCATAATATTTTGAATATAATGTAAATCTTCCTAAAAATATCAACAGGTAGTGTCAAAATATGTGCATTGTAATACCCATATTCATGTATCAGGTTATCTTGAGTACAACCTAGAACACCTTGTTGGAGTTATTACTCTTAGTTACATCTGTTCAAGAACCACGTCCACTTGTAGTATCCAGACATGGGTGTTTTTCTGCAATACCTACATAATTTCTATATTACCAAAATTATAGGAGGTTCTTCTATACTAATCCTCAAATTCTATCTTAGGGTAATGTTCCATAATCAATGTTTTTTTCAAAATATAGTTTCTATGGTTTGTAATAAAATTTATTTGATACCAACTATAATGCCTTGACCCTAGTCGCCCAAATTTAGTGCAATATTTTATGTCACATTGACATGATCACACAAAATACAATCTATAGGAACTGATCAATTTAGTATCCTTGTAAATACTATATACCAACATAATTTTTACATTATTTATTAAAATGAAAAATAACATATTATACCCTTTGTAAACTCTCATATCCATTTGACTATCCCTTCAGGTCAATCATAATTTACTTATTCACATCCGAGGGAAAGCGAAACATAGTAAAGGGGTGAGCTCATATTCATAGTAAGGTTAAACAATATACCATAATTTATCATATATAAGTATAAAATTATAATAAATGATATAAAAATGAAAAAAAAAATAATTTGAAACACAAGATTCAACATAATATGGAATGAATAAATAAAATAATTCTATTTACACATTCACATGGATATTTTTTTAGGTGAATAATCATATGTAATATCAATAAAAAAACTCTAAATGCAGGAATACATAATGCTGGACATCTTAAACATACCATCAAGGCTTCGTTCAGGACACCATATATAATGTTGTAAGACATTAGCCAAATCCCAAAAAAAAGGGTCTCATGAGACCCACTGGTTCATTTAGGGGATATATTGGGACCCTCCCAACACTTATAATGTCAAATGTATTCCTCTTTTGAAAGGGGTAAAACAATACCAACAAAAACATTCGTATTAAAACTAGTTTATGAAATGTGAATAATTATACCATAAGTTTTGAATGGTATCAAAATAACACATCCATAGTGAAACGTATCATAATAACTTCTATACAATATTTAAGAGTGTATCATAATAAATCAACATCAATTAAAAATAATATCCAACAAATGATGTTGATAGAGATGAAAAAATATTATAACATCTTTAAAACTCTTTCAGAGAAATATCCCTATTTACTTTTAAATTCATTTCAAATCCTATGAAATTTTAAAATTAAACATTTATTTTGAAAACAACCTTATAATATTTTATGGTAGTATTCAAAATGTTGAGGCATCATGATAGTGGAAAATATTCGCTCACACCATATATGTTAAGAAAACATTATTTTCTTAATTTTTTGAAAAGGTCATAATGTACCTCGTTTGGAAAATGACATGAAGATTCACTTAAAAACATTTTATAAAAAGGTAAAAATGGTTAAAAATGATTTTAAATTTTTTTTGAAAAAATTCTTAAATATATTTTAAGAAACATGGACATGGATGATAATGATGTCTCAGTAGATACTTACGTATAAACAATAATGGATAATAATAAGATTGTAAAATTAACCCTTACCTTGTACTTTTCCTTAGTTGATGGAGCATTAAACTCATGTATAATGGTTATATTATGTTATTAAATTATACAAGGATCATATGAATAATTACGATATCATATATTATCCTTTTATATCATTTTGTTATTAATGATTCTGTATTACTATTATTTCGAGTGTTAACTACTTAATTTTCCCATTCCTTTTTTTCCATGTAAGTCCTGTTTGTTATATATAGGATGTATTTTATTAATATCCAGAATGATATTATTTTCATAATTGTTATTTTCACTCATCATAAATTTTTTATAATCATCCTTTAATTTTTAACTTGGAGAATGAATCTCGCCGCGTTGTGGTAATGGTAGGCTGTATGTAAAAAATGAGTGATGATATCATTCCATTGATGATTAAATGGTAAGGAATTGGATGGTATATTAATTTTACCGAGTCATTATCATTTTATATTAATTCTTTATATCCATTATACTCATCATTATACCCTTATAAATATAGTATTTTTCAATAAAAAAAATACATCATGACTTGGAGACGGCAAGTTGTACACACACACCCATGGTGATATTATTATTCACATGATTGATAAAAGTGAGAACATGGTTGTACCATAATCATAATAAAATCTCATAATGTATATGATACTATATTAATTACTATATTATGGAAGAAACATATGAAGTGTAATAATAATAAAAGAACATTGAAAGAGTTTATAAAACAATTACCTCTTCTTCGAGTATCTCATATTGATTTTCACAAAAGGACTCCATAGGTTGTCTTTATACACATATTATAGACTCTAGGATGAATTTATGGAATTTCAGAGGACAAATGTGCAGGTTTTGGTAGATCTAAATGTCTTTAGAGGTGTGAATAATTAAGAATGAAGGGTTCCCTTTTATAAGAGAGGGGATGGGTACTTTTGGAAACTCCAAAACTATTAGATTATTATATAATAATTGTCAATTTAAAATAGATAAAAAGTGATTTATTTCGAGTATAATATGATTATTGGTCGAAATACTCTCAAACAATGATTTTTCAACATGTTTAGATTACAAAAGGGACCTTATCTTATGGATTTGACCCTTAGTCAAACAGTTTAACTCTTATTGTATTTACTTGTGTTTTTATAATATAGGGTTAATGTAGTAACTATAAAATTCCAAAAAAACCACAATTTTATCATTTTTAATATTTCTATCATTATCCTTGTCAATTGTATAAATCTTATGATTTTATTAATTTTATAACATTTAATAAAATATTTTTTTATTAAAGTATCATTTATATCAATTTTGATACTATTCAATCTTTTCATTTTTAAAAATAATAAAAAAATATTATAAAATATAAAAATAACTCAAATATATCACTATTGTATATATATTAGCCATGAAATTCATTTATTTAATTAATTATGTAAAATTATATTTATTTTAATATTTTGAATATCTTTATTTGATATTCCTACGTATAATACTATTTCATCATCAATATTGTATCATCATTAATGGTAATTATTTAATCTATAAAAATTATAAATTAATTTATATTATGTAGTTAATAATTTTATATTACCATATACAATTTATAATTGATTTTATATCTAGTATATATTTATATTAAAATTATTATACTTATAATAAATGATATTGTGATATTTTGTCACATGCATTAATTTTAAAAATATTAATGTCATAATCCTTGAAAAGGGTCCATTAAATGATTCAATTTAGAAAAATAAGTCATTAGGGTCTAATTTAGACATGAAATAGTATTTTTACATGTTTTGGGGTATTTTTATAATTTTATTTTTACCTTTAATTACCCGATTTATCCTTATCCATGATAATAAAAAATTACTAAATATTCTAATCATAATATCCCTAGAAATAAAATAAAAATTTAAAAATTATTTGGAACCACTGACTTCAAATATTTAATAAATTTTTCAAAATTTTAAACATATAATTTTCAGCAATTAATTTAAAATCAATCCCAATTGAAAAAATGAGGAAAGATGTTTCTCAAAAGTAAAAGTTATCAACAGACCGACATATGTTTATATCTAATTTATATTTGAAAATAATTCAAATGAAATAAATTATATTAAAAGATAAAAAATAATCTAATTATACCTTAATCCTAATTAAATTTATTATCTATCAATATAAATAAATTATATTAAAAAGCTGTTTTGAATTAAAATGCATTAATTTTCACTATTAATTAAAATATGAAAGTTATCAAAAAAACACCAAAATTTTTTATAAAAACAAAATTTTCATTCCCTATTATAAATAAAATGTTTATTTTGTAAAATTTAATTTATATAAGTGTAAAATATTGGATATAAAAATGTTTCTACATTAAAATGAGGTAAAAAATTATTTCTTGGAAAATATTTCGTTTATTCGATAAATTAATTTTTTCCTTATATCATGTCAAATAAAAACATGAGATGAATATTAAATTAAAAATATGGTTAATAATATCCATAAATTATAATTTAAAGGAGATGTTATATATTATATTAAATATAAATATTTAATTAATATATTGTTGTTTGGTAAAACTAGGTATTGCGCGTAATGTAAGTCAACTCATTGTTTTGTGTATCATAATCTTAACATAGTGTTTCATAAAAATAAAGCATGAAAAAAATTATATTTATTCATAGATGAAAAAATTTAATAGTCTTGGTGTGTTACAAAGTCACCCTCTATTTTTGTAAATATAAAGATGAGAGTGTTCAAGGAATAACATGACGATTTTTTTGTGGAATTTACTAATTATATCATGATATATTCTAAAATATGTGATGACCATTAGAGAAACTTGTTGATTGTTCTATAGAATCATATAAGAAAAAAGTTATTAAGGATGTTTATAATAACTGAATTATAGATTCAAACAACTTCTTTTCCTAACCATATTGTCTCTAAGGATGAAATCTCAATTGATCCTATGATGAAAAGGATGGTTAAAGAATGAACTACAACAACGAAAATAACAGACGTATGTGGATTGATTGGTTTATCATGATACTATTAGTGTTTCATTTATATTTTTTCATGATTAGATAACTTGTTAACCAGATTACTCGTGACCTGTTTATGTTCATATGGAAAAAAGTAATGTGATGAAAATTTTGAAGAATTGATTATGATATTAGTAAATTATCCAATCTTGAATATGCCATAAAGAGATAATGGATTTAGGATTTATGGTGATGTGTCAAAGAATAGACATGGCTTTGTACTTATGAAGAATTATATAGTTATTTCTTATGTATCAAGGTAGTTAAAAACTAATGATGATATTTATCCAAATCATGATCATATTTTAGAGGTTGTAATATTTAATCTGAAGATATGGAAGCACTATATCTATGGTGAAAGATGTTAGGTATATATAGATCAAAAGATTTTGAAATATATCTTCTCATAGAAATAAATCAACACGAGAAAAAAATTTATGGCTCGAGCTACTCAAGGATTATGATTGTTGAATACACACCCACCCATGGAAGGTGAATAAGGAAGAAGATGCATTGACAAGTAATGATCATGATGTTATGAAGAAAATGAGGATTGACAATGATCATGTGTCCAAGGATATAGAAAATATAGATATGGGAATTATCATGGAATGTGAATATTTGTTACTTTTTCAATATGTTTCCGGACCATCATTATTAGAAAGCATTAAAAGTTCTGAGTCTCATGATGAGAATTTTCAAAAGAAAATTAAATATTTGAATGTTGGGAAGCTTTCTGACTTTGTGTTTGAGGAAGAGATTATGAAATTTGGGAAGAGGATTTTTTTCTCTCTATACCTGATCTAAAAATTGAGTTATTGGGTGATACGCATAGCTCAAATTTCTTTATACACCCTAGTATCACAAAGATATTTATAGATTTTGTGGAACATTTCTGGTGGGATAATATAAAGAGAGAAGTTTTGGATTATGTATCAATATGTTTAGTTTTTCAAAAAGTTAAGGATGAAAGAAGACATCTTAGAGTAGTCATTAAACCTATATCTATTATTCTATTGAAATTGGATGACATTACTATGGTTTTTTTCATTGGATTACCAAAAACACCATGAAATAATGATGCAATATGAATAATTTTTCATAGACTTACCAAATCTGCACATTCCCTTTTAATAAGAGAGGATTTATACTATAGTGTATTTCATGAATCTATATTTATTAACTTATAAAACCTAATGGAGAACTTGTTTCAATTATTTCTAATCATGATCCATGATTTATTTCAAAATTGTGGACATTTCTTCGGAATGATTTAGACATTGTGCTTTATTTGAGAATAACTTATCACCCTCAAATTGACATACCGTCTCAAATGAATATTAAAATAACATAAAACATAATGAGGTCATGCTCAAATTCACTTTCAAGGTATGTGGGATAAATATTTACATTACATGGAGTTTTCTTAAAATAATTGTTTCTATTAAATTATTCAAATGGAACCATATGAATAATTCAATGAAAGGAAATGTCGTGCACCAACTTGTTAGGATGATGTTTGTGAAAGGAAGCATTTAGGCCTAGAACGTGTGGAGAAAATCATATAAAATGTAAATCCTACTCAAACCCATATCATTGAATCTCAATGTATAAAAATATATATGCTAATAATCAAAGGGTGGATTTGATATATTAAGTAGGAGGTCATATTTTATTAAAAGTATCTCTGTGGAAGGGTGTTATTTTATTTGGACGGAAATGGAATATTAGACCGATGTACATTGGACCTTTTGAAATTCTGAAGATACTTTTAGTTGTTTTTTATCATTTGGAGATGAAACTAAGCCTTTCTAAAGTACATAATGTGTTCTATATCTCTTTTTTAATGAAGTACATAGCAGACCCATTGGGTTCCCTCACATTTGAAGGAGTATAACTAGATAAGGATTTATCTTACTATGAAGAGAATATCAATATTCTAGATGCTAAAAAATGAGTGTGGACAATTTGGATGACTCATATAGAAATGAAACTAGGGTAAAATCATATAATTGAGGAGGCAACGTGTGAACTAGATGAAATTATGGTGAAGGAATGCTCAAATATTTTTATGAGCTGACATTCTAGAAATTGCAAGGTTGATTTTTTAATGAAGGGGTGAATGTAACTCCCAAAGATTTTTTGGTAGGTCTATTTTAAAATTTAACATCTTTTCTAGTTTATGCTTCACATAACACCAAATTAAAAACCGTAATTTACTATTGAATATGACCACTGGAATAGTTATTGGACAATTAAGAATAGTAATATGACCAATTGAATAGTAACCTCCCCAATGAATGTATAAAAAAATTTATGTATCTTATGAATGAAAATGTTATATATTTATATCATGTAATAAGCAAACCATTTTTTTTAAAACGATAAATTACGTACTATTATTATTTTAAAACATAAATCTTTAATCCTTATTTTATAACTAAAATAAAAATTTAATAGAAAATAAATTTTATTTAAATAGATTTAGAAATTAGTATTTTGTTGTATTATGATTATAATATAATTTAATGAGATGCAAATTACGTTTTGAAAGTATCATAATATCTTTTATAATATTGAAATCAATATTGTTCTTGTAAATGATGCAGTTATATAAAAATTAAATTTGACATATTTAGAAACTTATTTTGGTAAAATTAAGTCCATTTTTTATTTTTACACAGTTAAAATTATGAATGGGGATTTTTATGGGATTTTTCTAAAATAGTTGATTTTATTGGTGAATAGTGAAATAAGGCAATTATTATATTTAACAAATACATGAATTACTAAGTCATTCCTAATGTATAGATGATGTAATTCCATAATATGAAACTATACTTCTATATTTGTTTTATTTATTAATTGTAATAAAAAATATTGATTTTTTGGAGTGAAAATAATAAACTAATGAATAAAATAATGAAAAAACCCTTCTCCTCTACTATAATTATCACCCTTCACCACATTTTCTTCTCACACCTAAAAATATTTAATCTTGTCAAATTTTTGACCAGTCCCTATCATAAACCACTACTTCATGTTCTAGTAATTTTTGTCTCACAAAAATTCCATTTCAATGTTCCTTAAGGAGGTTCTCAATGAGAGGAATTCAAGAGGTAAAATACACTTGTGTTCTTTTACTTTTCTTCCAAATTCTTTTATTTTCATATCCTTTCCTTAAATCCAATGTTTATATATTCATGATAACTCCATTATATTATATATAATATAAATTTTTTGTGATAATATGATATCCACCTTAAATTATCTTCTCTTCCCTTTTTTGTTCTAAAATGAAATTATCACCCGTAAGGTGTCAATTCACTAGCTTAGTGGATAAAGATTCATTCCTTTTATAATACTTACTTCTCGGATGGTCAAAAAAAATATTTAGTGGTTAAAGACATTATACTATTTATAGTAAAACTTATATATTTTTTCTGGAACCAATATATATAAATAATATTAAATAAAAATATAGAACTAGTATGTGATGAAGAAAAAAATTCCAAAATAATCCAAAAGGATATCATTAAAATTTTATCTAATGAAACATCATCATATCTAGAATAAAAATGATATATAACACCATAAAATAGTATATAATATCTTTAATAACATATAATTTTAATCTAGGATAACTATTTCCATTTCACATGATCTTTTAAACATGTATACAAGTGAACCAATCATGAAAACCGAAGAAACGAATTGTGTCGTATGGTGAAATTGAATCTTATAACACATAAAAAAGTGACTAAATGAACATCATTAAATTATAATAAAATAATATACATGTTGTAATGTTCCTGAATTAAATTATTAATGGAACTAATATTGTTATCATGGATGTATGTACAAGGGAAGAACACTTTCAAACATAAGGTAAGGGTTTATCCCCAAACCTCCATTTTTCATTTGGGCAACGCATTGTCTATTTTTACCCCAATGTAATTATTATTTATTTTTTATATAATTCTTATAAATTATATTTATATGTTCTTAACTCATACATTAATATCACTTCATATTTATTATATGGGTAATTACTTGTTTTACAACTTTTTCTTTTCAATTCCTCACGATAAGCAAGCTTCGTTAAAGAGAACTTTCCAATTTTCTATCCATTTTCATGGAGACATTATAATCTATTTTAATCCACCAATATATTTATTAAATAACTAATTTAATTATTAATAACTATCTTAGTTGATTTTTTGTTTTATGAAAACAATTATTCTTCTCCCTTTTTAAAGACTGTTTTTTATTTTCCATGAAAATGCACAAAAGTGTCTCATTTAAATGTTTCTAAAAAAGAAATGTTAACATGATTTCAATTTATTTGTAAATAATTTATGTCTAGAACATAATTTTTTAATACTTACATTTTATTTATTTTAATATTCATGTTTATAATCCTATTTTATAGAAAATACAATATGATTTTCCTAAAGAACCCATCCTTCCAAAAGTAAAAGTGTATTTATCACGATAATTCCTTAATTATTTTTTCAAGTATTTGCATATATTTAAACAACCTATATTAAATAATAATATTTATTAAAATATATATCTATTTTTATAATCTAACATATTTTATTGAATTTTTTATGATTATTTAGACTATTGATTTACTATCTTGATATCATTCACTATATTACTCTAGATGGTTTGTGATTATCTTTATTGTTTGGAGAAAGTTATTAAGATTTCATATTCTAGTTTCAATATTAATGTATATGTTGATTATGTTTGAACCCTTTTATATGAGGATTTCATTGTACTTAGAAAGTGATGCATCGAGCCCACAAGATCCCCTTAGTTATTTGGTAGGTCTCATGAGTCAAACAAGACCGTGTTTATACCTATTTATATATGTTTTCTTGGGTGAAGACTTGATCAAATGTTTATGATGTATGTAACTATGAATTACCTAATTATTATATTATTAAATGATACTACATGTGATTGTTTTACTAATATAATATTCATGACTTGGTTCCATTCCCATAAGATTACTTATGGTATTATTTAATTATATTTTTTCCCTCCATATTATGATCAAGATTATATTTTATGGTCATATGTTTTTAGTTATGCACCATGAATTATTGTTTATTATTATTTATGATATCTTTCACTATATTATTTAACTTTAGTGATCATCTGAGTTGACCCCTTATATATGTTTTATTTTCCCGCAGGATATGAAGATGTATATTATCAATGACTTTTAGGGATAATCTAAGAGTTTATGGATGTTTCCAGATAGTTTCTATATTTTTTTCCATTAATGATTTAATGTGACAATTATATTGTTGTCAAGTTTTACAAATCTACTAAACTACTTTGTCCTTATGGATGAAACAACCTTGTTTTTCATACCAATGTAATAATGTAAGGAACCAGCTCCGGGCTTCTGAGGTATGAGTCTTTACACTCACATAAAAAAGGGAACCCCCTCTTATACTCTTAGCACATGGAGAGAAATTTTCTATTTCGAATTCCTATTGATATACATTCATAAAATCCCTCCCCATGTTCTAGAGTTCTTAGTTTTTTCATAGTACCATCTATAGAGGGATTAATGTGAAAATAAAAGGAGGTTGTCCGTAGAAGAGGTGTATATTTTACTCGAATGCTAGGTTTTATTTTTATTCTATGACCTTAAAATATTATTGAAACATTCTGAAATAATAGGAAATATATATTTTATATACTGAGAATTTTATTTTGATAATGATGTTATTACCTGTATCTATCTCCTATTCCATCAATTGGGTAATAAAACTATTGTTCGTGTGTACAACAGAATACTTCCATGTAAATCTATGTAATTATTAATAAATACCCACAAATAATGTATGGTTATAATATATAAAATATTCATGAAATAAGTATCATCATTAAATGATAATATATCATATAATTTCTAACTTTTCAATACATTGAAATATTATAAGTACATTAATGTGTACTTCTGGAATAACACCTCCATAAAGCGATGAGATTGTTGTTACATAGAAACGACACATTGATAATATATATAAGATTATTTAATTAAAGGATATGATATTTATGATATTATCACCATTATATAAATATAAAATAATAATTACCAAATTTTAGTCAATTTTTTTTGAAAAATGGAAATGTTACCCATGCGTACGTCTAACCAACCATCTCCATGACTGCAATGTTATTCATTTTTTTAACCATATTTCATGGTTTTTTTTAAATGAATAATTTATGTATAAAAATGGTAATTATTTTATTATTATCATTCTATATAATATTTAATAATGAACTGTTTGACTGTTTTCAACATACTGATGTTATTTTGGACATAGGATCCAAATATCATCAAAATGTATGACTATAACTTAATTGACTATGAAATTAAATATAATATCATAATAAATAATAAATAATAAATAATAAACATGGAAAAAATTTATAATGAAATTAAATAATTAGAATAAATTTGCTTTTCCGGACGATAAAGCATTTACATGATGAGACTAGACTCGACGTATAGAACATTATCTCAATTTCCTTTTTTGAAGCATGATTTAGTGTCATACACCTAATTACAATTATATGGTGTATATTTTACCCCATTTAAATGTTATATCTTGAATTATTCATAATTCACGATGTTTAATGTTACAATTAAAATTTCTTCTTATAAGTGTATTTTATTTGAAAGTTACCATGTATAAATAGTTTTTTAAATCAATTTCCTTTCATTGGGTTATATAACATCTTTATTGACTATATTATTACATGATTTTGTGTGAAATTAAATTCCAATTATTTATTATGTATTTAAAATCTTTCTATCATGATTTAAATTTTTACACATAATATCTCCTTTTATTTCTTCTTAATTCAATGATATGATCTTATAAGTGTTATTCATCCCAAAATTTCCATCTTTTGGACATATATTTTTGTTATGCACATATATTAGTTTATGAGGTGTATATATGAAAATACTTTAATTTTATATCATGATAATACATTTTTAATGTTAATTAAGGTATCATTTGATGTTATTCTCTAATGGGTCATAGGTATCAGAAGTTAAGAATGTTGTAAGGGGTTTATGTTTCAATCAAATTTTTGTTGGGATTATTTATACATGAATATATATTTAGGAAATAATATTATCCTTATTTAATAAAACCATTTGATTTTCCTTATCCTCTTTAAATTTTTGGAATTTTTATATTTTAATATAATCATTTACTTTTCAGTACTCAAAATTGCTCATGAAATAGTTTTAAGAAAATCCTATCATGTTTCCCTTCTTTCAGATCGAAAATAATTTTATGGCATCTCCATGTTTTATAATGTATTTTCAATAATGATATTTCATAAAAATAAATTATTTTATAATGTAATTTTATATGATATTTAACATTATTTTAAAATTTTTTATGAGAAAATTTATTAGAATTTCTTGGATTGGTCACATTTGACCACTTTTACAAAAGTTTGGAAAGAATGTTGATTTTTATTTTGATCCACTAGTGATATATTGTAATGGTACAATCTTTATTCTTAATCAAGATGAATTATTATATTTTCAAAAATATTTTCATCGACTCCCTTATTTTCTAATGTTAAATTATGATATGTAGGAATAGTGATTGTTATTATGTTCGAAAATAAAATATTTCATGCATTATGATTATTTTATGGGTTTTAGAAGTTTTTTTATGATGACTTGTGTGCAATATACAACTCATAGTGATGGATGAGTTGGATATATTTCCCCCATGGATTGGGCTATGATGGTAGAGTTGTCCAAATATTTGTAACTCCTATGAGACAACAAATTTAACCAATTAATAGGTTAATCCTAAGAGATTATGGGAATTATCCAAGAATATTTAACCCATATGTAAGGGTACATATAAGGGTTATATGATGAAAGTGATCTGAGATGACAATATGTTTTCGTTATGTTTTCTATATGTTTTTAATGATTCCTTAGACCATGATTATTGATTCCCAAGACTATTTTCTTTGGTGAAGCTTTATTTCAAGTAACATGTTTTATGATCCAAATTTTTTTGGTTATGAATTCTCTTATCATGATCTTGCACATTGATTATGTCATCATATTTTTATGCTTAACTTATGCTCATTGATGACACTAAATGGCTAATTATTATGTTTATCCTTACTAATTTATTTCATCTCACCATTCATATGGTTTCTATTTCACCTAATTGGAAATATGTATTTTAGGTATGTTATGAATAAGATAGTTTCTTGATATGATGAGCTTATTGTGTGATGGAATATAATTTTAATAAAAAATTCCTTATCAATCCAAGTTATTATATAATAGAATGTCCCAATTCTTTAAACACTAAAAATAAATTTCCCTTGGTTATATTAGTGGTCTCTTATTTATTTTTGATGATGTTTGTTTTGGATGGATAATATCAGGTCACATTTATTAGTATTAATAGATAAATGTTTCAATTGTGTTTTTAGCACTAGATCCAGGAGTGTGGGTTTGGGGATGTTGCTATTGGTACCGGATAAGGGTTTAGATAGATTTGGGTATTATGATGTTTTCATGTGGGGTTAAATTAAGAGTTATTGATACAATAACGGGTTCGTATGTTTATGTTATATCATAAATTAAAATGTATATAAACCACCTTTCTAGGTTTTACATGATGAGACTTTGTAGAGATTTTAATCTTTTATAGGGTTTTAGGAAGAAAACATTATCAAGGATTAAATAAATCATGGTGTATGTGTATGATTTTTTGTTATGTTATTTATGGTCAATTGGATAGTTGAATATAGGTAATCTTGATAGTTTAAAAATAATTTAGTTACAAGGTGATAGTTTCAGAGATATTTTTGGTCTATATAAGGATTACGATTTATATTTTTATCTAAATGTGATTCATGATATTTTGGTGAATTTCACAACATTATACTATTATATAGTTTTTTATTGTGCTGAATAAATAAAATTTTGATATATATTTCACTGTTTTGAGGTATATATAATTCTTAGTTTTAACACGTGATTTATCATTAAGGATTATTTTGGATGAAGGTTATTACATTTTTTGTTATGTAATATGAAAGGTAAAATATAACCTTTGAGTTTAAAACATAATTTAATTTTTATGTTATTGTGGTTATTTTTGATATATGGGTTTTTATTTACGGAATAAACTATTTTGAATCATTCCTGTTATTATTTAATTTTGGAGATTAATGTATTATTTATTCATATGATGGTTTATAAATTTTTGATATTATATTACCTTATATCATTTATAAAATGTCCTGCCACTTCTCATTGGCTTGATAGGGATGTCAGCCATTACTGGGACTTATGAGAAATCCCCAATATGAAAAATGATAGAAATTTATTCCAAGGGATTTATTAAAATTCTAGGGATGATATTCCCTTTTAAAACAAATAACCCACAATCAAAATATAACCAAATAAACTACTAAATGATTCATGATAAAAATGGAAGACACTCAAAAAATTTATTTAAATCAAAACCAACCCAAGAGTACCATATTAGAGGGAAAAACATCATATTAAATAGTGGTAGACAAACTAATAACACTCCAAGACAACCACAAGACTCCATGAAATACAAGATACATTCTCAAATAACACCAAATAGCTCATATATCATGAAATGGTGCTAAATACTTGTGATACTTTACCTTTTCCCATGTCCCGATAGATGAGATATGAAAAAGTACCCTAAAGTACCAATATGGGGGTCATAACTAAACTCAATATGTTTTCCCCGATGACTTCCTTACTCATGCAACTAGGATAGAACACATTAGAAAAATGTATATAAAAAATCTATATAATACAATTCCAAAATAGTTTATATCAAATTATAATCAAAACCACAAGTAAACTGTTTTCCAAATAAATCACATAAAAATTTCTTTAAAAATATTAACATTATATTTTAGAATATCTTATCCCTTTCTATAAAACCTTACATCAAACCATTAATGAAATCCATGGACCTCCTCATACTCATGAGTGATGAGTCATCCTTCCACTTATTCAGCACATAGGGGACCACTTTTATGGTTCTACTGCAAACCCTTATCCATCCAAACCTTTTTATTGTTGTATTTCACACCCTTATCCATCCCAATTCATATGACCACATGCCACAAAACCATCCCTATCAATGCCAAATTTAATTGTGTTGAACACATTTCAACAAAACATCATTCTTTTTATCAAATACCATTTATATATTAAATAAAACCATAAATTATTTAAAAATCAACTTATTAATATAATGTTATCAAAAAAACATTCCAATATCACAACAATTTCTCAATTTCCGCAAACAACCACTCAATAGAATTTTAGCTATTATTTCAGAGCAAATTAACAATCAATTTCAATTAAAGTATTCAATTTCAAACTAAGAATTCATGTTCTAAGATAGAGTGGTTAAGAGTGAAGCCACGTAAAAAAAGAGTTTTGGAAAATATGATAAATGATATGAAAAAATCACAAAACCTGGTTGAATCTTTACAAAACCGCCTTAGATCTCTTCCCCTATCAAAAATATGACCATATCTAACCACATTTGGAATTCATGACCTTATATTTACCCAAAATGGCCACATATATAAGAAATTGAGATATTTGGAGAATTAGATCTACGAAAAATAACAATAATTCTCAAGAAATATCACATACCATGAGAATCACGGTTCAACGCATCAATGAACGACTACAAATCACTTCAGAATTGATTGGGCGAGTTTATCCAAACTATAAGAGACCAAAATCCCAATTTAGGGACTTTTTGGTGAAAATAGGGAGCCTAGATGTAAAAATGAGTTAAATCCACAATTTAAGGATGTAACATTGTCTTGTACACAATTTAGTTTCTTGGATAGTCAAACCATACAATAACTGTTCTCCACCCACTATCATAATAATGGAACATTCATGGTTGGATCACATGGTTACCAAACTATGAACCAACCATACCAAATCTCAAATTATAAAAAATTCACCACACTTCATTGTTTCTCTTAGGCTTCCACATGGTTTTAAAAAACCATGCACAACCTCTACACCTTACATTTTTCCACAGTCTCACAATGAATGATTTCCTGCAAGTTTTTCATGGTATTTAGAAACCTTGAAACACCCATTCACAAGTAGAAAATCCTCAAAAACCATCGAAACATTCTCCAAAATATTTCATTCTTTACTTATATTCTTTTTATTGTTAAAAACCATAAATAATGGGTTACATACCAGGAATATAGGGTGATTCAATATCCCCACCAATAGTCATTCCATCCTCAGAAAGTAAAAAACCATTGGTGCCCAAAATTGTTTTGGACACTACTCTTTCATATGTATATCTTGTTCCCAAATGTCTTCTTGAATTTTACCTTGATGACCCAAAACCTTCACTATATGGATGATATTTCCATGAAATTTTTTCTCTTGATTATCCAGAATCTGCATGAAGATATGTACCAGTGAAGCATCCAACTCTAGGTCAATGTGATCCCATATGATCACATAGTTATTATCAGGCTATTACTTTTTCAACTGAGATGCGTGGAACACATTATGCACTACACTGAAAGAATATGCCAATGCTAGATGATTTTACACCTCTCCAACCCATTATAGTATCTTAATAGGACCTATGTATTGAGGAGATAACTTTCCCTACATTCCAAAACCTTGATGTCCATGTCTTAGTGAGTTCTCGAAGAACACTTGATCACACAAAGAAAATGATCATGGATATCAATGATGGTCTACATATTATTTCTGAAGTATCTGACCTATTTACACACTTTTTCTAATCAAAGGAATCTACTTTTTTTCTCTTGAACAAGGCTCAGACCAACTAGTGAAGTATCACATATTTCCTCCCAACAAAGTGGAGAATGATAAGGGTGCCCATACAATGCTACAAATGGATCCATATATATCAAGTAATGATAGATCTTGTTTTATTATAACTCCACTAAGGGTATTTGATCTTCACTTGATCCAACGAAATCCATTACACATTCCCACAATATGTTTTCCAACATCTGTATCATCTGTTCATATTGTTCGTTCGTCTGAGGATGATACATCATACTAATATTCAACCGTGTCCCAAGGGATTTCATTAAAGATTTATAGAAATGAATGTGAATCTCAGATATCTATCTTATATGTTTTAAAATAGCATTCCATGTCTCATTACAACATTATAGATATAAATTTTTGACAGATCCCCCACTGTATAAGTTTCATGAATAGGGATGAAATGATCCAATATGGTAACCCAATCCATTCTCAACCATAAAATATCCTATTTTTAACCATTCATGGGAGACCTATATTGAAATACATAGATATCGTATCTTATTTACACACTGGAATAGGTAGATAATATAACATACTTACTGGTCGCTAATTCTCTACATTGACTTGCTAATAAGTTAAGAATATGGAAATAAACTCAAACACTTTCCATTACATACCACTCCACCAAAACTATTCATTCAACATTTTATACATGATTTATATTATTAGATATAAAACACATATCAAATAGTGGTAATCAAGAATATTTATCTCTTGAGAAGTCATAGGTACAACCATACAATATCAAGTCCCTAAAACTAAACTCTCATCTTACCTCTTTTCCTCAATGATCTCCCCACTGATTAGTTTTGACCAAATAGCAACACATTCTGCATTAGATGGTGGTTCATTATTTAATAGATTTAACAAATCAGGAACCATCACAAATGTAATGAAAACCAAAACATCTCTTCTATTTTCACATTCCTCATTCATGTCAGCTAGGAAAAACACAAGTTTCTACTCATTTGATGCTAATTTTTTCAACTGAGCGTATGGATTTATTCTTAATGAATCGACCACTAAGTTTTCATTACCTGGTGTATAAATCAATTCAATTTAAAACATTTAGAGATACTCCATCAATCTTCTATTCCTAAGATACAAATAACTTTGTGAGAAAATACTAATCAAGCTCTTATGATTTTTGAAAAAAAAATAATCACTGAAAAGATAATTACACCACGTTTTTAAGGCATGAATATGTAAAACTAATTACAATTCATGTTTAGGGTAGTTATCCTATTGGAATCTTAAATGAAATAACCCTTAAAAAATAACATGGTCTCCTTTCATGAGGACACAACCCAATTCAGATCCCAAAGCATCACAATACACCACATACCCATGTACTGATATCATAAAAATCAAGATCAGTGTGGATTTAAGGAGAACCTTTAAATCTTGAAAAGATTTTTGGAATTTCTTAATTCATTGTAATGGAACAATATTCTTTTATTATTATTTAATTGGTGAGTCTTTCCATGAAATGTCACAAAAAATCTCCAGTAATAACCAGAACGACCAAGAAAAGTTCTATTTCCAAGACTTTATCTGGTGGTTTCCAAGAGATAACATCTTCCGTCGTATCCAGATCCATTAAAACCCCTCATTCATAAATTACATGGCCTTGAAATCATTCCACTTATATCAAAAAATTACTATCTGATAATTTAACATAAAATAGTCCGTCTCTCATTATTTCCAATAATTTCTCTATGTGTTTCTCATTCTCATCCCTTTTCCATGAATACACTAGCATGTCATCAAAAAACATGATAATGAAAGAATCTAGATATCGCTAAAATATCTGATTCATAAATTCCATAATGACCATTATTTCATTAGTAAGTCCAAAAGTAATTACCACGTATTAATAATATACATATCCACTTTTGAATGTTGTGTTCAGAATATCATTCTTCAGAACTCATAATTGGTGGTATCCTGATCATAAGTCAATCTTAAATAACTACTGATCTCCCTTCAATTGAACCAAAATATCACAAATCTATGGAATTGGACACCTTCTCATTTTCTTAACTTGATTAAAATTACAATAATCCATACACTGTCATAGAGTTCTATCATCCTTCATCATGAAGAATATAGGTGCTTCATAATGAGATGTGATCAGCTGATTAAAAACCTTGCTTTTAGTTCTTCCAACATGACCACTAGTTCCATTATTTCTGTTGGATCGATTTGATTAGAAGAGAGTGGGATAGGGATGTTCCCCATAAGGAGATCAATTGGATTTTCTACTTCCATTACCGATGGTAACCTAGATAATTTTTTGGGAGTCACATAAGGAAAATGGCCCATGATTGTTAGAAAAATACTATTCTCAATCTCTTCCATTGATTCCAGGGTCAAAGCCACTATCTGCTGGGATATTATTCGAACTACTTGTTCCAACAGGCCCATTTCACCCATTTTCACATTAATTTCCCCTCAAAATAGGTGCTCTATGCATCCTTAGTGATGAAACATACTATTCTTCTATAATAATTGATATGATCCTTTAACATTGATAACCAATCAATACCCATGATTACATCAAGATACCCATCTCCAGTATAACGAAATCTCATTTCAAATCATATCCATTAAAAATTATAAAACATAATCTACACAGTGGCTCAAAATTATCTTACCCTAAGAGGAGTTTGAATTTTATTTAATGAGGCCATCATCTCATGTTTTAAACTTAGAAAATCAACAAAATGAGAATAAATAATGGTATATGATGAACCGATATAAAATGATACCTTCATAAGGTTATTGTCCAAAAGAGTCTTACATATCACTATATATAGTCCCTCTTGATCATCCAAAATCACCTAATCATTTCCATATAATTTTTTCGCTATTTCACTTTTTTCTTTGTTTCCCTATTGAGATTTCTTTATCTGAGGAGTCAAAGTATTCCTAGAATTCCCATAGATATCTCTTTCTACTAATTAGATTCTTTATGTTTTTCTTCATCCTATAGAAGCATACAAATTATGTGATGCCTAAATATTCCCCATTTAGATTTAGTAGTGGCATGATATAGGCTGTGTTGTACACACTCTCTTATTTTAGTGAAGTGAACAACAATGGAAATAACCTACATTTCTCCTATGTCATGGTGGAAGGTTTAATGATCCAACTATCTAATTCTTATTTGTACCACCAACATGTAAGTAGGTTTCCCTATTTTTCATGCTCCTAGAATTAGAGATCCCACCATTTACCATGGTTATCAACAAACTTACTCCTTCTATAGATCTAGATATGCCTTTTTTAGCTTCCATTGCTTTATTCACCATTTTTGTATAGTCCATAATACATAGAACAAATCTCTTTGCGATTATCTCCTACCTTAGATCTGATTCAATGATATGTTCCATCAAGGAAACAGTAGGCACAACCATGGGTTAAATGTGTACTAAATTCATGAATTTAGCTATATAGTCGGTGAAAGAGAGATTTCCCCACTTCTGGATGAAAAAAGTCCATCATTCTATTAATCATGAATGTATGTGGACAAGATTGTTTACTAAATAGTATCTAAAAATCCTCCCAACTAAGGCCTCGATCTATTTATCATGAAATGGTAGATCCCACCACTTTCAAGAAAAATCATCAAGAATATACGTATCCACTTTTACTTTCAGCTTCACTGGTGTTCTGATGAAATCTACGATATGATTTATTATGTTTATGCACACCTATATATTTTTGGGTCCAAAATCACACTAGAATATTTGTAGATTTTTCTTTGGGAACTTTACTGAATGACCCACTTACCATGTATCATCCCTCTAATTCCATATTTAATCAACTTGAAATTTTTGGAAAATACTCTAAACTATCTCTATGTTCACCTATGTCTCAGGTGCAACCACATTCTTCCCAAATTCTTTCTTATGGTTTATATGATGCCTACCAGGTTCCATTTCCTAAACAAAAATAATTTTCATATATCTCACTTTCTATTAATTGATGGTTTAAAATATTCAAATTCATCAACATCAACTATTACAACATTTATTTCTATAGTAAAACTTTTCGACATTCAACCATTTTGGAAAACATTTAATATTTCATTATAAAAATCAATCAATTTTCAAAATACCTTCACCATGTTATTTTTCAAAATCATTCATTTGAAAATTATTCCATAGTTTTTAAAAAAATAAAACTTTTTCATAAAATATAAATCATTACTCAAAATGAATATGGCACCCATAGAGGGAAGTCATTTCTCTAATGCATGGCATGCTCATCTAGTTATCTAATCCCATGAAAATGAGATTTCCAAATCCTATAAGTGTTTCCAAAAAGCTTATATACCTACTCCTTAGTAACTTGTTGTTCAGTATTAAAAGGTTACCTATGGCTTTTTATGATCTACATTTATTGTCCCGATTTTCCTTCTCATTTATATAATTCATACCCAAGGAATAGAGAAGAATAAAATTAAACTCCTATATCAATAAAATGGATGAGAATTTGTACCACCTAAAAAGAACAATTTGATCTCATTTTTCTCAAACTATATTTTTAAACGAACAATAATAATACCATTTGTAACATCCCACCCCTCTAATTGTCTTTAGAGGGAAGTGAGACATTAATTAGAATTAGGTGACTTCCCAATGATTTCAAATTCTGGAAAATAATGACAATGGATTCATTAAAATTTGATGGTTGATTTTACCTAAGAAATAATAACCAACCATTAAACTATAATCAAATAAAACACTACATGATTCATGATAAAAATGAAAGACCCTCCATAATTTCATTTATATCATAACCAACCCAAGTGTATCACAGTGGAAGTAAATAACATCAATGTAAATAGGGAAAGACAAACTAATAACACTTAAATGAGACTAACAGACTCTAAGAGACACAAGATCGATGCTTTATCTTCTCCCAATGACCCATGTATCATGAAGTGGAGTTAAAGACATGTGATAATTTAACTATTATTATACCTTGGTGGATGACATATTCAAAAGCACCAAAGGGCTAAAGTAGGATTGAGTACTCAACTAAGTAGGATTTCCCCAAGGACTTCCCTAATCATTCCACTATGAAAGAACATGATATAAATTTTTTTATAAACATTTTATAAATAGTTTATATCAAATTATAATAAAAAATTAAAATTGAAACATTATTCAAGGAAAAAACATTAAAAAAATTTAAATCAATTAACATTGAATTTTTGAATAATTCATCCCATTCCACAAAACCACACATCCATCAATGCATGAAATCCATGGACCTCCCTATACATGCAAGTTCTAAGTCCCTCTTCCACAAATCCATCACTTAGTGGGCCACTTTGATGGGGGTACATCATGACATTATCCATTCCATAATTTTGATGGGTGGGGGGTACTTCACTCCTTTATAAATTCCATTGAATATGAACACATGCCAAAAAACCATGACAACACATTCCAAATCCATGCGTGTTTAAACCATTTCAACAAAACATAATTATATTTATTGAAAAACATTTTTCTATGAAGAAAAACCAACATAAATATTTAAATAAAATTTTTAAAATCATCATTTCAAAAACACTTTCCAATAGCACTCTAATTTACCAATTTCCACAAACTATCACTCAAGATGATTTAAAATATTATTTCACAGAAAATAATCAATTAATTTCAATCAAAGAAATAATTTCAAAACCAAGACATTATTTTTTAAGATAATGGATTTGAGATTGAAGCGACCTACATCAAGAGTTTTGGTGAAAACGATAAAAAACATGAAAAACATCACAAAGATGGGTAGAATATCTAGGAAATATCTTTAGATATCTTCCCCTATCAACAAAAGGCACAAATAGAAACATATTTAGGATCTGAAAGATTATATTTACTCAAAATGGTGGTAGATATAATAAAATGAGAGAAAGGGAAAGGTTTATCTAAGAAAACTAACATGAACGATCAAGAATGAACTCATACCGTGAGAATCGAGCTTCAACACACCAAGGTACAACTTTTAATCACTTATGAATTTATGGGGTAGGTTTTAAAAACATTGGGAGACAAAAATCTATTGATATGTCCAGTTTGGGAAAAAACAAGGCACTTAGAGGTAAAAACGTGTTGGATCCACAATTTAAGGATCTAACATTGACCCATGTATGGTTGGATCACACTGTTACCAAATAGTGTGTCAACTGTGTTGAAGCTCACTCTCCAACGAATGCACCACACTACATGGTTTCTCCATGGCTTCCACATAGTTTGGACAAACTGTGTGCAGCTTGTGTGCCTCCTCTTTTGCCCCCATCTTACTATTCATAGTTTCCATCTAGTGTTTCATGATTTTGACAAACTATTCACTTCTCACGCACCAAAAGGAAACACCCAAAAGCACTCAAAAATTTCACCAAACTCTCCCAAAAATAATCTTTATACATTATATACATAAAAAGTATAAATAATGGGTTACATACCAGAAACTATGGGTGCTACAATTTCAGTTTTTAATAACATATAAATATATGAATAATAAATATATATATTTTTTAGGATTATGTGATCTATTAGAAGTTGGTTCCAATGATTTAGGCATGAAAATCCACCATGAATACTCAAATTTGGAAAAAAAATATGAGATTGTGGTGAAAAATGATTATAGGGTGAAATTATACTTGTCAAGTATGTATATTTCCATATTTTCATAATCTAGATGGTTAAATAATTCATAAAATCTATGATATGGTTCTTGAAATAAATATTATATCATATTAACTTTATTTTTTATAAATGTATGTTCCTTTTCACACCTTATTAGTTTATGGTTTTGTTTTGAACTTTTTTATCTGTATCATTAACTTGAGTGTGATAAAAAAATCACCGTCACTATCCATCATTATTTGGGGATTATTTTTTCCCTCCAAGATCATATTTTATATTTAACACTAATTTTATCATTTTTGGAAACTTAGAATGTGTTATTCCAGATGGTATTCATATTTACCATTTCTTATTTTCAAGAGGATGTTTTATTAACATTTTTTACAATGTGGGGTTTCAGTAAAAGTATTTTCAAATGTGAAAATGTTGGTATCTGAGATAATGTTTTAATTTTTGGGAAATAATTTATTAAATGGACTAGGGTAATTTAATATCCTAACTTTTTAAAAGAACACTATATACTATATTGAAAACAATATGAAACACCACACTTAAAAAAGCATGAAATATTATTATTTAAATTTTGTATCAATAACCTATAAATTAAATTAATAGATATAAAACGGATTAAATGAATTATGTAATATGTATAATTTTCTTACACAGAACAAATTTATTGGTTAATTCATAGGAAATAAGCACTCAATTTTGTTGTAATGTAATTTTATTCCTCAAAAATAATTTTTTTACCAAAATAGTTTCTATTTTTAAGGGATAATATAATAATTAATTTATATTTTTCTAAAATATTTATCTTATAAAAGCGACATCATTTTTGAAAACATCATATAAAAATTTGGTTAGGGTGAATTTTTTTATAATTTTCTAGAAATCTGGATTTTTCAATGAATACTTAAAAATACTGATTTTATTCGAAACTACATTTTATTTTCATTGTTTTTAAAAAGTAAAATTATATTTTAGATTCATTTTAAAAGTTAAATAGTTCTTTTTTCAAAAAAAATACTCTAATCATATAATTTTTATTGAATTTTATAATTTAATTTTTTATAAAAACAATTTTTCTACTTAAAAGGATTTTTTCTAAGAAACTTTTTTATCACATTTTCAGGTTTATCATGAAATTAAACTCTTCCAATTTATGAAATTTAATATAGGAAAAAGGATTCTAAATTATGAATTAGAGGATTCCTATTTTATAAATCTTTTAATTTTATTTTTGGTCATTATGAATATTAACCGTATCAAAACAATTTAGCATAATAGTGGTAAAATAGGTATATTATGATTAAAAATAATGTGATAAACAAAATAAAAAACATAAAGTGAAAAATGAATAGCACAATAGATTTAATGTGTTTCCACAATGGTTCAAATTTCCACAGGAGAAGGGGGTCCGGTTCTTTTATTCCACTCTAGATGAAACATCGGTGGATAATACACCTATTATAGTGAGTGTTTTCTAATAACAAATTCCTGGTATTGATTCTTGTTTTATATATGAATGAAAAACCAAAATTTTATTTGGTTTTTAGGTAGTTCATCTACCCTTGAATAATTTACCTCTTATGGATACTCAACCATCTAGTTGGGTGCTTCAATGATCCAAGGCGGTTCCTAGGTTAGTTACTGCCTAAGACAATATTTCTACTGATAGGGAAGATGAAAATCGTACTACAGTATTCTACTGATGATTTCCCCCTAATTAGGTGTGTCCCCCACAAATCCACCCCTCATTGAAAATTTGAGGTAGAATCTAGACCACTCATCTCCTTGCATGCATCCATCTTCTCTTTCTGTAGAACCTTCATCATCATGTCTTCCCCATTATCATTGTTGTGTATTTTTTCAACATTCATCAATATTTCATCCAACATGTTACAAATCTAGTGATATGTATCACTAATGTGATTGGACATGGAATTACATTTAAGATTCATTTTGAGTTAAATTTCACTCTAAATATCAAAATAGTGAATATAATTTTCTTGACTCTGTCTAAGATCTTGTAAATACTTCTTCATCCACATCATATATTTCCATCCCTCAATGACCAAAATATATTCACCTTCTATGGTAGATAAAGAAACTCACTTCTGAAGACATGATTTCTATGAGACACATCCCACTTCCAATGATTTCATGTACCTGTATATGTATTTCCATATGTCTACAAATCCATCCATATCTACATCAATGTTTCCTTCTAAAATTGTTTTATCACTTATAGAAAATAAAAAATGTCTGGATGTACCTTTGAGATACCTCAATATCTATTTTTTTTCTATCCAATGCTCCTTTTCTAAATTTTATAAGAATCTAATCCAAAATCCAACAACATGATCAATTTTTGGTCTAGTGCACACCATGATATATATAATACTTCCAACTACTTACTTATAAGGAACTTTTCAATTTATAATTTCTCATAATCAGTTGATAGACTTTAACTAGTAATGAGCCTTAAATGACTCGCAAGTGGATTACTAACTGTTTTTGACTTATCCATGTTAAATCTTTCAAGAAACTCTTTAATTTATTGATCCTAATATAGAGAAATCTTTCTATTCCTCCTATCACGAGTAATTGTCAAATTGGGAATCTATGTATAATCTCCCAAGTCCATGATTTCAAATGACTTGTTCTACACCTTCTTTAACTTTTCAATCATGGTGATATCATTGCCAATAATCAACAGGTATTCAACATAAAGCAACTACATAATCTATTCACCACCAAAAAACAATTTGATGAAAACATAGTGATCATAATTCAACCTCAAATAATCATTTTTCTCTATTAATGTGTATAATTTTCTATACCATTTTCTCAATGCATGTTTCAAACTATATAAACTTTTTTGAAGTTATCATACCATGTTTTATTTTCCATTCACTATAAATCCCCTTCGATTCTCCTTGTATATATCCTTATTTGGATCACCATGTAAGATTGTTGTGTATACATCCAGTTTTTCAAACTATTGGTTTATACTTGGGGACAATCCATGAATAAATATTATAGAATAAATTTTAACCACATGGAAAAAAATTTCATCAAATTCAATACCTTTCATCTGGACAAATCCCTCCACAAAAATTCTTGATCAATAGCATGACAGTGAGATACAATCTTCTCCTTTGATTATATACACCCACTTGTTCTTGAGTTCCTTCTACCCATGTGGTAACTCTACCAAATTAAATGTACAGTTATTTTATAACCATATCATATCCCCTTGCATATAATTCTTACATTCCAACCTCTACTGGATCTAATTGCAACATTACAACCTTCTAGTTCTCCCCCATTATTGAGAATCACATACTCATGTGTTGAGTCTCAAAAACTCGATTTTCACTCTCTGGTGGATCTACTCAACTACGTTTCGAGAGGAATTTATTATAGAATATCATGTATTGGAGACATATCAGTAGATGGAGACATACTACCGAGTAGCGATGTATCATCTGTTTCACATCTCTCTCACATTAGTTGTTATTGATGGTGGTGATACTTGTTCTAGATTGATTGGAATTTCCTCAGACTATAAATTCTCTGCATTTTATAGACTCTTAAAATCTTCAATCATCTAATCCTCAAGAAACACAACATCTCTTCTTGTAATGATCCTCCTACTAATAGGGTTAAATTTTCTATATCAAAACTATTCATGAGAATATACCAAAAATATACACTAATTTCCTTTTTTATCCATCTTCACTCGCTCATCCTCAGGGATGTGAAAAAATTAATGAAAACCTAATAAACTCATGTATTTGTATGAAACATCTTTACCTATCTAGAAACCTTCCAGAATATCATAGTTAATTGGAAGTGATGTATTATGGTTGATAAGATCAATATTGTTCTTCATTGACTCTCCCAAAGGTTTTTGGATGGTTTGAATTTTAAATTATACAGTTGAATCTCTCACAAAGAATTTTGTTTATCCTCTTAGAAACACTATTATGAAGAGCCATCTTCGGTAATTAATTTTTTACCTTGGTGAATAATCTCTTAAAATAATAACCAAATAGACCATAAAACTCTTCTCTATTTTCATCCAACACACACATTAACCCTCATCTTGTTTCTCTTTCCACATCCACATTAAATTTCTTGAAAAAATCATGTACATAATTTTTAGTTTTCAAATCAAAGTCATGGAATTATCAAGACTTGTCATCTATGAAGGAAAAAAAATAAATAGCACCTCCCATCAACTGGGCACTCATCATGAAGACATCAATGTGAATCAAATCAAAGAATGTTTATTTTATTTGACTATATATAACCAGGAAATGATACTTTGTGTCCTTTTCACATGATGAATTCAACACAAGTATCCAAATGTGTACCTTTTATTCATAGAAATGGATCCTTCCTAGAGTGCATTCTGATTCTTCTCTCGCTCTTGTGACCAAGCCTCCTATGAAAAAATTCTATAGGAATATCTTTTATAGATTCATTTACCTCACCTCGACATATTATTCCATCTGTGAGACAAATATAAGATTCAATCATTCCTTTATCAATTATGATGTTTTTTTTTGATAAGATTCCAAATTCTATCATAGTAGGACCTAAAATATTTTAACGAAAAAAAATTTGTTCATAATAATTTAACTTTATCTAATTAAATGTATTTTTATTTGAAATGGTTATATAAAATATGCACTTCCTTGGTTTTATTGAATATAAAATACCTTTATTAATTTTTACCATTGCGCTAATATATCAATTGAACAATGATCAATTGACTAGTATAAATTTAGGGCTTTAACGAATCCAATTTTATCAATCAAAAGAAGCAATGGCCTCATCCAGAAGAATTTATCTATAAGAATCCCATTTACTAGAGCTTGGAAAGGAGGTGGATTCACTTTTCTTTTCTCTTGAATAATCCCAAGCTGAGATTCAACATTTTATGATCAATGAAATTTTTTTATGTGAGTAGTGAAAGTTGATAGAGTTTACAACAAGAGCGATGTTATCTGAACCTCCCCAAAAGTCTTTCACCATTACACAGCTTACCCTTTAGTCTTATTTGGGTGTTATAATGGGATATGTATCAATACCCAAGCACTATGATGATGTTCATTTCTTTGTATAGATAATATACACTCATTTTTTTATTGTTATGTTGTAAATAATATTTAAAAGAAAAAATTATTCAATTAAGAAATCTATTTTATTGAATTAATATATATTTTAATTAATTAATATTTTAATATATTATTAATACTAAATTACATTTTATTAAATACACATAATCGTATAATTTTTATGAATATAATTGTAATTTTAATTAAGGTTTGAAAACTGTTTTTGACAAACCCCATGAATTTTATGATAAATATTGTTTTTTTAAAGTGAAAATTTACATATTTATAAAATTATTCTTATAAAATGAATATCTTTTTTGGAATCAGGAGGTCAAAATTTTCCAGTGGTCTTTTTTTCATAATTTTCTGAGATTGTTGAATTTTTGGGTAAAAATTAAATATCATTCAAATATATAATGTGTTTTATGACAAACTAATGACTCAATAGTTATTTAATAAAATACTATAATTGTAATTTTTGTCCAATATAGATTTTACATTTAAAATAATGTTATGTTAGATTTGTTTGATTAATTTTATGATTCCATAGTGGATTCTCCAAAACTTAAATAACATTTTATCATTTTAAAATTATTTCCTTGAGATTGTGACTCACCTCCATATAAGAAATACGAATAATTTAATTTGTTCGTCCATTGGAATTATAAAATAATGTTTTTAACTCCCTTTTGGAAAAAACAATGTGCAAAAACAATGGTATGGATTGTGGTTTTGGATAGTTTAATGTGTAGTGTCCAAAGCCTAAATATTAAATAATTCCCTCTATTTTCCAAAATTAACCCACCCAAGGTCCCTCTTTCTCTTTACTCAGAGCCTTTGGAGCT
This sequence comes from Viscum album, assembly GCA_963277665.1. Taxonomy (NCBI): domain Eukaryota; kingdom Viridiplantae; phylum Streptophyta; class Magnoliopsida; order Santalales; family Viscaceae; genus Viscum; species Viscum album. The sequence goes on from OY728157.1 coordinate 1,440,611,239, forward strand.
CAACCAACATCTTCCCTCCTCTCTCTAGTATCATCCCAAGGTTCACCATGATCCCAATAATCCTCTCCCAATCCCCTGCCAAGCCCTTGGGATCGAACTTCCAAGTAAGGGATTTCTACCTTCATCAATTTGGTATACATTTATTTATGTTGTTATGCCTTTTTATTTTTAATTAAAAATATTAGGGTATAATTTATCACATACCCCATACTTCAATCATTATGTATTAATTATATCAGACCCATTTATATCTCATTAATTCCTTCCATGTAGACCCGTTAACATGCTGAAATTCCTTAAGAGATTTCTCTCTCTTCATTTACATTTAAGAAATTATTTTGTATTACGAATCATAATTCCAATACATATGTTGGGACATGTATCTATATTACCCCCTTATAGTCCATTTAATTTACATATTATGAGACACCTTTTCCCTCTAATCTACAATTTTTATGAGTTCTTATGACACGCCGTTATGTTTCCGAAATTGCACCATGATTTTCTAAGCCACAGTCATTATGTAGTGAATACCATGTCAATTTCCTTATCTAGGGTAATTACCTTTATGCACATTTACTTATCTATTATAGAGTTTCATGTATTACTTCCACATTCCTTTATCATGGAATAAATTATGATGATTAATGAATATGTGTTATATGATCCATGTGGCACACTTATTAATGAAGTGAAATGATTAAGAAGGTTATGCCCTCATAGTAATCCAATGCATTGGGTAAGGATTAGTATCATGATACATCAATTTAAATGAGAGATTACTCTTGATAATTCAAGTTCAATGAGGGTTTACACATTATAATTCAATTTTAATAAGTTTTTATTCATACTCCATGTGCAATGAGCCTTGGATCATGCTTATATCATGTCAAATTTTGTTGCCAAATTTCTATGTTATAAAATCATGTTATATATTGAATTTAAGTTCATGTTTCTCTCGCGATACATTTTTATGCCTATTGCCTAAAATGAACTATATTATTCTTGTTATTCCTTTTTTACTCCATTATTCAGCTTTATAGCTCACACTTTTTTATTCATGTTCTCAAGTTATCCCATGTAATTTTATGTATGAAAGAATGTTGTGGATATGTAAAATAATTTTTCAATACAAATGTGTATTTAATGTTTTATGTTTTTATGTAATATTCCTAATCCCCAAACAAACTAGACCTCTTTATCTTATATGTTGTGTAAAGTGATTATTTTATCAAATAAATCATGTTTACATGTTTATATAAGAGCAGAGTTGTTATAGTTGGTATCAGAGAATAGGTTTAGTTATTTTTTGGATTAGGATTAGAAAACCCTAGTGAAACCCTTAGGGATAAGACATGGTATAATAAAAAATTAGTAAATTTTAGGGAGTGTTGAGTAAGTGGTTTATAAATAAAATACATCCTTATCTGGATATTAGAAGGTAGAGGTGGATCTGTTATAAATGTTTCTAGGTGCAAAACCCGAAAACTCCACATTGAGCTAGACTCGAACAAGAACTTCTGCAGGATAATGAGACTTGATTCACTCTTGGTTCCGAAACTCTGGGGGGATATTCTTAGGTAAATTCATAATCTTAGTATGAACCATTATTAAAGGAATAATAAAAATTCCACATAAAATATATGTTTCGAAGTATATCATGGATAACATATATTGATGTTTATAATATTATAATTTAAACAAATAAAATTAATTAATATGTAATAAGTTTTTTTCTTTGGAGCACCTTTTATGTGTTACCCCTAAAATTCATTTTATTCCAACCAATGGCCTATAATAGGATGACTCGGCCTATCAACCGATGCAAAGATCAATGTGATGACTATTCTAATGAGATTCCCATTATTATGGGAGAGGGAATCCCAAAATTTGTCATGATACTCTCTCATTTAAATCAATTTTTGAATAGAAAAATTTGTCAAAACTAAAGTTCAACTCCTCCCCCACCTAAGAAAGAAAATGTCACAATTTAGTTCTTTATAAGACAAAGGCCTCCAACTTTTAATGGATCATATGTTCCCTCAATTGCTGAACAATGAATCAACTCCATTGAAAAGATCTTATCCATCCTTCAATGTTCTGAAGAAGAGAATTTTATTCTCACTCCTAATCATATGGAGGGTTAAGATGATCAATGGTGTACATTGATCAAAAATAAAATTATGATGAAGGGATCAAGGCATTGGAATGGAAGGATTTCTATAAAAAAAATTTGATAAAAATTTTCCTCGCACCCTCATACCTATGATAGAAAGGGTCTTCTTTTCCCGCACGAAAAAAATAATGAATCTATCGGAGTGTATGAGGAAAACATCACAAGGTTTGCACGATATGCATCTGACTATGTTGTTACACCAAAATGCAATATTTACCGCCTCTTTGGTGGGCTAAAACCAACCCTACAGAAAACCATAGCGATCTGTGACTTTGAGAGCTATGAGAAAATTGTCTAATGTGCCATCAAAGTCGAAATGGAGATCAAAAAATATCAGGGGTGTTATGGGGATAAGAAGAGTAAGGTGGAATTTAATTTTGGAGGTATGATGGATAAATCCAATGGTTCTAAGAAATTTTAGCACCCCACATTCCAAAGGTGTAGAAAGAAGAATTCCAAAAATTTCATAAAAGGGATGATGAAAATCTTTAGGTGTTGAAGAGAAGGGAGCTTGGCTATTAACTGTTGGTAAGAAAAACCCATAGTTGTAACAGATGAGAGGAACACTCTGTTCAACCCACAATTCATTGTTCATCTCTTCAGCTACAAAGAACTAGGGCACTTTGAAAACTAGTGCCATAAACCATGATTATTCAAAGGCAACCAACAATGCACATGGTAGGAAGGGAATGATTTTTCAATCACTATCATTGAATCAAACCTAAAAAATGACGTGGTTACAGGTACGCTAGTTATACATTAAAAAATAGAGAAACTACTTTTGGATCCTACTACTACACATTCTTTAATATATCTCAAAGGTTTAGTAGATAAATCCTAACACCGCCACAAATCATGGAAGTAAGGTTGTTGTTGAGAATGAAAAATGGGGAAATCATTTCATACCATGAATATAACTCATCCCCTGTCATAATTTGTTGATTGAACTTCTCAATGAACTTCAACATACTTCCACTAGTGTATTTTTATGAATTTATTGGCATGGATTAGGTTTACTTATATAGAGCCAACATAAATTGTTGTGAGAGGGAAATTAATCTATTTGGATAATCGAACCTTGATTCTATACAAGTTCAAGGAGGAGGATGAATCTTATTTTTCACCATAATCTTAAGCGTGGATATTACTACCTTATGGGAATGTGTATATGGCTCATATTATTGAGTCTAAGGAAGTAACCATCCTTAAATATATGCCTATTGTGAGGGAATATACTGAAGTGTTTGTTAAGGAATTTCCTGGTCTTCCTCCTAGAAGAGAAGTTTAATTCTTAATTTATCATATACTTGTGGAATTTCCAATATCAAAGAAAAAATATATAATGGATAATGTGGAGCTTGAGGAGCTGAAGAAACAACTATATGATAATCAAGGTAAAGGGTATATACACTAAAGTGATTTTCCATGGGGTGCACCATTCCTCTTCGTTACAAAGAAGGATAGGTCAATGTGCCTTTTCGATGATTATCTTGAGATAAAAAAATCTCAAAAAATAACAAGTATCCACTACCCTGAATTTATTACTCATTTTATTAGCTACGTGGAGCATAATACTTATCCAAGGTGGATGTACTGTCGGAAAATTACAATGAATGGGTGAAGGATGATTCCCCCAAGAATACTTTTCATACAAGATACAACCACTAAGAATTAATATTAATGTCCTTTAGACTCACCAATGCTCTAAAAATCTTCATGTAATTGATGAATAGTGTATTTACAGAATACCACGACACATTTTGGGTAGTATTTATCGATTATCTTCTAAAATATTCCAAAACCAAGGAGGATAGTGAGGATTATCTAAGAACTATACGAGAGACCTTGTGAAAGGAGAAGCTCTAGGAATAGTACAGAAAGTGTGAGTTCTAGATGATGGAGGTATCATTCTTGGGTCACATCATCATAGGAAATAGGATATCTATAGATCCATACAAGACAACAAAAATAAAGGGATGGTTGAGGCCAACATCGGTGACCGATATTCGTATCTTCTTAGGGTTAGCTGGATATTATCGCCAATTTTTAAGAAATTTCTCATGATTTTCACTCTCTTACCAAGATAACATGGACGGTATTCAAGTTTTCTTAGAGTGATGAATGTGAGGAGAGCTTAATAGACTTGAAAATGAGTCTTATCATTATGCTCATGCTCACACTAGCCATAAGTGGAGAACATTTTGTGGTATTTAGTGATGCTTCGAAGAATGACTTAGGTTGTGTGCTGATGAAAAATGACAAATTCAATACCATTGATTCAAGGAAATTGAAAGTTAATGAGAAAAAATATCCACACATGATCTGGATTGGGCTGCCGAAATATTTATTTTTAATATTTGGAGGCATTACCTCATTAGGGAGAAGTGTGAAATATATACGGATCACAAATAAACTCATGTATATATTCACACATAAAGAGTTGAATATGTGCCAATGAATATGGTTATAGATGATCAATGACTATGAATTCTCAATCCATTTCCACCCTGGGAAATCAAACAAGGTGGAAAATTCTCTAATTAGAAAGGACCTAGAGATTCTATCATTGATGAGAATTGAAAAGGATCTAATATTCTTAGATTTGATGAAGATGGACATGGGAATCATAAAGAATAGAACATCATCAATCCTTTCAAAAATTATTTCTCAATTTTATATTTTGGAAAGGATAAAGGATGCTCAAAAGGACGATGTGGGAATTAAGATGAGAGTGAAAGCTATCAGAAAAGGGAAATACTCAGAGTTCAATGTTAATTAAGAATGGATTGTGAGATTTGGGTCAATACTATACATTCCATAGAATCTATAGTTAATGAAATAACATTGGGATGATTAAAATAGTTCTAATTTATCTATTCACATAGGAAAAAAATGTTGTATCGAGATATTTGAGTGAATAATTTGTGAGATAACATGATGAATGAGATAATTGAGTATACATAAAAGTGCCTGGTATGTCAGCAAGTGAAGGCTAAGAGGCATATGTATAAGGGTATGATGCAACCATTACCCATTATAGAATGGAAATGGTAGAATATCACCATTGGATATGTCACTAGACATCCAAAGACATCAAAAGGAAACAATGCTATCTGGGTTGTTGTGAATCTTCTTACAACGACTACACACTTCATTAAAGTTAAATAGGATTTCTCATTAGATCATCTATAAAAAATATATATTAGAGAAGTGGTAAGTATTAATTGAGTACCACTATCTATTGTATCTAATCAAGATCCAAGATTAACCTCTATGCTCTGGAAGAGTCTTCAACATGCCCTGAATTCTGAGTTGAACATCGGTACGTCTTATCATCCTCAAAATGATGGCCAATATGGGTGGACTATCCAAACACATGAGATAATTTTGAGAGTACGATCAGTGGATTTCAAAGGAGGATGGGATCAACATATTATTCTGGTTGTGTTCTCTTTCAATAAGAGTTTCCAGTCAATCATCCAAATGGATTCTTATGAAGCATTGTATGGAATTATGTGCACAACACTAACATGTTGGGATGAAGTTGGGGAGTGAAAAGTTCTTGGTCCAGAAATGGTGAAGGAAATGGTGGAGAAGATTAAGAACATCCTGCAACACATAGAAGATTCTCATAGTCAAAAAAAGAGCAATGTAGATGATATTCGACAAGACTTAAAATTTGATGTCAGAAACATTGTATTCCTCCAAATATCACAATGTAAGAGAGTTATGTTATTTGGGAAGAAGGGAATGCTTAGTCCATGGTACATTGGCCCTTTTGAGATCCTTGATCGCTTTGGAGTAGTGGCCTATTGACCAGAAATAAAACTAAACCTATATCATATATATGATGTATTCCATGTATCTCTCTTGATGAAGTACATTTCTGACCCATCACATGTACATAATCCAGAGGCGGTACCCTTAGTGAATGACCTCTCCTATAAAGAGAATCTCGTGATGATCAAAGATTGTTGTAAAAAATTTCTAAAAAAAAGACAATGACCATCATCAAGGTGTTGTTGTGAAAGAACAAGTTTGAAGAGGAAACATGGGAATCATAGGAAGTGATGAGGCCAAGTAACTTGTATATAACTTAGTGTGGGAAAAGAAAATTTTGCGGGATAAATTTTTTAAGGGGGGAAGATTGAAACGTCCTAAACTTTTGTTAACGAAACTTCTTCTTGATCAAATTAATTTCATTTTTATATGAAATGGTTATATAAAATATTCACTACCTTGGTTTTATGGATTTAAAAATAATATTAAGAATTTTTACCATTTATTATATATCTATTGAACAGTGATCAATTTATTAGTATAAATATAGGGCTTAAAAAATCAAATTTCCTCAGACAAATGAAGCGATGACCTCATCCAGTAGAATTTCTCTGTACGAATCCCATTTATTGGAGTTCATAAAGGATGTGGCTTCACTGGGATTATCTCTTGACCAATACTATGTCGAGCTTCCACACATTAAGCATGAATGAAACCATTTACAGGATAATTGAATGTTGATAGAGATTAACACTGGAGAGATGTTATCTGAGCCTCCCCAAGAGTCCGTCACCATCACACACCGTATCCTTTGGTATTATGCAGGCATTATAAGGGGTTATGTAACAATACCCTATCACTATGCTTATGTGCATTATTTTTGTAGAGTGAATACAAATTTATTTTATTATTGTTATATTGTAAATAGTTTTTAAAGGAAAAATAATATTCAATTAAGAAATCTATTTTGAAGAACTAATTTATTTTTTAATTAAATATTATTTTAATAAAATAATATTACTAAATTAATTTTTTAAAATAGAAATGATCGTATAACTTTTATGAATACAATTGTAATTTTTATTAAGGTACGAATACTGTTTTTGTCAAACCCAGGAATTTGGAATAAATGTTAATTTTTATTTTAAAAGTAAAAATTAACATATTTATAAAATTATTCAGATAAAATGAATATTATATTTTCAATTATAACATTGAAATTATCCCATAGGGAAATTTTCATAATTTTTTGAGACAATCATATTTTTGGGTACAAATTAAATACAGTTTAAATATATAATGTATTTTATGACAACAAATTGACTGAATAGTGATTTATTAAAGTAATATAAATGGTATTCTAGGAACATATAGGTTTAAACATTAAAATAAAGTGATTTTATATTTTCTTGATTAATTTTACGGTCTTTAGTGGACCCTCCAAGACGTATAAAACATTTTAACATTTTAGAATGATTTCCTAGAGAGTGTGACTCACCTCCACATCAGAAAGCCAAATATTTTAATAATTTATTCCATTTGCCTTATAAAATAATTTTTTCCAATCCCCTTTTTCAAAAACCATTTGAAAAAATATTGGGATTGTTTTTGGTTTTGATTAGTTTAATGTGTAGTGTCCAAAGCCTAAATATTAAATAACTCCCTCTCTTTTCCTGTATAAAACAACCCATGATCCCACTTACTCTCCAATAAAAGACATTGGAGCTCTACCAAACTCTTACCTCCTCCCTCTATTATCTTCCCAAGTCACCTCAACCTCCCAATAAGCCTCTCTCAAGCTCCTCCAAAGCCTTTGAGATCACACATCAATATAATGGATTTCTTCGTTTCTCAATTTTGTAAAAAACGTTTATGTTGTTATTCTATTTAATTTTCAATTAAAATTGTTCAGTTCTGATAGATAACCTCCCCAATACTCCCCTAATTATGTTTTAATGATTTTAAACCCCTTTATCTCTCATTAATTCCTTCCATGTACACCCGTTACCATGCCATAATTCTAGGAGGGATTTATCTCTCCTCATTTACATTCAAGAAATTATTTTGTATTGTGAATCAAATTTCCATTAAATATATTGGGATATGTATATATATGACCCAATTACTATACATTTCATGTAAATATTATGAGAAACCCCTTTACTTATCATCATCCATTTTTATGAGTTCATATGACACGCCATTATGCTGCTGAAATTGCAATGTGATTTTCCAATCCAAAGTCATTGTGTAGTGAATACCATTCACATTTATCTATCAAGGGTATTAAACTTTATGAAAACCAAATTATTTATTATAGGGTTTTATTTATTAATTCGACATTACTTTTTCATGTAATAAACGTTGATTTTTAATGAATCCATTTTATATGATCCATGTGGCACACATATGTATAAAATGAAATGATTAAGAAGGGTGCATCCTGATAGTGCTCAAATGCATTGAGTAAAGATTATTATCATGATACGTCAAGTTAAATAATGCTTTTCTCATTATAATTATAGTGAAATGAGGGTTTATTTATGATTATTCAATTGCAATGATTGTTTACTCATGCTCTATTTACAATGACCCTTGGATCATGCTAATATCATGTTAAATGTTGTTACCACATTTCCATGTTACGATAATCATGCTACATCATGACTTTATGCTATTGTTTTTTTGTATTCCATTTTAATTAATTTTTCATTACATGATCTATATTCATCATTTTACTACTTTTTTATTCCCTTATTGGTCTTTATAGCTCACCCATTTCTTAAGCATGTCCTTAGGTTATCCCATGCCATGTTAAGTAAGAAGGAATGTAGTGGTCATGTAAAATATGTTTTCAATAAAGATGTGTATTTCATGTTTTAGGTTTTTATGTAATTTTATTAATCCCCAAAGACACTACACCTCTCGATCATCTTTTTTGTATCAGGTGAATATTTAATGCAATAAATCATGTTTAATTATGTAATAAAGATCACGGTTGTTATAGTTGGTATCATAGGATAGGTTAAGTTATTTTTGGGATGAGGATTAGAAAACCCTAGAAAAAGCCATGGGCATAACACTAAGTATAAAAAAAGACCTAAATTTTGGAGAGTATTGATTAAGTGGTTTATCAATCAAATATATCCCTTTCTGGATATGAGGAGGTAGAGGTGGCTCTGTCACATATACATCTAGGGGTAAATCTTGAAAACACTGCTTTAAGCTAGACTCGAACGGGGACTGGTGCATAAAAATGGACCTTACTCCACTCTTGGTTATGAAATTCTAGGGGGATATGCTCTGTAATATTCATAAGCTTAGTATGATCCATTATTGAGGGAATAAAAAATTTCTCTAAAAATATTGGTTAGGATGTAGATCACGAAGAACATAGATTGAAACCTATAAATTAATAATTAAGAAAAAAAGTAATTTACAAGTCACCCATTTTTTCCTTTTCAATACCCTTTATTTGTTACCCTAAATTTATTTTTATTCCATCCAATGGTAGTAAATAGTAGGATTCAGGCTAACAACTAAGGTGAAGATCAATGTGATGACTATTTGACTAAGATTCCCAATCCGATGGGATGAGGAATTTCAAACATTTTCATGATACTCTCTGGTTAACTCAATTATTTAATAGAAACATGGTCCAAGAGGAATGATCAACCCCCCTCCCCTAAAGAAAGAACAAGTTGCAATTAGGAGCTTCATGAGACATAAGCCTCCTACTATTAATGGATCATTCGATCCCTGAATTGTCAAAAAACGGATAAACTCATATGAAAATACGCTTTTCATCCTTCAATGTTCCAAAAAAGAGAAGGATCTTTTGGATTCTTATCATATGGAGGGTGAAGCTGATCAATGCTGGACGTGGATCCCAAATACAAACCCAGATAATGAGATCAAGGTGTTGGAATTGGAGGATTTCCCGAAAATGTTTTTTGATAAATATGTTCCTCGCATCCTCCGAATTAAGATGGAAAGGGGCTTATTTTTCCTTAAGAAGAAAGATGAATAATCTATTGAATCATACAAGGAATGATTTACAAGCCTTTATTGATATGCCTCAAGCAATTTTGTTACCCCTGAATGCAATGATGACCACTTATTTCGTGGGATAAAACCTAGCCTACAGAAATCCCTAGAGATCCGGGACTCTGAGAGCTATGAGGAAATTGTTTGATATGCCCCCAAAGTTGAAATATATATAATATAATATCATGGGTATCATGGATAGCAGAAGTTTAAAATGGAATTTAATTCTGGTAGTCCAATGGATAAATCCAATAATGCTAAAAAAATCTAGCACCCCACTTTCCAAAGGTGCATAAAGAATCACCTCGGAAATTTCCCAAAGGGGATAAGGGAATGCATTAGGTGTGGAACAGTAGGGAACTTGGTTATTAAATTTTGGAAATACAAATGTGTGGCTATAACAGAGGAGAGGAACACTCTATTCAACCCTCAATTCACATTTCATTGATTCCACTATAATGAACCATGGATCTTTTCAAACCAGCGCCGTAAGCCAAGTGTTTTTAGAGGAAACCCATAACCTTCAAGGTACCATGGGAGATATTTTTCTGTCACTACTGCGGATGTGAACCTCAAAAATTATGTGGTGACATGTATTCTGATTATTAATTCATGAATAGAGAACATACTTTTTAATTCTAGATCATGGAATTCTTTTATATCCCAAAGGATTGGTAGAACAATTCCAACACCACCACAAATCATGGAAGTAAAGATGTTGGTGCAAAAGATAAATCGGAAAATCATTGCATCCCATGAATATAACACCTCTACTATCGTAATTTTTAGATTGACGTTTCTGGAGAACATTTTCAAACATCCTCTGTTATAATTTGTTGCAATTCGTGGCATGGATTGAATTTCCTTATATAGAGCCAACATAAATTGTCATGAGATGGAAATCACTCTCTATATGGTGACTCAACCCCATATTCTGTACAAGTGAAAAGATGAGGATGAATCTTCTTTATCATCACCATCTCTATGGTGGATATTACTGACCTATGAGCACACGTATATAGGTTAGATGGTTGAGTCTAAGGAAGAAACCATCCTTAAATACATGCCAACTGTGAGGAAATTTTATGAAGTGGTTCCTAGGGAATTTCATGGTTTTCTTTCTAGAAGATATGTGGAATAATAAATTGATCTTATACCTGGGGAATTTAGAATATCCCAGACACTATATAGAATTGATGTGATGGAGCATGAGGAGCTAATGAAACAACTATAGGGGAATCTAGATAAAGGGTTTATACGCCCATGTGCTTCCACAAGGGGTGCACCCGTTCTATTTGTCAAGTAGAAGGATGGTTCAATGCCCCTTTGCATTAATTATAATGAGATCAAAAAAATCATGATAATGAAAAAGTATCATCTTTGATGAATTCATGACTTATTCAATCATTTAAATGGAGAAGAATACATCTCCATGGCGGATTTTTAGTTGGGATATTACCAAGTAAGGGTGAATAAGGATGATAACCCCAAGACTTCTTTATGTACAAGATACCGGCACTATGAATCCATTTTAATACCCTTTGGACCGACTAATTCTCCAACAATCATTATGGATGTGATGAATATAGTATTTACAGATTACCTCAACATGTTTTTGGTCGTATTTATAGAAGATATTCTAATATAATTAAAAACCAAGGAGGAACATGAGGAGAATCTAACAACTGTACTAGAGACCTTTTGAATGGATAAGGTCATTGAAAAATATAGAAAGTGTGAGTTTTGGTCGAATAAGGTCTCATTCTTGGGTCATATCATCGCAAGTAATGGGATATCTATGGATCCCTCCATGACAGCTGTAATAGAGGGATGGATGAGGCCAACATTGATTATAGATATCCACATGTTCTTGTGTTTAGTTGGATATTATCACTAATTTGTGAGATATTTAACACGATTGTCAAACCCTCTCACCAAGATAACTCAGAAGGGAGTCAAGTATTCTTGGAGTGATTAATTCAAAGAGAGATTCAAGGAGTTAAAAAGTAGGCTTATCACTATGACCGCGTTCACACTACCCACAAGTTGAGAAATTTTTCTGGAATTTAGTGATGCTTCAAATTTGGGCCTTGGTTGTGTGTTAATGAGAAATGAAAAAACCATTTCCAATTATTCAAGGAAATTGAATGTTCATGAGAAAAAATATACAACACATGATCTGGAGTTGGATTCAATAATCTTTACATTGAATATTTTTTGGTATTACCTCTCTGGGGAGAAGTGTAAAATATATATGGATAAAAAAATCGTCAAGTATGTATTCACATAGAAAGAGCTGTGTATGCTCCAACAAAGATGGTTAGAGCTGATCAAAGACTATGACAGATCAATCCATTACCACCCTGGAAAAGAGAACATGGTGGCAGATGCTCTATGTTGAAAAGACCCAGTGATTCTATCATTGATGATAATTGAAAAGTATCTAATCTTATTAGATTTGATGAAGATAGGCATGGGAATCATAAAGAAGGAAACATCATCAATATATTTCCAAATTATTGCTCAACCATATCTTTTGGAAAGTATAAAGGATCCTCCAAAGGATGATGTGGGAATTTAGATGAAATTGGAAACTATCAGAAACGGGAAATCTGTATAGTTCAATGTTAATGAAGAAGCAATTGTGTGATTTGGGTCAAGACTATATGTTCCATAAAATATAGAGTTAACGAAAGAAATTTTGGATGATGAACATATTTTGAATTTCTCCATTCACCTAGGAGACAAAAATATTTATCAATATCCCCAATATAATTATTGGTGGGATAACAAGAAGAAGGATATCAATAAGTATACATCTATGTTCCTGGTATGTTAGCATGTGAACGCTAAGCGGCAGTTGTCTAAGGGGATGATGCAACCATTACTCATACTAGAATGGAAATTAGAGAACATCACCATAGAATTTTTCACCATACATCTAATGTCATATAATGGAAACAATTATATCTGGGTGGTTTTAGATATTATTATAAAGAATGCACACTTCATTGTAATTTGAGATGATTTCTCATTAGATCAACTGGCACAATTATATATCAGAGAAGTAGTAGGGTTGCATGGAGTACCTATATCTATTGTGTCTGATTGAGATCCATGATTCACCTCTATGTTCTGGAAGAGTCCTCAACATGCTCTGAAAATTGTGCTAAACTTCATTATGACTTAGCATCCCCAAATTGATGGCCAATCGTAGTGGACTAGCCAAACACTTTATGACAAGTGGAGAGCATGCTCAATGGACTTCAAAGGAGTATGGGATCAATATCTTCCTCTAGTTGAGTTTTCTTTTAATAATTGTTTCCACTGAAGAATCCAAATTGATCCTTATGAAGTCTTTTATGGAAATAGGTGCAGAACACTAGAATGTTGTGATGAAGTTTGGGATTGAAAACTCCCTATTCTAGAAATGATCGAGGAAATGTGGGAGAATGTTAAGACCATCCATCATCACATTAAAGTTACTCAGAGTGGAAAAAAGATATATGCTGATAATCATTCATGAGACCTAGATTTTGATTTCAGAGACATGGTATTCCTCCACATATCACTTTGGAAGAGTGTTATGAAATTTGGGAGGAATGGAAAGATTATTCCAAAGAACATTATCCCTTTTGAGATCCTTGGTCGCATAAGTGTAGTGGCCTATCGACTATCACTCACATTGAACCTATGTCAAGTACATGATGTATTCCATGTATGAATCTTGAAGTAGTACATACTATACCCATCAAATTTACTCATCCAGAGGTGGTACCACTAGAGAATGACCTCTCCTATTAAGAGAAGTTGGTGAAGATCGTGGTTCATAGGGAAAAATTTCTACGAAATAAGATAATTTCCCTAGTCAAGGTGTTGTGGAGAAACCACTAGTTTGAATATGTAACATGGGAGTCATAGGATGTGATGAAGCAGAGTTACCCACATCTATTTTAGTGTGGGAAAAGGAAATTTCGATAGAGAAATTTCTTAAGGGGGGAAGATTGTAATGAATCAATCATTTGTTAATGAAAATTAATCTTCATCTAATTAAATTTCTTTTTATGTGAAATAGTTATATTATAATATGCACTTACTTGGTATTATGGATATTAAAATACCATTAATAATTTTTACCATTTCTAATATAGCCATCGAATAGTGATAACATGATTAGTTTAAATATAGTGTTTTAACAAATCAAATTTACTCAGAAAAAGGAAGTGATGGCCTCATCCAATAGATTTTCTCTATAAATAGCCCATTTATCGGAGCTCGTAAAGGAGGTGGCATCACTAGGATTTTCTCTTGACCAATACCAAGTCAATCTTCATCACGTTAAGCTCAAACGAAACTGTCTGTGGGAGAAGTGGAAGTTGATTGTTATTACCACCTGTGTGATGTTATCTGAGCCTCCCCAAGGGGTTTTCACCATTGTACATATTACTCTTTGGTGTTATGAGGGCATTATAAGGGGTTATGTAACAATACCCCAACAATATTATTATTTTCATTACTTTTTTATAGAGAATATACATTCATTTTATTATTGTTATGTTGTAAATAGTTTTTATAGAAAAAATTGTATTCATCAAGAAATATATTTCGAGGAATTAATGGATTCTTGAATTAAATAATATTTTAATAAAATATTATTACTAAATTACATTATTTTAATATAAATGATCATAGATTTTTTATGAATACATTTTTATTTTTTATTAAGGTTTCAAAACTGTTTTTGTCCAAAAAAATGAATTTTTTATAAATGTCAGTTTTTATTTTTAAAGTAAAAATTAAAATATTTAAGAAATTATTCAAATAAAATGAATATTTTTTTGGAATCAGGATGTTGAAATTATCCAACAGTGTATTTTTAATCATTTTTTGAGACGGTCGAATTTTTGGATAAAAATTAATTACCATTTAAATATATAATGTGTTTTATGACATCATAATGAATAAATAATGATGTAATAAAATACTATAAATTGTATTTTTGGCCAATATATGTTTTATATATAATATAATGTAATTTTATATATGTTTTATTAATTTTATGGTCACTTAGTGGACCCTCCAAGACATATAAAACATTTTAACATTTTGAAATGATTTCCTTGAGAGTGTGATTCACCTCGACATAAGAAAGCCTAATATTTTAATAAGTCCTACCATTGGACATATAAAATAATGTTTCCCGCTTCCCTTTTTCTAAAACCATTGGAAAACCCAAGGTATGGTTTGTGGTTTTGATTAGTTTAATCTGTAGAGTACAAAGGCTAAGTATTAACAAATTCCCTCTCTTTTCCTATACAAATCCACCGAAGATCCCTATTCCTCTTCACGCAGATCCTTTAGAGATAAAAAAAACCTCTTCCATTTCCTCTATTCTATCCTACCAAGGTGCCCCAAGCTCCCAATAATCTTCTCTCAAGGATCTACAAAGCCTTTGGGGTCACACTTACAGGTAAGATATTTCTTCCTTTCTCAATTTTTTCCAAATTTCTTTATGTTGTTATGCCCTTTTATTTTCAAATAAATATTTTTGTGTAGGATTTATCACCTCCCGCATAATTCCCTCCTGCTTTAATTATGGGATACCCCTTTCTCTCTCATTAATTCCTTCCATCTACACTCGTTACCATGATGAAATTCTGTAAGGGATTAATCTCTCCTCATTTACATTAAAGCTTTTATTTTGTATTACAAATCCAAATTCCATTAAATATATTGGGAGATGTATATATATTACCCCATTACTTTTAATTTCATGTACATGTGATGAGATAACCCTTTATCTCTCATAAACAATTTTCATGAGTACTTATGACAAGCAGTTATGCTTCCGAAATTACACCATGAATTCAAAGACAAACACATTATGTAGTGAATACCATGCCCATTTCTCTATCAAGGTTATTCAAATTTCTGAAAACTTACTTAATGATTATAGGATATCATGTATGAATTATACAATCCTTTATTTTTGAATAAATGATTATGTTTAATAAATCCATGTTATATGATCCATGTGGCACACTTATGCATGTAATCAAATGATTAAGAACGGTGCGCCCGGATAGCGCTCCATTGCATTGGGAAATGATTAGTATCATGATAAGTCAAGTGAAATGAGGGTTTACTCAATATAATTCAATTAAAATGATGGTTTAGTCAATCTAATTCAATTGAAATGATGGTTTACTCAATCTAATTTAGTAAGGGTAAATAAAGGAAATGTGTAAGCATAACATAAAAAAGGTATGTAACATGGGAATAACATTTGAAGATAATACCCTAAATATTAGAGATCATAATAAATATTGTTAGCTCATAAGAAATGAGTAATATTGAAATAGAGAAAATAATATATCAAATAATAACATAGGAATAAAACATGGAATTTTGGAAAACACATAAGCATATAATAAATCTCTATCATGCTATCCTACCAAGGCCTTCGTAACATGATAGGATTGGGTTAATCACCCATTCACCTACTTGGGTATCTGGATTCCCTCCCATGTTCACTCTTGTATTAGTCTTGGGATGTCCTCCCACATACACACTTATTTGAGGCATGAGATGTCCTCTTATTTACCTTTTAATTTTGGGCTTGGGATGTCCTCCTATATACCCTCTTGTTTTAGGCTTGGTATTCCGTCAAGGTTAACCTCTTTTTTGGGCTTGATATGTCCTCCAGTATACCCTCTTGTTTTAGGCATGGGATTCCCATTTGTGAAACCTACGAGTTCATTAAATATTTATCCCTAAAAATGCATTGGAGGGAGATATAGGTCCCACCCATCTGATTATGAAATCATACATTTAGGTTTAAAAAATTCATAAACAATCCTACCATCACCCATGAAATGAAATAAGATTCATTAAAAATTCACACATCATAAACTATGAAAAGATATAGGTTTCATAATCTCTTAATGAAAGCATAACACATGAAAATAAGATGTTTTCAAAATCATAGAACCCATGGATGTGAAACAAGTGTCTTCAACATCATTCCATCAAAATATAAATCATTTGAGAAATAATATGAATGAAAGATTCTGAACATTTCGTATAGAGGCATGAGTAACATCAACATATCTCATCTTAGATGGAAAATTATTTTGAAATATCTTTCAAAGATGTTTCTTGAGGAATGTATCCATTATTCCTTTAAAAAGTATTTAAAACCATTTTAAAATCATTCTCTTATAAAATACCTTGAAAAAATATAAATAAGAAATGAAATCATTTTAAAGCCCATTATTCTTAAAAACAAATATAATAATCATGAAATAATTTTTTAAAAATCATATATTGAAAGAAAATTGAGAGATTTTAAAAAATAATGAGAACATTTTTAAAAATAATTAATTGAAAATACATTGAAAACAAATAATGAATTTTGTAAAAAAAAATTCAAACAAGTTTACATGAAGAACATATGAATGAAGATTCAATACATTTTAAAAACTATATACTTTTAAAATAGCTTGGGAAAATTATAATCTAATCTTGGAAAATAATAAAATAGTCTTAAAACCATTTTTTCATTAAAATTATCTTCACAAATCATTTAAAAACATTTAATGAAAACATTTTGAAAACATTTTTTTTGTAATAAAATATATTTTCGACCGAAGGGAGAAATACAAACAGATTTTCTTAATTTTTTTTCTTAATTATATTAAGTACAAAATACTAAAACAATTGTACCAATACATGGATATATATTGAGTAAATAGATTATAAGGAAACTAATGAGTGTTCTTGAGAGATTTATCATATTATTTTATCAAAGAATTATACTCATCAACTATCTTGAAAAGTGATTAGACTATTTCAATAAACTCTTATCATTGAATCTTGGGATCATAATCTCTATGTAGGAAAATAAAATTATATGAAGCTTATAATATCATGAAAATAATGATATTCATGATATAACATTTCAAATTCAGTATATATGCCTGATTAAAAAATATAGGTGAATAAAAAGGCATGTGTCTCAAAGAAAGAAAATTGAAACAAAACTACCTTAATGATTTGGAAACTTTTGAAACATAAAACCGTTGAAAGAAAGACCATAAATTAATATTTAAATTCCAATAAATTTAATTATAAAAAATATATAATTAATACTTGGGGATTATATGCACCACTAAAATGGAATGGGTGGTGAATAAATCATGAATATCATGTAAATGAAAAGGGAGATGAAATTCCCTTACCATATGTCTTTACTCTCATCATACTCATTCATAGATCTGGTATAATAAATTTAAATATATTATAAATAATTTTAAAAACCATATTAGTATATATAATACCATATATATATATTTATTAGGACTTTATATTATACAATTGTTAGCAATTTCATGTTAAGGTTACACTTCAGGTAATATTCTCTTTGTTTTTTGCTTCTGTATTAATTTGTTATATCATTAGTCATTATACTTATATAATAATTTATATAATTTAAACCCTGATATAAATAAAATTTAAATTTTGAATATGTTTATTATAATAATATATTTAATATAGAAGTATTAAATGGTATACACTATTCATGGAGATAGTAATTCGTACGTATGCATGAATGTTGTTTCCGTTTTTTATTGTCATATTGAAAGAAAGAATATACATGAAACATATGTATATATATTTTTATATATAATTATTTAATCATATATACCATATAATTTCACAAAATCTATTCTTAATACATTCCATGTTTGTGTGAACAAGTCACATCGCTTTGAGGGGGCGGTAGTCCACACTTCCTCCAATGAAATTATTGTATTTACACAAAATGGAATGATAAAAGATATGTGTTTTAAAAGGAAAAAATAATATAAAATACATAATAATTATAATATATGGCATATATAAATAGATTTTCCATCATAATTTCCAACATGACATGCGATAAAAGAAAATTGAACAATCATCATTTAGTGAGGTGGTAGTTCGTTGTACACAAAAATAATATGTTCATTACCCCTTGGATGGGTCTATGTGTAAGTGTACGTTTAACCCGTAAAATAAAATAATCCTAGATTATTTAATATTATGGTGTTGTTATACAATAATGGATTAAAGATAGTGGATGCGGTGGTGAAGGAAAATAAAAAAATGTGCTTCAGGGAAGAGTGTACCTTTTAATAATGTAACTACCTTGGGTTTGTGCCAAAAGGCTTCCTTTGTATTTTTTCCTCCCAATTTTTTTATTATAAGAATAAGGGAGGGATTTTTATATTTTTATTGTGTAGATCCAGGCCAAAGCAAAGATGTTAATGTGGTGTGAATAATCAGGATAGGTGGTGGCCTTTTATAGGAATAAAAAATGTCACACTAGGAATTCTGGAAAACAAGCTAGATGTACACCTGTTCGAACCTAAAAAAATTCATAAAAAATAAAAAAACAAAAAATTAAAGATTTATGAACTAAATTTTTCTATAATAGGAGTTTTTTACAATTTTATAGGTCATTTGGCCCCTAATATTAAGGTTTAGTCCCTAATTATGCTTAATTAGACCTTGATAGTAATGAATAATTTTAATCACTTTTACTTATATTTTTTGTCAAATATTGAAATAATATAATTAGAATATAAATATTATAATGATTAAAATGGTTTAAGTCCAATTTTAAAAATTAAATTCATAGAATTGAAAAAATAATGATTAATTCTAATCCCACATATGAGAGGAAATAATGAGTTTTTAGAGAATAAAAATGTTCAAAAGTTTGTCATGTTTTCATATTCAATTTTAAGGAAAAATTGATTACAGTGAAGTCAATTGTATTAATTGATTTATGATTGGTCTAATATGACATTAAAAAAAATTATGTATAATTTAACATTAATAATTAATTAACCAAAATTTTAGTTACTTAAAAAAATATAGTATTTTTTACTATTCCTCAAAAAATGATGTTTCATGGAAAAATTCCAAAAATTCCACCTAAGATAATTTACTCATTATAAATTAAAAAATGAAGTTTATTTTAATAAATTAAATTTCTATATGCCTAAAATTAATTTTTTGTTCATCATAGAAGGACATGAAATGCATTTTATTTGAGAAAATATTATTTTTGAACATATAAAGACTTTACAAA
This sequence comes from Viscum album, assembly GCA_963277665.1. Taxonomy (NCBI): domain Eukaryota; kingdom Viridiplantae; phylum Streptophyta; class Magnoliopsida; order Santalales; family Viscaceae; genus Viscum; species Viscum album. Next base: position 1,440,631,380 of record OY728157.1, read on the forward strand.
AAATATAATTTTCATTGAAAATATATTTTATTTATATATAAAAATTATAAAAATATTTTAAAAGTTTTTATTTTTATTCATATTACTATGTTTTAACAAATAGGTTATAACTAACTCATTTAAATAATTATATCAATAAAATGATGTTTCATAGAAACATTGTATTGCATGTAACGTACGTCACGTCAGTGTTGCATATAGAACATGGAATGTTGGTGTTTCATGTTGCATATGACTAGTCATTTTTTCATATATCACAATCTAGGTTGGTTTTGTGTGAATGGTATTTTTGAATTAGTGTTTTAATATATATATATATATATATATATATATATATATCTAGTGTCACATGAAATGAAAAATATAAAAAAGATAAAAAAAATAACAAAAATAACAAAATCGCAGTGTGTAACAAACCCCCCTAAAAATTCTTTTCACCATTGGAATATTTTTGGTTTATCATATTTTTAATATTTGATATTTCATTTCATAGAAACCCACATCGTAAAAATGAATACTAAAACATCCTCTAAAAAATTAATGTTTAAAACATAGTGATTACCCATAGTAATATAAAACTAGGTTTAGACATTAGAGAACATATGTGAGAAGTGAAAACACGTACATAGAAGAAAAATCTGACAATCCAGTTCTGAGAGAGATTGATAGAGGAAATTCATCAGTAGAAGTGGGTGATCATAAATCCCTGAGTCTGCGATGATATATGAGACAATATAATTTATCAGATATAAGCTTCTAGGGTAAATCATTTTCACTATCATTTCTCCATATTTGATGAATTATTTTACTATTTAAGAACCTAAGGAAACACACTTACCTGATTTTTTGCATCTTCATATGTACAATATCATCCTTTGGTTTTTCCTTGATCAATTCCCACTTCATCTCTCATTCTATGGAATGATGATTATTTTTTCATTGCTAAAGAACCTACATATCAAGAGATACATAAATATAACGATAATTCATTCCATCTTAATTCACCTAAGATCCATTTTAAATGATTATCATAGGTTATTAAACATTTATAAATTCATATATGGTGAGACATAACTTTAATCTCATAACCTTTATTCAATGTTTAACTTAATCTTTCCATAAATGGTTAGCATTATAACCCTTACAAAAGATCAAATTAAAATCACTAAGAAGAATTTTACATAATAAAAATAACATTGATCTCCAATAAAACACAATGTAACTATTTTTTGTCACATTGAAAACATGTGACTAACCTCATCGTATATTATATTGAATCTTGTTAATAAATTGAATTACCAAAAACCCATTTTGAAAACAATCATGATTCCTTATTATAAGGACTAATAGATATATTCCAAGAAACAATGAAGTTATAAACTCCATCCACAATGACATAAACGAATTTTTAAACCAATCAATGATCATAAACAAAGTAATAAGTACCGTCCAATTCAATTATTTAAATCCAACATGTCTCTTCTAAAAAATTCATTATCCTAACATTATGAACACATTAAGGGTTATCTTTACCTTAATATTTTGTTTCCAATGAATATCCACTTCTCATTAAATTAATTTTCTTTTCCATCATAACTATTCAATATATTCATGAAAAGTTATAGATAAAAACATAAATAGAATAATCCTTATTTAATCCACCATTCATAAATCTTAAATCCTAACACATTAATACTTTAGTTCTTACACTTTAATAGTTGTCATAGAATAGGTCCGTACTTGGTTTAGAAGTAAATTCTTATGTTTGGGCATTAAATTGTTTAATTCTCATGTTCTCCATAGATGAGACACTGAACTCCATGACAATTTATTAATCTATGACACATTTTCCTGAAAATATAAATCTTCTCCACCATTTGAGGTATTCCTAAAGGTTCTTTTTCCCTTATTATAGACAATTTAGGAAGAAAAATATTATTTCATCTTTGCTCCTTATAATTTGATAAATTTTAAAAGTCTATCTTCTTCTTATGTGATGTGTTAAGAATATTACTAACGTTCACATTATAAATCATATTTTGCAATAACTAATTCGGAATAATAATAATATCTTTATCTCAAATCATATAAAATTTAATTTCCCATAATCACCATATTTTCTATCAGACTCGATGTTAACCCAGTTAATTCTAGATTCCTCTGTTAACTAAAATCATAAATCATGGGGTGATAAAAACATAAAATAGAGAAAAACCACATAATGATGAAAAATTACTTATTAGATGTCTAAATCATGAAACCTACCTTTTAATCGATGAAAAAATTGGTTTATACCCAGTTATTTATAGTAATATTATAATAAAATCCTTTATAATGATTTATGAAGAGTTTAGAAAATCCCAAATCTTATATCATGTGAGTGTAAAACTATTTGTGAAACCTGGTTCATTTTGGTATACTATATTACCCAGAGTTAGGCATCATACATATTATTGGTGTTGTTAATCCTAGGTACATCTATTCCAGAGCCAGATCCACTTTTTGGATCTATATAGGGATGTATTTCTAGGAAACTACTCAATTTATCCTTTACCAAATTTCTAGTACAGTTTCCTAAATGTCAACTCATACTTATACTTATCCTTAGAAACATTCCATAGACATATCCTTAGAAATATACCTAGGTATATCAAAAAAGTGTTATCATTATAGTAATCAACTGTTGAAAAAATATTTCCTTTGATAAAAACTGTAGTGACCCATTTTTAATATACATTGATATTACATCATTTTATATGAATATTCTATATTTTGAAAAAATACAATCGTGAGGACCATAATAGTTTAGATTATTTGGTAACTCAGACACAAAATATTCTATCCTGGTGGATGACCTTCAATATCTTCTATAATTATCTCTATCTTTAGTAGTTCTACCTAAATACTTTCATTATAACCATGGGAAAGAAACCACAAGAAAAATGTGAGATTAGAAGCCTAGTAAGGGTAAATAATGAAAATGAGTGATAATATAATGAACATAAGGCTATGAAAACTATGAATAATATTTGAATATAATACCCAGCATATTAGAGATCATAATAATTATTTCTCATTCATAATAAATGAATAATAAGAAAATAGAGAACATAATATATGGAATCATGAAATAGGAATAAAACATCGAATTATTGAAAACACCAAAGCATATGACAACTCAATGTCAAGGATTCAAATTTAGGCCTTCATGACATGTTAGGATTTGGTTAATAACAAGTGTACCAACTTCAGGCTTGGGATTCCCTCCCATGTACCCCCTTGTTTCAGTCATGATATATCTTCCTTTGTAGTCTATTGTTTTAATCTTGGGATGCGCTCCCATTTACCCTCCTATTTTTTTATTGGGATGTCTTCCTGTATACCCTCCTGTTTCAAGATTGGGTTTCCCTATTGTGTACCCTCTTATTTCATGATTGGGAAGACCTCTCGTATAGCCTCTTTTATAGGGATTAAGGTGACCTTCTGTGTACCCTATGAGCTCATAAAAAATTTATCATTACCTAATTCATTTGAGGGAGATATAGGTCCCATCTATATCATTATTAATTTAAACATGTTCCAAAAAATCATAAACAATCATATCATACCACATGAAATGAAATTTTAATCATTAAAATTTCATCACATCATAACCGATGATAACATATGGGTTTCATAATCACTTCATGAAACCATTAACCCTGAAATGAAGAGGGTTTCAAATGACTGAAACCCATGGAAGTGAAACATGTGTCTTAAGCATCATTTCATCAAATTTTAAACCATTTGAGAAAAAATATGAATGGAAGATTTTTAAAATTTCCAAGAGGGGCATGAGTAACAGAAGTCATATTAGATGGAAATTTTTTTTGAAATATCATTAAAAAATATTTATTGAGGAAGGTATCCATTATTATTTGAAAAATCATATAAAACCATTCAGAAATCATTTTCATTGAAAATTCCTTGAAAACTTATAATGAAGACTTTAAATCATTTTGAAAACCCTTTTTCTATAAAAACTTATAAATTAAGCCTCAAATAATTTTAATTTTTTAAAAAAACATTGATAAACCAAAAGTAATGTTTGAAAACGTTTTTAAAAATATTCCATTTAATATACTTTAAAAACTTATAGACAAATCATGAAATTTTTTTGAAAACGTTTTTATTCTAAAAACTTATGAAAGAAGATGCACAATAATTTAAAATATTTTTTCATTTAAAATAGCTGTCGAAAATTATAAAGTATGTTTTGAAAAAAATGGAACATTTTTAAAATAATTTTCCTCGAAAATTTTCTTCAAGGATCATTTGAATTCATTTTTTGGAAAAATTACTAAAACATTTTTTTCTAATAAAATTGATCTTATACTGAAGAGATAAATACGAATAGATTTTCTTAAAATCATTTTCATAATTATATTAATTTCCCAAGAGGGAAAAATGATACTGATACAAGGAAACAACTTTTCTAAATAGAGGATAAGAAAAAACATGAGTTTTTTCATATATAAACCATAGTATTTCATAAAATAAGAATAATAATTAACAATCTTGAAAAGTGATGAGATTGTTTCAATTTGATTTTATCACAGGGTTACATTGGATCATACTCTCTATGTAATAAACATAAAACAAATAATGCATAAAATATCATAAAATATTGAGCTTTGTGATATAACATTTTAATGGCATAACCTCATTAAATATATATGTTCATAACATGGCATGTGTCTCAAAGAATGAAAATTGAGACAAAGCTAATTTACTGATTTGGTAACTTTTAAAACATAAAAACCACGAATGAAATATTATAAAATAGAAATTTAAATACCTAAAAATTTAATTATAGGAATAATATAATACATTCATGGGAATTATACACACCACTCAGAAGTAATTGGTGGTGAATAAAGCATGTATGTCACAAAAAATTTAAAGTGAGATGAAATTACCTTAATTTTTGTATCTACTCTCGTCATACTAATTCAATCCTCTATTAAAATGAATATAAATTTATTATAAATATTTTATAGTACCATATTCTAATATCTATTACCATATATGTATTTTTTATTACTTTATATTATCCTATTGTAAGTAATTTCATGTTAAGGTTACGCTTCAGGTAATATTTACTTAGTTTTTCACTTCTGTCTTAATTTGTTATATAATTGGTCCTTATATTTATATCATGATTTAAATAATGTAAAAAATGATATAAATATCATTTAAATTTAGTATATTTGTATTATAATAATCTATATAATATATAATTATGAAATTAAATACATGATTCATGGAGATGGAAAGTTGTATGTGTGCATGAATGTTGTTTCCATTTTTCGTTTTCATATTGAATGAAATGAAGTACATGACATATATGTGTGTATATACATATTTCTATATATAATTATTATAGTATAATTATTATATCTTATATATCATATATTTTCACTAAATACATCCTTAATACATTCTATGTATTGTGTGAATAAATCACATCGCTTTGATGGAGTGGTAGTCCACTGTCCCTCAAATGATATTATCTTATTTACACCGACTAGAAAGTAAAAAGATATATATTTAAAAAGGAATAAATAATCATAATTAAATACTATATATAATATATGACATATTGAAATATATTATGCATCATATTTTCCAACATGATACGTGGTAGAGGAAAATTGAACAATCATCTTTTAGTGATACGGTAGTTCACCGTAGAAAAAAATAGTATGTTCATTACCAATTAGATGAATGATTGTGTAAGTCTAGGAATAAAAAAGCAAAAAAACTCTTATTATATTTAACATACTTTTGTTGAAATAAATTAATTTAATAAAGATATTTTATGGGGTGGATAAGGAAAAAAAGTAATAAGTTTCAGAGATGAGGTTACCTCTTAATCGTATAACTCCTTTCCCTTTGAGAAAAAGGATTCCTTGGATATATTTCTAACCAAGGAGAGACCTATAAGATTATGGTATATATTTTTATAATTTTATTTTTCAGATATTGGTATAAACTAAAAGGTATGTTAGGTGTAAAAACGAGTGGGAGGTGGTGGCCTTTTATAGGGAAGGAAAATGACTCATTTAGAATTTTTGAAAACAAGTTAGTTGTACACATTTTATTAACTAAAAAAGTTATACCAAGAGAACCAAAATAAATAATAAAAGTTATATGGAAGATATAAGGATGTAAAATGGGTTTTTAATAAGTGGATAGGTCATTTGGTCCCCTATGATTAAGGTCTAGTCTATAATTTAGCTAAATTTGTCCTTAATAGGTATGATTAATGATAATAACTTTTACTAATCTTTTAGATAAAAATTTAAAAAATCTAATTATAATATATATATTAAACTAATTACAATGGTTTATGTTAATTTTTAAAAATTAAATTCATAGAATAATAAAAATTAAGATTAATGATAATCCCTCAGACAGGACAAAATAATGGGGTTTTTATGTAGATAAATGTTTAAAAGATTGTGTAGTATTTATATTCAATTTCCCAATGAAATTCATTATAATGGCTTAAATTGTATTAATAAATGTATAATTGATATAATATAGACTTAAAAAATTTAAATTATAATTTAACATTAATATTTATTTAAACGAAATGGATATCATTAACTAAAAAAATATTCTTCATTATTCATCAAACAACACTTTTTCTTAGAAAAATACCAGAAATTCACCCAATAAAAATTTATTCGTTATATATTCAAAAATGAATTTTATTTTATGAAATTATATTTCTAGATGTGTCAATTTTTTTATTGTTCACAAAAAGACATGAAGTGTAGTTTATTCGTGAAAATAAATTTTTTAAATATATAAGAACTTTACAAAAAAATTATATTTTCCATTATAAATATGTTTTATTTATTTAAAACCAAAATAAAAATATTTGGAATGTAACATCTTCCATGCCGGTGTTGCGTGTAGTAAATTCCAAGTCTATGTTGGATGTTGTACAAGCCAAGTCAGTGTCGCATATAGTACAATCCAAATTGGAGTCGTGTGAAAGGAATATTTGACTTAGTGTTTTTAAATATATATATATATAAAATTTCCAACACCACGTGAAATTCCAAATATGAAAAAGACAAATTACTTTAGAAAAAAATATTTCCCAAAATCCTTGTGTGTTACAGTTATCTATGGTAAGGGGGTACTATAGCACCTGAGGTGTGACTGAAACTTTGACAGGCTCCACCGGCTTCTCTTTAGCTCCAATTTTTATGCCACTTGCACCGTTGGAATATTCTAGCTAAGCTCTTCATGAATCTGGACTCAATTTTTTTTCTGACCAACTTTATATTTTCATATTACTGGAAAACATCCCTTCACCATTGTCGTTGTGACCACGATCTCTATAATACCACTTGAATTCATTAAAATAGGATTTATTTAATTTGATGAGTATTATGTATAAATAATCATATTAAATTTTATAATTTGACATTTTTCCCATTTAGAATTTATTTTTTCCATCATATTATTTATGTAAAAGATAATGTCAAAAAATTTACTTCCTTTCTTTTAATATATGTAGTTTTTTTTGGAAGGGATAAAAACAAATAATGTTAAATTGTCAATTTTTATTTTAAATGTAAATGATATTTTATTAAGGTAATTTATTTTTAAATTTTTATGATAAATTAATTACCATAAATTCTTATGAAACACAAACATAGTGGTTGTGGAAGTAGTATAAAAATAAAGTAAATCATTTTAAAGACTCTAAAAGTAATAATTTTTGGGTGAATTAATGTTTCCTATGTATTTTATAGTTAAAAATATCATATTATGGAGGTGTTTATATATTTAATTCTAATTACATTTTTTTCATGTTGTTTTCTATGTCAAATTAAATGAGTAGTTCAAAAAATGAAATTAAGGATATTTTTTAATAAAAAATATTTTATTAACTATTTTAAAATTTGGAAAAAATCCAATTTTCATGATATTTAATGGGTCATGGTTGAAAATATCAACCATGGTATATTTATGTGTCATTTTATATTTTATAGTTACTTTTGTGACCCCTATAAAGTACAAAATTTGACATCAATGTAATTTTAAAATGGAATAATGATATGTTAAAATTAAGAGATAATTGAATTTTTTTTGAAAAAGTGTCCACATTTTAATTGATGAGATGATTTATGTTAATCATAATAGTAAATTGTTATTATATCAATTGGGATCCATTTCTAAATGAAAATTAATTTATATTAATTTAATACTTCATGTAATTGAAGAGTGCCCCTTCCCTTACATATAAAAGGGAACCCACTATATCCCCCTCTACACATTTCAAGAACCATTTAGATCAGAAACTAAATACCCAAATAAGTTCCTAAAATTCATACCCATGTTATTTATGTCTTATTTCAATCATAATAACAACCTTAGAGGGCTTAAGGTGTAGAGAAAAGGTGGTTGTCTGAATAAGAGGTATATCTTTTAATCGAATGTTTCACTTTTTTTTGGACCTCCTTAAAATATTACTAAAAAATGATGAAGTAATAAAATATTATCTTCCATGTATTGAGTTGTTTTTATTAATTTCAAAACCTTTTTCATAGCCTCTTCCATAAAATTGGAAACAAAACCACCGTTCATATGTACGATGAACTACCACATCGTGAATCGATGCAATTCATTTTAAATCAATGTAGGTCATAGATGGTAATAATGACAGATTTTATTTTTATATACGATATTAAATACATAATTATTGGTCTATAGTGATAAAATATAATATATTTTATTATGTTTCCATACATTAAAAAAATATAAAATTTCTTTAATGTGTATGTGTGGATTGTCTCCTCCAAGATGTGATGTTATTTTGTTTCAAAAATACATCACAAGAATGACATATATAAGTGTATTTAATTAATATATAAGATATATATATATATATAATATAATTATAATTATAGGGACATAAAATAATAAATAACCTATCGCAATTATTTTATTTGAAAAATGGAATCAATACTCATGCGTATGTATGTACTTAGGCCTCTATGGTTGTATCATAGTCCATATTTCATGAAAAAATTCATGGTTAGTTTTTAAATTATAATTGTTTAATAAAACTGTTCATTATTTAATTATTATTATTCGAGATATTATGTAATAATGTAATATTTTACCATAGTCATACTATTGAAGTTATTTTGGACATATAACCCGAATATCGACAAAACATTCAACATGAACATTATTGACTATGTAATTAAATATAACATGGTAATAAATAAAAATAATGGAATTATAAAAATTTATAGGATCCTAAGAAAGTATATAATTAATAAATTTTTATTATTAATCAATATAAATAATGTACATGATGAATCTAGACTTAATGTAAGGAATTTTGTCTCAATTTTCTTCAAATGAGGAATAGAATAATGTTATGAATGAAATATATTTTATATTATGTATATGTTTTTTCTTTTATATTATATTTAAATAATCATTCATTATTTAGGGTATTTAATGATACAATTCAAATTTGTTCATTTTAGTGGAATTGACACAAAATTTACAAAGTGATAAGGGGGTTTTTAACTCAATTTATTTTATCAGGTTATATAAATTTTTCATTGATTGTGTTATTAAAAGATTTTATGTGAATTTATAATTGATATATTTAATGTTAATTTCAACTTGTTTTTTTAATTTCATTTGATACACATAATCACTCAATAGATTAGTTCGTAATTCATTGATTAGATCTTGTAACATTCATTCATCTAAAATTTTATTTCCTTGGGGAATATGATTATGTTATGCACGTAAATTATTTTTTGAAACTAATACAAAACCACGATATAAATGAACTAAAAATATTCTTTTTATTCATATAAAATGTGATTTCAGTTTGACAAGACAAAACTATTAATCCTTTATCACGATTAAAAGAGAAGCACTGTTAAAGGCCCCATTTACCAACACATTAGTATTGGAACTTATAAAGGACCCCTTCATCATTGTTTTGTGTTTATATATAATAAATATAATCTATATCAGTGCTAAAAAAGTGATGATAGTGGTGGCCTTTATCATTCCTTTATATTTAGCACAAATAAAGGACATGTAGCCATTTTAGACCTAAAATAGCCCCTACAACTGCCATATAACATAAAACCAAATAAAAAAACCTAAAAAAATATAAATATATTGAAATACATATAGGAAAAATATAAATTTTCAGTATCATTTAAATTAAAAATTCACATAAACTATATTTATGTTGATGTGATATTGACTATTAATGAAAATAATTACAACCAATATACAATGTCATAACTCTTATAGAAGTGATTCACTAAAAATTAACCAATGTAAAATAGTTTCCATATAATAAAACCATTTTTTATTTTAGTAATAATAAATAATAAATTGAAAAAAATATAATTTTAATGTTATGTAATCCAAATATGAAAAACAATATTATTAATTACTATATATATTAAATATATTATAACTCAAAGTGTTTAGTATATTATTAATGATTATAATGTAAATTTTATATTAATTGGAAATTGTTTATTATACTATTAACGAATGGTTTAAAACAACTTGAGCTCATCTTATCAATTTTGTATATTTGAAATGTGTTTTATATTTAAATTAATGATCTATACTTAAAACATGGACCTCTTATCATAATGAACACATAATGTGTCATATTTATAAGTGGTTGATTCCTACATGTTGAAAATTAATTATTGATCATTGTACAAAATGTATAAAACAATATGGTATTATTTTATTGGTTTGGGATAGAGACAACTATTTTAAACTAAAATTACGCTTTTATAATGAAATCATAAACATCGATTCGTGTCAACCACATCATATTTCATATTGACATGATGTTGATTCCTACACAATATAAATGAATTATGTTTCATTGTACCCAAATTTAAAAAAAATGTGACCTCATTTACTCAGTTTTCCATAATAAATAATATTTAAATCAAAAGTGACACTTTTATATTTAAAAAAATAACATTGAGTCATACTATCCACATTTTGTATCACATTTTTGTGAGGACAAATCATACACACCAAAAATGAAATATTGATCATTTTCCCAAGCATGAAAAAAATATAAATTTCATTCTCAGATTTTACTATGTGATAGATTTTTTAAACTAAAATGACACTTTTATATTGAACACATTCACTTAATGTCATATTTTAAACATTGTGTTCCATATTATCTTGACGTTGATTCCTACAAAAAAATTAATATATGGACAATTTTTTAACTGTTTTAATGCAATCGTGATTTTTTTATATTTTGGCCATGAGAAACATTTTTTTAAGTTAAATGACACTTATATATTGAAAACATGTACCTAAAGTCATAACAACCACATCATGTGTTTAATTGATGTGTGATCGATTCATATATGAAAAAAATGAATTATGAATCATTTTAATAAATTTTCAAATCAATCCATGATTCATTGCTTAGTTTTGGTTAGTGCCATGCATTTTAAACTAAAATGGAACTATTATATTGAAAAGACAAACTTCATGTCCTACTAGTCATATCATCGGTCAAATTTATGTGAGGATAATTCATACAATTTAAAAATGAATTATATACCATTTCACTAAATTGTGAATGTTATTCAAAGTAAATTTCTCATTTTTGGATAGTGATGCACAATTTAAATTAAAATGACTGTTTTATATTGAATATATGAACCTAGAGAAATAAAAGCCACGTCACATATCAGATTGATGTGAGGTATATTCATAAATTTCATAAATGAATTATGGATCATTTTAATGAAGCCTGAAAATAATCCATGATCCTATTCATGGTTTTGGTTGTGAGATGTGGGTTTTAAACTAAATTGACAGTTTTTATTTGAAACATGCACCTCAAGTCATACCGAAAACATCATGTGCTGGATTGATGGGAAGCATATTCCTATTCATTAAAAATTAATTTCATACTATTTTCCTAATGTTTGAAAAGAATATGATATTTGATTCTCTATTTAAGCTATGTGGTTCTCATTTAAAACTAAAATTAAAAAATTATATTGAATACACCCACTTCAAGTAATAATGATCTCAACATGTGTAAAATTGTAGTGTGGTTAATTTATACATGGTACAAAAAAATAATGCATCATTGTTTTAATTATTAAAAACATTATTATATCATTTTCTTAGTTTTGATAATGTGATGTGGGTTTTATGTCAAAATTGAAGATATACATTGAAAAAATTAACTCTATGCCATATAAGAAACATCATACTTTGGATTGATATGATATTGATTTCAATATATTAAGAGTAAATTTTGGATCGTAATCATAAATTTTAAAAAACATCTAATATCATTTTCTCAGTTTTATCTATATGACACTCATTTTAAACTAAAATTGAACTATATATTTAAAACATGCCTTTCGAGTCATACCTACTAAATTGTGTGTTAGATTAACATTTATTCAACAAAATTCATAACAAAAATGAATTATATATTATTTTCTAAATGGTTTTTAAATAATATGATCTTTTCTTTTGTATTTTGGTTATATGACATGTATTTCCAACAAACCTGATACTTTTATATAGAAAATTTCAATAATATTGACATTATAATGTGTTAGATAGACGTTTGGTCAATTAAAACACATAACAAATGAATTATTGATCATTTTTCTATAGTTTGAAAGAAATTAAAACTCATTTGATGGGGTTTGGATACATAATGCTTGTTTTAAACTAAATTGACACCATTATAATGAAAATATACATTCCTACTGTACTGGTCACATAATGTGTATGATTTAATTTATGTTAATTCATACACATCAATAATAAATTATGTATCATTTTACTAATGTTTGAAAACAAGTTGAAATCATTTTTTCAATTTTGGCTAGTTTCATGTGTTTTAAACTTAAATAGAACATTTACAATCGAAACATGTAATTTGATATATATAGGCAACATCGTGTGTTTGTATGATGTGTGGTTTATTTATTCACATAAAAATGAATTATGGACCATTTTTCTAGTGTTTTATTACAATTCATTTTATTTTTAAAGTTCTAGATTTGTGGGGTACATTTTAAACTAAAATGAAAATTTTATATTGAAAACATGCACATCAAGTCATATCAGCTTCATCATGTGTTAGATTGGCATGTAGTTAATTAAAAGACATAAAAAATGAATTATAGATAATTTTTAAAAGGTATAAAAGTATTCCATTATCATTTTCTCAGTTTTGGATATGTATTGCATCTTTTAAAAAAAATTTATATTTTATAATGAAATCACGATTTTCAAGTCATACCGATGATGCAATAGACCATAACTCTTTTGTCTATTCCATTTTTTAAATCTTGTGATTGGGGTGTTCTGGGAGGTCATGTTGATTTATTTCAACACTTTTCCAAAATATCCATTTTTTGTGAACAGTGCTTCGAAAATGGTGGCTCGATCCAACAACAATGGTAGCACGTTCCCATGACAAGGATAACTCTTTAAAAGTGAAATGGTAACTCATTCCAACAGTAACAATAACTCATTCCAACAGCAACGATATCTCATTCCAATAGAAATGATAGTTCATTTCAATGGAAATAGTAGCTTATTCCAATTGAAACTATTTATCATTCTAATGGTAATGGTAGGTCATTCCAAAAACAACGGTAGCTCGTTCCAATGAAAATAGTATCTCGTTCCATCAATAATAATAACTCATTCAAATGGTAATGGTAACTCGTTCCAATAGTGACTCATCCAATGATGACTCATCCAATATAGACTCCTCCAATGATGAATCATCCAATAGAGACTCATCCAATGATGAGTCATCCAATAGTGACCCATCCAATGGATACTCATCCAATAATGACTCGTACAATGCTGACTCATCCGACAGTGGTGGTTGCTCTTGAAGAGTGTTTACAGCTTCTTGCAATTTCGCTCATTTGGAACTATATTTAATGTAAAACGTTTTCAAAGCCTTTTTTTAAGTGTTTAAGGCCGATTCAAATCCCATAATACATATCTTAATTTTACACTGGGTCCCAATGTGTTTACTTAGTAAACCTTTTAACGGTTGACAGATCCGATCTTAATGGAAAATCCAGTGCATCTTAAACCGCTGCTCTGTTTAGATTTTATAGAAGGGTCGAGATATATTCCTTCCTTATTCATCCTTCTTGTTTTATAGGGAAATATACTAGAAACCTTTCATTCCTTCCTATAGGAGTTTTTCATGGATATGTATCCTTGTATCATTTTTTCCAAGGAATTCATCCTACAGCATGCACACACACTATTTTAGTGTAACTAGGTGATGTCGATCAGTCTATGACATAAGGTTTGTTTGACCACATCTCTTAAGGGTTACTAAATTCGTTTTCTCTTGTTTATGCTTTCCTAGTGATTACATGTGATCTCTATGTCTCTAATGGATATTTCTTGGGTGTTTTTTTTCGGTTGTGTAGCGGAATCCTCAGGTGGATGCAGTTGTTGTGAGAGAGGTGATAATGATCTGTTGTGCTGGAATGTTCTTATGCAAAGAACATCAGAAACCTTATGAGGAAGGGGATTCATGGATTGTCTATTTTTTTATGTTCAGTAGTATTTTTAATCCCACTGTATCACAATGAAATTCACATAATAAATATTTGATCTAAATTAACGAATTGGTGTCAATTTCTTAATGATGTTATTGCCTCTTGTTTTTTCTATATAGTGTGATATCTATGATTTTCCAATTTATCTTGTTGTTATTGATGGAAATTGGTATATAATATAATGTAGTGATTAGTTATTAATTAATTTTCCAATGATAAAGAGGTAGGTTTAATAAATCTGGTTGTTTTCGTTGTTCTGATATGATAATAAACCAATGGATGTTGTTATGAATGTTTAAATGAATCATTTACTTCGATATGGAATAAATGATTTGTTGTATGATAAATATAATGACATAAAGGGTTATGAGTGACCCTCTATCTTATAAAGGACATGTTTCATATTCTTTGGCATTGTGAGTGTTGATTGTGTGTGAAGGCTGAATGACTCGTTTGGGGCTAAGATCCTAGTTTCTATGTTGTTTGTTTCCTGATTCTTGAGTTGTAGTGTGATCTTGGGATAGAAGATCATGGAGGTTTTTTGTTGTATATGGGGGTAGGTAGTCACAATGGTTGTGGAATAAGTTGACACCTTCAGTGAAAAGATGCATTAGCTTATGAATATGTGTGTTAGGGGGGACATGAGAGGTGATTGAATTGGTTGAAGATGGGCTTACCTGTTTATGTGACAAATGAATGATTTTTTATTTTTTTATCTAATTTACTTTCCCCGCTTCAAGAGGAAAATGGTTTTGTTTATCCTCCATCCAAAAAAGGTGAATACACATGGGGTATTACACAAGATTTATATGTTTATATTTTTGAGGATGGATGGTCCTACACTCCTGCTATATGAGTAAAAGATTTGATGAGTAGTTCATCTACTCACCAGGTTGAGCCCCTTGTGTTTGGTATCTTATAATGTTTCTATATAATACAATGAATTATTTAAAACTGATAATTTTTTTAATAAATGATTTAATTATTGATGTTAACCCATAGGCTTGGAGCTTGCTGGGAAATAATACAGAGGATGTGATTCTATAAATTTTTAGACTAGGATAGGTTATGCATTGAGGGAGTGAATCTAGGTTGGAATGCTAATGGAATGTGATTTAGGATTGTTAATGGTTAATTAATTGATAAACAATTAATTAACTAAAGTTGAAATGATAAAAAGGGCTATGTAATTTAATGTATCTCTTTAACTGGTTGTGTTCTTGTAGGATATATTGTCTTAGAAATGGAATTTGGGTGTCCGAGAGATGTAAGATGTAGTTGATTCTATGAAGAGGTTTTTTCCAAGAGTGGTTGTGAGCTATATTATATCATGTAATTATTTGGGGTTATATATTCTATTCCACCCGTTCGGTTAGGGTGACTGACACCCCATGCATTATAAGCCCCCAGGGGTGTTTTCCTCAAAATATCGGTTTGAGGATAGATGGTTAACTACCCCCTTATGGTCATGGTCTCGTCCCATTGTAGTTACTGGTGTTTGTATGCACGCTGGTTCTTCTTCATTATATATGTGTGTAGAGGGTTGTCAGGGATTGTGGTTATTTCATACATATATATTCTGGATATAGTTTCCTATGAACACCAAAAGGTATAATGTGTATAGTCTATAATGGCTTCATGATCCTTACTCTTTGAATGTGCTATACTGTCTTGAGGTATGATACATGAAGTATGATACATGTTATATGGGATGTGGTGGATTCAAGGAACCACTTGGATAATTTTAATGGTGTGGATGGTGTGGTGCTTCGCCCAGATGTTTGTGGGAAAGCCTTTGTGTTGCACAAGGTGCTTGATTTGGTTCTCGTCTCGGTGTCTTCAGGATAGCCTTTTTGGAGAGAGATACATCGGATGTTCAATATTATGGAAAATTGGAAAACAAGTGGGGAAGAGGTAGTGGGGTAACCCTGATATTATTTGTTTTATTATATACGCTTATACGAGATACTAGGTTAGAGTAGCCATGGTTAGGATGGGAACCTAGTATACATGTTTAGGTGACATGTTAGTTTCACTTATTATTCATTATTCATTAGCATACTTTCTTTACTTTTATGTGAGAGGCTTCAGAGAGAATCATACTGAGTATAATGTTATAATCACTCTATGTGATATAAATTGTATTTTAATGTCACTTGAAGAAGGCTAGTGATTAGGCTAGATACTACTATCTTTGGGTTTGCAGGAGCTGTTTGGGATTTGTGATCACTGCTATTTTATTTTCTTTGGTACTTATAGTTTCCCATTTCCGTTGGATTAGTTCTAGCATGAAATTTTATATGGGTACTTGGGTTTCTTTTTATATTGAAGTTACAGTAGGACATGGTTGGTGTCTATCTTATCTTTATTTTATCTATGTGTTCTATTAAATGTTAATGCATCCCATTTGTGTGTTTACTATACCCTTAGTGCTAGTCTCCAACTCATGGCCTAATGGAGGCAGGACTTGAGGGTCATTATCTCTCTTCCCGCATTGTTGGCCTAGGAGGGGTAAACATTTTGGGAAAGGGGTCATGACACAGTGGTATCAGAGGTCTAGTTAAGGGATAAGATGTAGATTAGAGGTAGGCATAGGCGAGGTTGCATCGGTTGGAAGGGAAAATGTGTCATCTATGTTTAGCAAGGTCAAAAAAACAAAATACTAGTTGAGACATGGGTATTTAGGGCCCCTTGTGATATGATGGATGAACCATTATGTTTTCAGTCATCAGTAAATGATATAATGTTGGTTGCGTGACAGAGACCTTGGAAAGGATCATTCATCATTCTTCTTTACGTCTATTTTTGAATGGGTAGACCTTGGGACAGGATAACCTAAAATGAATAAGAGAAAAAAAATTAATTAATGTTATAGCATTATATATACTTGGATAAAGAGATCTAATTATTTTTTTGTTTGCAGGAATGGATAAGTTTTATTTCAAACTCAGGTTCACGTAGAAGAAGATCATCTAGTTGTACAAGCAGATCTCCATAGAGTAGAAGTTGAAAACAAAGACACTTGGAGGAGGAAACTCTGAGAGTTTCAGTACCAGAGTCTACAAAAGTATGAGGGATCCATTTCAGATACAGTCATGGAAGGATTTTTGGAGGAGGTTGATATGTTATTCACTTTGATCCATGTTCGAAAGGAGAACTGAGTGTCATTTTTTATGATGATTCAATGTGGGGAAGTGAGGTAGTTGTGGATCTTGTTCCTAGGGGATCATGAGTAGTTAGTAATCTCTTAGGATATGTTCTGAGAGAAGTTCAGAGATGAGTTTATTTCATTGACCATGAAGGTGGCCAATCACTTGGAGAAGCATACCATTTGTTAGGGATGATCTTGTGTGAAAGAGTTCGATATCTATTTCAATAACATTCTGTGATATGCTTCATACCTAATTCCAGATAAGGAGTCAAAGGAAATTCCTTTTTTGGGGGATTTGTGTCCTTAGATCAAATGCCAAGTCACCCCATTTATGCTGATAACATATCTCGAGGTGAGGGAGAAGACAAGTTTCATTGATATAATGTTAGCTAGAACTGAATCTCCCTGAGAGGGGAGATAAAATGAATCTTAACAAATTCGATTTGTGGTTTGGGATTCCCAATTTTAGAGCCAAAATAGTTTCCGAACAGCCAAGGGTTGGTCCCAACCCTCAATACAATGTTTCATTAGGGTGGGGGGATATAAAACCTATTCCAATGGATCATGCACTATTTTTCTTGTGGAGTCTGAGGTCATCTTCTATGAGAGTGCCAAAAACTTAAAAGAAGTCCGGATACACCAGCAATTCCACTTCAGGTTCTTCAATTGAGGTAGTTTCAACCAAGGAAGTAGCAGCATGTCCAACCAGATTTGGTTCAGTAGAGAGTTGATGGGACAAGCATAAGACCACCCTGAGATGCTGCTCATCCACATAGAGTAGAGCACGATTATGGTTGTCATTTTCATCAGGTTCACATAGACTATGGAGTTGTTCATGGTCTGCTTCATGATTTAGATTTGTTAGCGCTATGTGAGATAAATATTATTCGTGATACCCTTTTCTTGTTTTCTACATGGGTTTATCTTTTGTTTGATTCAAGAGTGACAACATACTTCATATCACCTACCCTTGTCCATGACTTGGGACTCAAGGTAGAGAGTCTTCCAGTGCCTTTTTGGGTTGAATACGCTAGTTGGAGGCCAAGATGACTTTTATGAAGTAAGCAGGGATAGTGATCTGGTTCTAGGGAATCACTATTCTTGGAAATATTTCTTATATTTATAGATACAATCATATTATGGAATCCTCATCATGGAGTGGTTGTATTTGGTGCATGCTATTATGGATTTCTTCAAGAGGTAGGTGGTGTTCTTCGAAGTAGATAGATATCTAGCAGTGTTTATTGGTGAGTGAGACCCTCAGATGGTTTAGAGTTTTGTTCCTTTTTTATAATCCTTGATGGATGAGATTATATTGAGTTAATAATAGGTCTAACTATTAGTGTTTCCTAGGTTCCCTGGAAGAGTACCCTAATGTATTTTCAAAAGAGGTTGTACTATTACCCCCTTGACGAGATCATGATTGGGATTGAGCAAAAACAAGGTGTGTCTCCTATCTTGATGTCTTTGTATAGGATGGCTCCGTCTATGTTGAGTGAGATTCAGATATAGCTCGCTGGTTTGTTATAGTGTGGATTTGTTTGGACGAGTGTGTCACCATGGGGTGTACCTGTTTTTTTTTTGAAAAGAAGGATGATGGAAGTTTGCGGTTCATTGTCGATTATTATAATTGGAATAAAGTTATAACAATGAAATGTTATCCTATTTCATATATTTATAACATATAGATCAAATGAATGGTCGAAGTTTGTTCCCAATGATTGCCTTGTAGCTAGGATACCATTATATTCTAGTGAAGGGTGATGATATCCCAAAAAAATTATTTTGTTGTCATCATGGGAATTGTCAATTCGATTTTAATGCAATTCGTTGTGGAGAATTATCAAGCCATGTTCATGGGGTTGATGAACTATATCCTTCATGAGTTCCTAGATATGTTCATGCTGGGATTAATCGAAAACATCCTTGTGTAATTTGCGTCTGAGGAGGTGTATGCAGAGCATACATGTGACGTTTTGGTAGTTATTCACTATGAGAGTCTTTTTGTGAAGTTATCGATGTGTGAGGTTTGGGCTCGATAATTCCATTTCATAGGACATGTAATCTCCCCTTAGGGAGTGTCTTTGGATATGTGGAAGTTATAAATAGTTATGTCTTTAGAATCCCCCAAGACAGTGGTCGAGGTGTTATGTTTTCATGGTCTTATAGGATATTAGATGTAACGCCCCAAAAATTTGAATAAATCTTGTTTCCTAATTTTATGTGTTATTTTATTTTGTTTTTTATACTCAACAAAAATGTTTCATTTGATAACATGAGTATAATTAAAATGATACCATTGGGTTTTGACTGTTATATGACCATTGGTCAATATGACCCCTAGAAACTAAATGTTTTGATTATTTTCTCTAAATACAAGTAATCTTGGTTAATTATTATAGAAAGAATATTCGATGGCCTCACCAAGTAGTCTTGTACCGATCGAAGCCCATCTAACAGAACTGGGGAAGGAGGTATCACCACTGGGCTTTGCTCGGGACTAAACCCAAGCTGAACTTCATCGTGTGAAGCTAGAACGGAATCGCCTTTGCGAGAAGTTCAAACTGATAGAAATTACTACTCGTGCGATGTTAGCAGAGCCTCCCTCAGAATCTCTCACCTTAGCACACATTACACTTAGGTCCTATGCTTGTGTGATAAGGGGCTATGTAAGGAGACCGTAGCTGCCTTGTGTAATCCTTTGTTTTCAAAAAAAATTGGGATTTCTTCTTATGATGAAGTTTTTGAATTTTTAAATGACAGGATAAATATAGTATGCATATTTTTGATGAATTTTAGAAAAAGGATATTTTAAAAATGTTTATGTAAACCTTAAATAATTAAAAATGTGTAATGATTTTCAAAAAATGGTATTCTACAATTATGTTCAGTAAGAAATTTAGAGTCTAATAAGATCAACTTAATTTTTGATGAATAGTAAATTATGAATAGTGATTTTATGATTAGGATTATTAATGTGTTCAAATGGATTAGTTATCTCACCTAACGAAAGTATTAATATAATCTAGGCACCTTTATTAAGTAATGTGATTCAATAAAATGGTTAAATAACGGTTTCATAAATTATTATTCAAGTATTAGTTTTTTTGAGTGAATAGTGTTTTTTAATTAAAAATTAAATTAAAAATATTTAAAAAATTTATTTTTATAAAATGGATTTCATTTTTGAACTCAGAGCACCGATATTATGTTATGGTAATTTTTGGGGTTTTTTCTAAAAAAATGATTTTTTGGTGGATAGTGTATTTATTTAAAAAATAAATTAAAAATATTTATAAAATTATTTTTATAAAATGGAGTTCATTTTTGAAATAATAGCATTGATATTTGGTTAAGGTGAAATTTTGGGATTATTCTGAGGAAGTTGAATTTTCGATGAATAGTGAAAATACAGTTTTTAAGTTACAGGTGTTTAATGACATCATTAAATGATGTATTAAGTATGTAATCAATATGGTCGACTTATTAATAGTAATATAAGGTATGAGGTGTCCCAAGTGGCCAATACCATGGGCAAATACCATGGGCAAGCCCATGGTTTTTCCAAAACCACTAATGAGGTGTCCCTTGGCCATTAATTCCTTGTCCCCTCACTTTCCCTATAAATACCAAGCCATCCTCTCATCCATTCGACTCCCCACTCTCCCCCAATGAAGTTCTGGTCTCATTACCTCCCAAGGAGTCCTCCCAAGGTTCCCCCAATCCCTCAACGTCCCAACCTTTTTGTTTTAAGAGTTATGTTTTAAGGTTAGGGATCTGACCCCTCTCTTTCTTTTCAAGTGATCTCTTTTATGTCATTCCTTTTATGCTCCATGTTCTTATGTTATAGGATGTTATTTTATACTCCTTTAACTTCCCTTTTTATGTTCATATAATTATAGATCCCCTCTTACGCTCATTATTTCATTTTATGAAGTTTTAAGTGGCGCCGTTAGGCTGCCGAAATTTTTGTAACGGACTCTTTCTCCCTTCTCATTTTTCAAGATCTATTTTCATGTAAAGTATTTCAAGTTCCTTTTTATTATGTTGGGGTATGATATCTAAATTTATCATACTGATCTTTTATGATCATATGATGCGAGACCCCATTTGATCTCTTCAATTCAGTATTTTGATGTTTTAAGTGGCGCTGTTAGGCTGCCGAATTTTTAAGTGGTTCTTCACCCTTCTCGTTTTGAAGTTCTACTTTCATGTCCATTCTTTCAAGTTCCTTTTTGTTATGTTGGGGTATGATCTCTATATATATCATACTGATATTTTATGACCGTATGATTAGATACCCCATTTTATCTCTTCAATTCAGTATTTTGATGTTTTATGTGGCGCCGTTAGGCTGCCGAATTTTTAAGTGGTTCTTCACCCTTCTCGTTTTGAAGTTCTACTTTCATGTCAATTATTTCAAGTTCATTTTTGTTATGTTGGGGTATGATCTCTATATCTGTCATACTGATCTTGTATGACCATATGATTAGAGACCCCATTTGATCTCTTCAATTAAGTATTTTTATGTTTAAGTGGCGTCGTTAGGCTACTAAATTTTTAAGTGGTCCTTGCACCATTCTCCCTTTTCAAAGTTCTAATTCCATGTCATGTCTTGAAAGTTCCTTTCTATTATATTGGGGTATGATATCTATATCTATCATACTGGAATCTTATGTTCATATGATGAGAGACCCTATTTTAACTTGTCAATTCATTTTTGTTGAAGTTTAAGTGACGCCGTTAGGCTGCCGAATTCTCATAAGAGAAATCTTATTTTTGTCTTCCTTTCATGTTCTTCATTTCATATGTTATATTTTCAAATTTCATTACCATGTTCTTAAATCCCTTATATTCTATCCCTCTACTGTTTTATGGGTCATTTATGAATGTTTGACCCATGTACCCTCTCTTTTCAATGTTTTCTAAAACCCCGAAACATAGCCGTTATGCTGCAGAATTTTCATCTCAAAATGCCACTATCTTTTCTCAAAATTATTTTATGTTATAAAGTGAATACTCAAAGATATTACTTACATAAGCATATTCACATATATACCAAAATTTTCTTATTTTAAATTCAAGAATTTACATACATGAAACCCTCTCTCCCCTTCCGTGGGTTTAAAGTGACGTAAAGGTCATGTCTTTAAAGAAGTTTTTAAAACGTTATGATTATGAAATGAAACCCATTTATTTTATGCTATATGGGTTATTTATGAAATTTTTTATGATTATATATGTGGATCACATGATAATAAAGGCAAATTTAAGGGTGCTCCCTGATAGTGCTCCAATTCATTGGGTAATGATGTAACCACTAGAGATTACAATTTTCATTATACCTTGGTGAATAACCTTGGTAATTTTCAAATGAAACATTGGGGATGGACCTTAGTGATATGTTCATGATTGTATATATTAAATGTTGCAGCCAGATATTCATGTTATGAAAAATGTTATTTTTATTATGATATGCCTCATGATTTCTTTCTCATGCCTTAATGTTCTTTTCATTACCTTATTGAAGTATCTCAAGTTCACATTTAAGCTTTTTCTCTTTTTTCCCTTACTGGGCCTTCTGATCACCCTTTCTTTTGATGTATGTCCCCAGGTTATGAGATGCAGTAATAAACCATGTATTAACATGAGGAGAAGCCTTTCAAGTGTTTAAGAAGAATCTTTTATGTTTTCATGTTTAAAGTTCCTAGTTTCCAAGACACTAAAACTTATAGATCCTCGGTTTTGTAAAATGTAATTAAAGTTTATGTGATAAAAACGCGGGATGATATAGTTGGTAACAAAGGATGGTTTAGTTATTTGTGAAAATTAGGATATGAAGACTCTAGGAAGAACCCTATAGAAAAGTTTAAATATAGGAAATCTTCTTGGTATTTTGGTGAGTATTGAGTAAGGGGTTGCCAAGCAAATACATCCATGTCTGGATACGAGTAGGTAGAGGTGGCTCTGGCACAGATGTACATAGGGGTAAAACCCGAAAACACTGCTTTGAGCTAGACTCGAACGGGAACTGGTACACGACAACGGGCCTTGCTACACTCCTGGTTACGACACTCCCGGGGGATATGCTTTGGTAAATTAATAAGCTTAGTATGAACCATTGTTAAAGGAACAAAGATAAAATAAAATAAAGATTCACATAAGAATATATGATCATGGATAACCTAGATAGGAACCTAGGGGATCACAATTTAGGGTATACTTTTCTTCTAAAAGTTATCCTTATATTGTAACAGCCCGAGATTCTATGAAAAATATTCTTTTTAATTTTATTAATGTCTTGTGTTGTACGCTACACCAAAAGGATCTTGCACAACACAAATCCTTGACTTGCCTTGCATTACACGCAATCACGACCTTCCTCGATAGCTTGCGTTGTACGCAATACCGAGTTTCACTAAACGACGATATGCTATTAAAATATTATTTAAGATAGCCGTTATGATTAGTAATAACCACTATTTGAAATTTTATCATTCAAAATGGACTTCATTTTTGGATTCGGAGTATCGAATTTAGCCTAAGATGAAATTTTGGTACTTTTCGGAAAACTTTCATTTTCTGATGAATAGTGAAAATTACTAAATTTTAATTAAAAACAACTTTTTTAATCGAAATAATTAATAGTGATAAATTATTAATTTTAGTGGTTTTAAAGTATATCTAGAATATATTTTTACAATTCATTACAATGTTGGTCATTGGATGTAATTTCACATTTACACCAGACATAAACAAGTGTTAATCTTTTGATAGTTATTATTTCTTAAAAACACGCTATTTGTTGTGACAGCGGAAATTAATTATAAAATTAATTATTGAAACTTATATGTTGGTAATTTTGTAAAATAGAAATCATTTTTGAATTTTGAATATCAATTATAGCTTAGGGTGAAATTTTGGCTTTTTTCTGAAAAACATCAATTTTTGATGAATAGTGAAACTACTAAGTGGTAGTTAAAAAAATTAATTTTTTCATAAATCTTAATTTTACCGCTTCTGTGAATGGAATTTCAAAAATCCGGGAGACATGGTTGATGTCAGTAAGTAAAATGTGGTTCAATGAGATTAAAATAATTTTTGGTGAATAGTAACTTTTTACTTTTATTTACCACAGTTAAAAGTAAATAGGGTAATTAAGGGTAAAAATGATATTATTATTACCCTAACACATGTCCTAATCCTATTGGACAAGTGTATCTCGACAGAAAACAACCTTAAGTGTAAAATATTATCATTTAGGCCCACTTGGATTAGATTAGGATATTTATTATTATTTAATTCAAAGAAGAGTTAAAAGAGTTAAAATCAATGTTTATTTGCTAAAACATTTTTAATATAGGGTTATACATAATATAATTTCTACTATAAATATTCATTATAAAGCTAAAAATATTTCCTACATAATGGTATTTTATTTGTAATTTTTATACTTTAAATATTTTAATTTATTTATGACACAACGATGATGAAGTAATTACCTTCTTAAGAAAACATTAACATAATTGATGTTATAAATGCCCAAATAAATGTAATATGAGACTTTTTATGACGTAAACTAATTTTATAGGTTAATATGACATGTTATTGTTGATTTAAGTAACTTTTTTCGAACTTATCATTCTGTTAGAAATTTCATAAAAAACATGTACCAAATAGTGTTAAAATTGACATGAATTAGTTTTTAAAACAAATATTATATTATTAATTGTTATTTAATTTCTAAAAATATAAGTTTCGGCCAAATGACTTATAAAGGGATAGATATATTAATAATAAACAACTTCGGGTTCTTTTGGCTTCATATAGTAAGTTTATTAACCATATAGTGTAAGAAAACAAAAAGACACGGTAAAAGTTAAATTATTTAACATAGAGTTAAATCTAATTGATATGGTTAAAATAATAACCTAAACTTGTCTAAATCCTATTGGATGAGAGGCTTTAGACCCATCACCACTTTATCTTCGAAATAAGACCATTTGGAACCATTATAATCCGAATTTGACCTTAAATGTAAAATAATATTTTGAGATTTTCTTAAGATGTCCCTCTCATCCCTTATAAAAGGGCACCTCCTCCCTTTCCTCCTCACACCAATTTGAGCATTCAAGCTCGGCCAACCCCTGTAAAAATATCTTCTCCACTTCCCTAGTATCATCCTAGAGGTCCTGGTCTTCTTCAAAGACCGTCCTTAGTTCTTTAAGTGGAGGTTAAGAAAAGGCGCGGCAAAAAGAGGTAATATCCATTACCGATCTTTTTCAATTTATTTCTTCTTCAACATATTCTTCTTTAGTTGTTTCATGATAAACTAATAACATCTGTATTTATTATATACTGATATGTTATTATCAATATGAAACAACTCTAATTAACCTTCTATCCATCCTACGGAAAAAGGAAACCACCGAGCGTGCGTACGTACGGAATACCGTCTCCACGCCGTGGTGTAATCTATTTTCCGCCACCACCTTAATTGGATGGTTATAATGGTGTAAGGAGTAACTATATATGATTATTATATAGTTATATTGATACTGAAATAGTATGCATACACTTCAACACAATTCCACGACCATGGGAATGATATCATCGCTCGTGCGTACGTACGGACTACCGTCTCCACGACGCGATGAGATTCATTCTCAATGATTAACCATTAATGAATGATTATAAAGTATATATAATAATTACTAATGAAATATATGACATAATAATTATACTGGATTTATTTATATGTATGTCATCTACTTAATTCCATTTAATTCAATAAGGAAACGAAAACAGCGTTCATGCGTACGTACGGACTACTGTCTCCATGAACGGTGTATTTCTTTCTATTTACTGATTTATTATATATATGTATATCCTGAATATATATATATATATAAATCATGTTTTATGTTCTGGAATTATGTAATCATGATCTAAGTAATTATATGAGTAATTACAAGTCAAAACACGGACGGCAAATGAAACAATTTTACCCAAACCGCTCTTTAACATGGAATTTACAAATGAACGGGTAATATAATGTCATAAGTGAACCATATATGATATAATAACAATGAATATGATTCTGTAATAAGTCAATGAAATTATTTAAATCATTATACAGGAGGTTCAGACACTTACGAAGCAAATCAGACCGAAGGTAAGGGAAATATCACAATCTCATTTTTATCCGAGATTGTTTATACTTTGGCATTTACTGGGGTGTATTTTATCATCCACATCCATGTTTCCTCAATATGTAATATTATCTCCATCCACCTACAATTTTTTAAATCCAATTTTACCCTTCAATGAGTTTTCAGTAAAAGATATGAAAGGAATCTTTTGTCGTTTTTCATACGAGGTACTTTTTGACATTTCTGACAAAAGTACGAAGAATGTTTTTTTAACTTATACGACATGAATGGATTTCTAAAACATTATTTTCAAGAAGATTCCATTATAAGTTATCATGTTTATTTTTAATCAACTTCTTTTAGTTTATAATTGTTTGACATGTTAAGAAAGGAATAGTGTTTTTTGAAGTAGAAATGATATTTTCCTCAAGAATGGAGTTCAAATGTTTTATCAAAATTATTTTCCATATATGATAATAACGGGTTTTGTTTCTATCCCTATTATTACATTGATTCGTTTATGTTGTGATGGAATTATATGAATCCCGTTATCTTATATGAATTGTTTTATGATGTCACGATGTTTAAGATTCCCATTTTTGTTACATGGGTTATGCTATGATGTATGGTTTATGATTTTGTGGCACACATAAGAATGGTATCATTATGAGATGGGTTAGACCTATATCTCCCTCCAATAAATTGGGAAAAGATTTTATATCTCATGAGATAGACATGGCTGGAATGGTAGGTTATACCGGTTCAGTGAAACATGACTGAAACGAGGGTGACTCGGTTCAGAAAGGGACTTTTTCCACTAAGATAGTCTTGGAAATGAGTCTTTACTAATAAGAAATGAATCTCTATGGTTATGTGTGTATTCCACAAAGTTTAATGTTTTATGTTATGATTATTGTGATTACATTTCACTGCCATGAGTTTTCCCAGGTTATGAAATTATGATCTGTTTTACAGGTTAAGATTTCCAAAAGTTATGTGCTTATGTATATGATGTGATTGATATTTCTTTTGTTTACCCTTACTGAGCATTTGAGCTCACCCTTTTATGTTTTCTTTTCCCCAGGATATAAAGAAAGGTTTTAGGTAAAAAAAGGGAAGATCTTTATGGGAGATATTGAAGATCTTTCACCCGATTTGAAGAT
Source organism: Viscum album (assembly GCA_963277665.1). Taxonomy (NCBI): domain Eukaryota; kingdom Viridiplantae; phylum Streptophyta; class Magnoliopsida; order Santalales; family Viscaceae; genus Viscum; species Viscum album. The sequence goes on from OY728157.1 coordinate 1,440,659,512, forward strand.
TACGTTCCGTGTTTCCAAAGACACTAAACTATTACGATCCTTGTGTGTGTGTGTTTTTGTTATGTACTATGTATTCTGAAAATTTAATGTAATGTCCATGTAAGTCATGATTCGGGTCTCTATAGTTGGTATTAGAGGAAAGGTTTAGTCAAACTTTGGAAACTAGGATGCGAAAGCGTTAGTGAGATCCCTAGAGATATTTCTAAGGTATGTCTAGGGATGTCCCTAAGGATAAGTATACATATAAGATACAGTCCGAGAACTACGGTAACGATCATAGAATTTAACCTAAGAAGTTAGATATTGAGGATACTCCCCCTTTATAATGTTGTTTTCCCTTGCATGATTTTTGCCTCTCACACTATTCTTTTTGGGTTTTAGACAATGGCTGGAACCCGAAGGAACCGTGTTGATCAATGAAATGGAAAATGCAATGATTTTCCTCCTGAACAAACAAATGTTTTGGGAGATGGAGTGCAAAATCTTATTGCTATACTTACACAAGCTATGAATCATTCGGGACATCCAAATGAGCAGAGAAGGGAACAATATTTTATTGAGTCCATCATGAGGCAACATCCACCTTATTTCAGTGGGTCTTATGATCCACTTGTTGCTGAACAATGGATCAGTACGACTGAAAAGATATTTTCAGTTCTTCAATGTTATGAACATGATAAAGTCATCTTAGCAGTATATCGTTTGGAAGGTGAAGCTGATCAATTGTGGAATCTTATCAAGAATACGAGGCAAAGAGATGAAATTGTGTCCATGGAATGGGACGTGTTCAAGAACTAATTTTTCAATAAGTACTTCTCTCGAGTTCTTCGAACAAAGATGGAGAAGGAGTTTCTTGAACTAAAGAAAAAGGATGATGAATCTGTTGGTATATACGAACCGAATTTTACAAGACTTGCAAGGTATGCATCTGACATTATCATCCAACCTGAATGTAAAGTTGATCGATTTTTCAGTGGCTTAAAACCAAGTCTTCAAAAGGCATTAGCTAGAAGAGACTTCAGTAGCTATGAAAAATTGTGTGTTGTGCTATCAAGGTAGAAATGGAAGTTGGTGTTACATATCAATCTCATGGTTTTGACAAGAAATGAAATATGGAGTTCAAGGAAAAATCTTAGAATAATGGGGAAAAAAGATGAATGTTTCCTTATGCTCAAAGTGTGGAAATAAGCATGGTGGATATTGTCTTAAAGGGACTAGAAAATGTTTTAAGTGTGGAAAAGAAGGTCATCGAGCAGCTGAGTGTCGAAGTAATGGAAAAAGGGTTTCTAATGATGTGAATAAAGCAAAGAATACAGAGAATTCACCACCAACACTTCAATGCTTCAAGTACAAGGAAATGGGGAATTATGCTAATAAATGCCCTAATCCAAGGGTTAGTGATGACCAACATGAGCAACCACTTAAGGCAAAGGACAAAGGGAAGTCACATGCAATCACTATTGGCGATGTTGAATATGACAACGATGTGGTGGAATGATTAAGTGTTTATGTAATGGGATTCCAAACTAGTGTTGTATATAGTATCGTGGAATATTGGAATATTTATGTATTGGTCTATTGTTGTTTTCAATAATTTTATGGTACCAGAAACCATGGAAAGTGATTGAGATATTTTTGGAAAAAGAATCATATGCGCATAATGAAGGGAAAATGAGAAAATGAAATATTTGACAGTATTCATGAGCTCATGATTGATATAAGGACTAAGTGATATCATGGTTTGACTATATAGAATTTTGAGGATTTTGGTATGTGGAAGGTGTTAACTTTTAACTGCATTCATGTTTTCACTAAGGTTCAATGGGTATTCAAGAGAATACATGATTAAGGACTTTGAATGTTTGGAATGTGATCAACAAAACATATCTTATGATATATGGGGATCAACGATGGTATTAAATCTCTGGTAATCATTTTCACTATGTAATGAGAGTGGACTGCAGTATTATGGATAAGCCTAAAGATTGGAATGGATTATGTTGGACATAAGTTAGTATTGTTTAAGGATAGAAGTTTTTTTCGATATTATTGATGGGATGTTATAGTAATATAGTTTTAGAAAAAGGAAAACCTACAGGACGGGCGACAGCCCATCGTGCCGGACAAGGCTGTGGGAATCGAACCCACAACTGAAGTGCGACTGGCCTTTATCGCCTACCACTGGCCTACAGGAAGTCCCTATTTAGTAAAAACTAGTTTTATTATATTATGCAGTATGATATATGAAGTATAAGTCCATTTTAAGAACCATATATGATTAATCTCACTATAGATCGAGTTATGTATATAACATTTGCTAACCTTTTGTTTGAGACAGATGGAATGACCCGTCATTCTATCACATGATCTGCTAACACTTAATGAATAAAAAATTCAACTTCATTTATTTAAGAGATGAAGTGTAAATTGTTCAAGTCATGAACAACAGTGAGATTGTACCAAAATAAATTAAGTATTTATTCAAATTCAAATTCTTCAACTTTAGGGAAATGATCTTGAAAACCAAAAATGTTGTCCTAGTAACCTTATATCCGATGAATCAGATGGTACCCTAGATCATCACAAATTTATGGCTTTGTGATTGCTGGATTTTCCATAGCCATGTTCTCTACCACTCTCCATCAGAACATGATGGTTATATTTCTCTTCCATATCCATATTTTCACCTATGTTGAAACCCAGTGATTAGTTTATTTGGGTAACCGTTACGTTTCATACCTTTGTTTTTAAAGATTGGTTTTGGTATTCCCTTTTTACGATGTGGGTTTCTATTAAACAAACATTCGAGTAGTAAACTATTTATAACCCAGACGAATTTCGAGGGCAAAATTCATTTTAAGGGGGTAGAATGTAACAGCCCGAGATTTTATGAAAAATATTCTTTTTAATTTTATTAATGTCTTGTGTTGTACGCTACACCAAAAGGAGCTTGCGCAACACACATCCTTGACTTGCCTTGCATTACATGCAATCACGACCTTCCTCGATAGCATGCATTGTACGCAATACCGAGTTTCACTAAACGACGATATGCTATTAAAATATTATTTAAGATAGCCATTATGAATAGTAATAACCACTTTTTGAAATTTTATCTTTCAAAATGGACTACTTTTTTGGATTCGAAGTATCGAATTTAGCCTAAGGTGAAATTTTTGTACTTTTCGGATAACTTTCATTTTCTGATGAATAGTGAAAATTACTAAATTTTAATTAAAAATAACTTTTTTAATAGAAATAATTAATAGTGATAAATTATTAATTTGAGTGGTTTTAAAGTATATCTAGAATATATTTTTACAATTCAATACAATGTTGGTCATTGGATGTAATTTTACATTTACACCAGACATAAACAAGTGTTAATCTTTTGATAGTTATTATCTCTTAAAAACACGCTATTTGTTGTGAAAGCGGAAATTAATTATAAAATTAATTAATGCAACTTATATGTTGGGAATTTTGTAAAATAGAAATCATTTTTGAATTCGGCATATCAATTATAGCTTAGGGTGAAATTTTGGCATTTTCCTGAAAAACTACAATTTTTGATGAATAGTGAAACTACTAAGTGGTAGTTAAAAAAATTAATTTTTTCATAAATCTTAATTTTACCGCTTCTGTGAATGGAATTTCAAAAATCCGAGAGACACGGTTGATGTTAGTAAGTAAAATGTGGTTCAATGAGATGAAAATAATTTTTGATGAATAGTAACTTTTTACTTTTATTTACCACGGTTAAAAGTAAATAGGGTAATTAAGGGTAAAAATGATATTATTATTACCCTAACACATGTCCTAATCCTATTGGACAAGTGTATCTCGACCAAAAACAACCTTATGTGTAAAATATTATCATTTAGGCCCACTTGTATTAGATTAGGATATTTATTATTATTTAATTCAAAGAAGAGTTAAAAGAGTTAAAATCAAAGTTTATTTGCTAAATTTTTTTTTAATATATGGTTATACATAATATAATTTAGACTATAAATATTAATTAGAAAGCTAAAAAGATTTCCTAAATAATTTTATTTTATTTGTAATTTTTATACTTTAAATAAGTTAATTTATTTATGACACAACGATGATTCAGTAATTACCTTTTTAATAAAATATTAACTTAATTGATGTTATAAATGCCCAAATAAATGTAATTTGAGACTTTTTATGACATAAACTAATTTTCTAGATTAATATGACATGTTATTGTTGATTTAAGTAACTTGTTTCGAACTTATCATTCTGTTAGAAATTTCATAAAAATCATGAACCAAATATTGTCAAAATTGACATGAATTAGTTTTTGAAACAAATATTATATTATTAATTGTTATTTAATTCATTAAAATCTAAGGTTCAACAAAATGACTTATATAAGGATAGATATATTAATAATAAACAACTTGTGGTTCGTTTGGATTCATATAGAAAGTTTATTAACCATATACTGTAAGAAAACAAAAAGACACGGTAAAAGTTAAATTATTTAACATAGGGTTAAATCTAATTGATAAGGTTATAATAATAACCTAAAATTGTATAAATCCAATTGGATGAGAGGATTTAGACCCATCCCAAATTTATCTTCGAAATAAGACCATTTGGAACCATTATAAACCGAATTTGACCTTAAATATAAAATAATATTTTGAGATTTCCTAAGATGCCCCTCTCCTCCCTTATAAAAGGGCACCTCCTCCCTTTCCTCCTCACGCCAATTTGAGAATTTAAGCTCGGCCAACCCCAGCCAAAATCTCTTCTCCACTTCCCTAGTATCATCCTAGAGGTCCTGGCCTTCTTCAAAGACCATCGATAGTTCTTTAAGTGGAGGTTAAGAAAAGGCGCGTCAAAAAGAGGTAATATCCATTACCGATCTTTTTCAAATTCATTCTTCTACAACTTCTTCTTATTTAGTTGTTTCATGATAAAGTAACAACATCAGTATTTATTATATACTGATATGTTATTATAAATATGAAACAACTATAATTAACCTTCTATCCATCCTACGGAAAAAGGAAATCACCGCGCGTGCGTACGTACAGAATACCATCTCCACGCCGTGGTGTAATCTATTTTCCTCCACCACCTTAATTGGATGGGTATAATGGTGTAAGGAGTAACTATATATGATTATTATATAGTGATATTGATACTGAAATAGTATACATACACTTAAACACAATTCCACGACCATGGGAACGATATCATCGCTCGTGCGTACGTACGCACTACCGTCTCCACGACGCGATGAGATTCATTCTCAATGATTAACCATTCATGAATGATTATAAAGTATATATAATAAGTACTAATGAAATATATGACATAATAATGATACTATATTTATTTATATGTATGTCATTTACTTAATTCCATTCAATTCAACAAGGAAACGAAAATAGCGTTCATGCGTACGTACGGACTACCGTCTCCATGAACGGTGTATTTCATTCCATTTACTGAGTTATTATATATATGTATATCATGAATATATATATATATAAATCATGTTTTATGTTCTGGAATTAAGTAATCATGATCTAAATAATCATATGAATAATTACAAGTCAATACACGGACGACAAATGAAACAATTTTAGCCAAACCGCTCTTTAACAAGGAATTTACAAAAGAACGGGTAATATAAAGTCATAAGTGAACCATATATGATATCATAACAATGAATATGATTCTGTAATAAGTCAATGACATTATTTAAATCATTATACAGGAGGTTCGGACACTTACGAAGCCAATTGGACCTATGGTAAGGGAAATATCACAATCTCATTTTTATCCAAGATTGTTTATACTTTGGCATTTACTGGGGTGTATTTTATCATCCACATCCATGTTTCCTCAATATGTAATATTATTTCCATCCACATACAATTTTTTAAATCCAATTTTACCCTTCAGTGAGTTTTCAGTAAAATATATGAAAGGAATCTTTTGTCGTGTTTTAGACGAGGTACTTTTTGACATTTCCGACAAAAGTACGAAGAATGTTTTTTTAACTTATACGACATGAATGGATTTTTAAAACATTATTTTCAAGAAACTTCCTTTACAAGTTATAAAGTTTATTATTAATAAACATCTTTTATTTTATAATTGTTTGACATGTTAATAAATGAAAAGTGTTTTTTGAAGTAGAAAGGATATTTTCTTCAAGAATGGAGTTCAAATGTTTTATCAAAATTATTTTCCATCTAAGATAATAAAGGGTTTTGTTTCTGTCCCTATTATAACATTGATTAGTTTATGTTGTGATGGAATTATATGAATCCCTTTAACTTATATGAATTTTTTTATGTTGTCACGATGTTTAAGATTCCCATTTTTGTTACATGGGTTATGCTATGATGTATGGTTTATGATTTTGTGGAACACATAAAAATGGTATCATTATGAGATGGGTGGGACCTATATCTCCCTCCAATGCATTGGGTAAAGATTTTACATCTCATGAGATAGACATGGCTGGAATGGTAGGTTATACCTGTTCAGTGTAGCAGGACTGAAACGAGGGTGACTCGGTTCAGAAAGGGACTTTGTCCACTAAGATAGTCTTGGCAATGGGTCTTTACTAATAACAAATGATTCTCTATTGTTATGCGTGTCTTCCACAAATTTTAATGTTTTATGTTATGATTATTGTGATTATATTTCACTGCCATGAGTTATCCCTGGTTATGAAATTATGATCTCTTTTACAGGTTAAGATTTCCAAAAGTTATGTGCTTATGTATATGATGTGATTGATATTTCATTTGTTTACCCTTACTGAGAATTTGAGCTCACCATTTTATGTTTTCTTTTACCCAGGATATAAAGAAAGGTTTTAGGTAAAAAAAAATGGAAGATCTTTAAGGGAGATATTGAAGATCTTTCACCACTATTAGAAGATTATGTTCCGAGTTTCCAAAGACACTAAACTATTACGATCCTTGTGTGTGTGTTTTTGTTATGCACTAAGTATTCCGCAAATTTAATGTAATGTCCATGTAAGTCAAGCTTCGGGTCTCTACATATATGCTTTCAGTTCCTTTTCATGATTATTGGCTAAGTACTTAAGCCCCTAATTATGCTTTCTCTTCTTAGTTAATGGTGGGAAATGGAAGAACATGTCCCAACAACAAATGTGATAGGAAATGTGATGATTGTCGTATTACTATGAAAGAGATTATTATGGGATTAAAATATGATTATTATTTTGGAAGACGTTCACTATTTTGGGGACCCTATATGATCGAGGTAAATAGATTACTACGGTATTTTCACAGAGGAGTAAGGTTGACTTATATTTTGAAGAATAGATGAATTTAAGGTGGACTTATAGTAATTTAGGTTACTTATGGGAATTATTAACCTATCTTGGGTAAAATATGTTTAGGTTAGATACTTTTGTTATAAGATGTTAGGAGTGGTTGATGTTGTTTGGAGATGAACAATGAAGTTTTTTTTGGAAGACCGTGTTATCAAATCCTTCTTGTATTTGGGTTTCAATATTAGTTTGGTTTATTTTGAGGAATTTGAAGGACTTTTATTTATGGAATGGACTATGATGAACTTTGGGTAGTACCATTGAACTTTTAAGAATTAAAATTAGTTTCAATTCATGTGGGTTTATTTCTTTTTGAAGAGTTTTTTTACCTTACCCTTTCTATTTTTTTGGGATAATGTTTTAGATAGTTAATCTTTTTTGGATTATGTGATTCTCTAGAAGATGATTCTTGTGTTTTGATGAGACCAAGTAGTTTTGAATTCTCATAGTTTGGAGAAAAGATTAGTATTGGGTAGAAATTTATTAAAGGATGAAACTCTACATGAAGATAGGTATATTTTATTATGTTTTTGTTTTATGTTGTAAATGAATTCCTCAAAATTACGAAAAGGAACGTAAAACAAAAACATTGTTGGTTTACGTTTCCAACTAGGTAATCAAAGACCGTTTACACACATCATAAGTTTGGGATTTTTTTTATGGTTAACTTTCTCCTAATCATGTTTTTTGTCACTCTACCTCAGAACTTGACCCTTTGTTTTTTCCTCTATGTCCATATTTTCGTACATGGAATCCTAGTGTGGGATAACTCGGGTGACCTTTGTACTTACCTTTTTTTCTTTTAATGTAATAGGTTTACTGACTCCTTTTCCGATGTGGGACTTTCAATGAAATTTCAAAACCCAATTTTAAAAAAATTGCGAGGACGCAATTTCTTAAGGGGGGAAGATTGTAACCCCCCGAAATTTTGAATAAATCTTGTTTCCTAATTTTATGGGTTATTTTATTTTGTTTTTTATACTCAACAAAAATGTTTCATTTGATAACATGAGTATAATTAAAATGAGACCATTGGGTTTTGACTGTTATATGACCATTGGTCAATATGACCCCTGGAAACTAAATGTTTTGATTATTGTCTCTAAATACAAGTAATATTGGTTAATTATTATAGAAAAAAGATTTGATGGCCTCACCCAGTAGTCTTGGACAGATCAAAGCCCATTTAACAGAACATGGGAAGGAGGTAGCACCACTGGGCTTTTCTCGGTACCAAACCCAAGCCGAACATCATCGTGTGAAGCTAGAACGGAATCGCCTTTGCGAGAAGTTCAAACTGATAGAAATTACAACTCGTGCGATGTTAGTAGAGCCTCCCTCAGATTCTCTCACCTTAGCACACCTTACACTTAGGTCCTATGCTGGTGTGATAAGGGGCTATGTAAGGAGACCGTAACTGCCTTGTGTAATCCTTTGTTTTCAATAAAAATTGGGATTTCTTCTTATGATGAAGTTTTTGAATTTTTAAATGACAGGATAAATATAGTTTGCATATTTTTGATGAATTTTAGAAAAAGTATATTTTAAAAATGTTTATGTAAACCTTAAATAATTAAAAATGTGTAATGATTTTCGAAAAATGGTCTTCTACAATTATGTTCAGTACGAAATTTAGAGTCTAATAAGATCAACTTGATTTTTAATGAATAGTAAATTATGAATAGTGATTTTATGATTAGGATTATTAATGTGTCCAAATGGATTAGTAATATCCTTTAAATAAAGTATTAATATAATCTAGGCACTTTGATTAAGTAATGTGATTCAATAAAATGGTTAAATAACGGTTTCATAAATTATTATTCAAGTATTAGTTTTTTATAGTGAATAGTGTTTTTTAGTTAAAAAATAATTTAAAATATTTAAAAAAATTATTTTTATAAAATGTATTTCATTTTTGAACTCAGAGCACCGATATTATGTTATGGTAATTTTTGGGGTTTTTTCTAAAAAAATGAATTTTTGGTGAATAGTGTATTTATTTTAAAAATAAATTAAAAGTATTTAAAAATTTATTTTTATAAAATGGAGTTCATTTTTGAAATCAGAGCATTGATATTTGGTTAAGGTGAAATTTTGGGATTATTCTGAGAAAGTTGAATTTTCGATGAATAGTGAAAATACAGTTTTTAAGTTACGGGTGTTTAATGACATCATTAAATGATGTATTAAGTATTTAATCAATATGGTCGACTAATGAATAGTAATATAAGGTATGAGGTGTCCCAAGTGGCCAATACCATGGGCAAATACCATGGGCAAGCGCATGGTTTTGCCAAAACCACTAATGAGGTGTCCCTTGGCCATTAATGCCTTGTCCCCTCACTTTCCCTATAAATACCAAGCCATCCTCTCATCCATTCGACTCCCCACTCTTCCCCAATGAAGTTCTGGTCTCATTACCTCCTAAGGAGTCCTACAAAGGTTCCCCCAAGCCTTCAAGTTCCCAACCATTGAGTTTTAAGAGTTATGTTTTAAGGTAAGGGATCTGACCCATCTCTTTCTTTTCAAGTGATCTCTTTTATGTCATTCCTTTTATGCTCACTGTTCTAATGGTGTAGGATGTTCTTTTATACTCCTCTAACTGCCCTTTTTATGTTCATATAATGAGAGATCCCCTCTTACTCTCATTATTTCGTTTTATGAAGTTTTAAGTGGCGCTGATAGGCTGCCGAAAGTTTTGTAACGGACTATTTCTCCCTTCTCATTTTTCAAGATCTATTTTCATGTAAAGTATTTCAAGTTCCTTTTTATTATGTTGGGGTATGATCTCTAAATTTATCATTCTGATCTTTTATGATCATATGATGAGAGACCCCATTTGATCTCTTCAATTCAGTATTTTGTTGTTTTAAGTGGCGCCGTTAGTCTACCGAATTTTTAAGTGGTTCTTCACCCTTCTCGTTTTGAAGTTCTACTTTCATTCAATTCTTTCAAGTTCCTTTTTGTTATGTTGGGGTATGATCTCTATATATATCATACTGATCTTTTATGACCATATGATTAGATACCCCATTTGATCTCTTCAATTCAGTATTTTGAAGTTTTAAGTGGCGCCGTTAGGCTGCCAAATTTTTAAGTGATTCTTCACCCTTCTCGTTTTGAAGTTCTACTTTCATGTCAATTATTTCAAGTTACATTTTGTTATGTTCAGGTATGATATTTATATCTATAATACTGATCTTTTTTGACCACATGATTAGAGACCCCATTTGATCTCTTCAATTCAGTATTTTGATGTTTAAGTGGAATCGTTAGGCTGTTAAATTTTTAAGTGGTCCTTGCACCTTTCTCCCTTTTCAAAGTTCTAATTCCATGTCAAGTCTTGAAAGTTACTTTCTATTATTTTGGGGTATGATCTCTATATCTATCATACTGGACTCTTATGTTCATATGATGAGAGACCCTATTTGAACTTGTCAATTCATTTTTGTTGAAGTTTATGTGACGCCGTTAGGCTGCCGAATTCTCATAAGAGAAATCTTATTTTTGTCTTCCTTTCATGTTTTTCATTTCATATGGTATATTTTCAAATTTCATTACCATGTTCTTAACTACCTTATATTATATCCCTCTACTGTTTTATGGTTCATTTATGAATGTTTGACCCATGTCCCCTCTCTTTTCAATGTTTTCTAAAACCCCGAAACATAGCTGTTATGCTACAGAATTTTCATCTCAAAATGCCATTATCTTTTCTCAAAATTATTTTATGTTATAATGTTAATACTCAAAGCTCTTATTTCTATAGTCATATTCACATATATAACAAAATTTTCTATTTTAAATTCTAGGATTTACATAAATGAAACCCGCTCTCCCCTTCCGTGGGTTTAAAGTGACGTAAAAGTCATGTCTTTGAAGCAGTTTTTAAAACGTTATGATTATGAAATGAAACCCATTTATTTTATTCTATATGGGTTATTTATGAAATTTTTTATGATTATATATGTGGATCACATGATAATAAAGTAAAATTTAAGGGTTCCCCCTGATAGCGCTCCAATGCATTGGGTAATGATATAACCACTAGAGATTACAATTTTCACGATACCTTGGTGAATAACCTTGGTAATTTTCAAATGACACCTTGGGGATGGACCTTGGTGATATGTTCATGATTGTCTATATTAAATGTTGTAGCCACATCTTCATGTTATGAAAAATGTTATTTTTATTATGATATGCCTCATGATTTCATTCTCATGCCTTAATGTTCTTTTCATTACCTTATTGAAGTATCTCAAGTTCACATGTAAACTTTTTCTCTTTTTTCCCTTACTGGGCCTTCTTCTCACCATTTCTTTTGATGTATTTCCCCAGGTTATGAGATGCAGTAATGAACCTAGTATGAACATGAGGATAAACCTTTCATGTGTTTAAGAAGAATCTTATATGTTTTCATGTTTAAATTTCCTAGTTTCCAGGACACTAAACCTTAATGATCCTCGGTTTTGTAAAATGTAATGAAAGTTTATGTGATAAAAACGCGGGATGCTATATTAGAAGAGGATCATATTTGAATTATCTTGGGTTGTGAATCCTTTAATTATGTTGACAAGGAAGGATCATGCATTCGTGAGGACTGATCAGTTTTAGAAATATTTTTCATGTGAAAAGGAGACGTTGGTAAGTGATCTTTTCCTTTGTCGTCCAGTATAAGGAGTTCAATTTGAGATTTTATATGATGCTTCTCATAATCTGATAAGATATGTTCTAATTCATTATATATTATTAATTTATTATGGGTCTCAATAGTTGTGTCTCGAATAACGTAACTATTCCGACTACAATATTCAGTTGGCATTGGTGGTGTTTCCCTTGATTTTGTGGAGACATTACTTCATTGGGGAGGGTTTGGTGGTCTTTACAGATCCTAAGATCCTGAGGTGCATTTTCTCAAAGTGTGACTTTAACCTACATCATCATTGGTGGACAGAGTTCTTATTGTACTACAGCTTCAAAATATTATGTACACCTAAAAAGGGGAATGTTGTAGCCGATTCACAAAGAAAGAAGTCGCGTAGCGATGTACTAAATGAATCAAGTGATTCCATGAGAGTGATGGAAAAACATTCAGCATTACATCTGGTTTTTGGAGATGTTGGCGTTAGAGGTTATCTTTTTCTGATGATAGTGAATTCATCACTGTTGTAGTAGGTAGAAGAGTCCCAATTGGGGAATGTTGAGGTGGAGTTCTGTAGAGATCGAGTTTTTTGTGGTGATTCCCCTCAATGTAGTTATGAGCAAGAATGAAACTGAGTGTTATTCCATGGAAGGCTTTTTCTTCCATTGGCGATGCATGATATGGTTCTTAGAGAGTTTCATAGTTCACCCTTAGAGGTACATCATGGCATGAAGAAAATGTACCGAGCTTTGAGAAGTCAATTTTGGTGGCCAGTGTTGAAGCATGTATTTTCATAATTTGTGTCTCGATTCATGGTCTTCCAAAAGGTGGAGGCCATAAACCATGATCCTGATGGTTTTCTCCAGCCATTAGATGTTTCTTTGTGGAAGTGGGAGGAAATCGTGAAGGAATTTTTACCAGTTTACCTCAATCATATGGATGCTATGATGTTATATGTGTATTAGTGGATTGTTTTAAGAAATCAAACCAAATTATAGTGATTAAGGAGTCAAGCTCAATATTGGTTTTTTCAATGTGGTATCTAGATAAGGTGGTGAGAATACATAGAATCCCAAGGATGATATATTTTTATTGAGATCCGTGTTTTAACTCTATGGTGTAGAGAGTTCTCCATCATGCTTTTGGATCTTAGCTATGCCTTTGCACTACATTTCATAAACAAACAGACAGTTTGGTTGAGCAGAACATCCAGATTATTGAATATAAGTTGTGCTATTGTGTCATGGATTTTAGAGGTTTGTAGATGAGGTTACATCCCCCTAGAGACTTTTCATACAAAAATTGTTTTCACTCCGCCATCAGTATGGCATAATTTAAAACCTTAATTTTATTACCTTTTTATTCACCGTTGTGATGGACAAGAGTCAGAGAGTTAGTAATTCTCGGTCCAAAACATGTATAGTACACGACATAGATTGTTCAGGTGATTCATCAGATAATGGAGGCATCACAAGATCATCAGAATCCTTATGTTGGTCATAGGAGGAGACCTCTGGTGTTTGTCGTTATGGATTACGTGTTTCTATTGTTGAATCCACGTCATGGGATGTGAAGGTTTGGTCTAGGGAGTTAGCTTAATCCACAGTTTTTTGGGCCTTTTGAGGTGATGGCTTGTGTGGAGATGTGGAATATTGAGTAACACTTCCCCCAAAGATAATATAGATACATGATGTTTTTCTTATGTCACAGCTCCGTCATTATCTTCATGATGACTCTAATGTCATCTATTAGGGTGATATCGATGTTACCGATGATGCACCCCTCGAAAAATTGCATGTTGAGATCCTAGAATTTAAAGAGAAGGTGTCGTGCATGAATTTTATCCCCTTAGTTTCTATCTTGTGGCAGCATGGGGGTGTATAGTAGAGTGCCTAGGAAAATGAGTCATAGATAAGTGATCAGTATCCTGAACTATTTGTTCTTTATCCCTTATCTTGTAACACTTTTCGTTTTCTGGTTGTAAACATTTCCTATTTATGAGATGTATTTCTCTTGTTTCTTATTGTGGATTTCTATCTTTTGAGAGGTATCTCCCTTAAAATTGTGTTTAGGAGCTGGTTGTGGTTGCTGCATGTTTTTTTCATTGTTCCATTGAGGAAACAATTGAGCTACTTTGGTGGAAAGAGGCTTGATAGGTTTCTTGAAGGGTGGTTGTTCGAACCCTTTTTTCTGTTTACTATAAGGGTTTGTTTTGGATTATTGAGGATGAGAGTATTTTGAGAGGTATTTGATGTAATGTAATAGACCACTCTATTCCATTACTTTGCTGAAAAACTATTTTTGGGGTGTTCGAGGAGGTCAATGTGGCATATTTCAACACTGCCAAAATTTCCAGTTTTGTGAACTGTGTTTCCAGAATGATAGCTCATTCCAACGACAATAATAGATCATTCCAATAGAAATGATAGATCATTTCATCTAAAATGATAGTTAATTCCAAAGAAAATGGTATCTCATTACAATATAAATAGTAGTTCATTCCAAATAAAATTGTATCTCATTCCAATGACAATAGTAGCTCGTTCCAATGAAAATGGTAGCTCGTTCTGTCGACAATGGTAGCTCTTTCCAACTATAATGGTAGATCGTTCCAAAAGAAACATTAGCTCATTAAAATGGTAATGGTATCTCATTCTAAGAGAAATTGTAGATTGTTCCAATGGTTAATCATGGAATGACAACTTGTATAATGGCGACTTGTCCAATAATAGCTCTTCCATCAAAAACTTTTTCAACAACAACTCATAGAAAAAAAACTCATCCAACGACGACTCATCCAATAATGTGGGGTATTCCATCTGATTTCCATGTTTAGAATCTTTAATATGGATATGACTACGCTCATTCTATAGTTGGAAAAGGCTTTATGGGTAGTTCATCTACTAACCGTGTTGAGCCCCTTGTGTTTGGTAGGTTAGAATGTTTTCTTATAATACCTGGAATTATAGATTAGTGATAATTTATTAATAAATGATTGAATTTATGATTTCAACCCACGAGGTTAGAGATTTATGGGATACAACACTAAGTTTGTGGTTCTTCGAAACTGTGGACATAGTTGGGTTATATATAGAGGGCATGGATCTTGATTAGAATGCTAATGGAATGTAATGTAGGTTTGACAATGGTTAATTACTGGTTAAAGAATTAAATAACGTAATATGAAACTAATAAAAATGGATAAGTAATTTAATGTAGTTATTTAAATGTATGTGTTCTTATAGGATATGTAGTCATTTCAGTGGAAGTCATGAGTTCAAGAGACATTTTCTACAGTTGAGTCTAAGACTAGTTTTTCCCCATCATGTGGTTGTGGGATATATTATATCCTGTAATTTTTGTGTATCTATATTTTATTCCACCAAGTCAGTTTGGGTGACTGAAACCCCTTAGATCATGATCCCTAAGAGTGTTTTCCCCCACATCCTGGTGGGTGGATGGATGACAGAATACCCCATTTGGCCCTGCTCGCTTCTATTGGTAGTTACTAGTGATGGTATACAAAGTGGTTAGTTTTCACAATATATGTTGGTAGAATAATGTAATGGATTGTGGTTATTTTACAAAAATTTATTTTGGATAATGTTTCCTATGGATTATAATAGGTATAACATGTATATGTTGCGGTGTCTTGAGGATCCTTACGTAGCATATGATATGTAATGGCTTGATGTATAATACCCAATGAATGATACACGTTATGCGAGATGTTCTGGATCTCTAGAATTACATGGTTACTTTTGGTTGAGTGGATGGTGTGGAACTTTACCCAGGTGTCTTGAGGGAAGCCTTTGTGTTACATGAGGTGCATTTTGTGGTGCTCTCTCTAGTGTCTCAGTCATGACTTGTTAGAGAGAGATGATTAGGACATGCGATGTTGGGGAAAAGTAGTCAACTATTGGGAAAACAGTAGTAGAGTACCCTTGATATTCATTATTATATTATATACTCTTATATGAAATACTCGGTGAGAGTAGCCATGGTAATGCTGGGAACTTAGTAAAATATTTATTTGATGAGTTATTTTTACTTGTTGTTCACTATGATTTAACATTATTTATTTACATTTGTGAGATAGGCTATGTGGAAGAACCTACTGAGTACAATTTTATACTCACCCAATGTTATATAAAATGTTTCAGGTCACTTGAAGAAGGTTTTAGATTGGGATAGTTTCTACTAACATAGGGTTTATAGGAGCTGTTCAGGTTTAGTGGTCAATGCTATTTTACTTTCTTTGGGTAGTTATTGTTTTCAATTTCTATTGTATTAGTTCATGCATGAAGTTACATATATGTACATGGGTTTCTTTTTATATTGTAGTTTTAGTAGGAGTTGGTTGGTTTTTATATTAACCCTCTCTTCCTCATGTGTTCTTTTAGAGGGTAATTCCTCTCATTTGTGTATTTATTATACCCCTAGTGCTATTCTCCAACTGGGGGCTATTGGAAGTGGGTCTCAGGGGTAATTATCTTTGTTTTCATATTGTAAGCCTAGGAGGGGTACACTTAGTGGGGAGGGGTCATGAAAAATGACAACGTGAGTCAAATTTTTGTGTGGTTGATTTTTATATATCTCAAATGAATTATGGATCATTTTTATTATGTTAGAAAAATACAAGATAATTTTCTCAGTTAAGGATATGTGATGTTCATTTTAAACAAAAGTGGGATTTTTATATTGAAGACACAAAATAAAAATGATGAGGCTATGAAATTGGATGTAAACTACCTAGTAGTTGGGATTAAATATTCATATTTTTTGGATGAAGGATCCTTGATCCATTTTATTATGACCATTTTATTAGTTATAGCCTCAAATTCTAATTTCTTGTGGGAATGCGAAACATCATAAATGCTATTATCTCTACCACAATTTATATAGCATAACCCTCCATTATACTTATCCATGTTAAAAAGGTAAATAAAATATAGTCCTCAAAATAATAACACTTAATATACCAAATGTGTATTTAAGGATAAATACTTTAATAGATTACAAACATAAAAAGTAATCACTTAAACATAATATTGACAAACATTATGATACCATGTACTCTGCCCACTCATCTATAATCAAATTTACTTCTTCTTTTGAGTATGTATATTTTTGGAAATATTGGTAGTACTATGGGAATATAGCCAAAAACATGAATAAAAATATATTAAATTAAATTATAATTACCTTTATAAATTACTTGTTTTAGGATAATAGAGTTGTGAGGGTATATGATTACTTTCATAAATTTGGGAACATAATTCTTAAAATTGTTGTCAATATTATCCATCAGACGCTATAAAAACATTGATAAAAAATAAATTATTTAGAATTATGATTTGATAGTGATATATTACTCTATATACCTTAATAATTTTTTCTATTTGAAGAAATACATAGGCTACTTATGTCAAGTCATGTACCTTATTCCAGGTTTCAGACTATATTTATATATCACCCTATCATAAGAAAATTATCATAAAACCAAATAGAAACATGTAATTGGATGTTTAACAATGAAATGTTGATTATAGTGCATTAAAAATTTACAATATTCATCATGTGTGGTCGACTTGATGGAAATCAAATCATTGGATCCAAAAAAACAATTGGGGAATCTAAATTGAATATGATGAGAATCTAGTGCTTATTGAAAAAATAAGTAATGAAAAAATAAAATTATATTTTATATGACTATATTGTAGAAATTTACTCCTAAATAGTATGAATCATGTATAGTTTTCCATCTGTGATTTTCTTTTCAGATTCCTCATATAGTGAATCCTTTTAATTTTCAATCTCTATCAATTCAAAAGAATTTTTTTCATAGAAATTATTGAGGGATTAATGAGTCCAAATTTTGATTCATATGGGTTTCCCTTCATATAGTAGAAAAATATACACTTGTAGAAAATAATAAAATTTATTAACTATAATGGAAATATAAGATCATTTTTAGGGATTAATTATTAAAATTTACCTCATGTATATATTCGAAACTGTGACTCCAAAGTATCCAAACATGATAAACTCATTTTTACTCTATAGAGAAACCTCGTCTATAATTAAATCTCTAAATATTTCATAATAATATTTATGTTATGGAATATTTCAATAATTTAATTGTATATCTTCATGAACTATTAATGTTGAAATATGTGTAAATTGAAATGGAAGGGTGAAGGCAATATTAGAATGTCTTACTAATTTCCTGGTTGACTTAGGGGATTTTATTAATCAAGCCATTATTTTACACTTTGTTTTATCTAGCTATAATTCCATACCTTGTTTTAGAAATTTTTTCATAAAATATTAATGGGTTTTAATTTGATATTTCTTTAACATCATACCTCATGTATCTTTATACGATTATATAGTCATGCAATGAAAGTTTCAATTGCATTATTCACCATGGTGACATCCAGATCATCTATCTGAAGAGGAAAATTAGTGACAAGATAATGATCAACTTCAATCCCCACTCTCACTTGATATTTTAGAAGTTTTTTTTGGTAGCATATCGCTAGAGTTATTCTACACAATATCCTTAATATCAAGGTGATGTGCGGGTGTTGATATATATAAATCACATTACACTTCACACAATAGAATTTTAGTAATATTAATTTAATAGAAGTTGTTTTTTTTTTAATTTAGGGGAAAGTGTAATTAAAAAATTCATTACATAGGGTAAGAAAGATAATTGGGTGGAATGGTTACCCCAAGGAAATTGGGGCCCCTTATATCTTCATGTAATGATCATTGTTCAACTATATGTTCTCTTTGATCCTTTTATATATATATTTCAGTAAAACCAATATATGAAATAATATATGTTTAAGAATCTATATGTTCCTGAATGATTTTAATCAACTTATATGTATCTACTTATGTATTTTTCTTCTCAAAATATGTTTTATGTGACAGTGTAAAATGTTCACCTCAAACACAACCATATTATTTTGTCCATGTCCATGCAACTTAATGAAGTTTTCCTTTAGGTTCTGTCATCAATGATTCCTGTGTCAAAACTATATAATAACCATATAAACAAAAATTGATATGTTTATGTAATAATATTTTAAATCATAACTAATTTCTATTATTTCTTGTATACACAAGATTAACATACAATATTTGTGTTTTCACAAACTATTTTACCCTCTTTATTCACACGTTCCTCCTTCTATAGAACATGATGTGTAATGGAAGTGGCTTAAATTTTTGGTTCATTAATCTGCATATAAATAGGGCAACCAATTTTGACTTATATCACAAAAAAAATATAATTTATATTTTAAATACATAACATTTTCTTATCAAGCGAAGCATACACTTTAAGGACCCGATCTTATAACATTACATAATATTGAATTAAATGAATAATTCACCTTGAGGATATTTTCAGGTTTCGATTTTTAAAGAATTAGGCCAAAATTATTACATAACAACTTGAATATTACAAGTAGATACTACTACTCAGTATAATTGTTTTTATAAAATTAAAACTCTTAAAAAGAAACATGTCTACTTCCATGTTTTTATATCATGACTTTTCCTTGATCCCATCCATGACCCTATTCATCTTTAAGTACTGTGGAAAACATTTCAAAAACTTCCGATGAGCATAAAAAGCTCACTAAGGGTTATAAAATAAGTATGGAAGACATTATCCCGTCAACAAATAAAAATCAATTAAACTATATTTTTCAATCATAACATATCTTATGAAATCACAAGATCTATGAATAACACACACAAATCATAAATCATAAAGGTTACTTATGGAATCCATATCAAACATACATTGTAGATATCACAGCTACATAGGGAGTTACACTTGAATACCCATAATAGTATATTAGCTAAATCTCTCAGGAGAAAAATCACGTTTACCTCCGTCATGTTACCCAATGCATTAGATAGCTATCTCAAGCTCACCCGCCTTGAATTATCACAGAAACACCCGTATACGTAAACAATTCCCAATAACCATAAAATAACTATAACACATAAAACAAGTATAAATTAATGATAAAATTTCCACTTTCCAATATATCAAATCAAGATAGTGAAATAAACAATGCTTTATCAAATCATTTTAAAAACCATTTAAAAAGAGATTTTTGGATCATAGTGTCCCATACCACTTTGATGATTTTAAATTAATTATCATTTGAAAAAAATTAACAACCATATAAATAATTCCTAAAAACCATTTTGAAAACGTGGACATTAATGAGAAATATTTATAAGAATAAATCTTTAATATATTTAAAAAATATTTTAGTTAATGTGTTTTTTAACAAAAAGAGAGACGCTTGAATAAAGATAATTGAGGAATATCATTTAATTAGAACTTTATAATATCATTAGAATAATGGTATTCATGATATAATATGTCATGAGATAGACATGGCTGGAACACAAAGTGATTCTGGTTTAGCAATACAGGGCCGAAATGACAAGTAAACCTGGTTCAGTAATCAACATTGTCCACTATGATGGTCTTGGAAGCCATGTCTTGGCTACTATGTAAATAATAACATTTTCTTAATGGATGCAACAATTACATGTGTTTTCCCATGCTATTTTATCAGGATTAATGTTCCTTTATGATCTATGCCTTACGTACTGCCAACATTTATTTCACAACTCAAGATTTTGATGTTTAAACACTATGTTCTTGTTTTTAAGTTAAAATGTATGTGGTTTGTTTTATTTTCTCCATGAATACCCTTACTGAGCATTTGAGATCACCCGTTTTATGTCTTCTTTTCTACAGGTTATAAATAAAGGTTTTAGGTAAGAAAACAAAAGGTAAAGATCTTTATGGGAGATTATTAAGATCTAACAACATTATTAGAAGACTGTGTTTAATGTTTCAAAAGACACTCTAATATTACATTTCTTGGGTGTCTGTTTTTTTTATGTATTAAGTAATCCGAAAAAGTAATGTAATATCCATGTACGTCAAGCTTGGGTGTCTACAATGTTCCTAGTGATAAGAGAAAAGAGTTGATATGAGAGTCCCCGACTTCACATTAGGATGTTTATTCATGCATCTCCCTGATGTATTGAGATATGGGACGCCAATATTGGTGGCCTAGGATGAAATTTCATATATTTTTCATTATCACTAGGTGTTCCAACTATCAAAAGGAAAAGGTAAAGAACAAGAGGGCATAAATCTGGCTACAAACACTACATGTCATGGTATGGAAATGAGAAGATGTTTTCATGGAATTTGTTGTTGGTCTACCTTGGTCACCTAGAGGGAAAAATTCGGTAAGGGATGTTATTGAACAAATGATGATGGTGTCCCACATCATTCCTATTTAGGAGACATTCTCATTTGATGATCTAGGAATTTTTTACATTATTTAGATCATCCGAATACATGGGGTACATCATACTATCATTTAAGATAGGGATTCTTGTTTTATGTCATAGTTCTAGAAGGGGTTACAAAAGGATATGGATAAATATGTGCTTATGAGAAATATATTTCACCCCCAGATTGATGGATAGTCAAAGAAGATGATAAATTTTTATGGGAAATTCATTTAGTATGCATCCCTTATTTTGGATGTACTTAGGAGAGGAAGATCTGTCTCGTAAAGTTATCCTATAATAATAGTTTCCAGGAGAAAATTCATATGGATCTCTATGAGGAATTTTATAAAAGGATATGATGTTAACCCCGATACTGGATTTTGGTAAGAGAGGTATCCCTTCTAGGTCCTCATCTCAGGTAGGAGTCTTAAAGAAGGTTTAGTTTATCAGGTTGTGTATGTCTAATATGCAGTCTTGATAGAAATTGAATGTTCATCGATATCGATGAACTCTAGAGATCATGGTTGGGGATCATGTTTTCCTACTAGTATTTCTATGGCTAGGTCATAGACAAATACAGAATAATGGGAAACTATATCCATACTTTTTGGGGAAATTTGAATTTTTGGACAGGGTTAGAAATATATCATATTCGTTGTTACAATCTCTGAGGTACCCTTCCATGTATGATTTATACCAAATTTTTCATCTTCTCAATTATCATGCTAACCCATCTCATAATTTTGATCACAACGATTTTGAGCAATATTCTAATGATTCATTTGAGGATTATCCTATATGAATCATTGAATGGAGTATGAAGTCTCTCTAAGGTCAATTTTTCCTTCTAGTATGGGTTATATGGTATCATGGTCATGTACTAGAAGATGCATGGGTGTAAGAAGACCACATACCTTCCCAATGGCCATAGTTTTTTTTAGATAGTGTTTCACTTCCCGTGGAAAGTGAACTCGGGGATGAGTTGTTTTAAGGGAGATGAATATAATAATATGGTTTTGACTCAGATCTAGATCCTTTAAATTTTGGTCTAATTTTATTATAAAGGCCTAAAATGGATACCTAAGGAGTTAGTGATGGTTTTGTGGGTTTCTGGAGACTGTTTTAAGTTAAAAAACCATAAAAGTGTATGTTTTTATCATAGTTCACAAGTTTTCAAAACCATGTAAGGATAGATACATATTTATATTTAACCATGTAAGGAAAGATAGTAGGCCTAAGTAGGGAGAATGTTTTCCAAAACAATGAAATTTGGGACACATAGTTCTGTGAAAAAATACAAAAAATTGTAGATCCATTTCACACAATTTCACATAGTTTCGTTAATTGTGTAGTAAAAATGTGTGGGTTCCCCTTTCATACAACAAATCATACATGTATTTCCCACAGTTTGGATAACCATGTGGCAAAAATGTGTGAAGGATAAAATTGGGTGAAATGATGGATTCCCCCTTAATACTCTAGTTAGAAAAAAAACTCATATCATTTTGGATTCTAGCAGAAAATAACCACTTCCTTCCTCTTGTGAAGCCTATTGGAAGAATAAACTATGAATCGATAATGAACATTCTTCTAATGTCCAATCAAAGTTTTTTCTATCTTTCAATATTTGCATCTTTACATTCTCAATTCCTTTTTAAATTTTCATCATTCTTCTTCCTATCAAAGATGCTATTTAGGTGTTTTCTCATATGCCCCAATTTTAGGATGTTGATATGTTCTTTAGATCTAGTTAAATTTAGGGGGAATTTTAGGTAGATACTAGATGAAGGGAGTCTTATGAGTATGTGGTAGGTGGTCAATAACTAACTACTTAGGGTTCATTGTTTTATAAATTTTCATGTGTTCACACTGATTTCATCATTCGTCACATATATAATTAATATGACATGATTATAGTTATTAGAACCATGCTATAAGACCCATTCCATATATGTTAATAATTATTTGTTGTTTTTTCCAAAACACTGACCACCCCAAGTAGGGTGATTTTAAATATTTGGATTTTTAGTGTTTTTTCATGCTTGTTTGTTCCACTGTTTGGGTGACCCTTCACTTGACCCTATCAATGGTATTCCATCTTATTTAAATGAATATTTAAATGTTAATTGTTACTTTTTTAATTATCAAATGAAACGCCTAAGGAAACTTCTTGAAATTTAATAATAAATTGTATATACAAATGGAAATTATATTTTATATATATGACTTGGCCTAATTAATTGTAATAAAATAGCTTTCGTTCATGTCTATATCACCCAATTACATGTTCAATGGAGGGGATCGGAGTGAGCCCTATTAAATTATTATGACTAATATGGATTAATGTAATTTTTTTTGCAGTTCTCTTTATCACACTAATCAATGTAATTGAATTGAACCTTCAATTATTAAATTTATAGAGTATCACTTTTAAATAATTAGTAAATTAATTAACTAAAATGTGTCTCATTATATATTTTTGGATCTTTAAATATTTATATGAGTGGTCATACTCATGTTAGATTTTTTACTCCCAAGGTAATCCCTTGATAAATCATGGATGCCATTTTGATTAGAGTATGCTAGTTTCCATTGTTGAGAACCACCTTTAAACTCAATCCTCATATATCAGTGGCTACCTTTTATGACACCACAATATCAATTCCTTAAAATTATAATATTCCTTCGATACACTCGCTGAATCTAGTGTGGCATCTATGGACATGTAGTTCCTTGGTTACATCCTTGGTCCTAGCCCTAGCTTATCTCATTTTACATTGGATGTAATCCTTGGACCCGTTTAGATCACACTAATATGGAATTACTTGTGGGATACACCTTGTATTTCACTCTCACCCATTATCGAAGATTTAGTTATTACTATGTTTGTGACACTTGTGGTCTAGGTTGTCTTGGTTGCAACGTTGGAATCATTCATTATTATAATCTTCATGGATTCCTTGTTACATCTTGGAACCTCTTCTATTACTGTCATTAAGTGATGTCAATGATATAAATTTCTAATAGAACTTATATATACATAATTAAAACTTAAATAAATCAATGAATTGGTTACATGTTCATACACCTACTGAGGGATGAGGCAAGTATTTGGGTATTTACATTATTATACTATTTTACTTTTATATTTCTATTCCAAAAAAATATTTGAGTTTATATTATATGGACAATATGTTGTAGACACCATTGGTGGTAGCCTACTAAGATTTATCTGACACCCTATCAGGGTTTCTTTTGGTACCTAGGAATACTATATTTATTCAGGTGTTAATAATGGGAAGCACGTCACTTTAGTCAGTTGATTGCTTTCTATAGTAGGATTGAGATGGTAGAAGATGACTAAGCTACAGCTCCAGATTCTTAGGATAGTTTTTGGATTCCTTTTTTCTACTTTTGTATAGTATCCTAATCTACTACTTTGTATTCATGTTTTTCAACATTATATATATATATATAATATCATAATCATCTTTTGTATATTTATATCAATTGCACATGTTGTATTATTATTCCAATCTACTTATTCTATTATTTTAGTTTACTTTTACTGCTTCCATTGTTTACCTATGTTATCATATTTATCCACTTTTCTAAAATCTAGTAATAAGGTCATATCCTCACCATAGACACGCCCTCGGCCCTCCCTACTAGTTGGGAGCCTCTGGAATTCGAGGAGATTTTCTTGATGCAATGTGGTCAACCGGTATTGGGGAAACTTTAGTGGAATCTTGGTCAGGGACGTCACACTATCTATCAGGAACATTTGAAGTATGGTCATATCAGTAAGAACATAGTTTTTATGAACCCTTTTGGAATACCCATACTTCATCATTTTTCAAGGATTTAGGGTGTCTAAGTCATTCATGAATATTCATCATTAACCCATTAAATGTCTTAGTAATAAAATCAAATAAATGGTATAATTTAGAGGTCCCCAAACAACATTATAAAATGGTGTGAGATATAAGAACATAAAAAATACATAATATGGACAAAGATAAAAGTCCCTTAACAACAATAATAAATGTTATGAGATAAAAAATTATAAAATATTGTAATATATGGTTTGGTCATAAAGACAATAAACTAAAAAAGTTGAAGGCCTAAGATACAATTATTTTGGGGATAATTATCTATCTGTAGTGTAAATAAATCTATGATTGGTTTTCCCCTATCATAAGAAAAAATTAATGAACTTTTCCTCAATGAGATATTTTCTGAAATTATACTCCTGAATAGGTGAATTCAGAATATCGGTAAAAAATATTTCTATGATGATTCTTATGTCATTAATCATTTTTGGGAAATTAGAACAAGATATCTCTAATTATTTGATAATTTTAATTAAAATTTTTTCACTAGGTATCCAAAAAAGATATTAATTTCATTTAAAATTCTATATGATAGAAAGATAATGAAATTATATGTACAATATTAATGAGATAAGGATAAAAAATAATACATAAAGATCAAAATATTTTTTCATTGATGATGTATAAAAAATAGATGAATATACTGAGTATAGAGTCTTTACAGGGATTACTTAAATACATATAACAAGACCGATGTAAAAATTGGTTGGATTAGTTTTCTAGGTAGTATAGAGTTCAGTGAGAGGTATCAATTGAATTCTAAAGAAACACCCCCTAAATATTCTCCACCATATGTAAGGGAAATGGAGCCTCGATTGAGGAGGATAACACACGACCCCTTTTTAGGTGGCTAATAGAAATGAATATTATTATGAAAAATAAATTTTTGGATGAGATAAAAGTGGTTCATATTCTATGATCTTTACATCTGATTCACTCATCTAATCACACAATTTAATGGCTATATGATGTTTTTTATTGAGAGCCTTAGAGGAATCCATCATATATTTTAGTAGAAAATTATTATTGTCAAAGGCATACAATAGATTCTCATGATTGTTTATATTTTTTTCATTTTATTATGACTCACTATGTGTTCTTAAATAATCACAAATTTTTGAATCTTCCTACCCCTATACTATATAAAATCTAGAAGTGGTTCTCTCATTTACCAAGAATTAACTCCAAGATAGTCTCTTGGATTAATGTGTAAATCTTGTACCAAATTAGAATTTGTGTCATCCCCTTCATGGGAACTATTTATACTGATACACCCTCACGAGGATCCATATTTTGGAAATATTCTTGTGTTAGATCCATTCAGGGAAGTCCAAACCTAGATGATGAAGAAAGAAAAAAGAGTCTTGGGAAATAATCCCCTTACCAACAACATATTATGAACCCCGTTTGATTAATGTGTCATACTATGATGATATTGAGGGTCTAGTTTCCTTGAATAAATTTTCTTTTACTGAAGAAGAATCTAAATCATGAGATATAATTTTTTCATTGGGATCCGGTTGTCTTGACCCAATTCCATCGAGGTCGTAAATATTGTGTTTGGGGAGGCATATGGTGTTTCCACCTGTTGAATCAGCCAACTCGATATACTAGGTGGATAAGATCCCAAAAAAGATTAGGCATTGTATCATGATATTGAATTAGAATAATTAGCATGTGTAAAGTAAATCCTAGCTTTAGTATCGTTAAATTACTCTTTTAACCAAAATTGAGGGATAAGTCCAGGATGTCGTTCCCCTCCCAAACTAGAAAATGGGAGAGAAGTCACTTGCTGAATGTACTATAATTGATGAGAAAATCTATATAGTGTGTATGGATCATAGATGATTAGTTTATCTAAACTAGCAGAGAATAAAATCATCTTAGATGAACACAATATACACCCTATCATCAATAAAACTACTTCTCTTTATTAACTATTGGAGTAGGGGGTGTGGTGTATGATACCAAATTGAAACAATAATGTTTTCTCATCACGATGACGACCTCATGGACCTAAAAAATATGTGGCCTCATCCCCAGAGACATTGATTAGTCATGGTTGGAATAGAGAACCAGTTACATTAACATCATTTTTGTATTAGTAAAAATCAATGTGCTCACCTATCTAGCGAAATAAAAAAATAATGGGCCCATTGTTTCGGTAATGGGTGTTACCCTGTTGAACATGAATAAGAAATCAATAAATATGAAAAAAAAGTAGGACATGAATATGTTAATAGAACTCCCTATTACAACCAGTATATTATCACTAACATGATGAACCAAATTCTAATACATGCAACCTCCGTAGATAAGATCAATTATTTTAAAAATATGGAAAAAAATACCACTAAATGAATACTTAGAGGTACTTATTGTCTCACCTTATGTCCCTATTACATATACTCTATGGCCTCTAGGATGTACTAATAATGCCCCATTCTATCCTAATATTATCCATATAAAAATCAATGAGGATGTACGGTAAATGGTCGATCCCCTCTTCGACAAAGGAAGATTCTTGCACAATCCTGGAAAGAGATGATCCATCATAGATTCAAATCCTTCTTTAACATCTCCTTCACAATGGTAGGGATATTTCATTCAACGTTCATTCTTAATTTAGGGTCATACCAAAAAATTTTCATAGGTGATAATTAATCATAAATTTACCTAAGGGGATTTATTCCCCAAATATGATATATATCCTATAGGATGATTCCTATCATACCATGGGTCAAATGAATTTTTTTTCCAAGATGCCAGTGACTTATTTATTATCTATTGGGTTATGGTTGATGGTTTAAAATGAAATTAGAAATCAATGTCATCTATTTTATATGGAAAACTTGATGTTTATTCGAAAATTATTTGTGACTGTCTCTTACCGACCATTGGCACACCATTGATCATAATAATTTCTACCCAGGTGTAAATCCCATTTCAAAATGCATCCACCTTTTGGATTGATAGAGAAAGAGTGGATTATAATAGAGTAACTCTGAGTACATTTTTGGCGATCAAGATAAAAACCATCCATACTCATTTAGGAATTATTCGATTTTTTTTTATAATCCTTGTAATAAATCTGTAAACAATTGGATATACTTTGAGATAATAACCTATGATCTTTCAAGGGACGAGGAAAAATAGATATCTAGAAGATTATGGTTGGGAGTGGGAATAATTAAATCATTTTAAATTATATATTCAAATAAAATTATTCTATGTGATAGAGGAATTTTCCAAAGATTAATCAAATTAAAACCTTCCAACATTGTTTTTAGAAAATACATGACACCGTGGATCAATTTTCTGTTTCTTAATAATCATAGCCCTCTGGGAAGCCATGTTAGATGATGTATAGTATATCAAATACATTTTTTCGAAGGAATAAAAAATAATTCATTATAATAAATCTAGAATCATAATAGGGGATTACTGAATAAGAAATGCATATGACTTGGATTTCATCTCATAGAGCTTGTGATCCATTATGGGGTTTTCAATTGTGTGACCCATACATGGTCTCTTGATCGCATGATCCAAATGAAGGATCCTAATCACATGACCAAGATAAGCTCACTTGAATTTCATAATGAATTATTAATCCAGGTGTCAACCAAATACATCACCTAAAATAGACAATGCAACTAGAGACATGATGTGTTGATCGAGAAAACATTCCATGGATTGGTAACATCTGGGTTGAAAGAGTTTTTCAAAAAGAGTAATTGAAAAATAATAATCATGAAACTATATCACACAAATAGATAATCTAATAAGACCACATCAGGCACTGTAATTATTTAATCTTGCAATGAGGCCATGTGATGTTTTCTTTCGAAGTAGTCCCATGAGAGAAAAAATATGAGTTATTTGAAGATTTTAATTCAATGTGAAATAGCCAACCCTTTACTCGCCTATTTATGGATGTGTCATGTAATATAAAAGGTATATTGGAAGGCCAAAAGACACTAGGAATACCAACTAGAGGAATCCCAAGAATCTCAGGTAGGAATTTAAGTCATGATAACCATGTTCTAGTTCCATTGGGCATCACTTCTCGGGGGGCTGGGGGGTGGGTTATATTGGAGCCCCACAAATAAATATCAAAAAATATAGGGTCTAAGTAACACCCCAAGCATATGAAATATTTTCCCAAAAAATAAATTAAGGATAATGCATGGATACAAGGATATTAATAATATTGAGACCACAAATCACATAACCTTAAATAGGATATATAATCACATAATCTTAGGAGCATCAGATGAAGGGGGTATTCATTTCACATGAAATTGATACTGATCACATGAAAGGAATCTGACATGCCAACAGTAATGCATGAAATCCATTTAACATCACATTTTGGTCACATGATAGGATATCAGATGATCCCACCCATTCGTAAGAACGTTATTTATTCAGGTCCACCTAATCTTGAGACGAACTATAGGCCCATCAACTTGATAATGTGACCCAATGTTGGATGAATTATGGAAAATCAAACAAGGGTTTCATGTTATAAAATATTGAAATTATGGGAACCTTATCTAAATAGGGTTATCCTATTTTTTATATTCATGGATTATTCACTTTATGTGATCAATTCATTGATCACACGAAGGCCCTTCTACATGCCATATTGATCTCACAAAGTCCCTTTGACGTGCATTTTGATTTCATGAAGAACCTTAGATGTTCTGATTAGAACATGTGAATACCCTGTTATATGTCAACTCAGTTATATGATGTTTCTCAGAAATATTGATTCAATCATATGAAATATTTTCGGCATCCTAGATTGATTATGTGAAATCCCATTGACAATCCATGTGTTCAAGAAAACTTGTATGATGGAGTGATCACATGTCACTAATTATCACATGGAATAAGGAGGACAACATTAATAACATGTGACTAGATCATATGGACTCTGTTATGAATTATCAGAACACTCCCTCCCATGACTCAAGATGAGATATGGGATTTAATCACCATAAACAATTATACAATTTTAGGTTTTTGATTCTTATAACACCCCCTTAAAACATGAAAAAGACCCATAGATATGGGAGAATAATTTCAAGAGTTGAGGACTTTTTGATTTCAGGAGTCATTAATTAAAAAATTTATGTTGAGTAACTTAATGGATTACATTGTGGGTTTATTCTATTCACATGACCATCTTTGATCATGTGAAGGATCTCAAGAATACTGGTTCAATCATGAAAAGTATATTCTATGCATTTTCTTGATCAAACAATGCCTCAGTAGGTAGATTCCTGAAAAACTTTTATAAATTTATTTTATGATGGAAGAAAATTATCGAGGATTTATGTGATGTAATATTCTCTATTTTTCATGTGAATCAGTCATTCATTTCACATGATCTATTATTTGATCATGTGATAACATGTGAACATGACAGATAGATCATGTTAGTAATTTCAGGAATCTCATCTAGGATCATGTGACAACCCTTAGAAATGTTGACCAGTTCACATAATGTCCCCTAGACATG
The DNA here is from genome assembly GCA_963277665.1 of Viscum album. Lineage (NCBI taxonomy): Eukaryota > Viridiplantae > Streptophyta > Magnoliopsida > Santalales > Viscaceae > Viscum > Viscum album. The sequence goes on from OY728157.1 coordinate 1,440,690,291, forward strand.
TCATCCTTGTCATGTGAAATACCTCTAACATGTCACCGTGAATCATGTGACACCATTTGAAGTGTCATCGTGGATCATGTATTAACCATCATTCATGTTATATTGGTTCAAAATAAGACCATCATACATGTAACAGCCCAAGATTTTATAAAAAATATTCTTTTTAATTTTATTAATGTCTTGTGTTGTACGCTACACCAAAAGGAGCTTGCACAACACACATCCTTGACTTGCCTTGCATTACACGCAATCGCGACCTTCCTCGATAGCGTGTGTTGTACGCAACACCAAGTTTCGCTAAACAACGATATGCTATTAAGATATTATTAAAACTAGCTGTTGTGAATAGTAATAACCACTTTTTGAAATCTTGTAAATTTTATTTTTCAAAATGGACTTCATTTATGGATTCGGAGTGTCGAATTTAGTCTAAGGTGAAATTTTTGTACTTTTCGGATAACTTTCATATTCTGATGAATAGTGAAAATTACTAAATTATAATTAAAAACAACTTTTTTAATCGAAATAATTAATAGTGATAAATCATTAATTTGAGTGGTTTTAAAGTATATTTAGAATATATTTTTACAATTTAATACAATGTTGGTCATTGGATGTAATTTCACATTTAAACCAGACATAAACAAGTGTCAATCTTTTGATAGATATTGTTTCTTAAAAACACGCTATTTGTTTTAACAGAGGGATTTAATTATAAAATTAATTAATGCAACTTCTATGTTATGAATTTGGTAAAATAGACTTCATTTTTGAATTCGGAATATGAAATATAGCTTAGGATGAAATTTTGGCATTTTTCTGAAAACCTTCATTTTTTGATGAATAGTGAAACTACTAAGTGGTAGTTAAAAAAAACTGAATTTTTCATAAAACTTAATTTTACCGCTTTTGTGAATGGAATTTCGAAAATCCGAGAGACACGGTTAATATCAAGGACTAAAATGTGGTTCAATGAGATGAAAATAATTTTTGGTGAATAGTAACTTTTTACTTTTTTTTACCGCGGTTAATAGTAAATAGGGTAACTAAAGGTAAATATGATATTAATATTACCCTAACACATGTCCTATTTCTATTGGACAAGTGTAAATCGACCAAAAACAAACTTAGGAATAAAATATGACCATTTAGGCCCACTTGGATTAGATTAGGACATTTATTATTAATTTATTTAAAAAAGGTTAAAATAGTTAAAATCAAAGTTTAATAAGTAAATCATTTTTCATATGGGGTTATACATAAGATAAATTCGATTGTAAATATTCATTAGAAAGATAAAAAGATTTCCTACATGATGGTATTTTATTTGTAATTTTTAGACATAAAATAATTTAATTTATTAATGACACAACGATGATGCAGTAATTATCTTATTAATGAAATATTGACATAATTGATGTTATAAACACCAAAATAAATGTAATTTGAGATTTTTTATGAATTACACTAATTTTCTAGGTTACTATGATATATTAATGTTGATTTAATCAACTTGGTTCGAATATTTAATTCTGTTATGACTTTCACAAAAATCATAAATCAAATAGTGTCAAAATTGACACAAAATAATTTTTTAAATCAAATATTATATTATTAATTGTTATTGTATTCTTAAAAATATAAGGTTCGGTCAAATGACTTAGATAAGGATATATATATTAATAATAAACAATTTGGGGTTTTTTTGGCATGTTATAGTAAGTGTTTTAACCATATAGTGAAAGAAAACAAAAAGACATGGTAAAAGTTAAATTATTTAACTTAGAGTTAAATCTAATTGATAAGGTTAAAATAATATCCTAAACTTGTCTAAATTATATTGGTTGATAGGATTTAGACCCATCCCCACTTTAGCTTCGAAATAAGACCCTTTGGAACCATTATAAACCGATTTTGACTTTAATATAAAATAATATTTTGAGATATTCCTAAGGTGCCCCTCTCCTCCCCTATAAAAGGACACCTCCTCCCCCTCCTCCTCACACCAATTTGAGCACTCCAGCTCGGCCAACCCCTGCCAAAATTCCTTCTACACTTCCCTAGCAACATCCTAGAGGTTCTGGTCTTCCTCAAAGACCAATTCTAGTGCCCTAAGAGGAGGTCTCAAAGAGGCACTTCAAAGAAGAGGTAATTACCGTTACCAATTCTTTCATCTTTATTTCTTCTTCCACTTATTCTTCTTAGGTTGTTTCATTATGAAGTAATAACATCAGTATCACTAATATACTGATATGTTATTATAAGTATGAAACAACCCTATTTCACCATCTATCCATCCTACGGAAAAAGAAATCACCGCGCGTGCGTACGTACGGAATACCGTCTCCACGCCGTGGTGTAATCTATTTTCCACCACCACCTTACATGGATGGGTATAATGGTGTAAAGAATAACTATACATAGTTATTACAACATCATATTGATTCTGATATATTGTATAATCCACTCCAATTCAATTCAATATTTATAGAAATGATATCATTGCTCGTGCGTATGTACGGACTACTGTCTCCACGACGCGATGAGATTCATTCTCCATGTTAACCATTTAAGAATGATTATAATGTATATATAAGAAATAATAATGAAATATATGACATTATAAAGCTACTGGATTTATGTATATATATACATATGTATGTCATCTACTTACTTCCATTTCAAGATAATAAGGAAAGAAAAACAGCGTTCATGCGTACGTACGGACTACCGTCTCCATGAACGGTGTTTTTCATTTTATTTATCTATCTATTATATATATATATACTGAATATATATGATATATAAATCATATTTTATATTCTGGAAGTAAATCATGATATAAGTAATAATGATGTCAAGAACAACAAGTCAAAACACCTACGATAAATGAAACGATTTTACCAAAAACGCTTATTTAACATGGAATTTACAAAAGAACGGGTAATATAATGTCATAAGTGAACCATATATGATATAATAACAATGAATATGATTCTGTAATAAGTCAATGACATTATTTAAATCATTATACAGGAGGTTCGGACACATACGAAGCAAATTGAACCTAAGGTAAGGGAAATATCTCAATCTCATTTTTATCCGAGATTGTTTATTCGTAAGTATTTACTGGGGTGTATTTTATCATCCACATCCATGTTTACTCAATATGTAATATTATTTCCATCCACCTAAAATTTTTTAAATCCATTTTACCCTTCGGTGAGTTTTTAGTAATACGTATGAAAGGAATCTTTTGTCGTTTTTCGTACGAGGTACTTTTTGACTTTTCCGACAAAAGTACGAAGAATGATTTTTTTAACTTATATGGCACGAACGGATTTCTACTGTTTTATAAAGCCTTATTTTCATGAAGCTTCCTCTAAAAGATTTCATGACTATTTTCAATAAAATCTCTTTCTTTTAAAATTGCATGATGTTTTGTGAAAAGAAATTGATTTTGAAGAAGAAAGGATATTTTCCTCAAGAATTCAATTCAAGTGTTTTATCAAAATTATTTTCCATCTAAGATAATAAAAGGGTTATGTTTTTATCCCTATTATTACATGGATTTGATTATGTTTTGATGGAAACATTTTTATGAATTCCTTTATCTTATATGAGTTTTTTTATGATGTCATGTTGTTTAAGAATCCCATTTTTGTTACATGGGTTATGCGATGATGTATGATTTATGATTATGTGGCACACATAAGAAAGGATTCATTATAAGATGGGTGGGACCTATATCTCCCTCCAATGCATTGGGTAAAGATTTTATATCTCATGAGATAGACATGGCTGGAACGGAAGGTTATTTCGGTTCAGTGATACAGGACTGAAACGAGGAGTGAACTCGGTTCAGAAAGGGACTTTGTCCTCTAAGATAGTCTTGGAAATGAGTCATGACTAACAAGAAATGATTTTCCATGATTATGTGTGCATGCCACAATGTTTCAAGTTTTATGTTATGATTATGGGGATCTCATTTTCACTTCTATGATTTATCCCATGATAAGATATTATGATCTCTTTTGCAGGTTATGATTTCCAAAAGCTATGTTCTTATGTATATGATGTGATTGATATTTCTTTTGTTTACCCTTACTGAGCATTTGAGCTCACCCTTTTATGTTTTCTTTTCCCCAGGATATAAAGAAAGGTTTTAGGTATAAAAAAAAGGGGAAGATCTTTATGGGAGATATTGAAGATCTTTCACCACGATTAGAAGATTACGTTCCAAGTTTCCAAAGACACTAAACTATTACGATCCTTGTGTGTGTGTTTTTGTTATGTACTAAGTATTCCGCAAATGTAATGTAATGTCCATGTACGATAAGCTTCGGGTCTCTACAGTTGGTATCAGAGGAAAGGTTTAGTCAACCTTTGGAAACTAGGATGCGAGAACTTTAGTGAGATCCCTAGAGATATTTCTAAGGTATGTTTAGGGATGTCTCTAAGGTTAAGTATACGTATAGGTTATAGTCCTAGAATTGCGCTAACGATCTTCGAATTTAACCTAAGATGCTAGATATTGAGGATACTAACCCTTTATTATGTTGTTTTCCCTAGCATGATTTTTGCCTCTCACACAATTCTTTTGGGGTTTTAGACGATGGCTGGAACCCGAAGGAACCGTGTTAATGCGGAATGTGATGGGCAATGCAATGATTGTACCCCAGAGCAACCAAACGATATAGGAGCTGGAATGCAAAATCTTGTAGCCATGCTCACACAACTTTCTCAAGCTATGAATCATGCAGGACTTCCAAACGAGCAAAGAAAGGAGCAAAATTCTGTTGAATCCTTCATGAGGCAGCGTCCACCTTCTTTCAGTGGGTCTACTGATCCATTAGTTGCTGAACAATGGATTAGTACTACTGAAAAGATATTTTCAGTTCTTCAATGTTCTGAACATGATAAAGTCATCCTAGCAGTGTATCGTTTGGAAGGAGATGTTGATCAATGGTGGAATCTTATTAAGAATACAAGGAAAAGGGATGAAATTGAGTCTATGGAATGGGACGAGTTCAAGAACTTATTTTTCAATAAGTACTTCCCTCGTATTCTTCGAACAAAGATGGAGAAAGAGTTTCTTGAACTGAAGCAAAGGGACGATGAATCTGTTGGTACCTATGAAACAAATTTTACAAGACTTGCAAGGTATGCTTCTGGAATTATCATCCAACCTGAAAGTAAAGTTGATCGATTTTTCAGTGGCTTAAAACCAAGTCTTCGAAGGGCATTAGCTATAAGAGACTTCAGTAGCTATGAAGAAATTGTGCGTTGTGCTATCAAGGTAGAAATGGAAGTTGGTGTTACATATCCATCTCATGGTTTTGACAAGAAATGAAAGATGGAGTTCAAGGAGAAATCTCAGAATAATGGTGAAAAGAAGATGAATGCTTCCTTATGCACAAAGTGTGGAAAGAAGCATGGTGGAGATTGTCTAAAAGGGACTAGAAAATGTTTTAAGTGTGGAAAAGAAGGTCATCGAGCAGCTGAGTGTCGAAGTAATGGAAAAAGGGTTTCTAATGATAAAGCAAACACTGCAGAGAACGCACCGCCAACACTTCAATGCTTCAAGTGCAAGGAAATGGGGCATTATGCTAATAATTGCCCTAATCCAAGGGTTAGTGATGATCAACATGAGCAACCATTGAAGGCAAAGGACAAAGGGAAATCACATGCGATCACTATTGGCAATGTTGAATATGACAACGATGTGGTGGAATGATTAAGTGTTTATGTAATGGGATTCCAAAATAATGTTGTATCATTGAGTATTGCAATATTTATTGATGTGGTATTCAAAGTGATTGAGATATTTTTTGGAAATAAGATGATATGCGCATAATGAAGACGAGAAAATGAAATGTTTAATAGTATTCATGAGCTCATGATTGATATAAGGACTAAGTGATATCATGGTTTGAGTATATAGAATTTTGAGGATTTTGGTATGTGGAAAGTGTTAACTTTTAACTGCACTCATGTTTTCACTAAGGTATTAAAGAGAATACACGATTAAGGACTTTGAATGTTTGGAATGTGACCAACAAGACATATCTTATGATATGTGGGGATCAACGACAGTATTAAATCTCTGGTAATCGATTTCACTATATTATGAGAGTGGACTGCAGTATTATGTATAAGCCTAAAGATTAGACTGGATTATGTTGGACATAAGTTAGTATTGTTTAAGGATAGAAGATTTTCGATATTATTGATGGGATGTTATAGTAACGTAGGTTTAGAAAAAGGACAACCTGCAGGACGGGCGACAACCCATCGCTTCGGACAAGGCTGTAGGAATCGAACCCACAACCGAAGTGCGACTGGCCTTTATCGCCTACCACTAGCCTACAGGAAGTCCCTGTTTAGTAGAAACTAGTTTTATTATATTAAGCAGTATGATATATGAAGTATAAGCCCATTTTAGGAACCATATGTGATTAATCTCACTATAGATCGACTTATGTATATAATTTTTGCTAACCTTTTGTTTGAGACAGATGGAATGACCCGTCATTCTATCACATGATCTGCTAACACTTCACGAATAACAAATTCAACTTCATTTATTTAAGAGATGAAGTGGAAATTGTTAAAGGCACGAACAACAGTGAGATTGTACCAAAATAAAGTAAGTATTTATTCTAATTCAAATTCTTTAACTTTAGGGAAATGATCTTGAAAACCAAAAATGTTGTCCTAGTTCTCTTATACCTGATGAATCAGATGGTACCTTAGATCGTCACAAATTTATGGATTTGTGATTACTGGCTTTTCCATAGCCATGTTCTCTACCACTCTCCATCAGAACATGATGGTTAGATTTCTCTTCCATATCCATATTTCCACCTATGTGGAAACCCAGTGATTAGTTTATTTGGGTAACCGTTACGTTTCATACTTTTGTTTTTAAAGACTGGTTTTGATATTCCTTTTTACGATGTGGGTTTCTATTAAAGAAACTTTCAAATAGTAAACCATTTATAACCCCGATGAATTTCGAGGGCGAAATTCATTTTAAGGGGGGTAGAATGTAACAGCCCAAGATTTTATAAAAAATATTCTATTTAATTTTATTAATGTCTTGTGTTGTACGCTACACCAAAAGGAGCTTGCACAACACACATCCTTGACTTGCATTGCATTACACGCAATCGCGACCTTCCTCGATAGCGTGTGTTGTACGCAACACCAAGTTTCGCTAAACAATGATATGCTATTAAGATATTATTAAAACTAGCTGTTGTGAATAGTAATAACCACTTTTTGAAATTTTGTAAATTTTATTTTTCAAAATGGACTTCATTTATGGATTCGGAGTATCGAATTTAGTCTAAGGTGAAATTTTTGTACTTTTCGGATAACTTTCATATTCTGATGAATAGTGAAAATTACTAAATTATAATTAAAAACAACTTTTTTAATCGAAATAATTAATAGTGATAAATCATTAATTTGAGTGGTTTTCAAAGTATATTTAGAATATATTTTTACAATTTAATACAATGTTGGTCATTGGATTTAATTGCACATTTAAACCAGACATAGACAAGTGTCAATCTTTTGATAGATATTGTTTCTTAAAAACACGCTATTTATTTTAACAGCGGGATTTAATTATAAAATTAATTAATGCAACTTCTATGTTATGAATTTGGTAAAATAGACTTCATTTTTGAATTCGGAATATGAAATATAGCTTAGGATGAAATTTTGGCATTTTTCTAAAAACCTTCATTTTTTGATGAATAGTGAAACTACTAAGTGGTAGTTAAAAAAAACTGAATTTTTCATAAAACTTAATTTTACCGCTTTTGTGAATGGAATTTCGAAAATCCGAGAGACACGGTTAATATCAAGGACTAAAATGTGGTTCAATGAGATGAAAATAATTTTTGGTGAATAGTAACTTTTTACTTTTGTTTACCGCGGTTTATAGTAAATAGGGTAACTAAGGGTAAATATGATATTAATATTACCCTAACACATGTCCTAATTCTATTGGACAAGTGTAAATCGACCAAAAACAAACTTAGGAATAAAATATGACCATTTAGGCCCACTTGGATTAGATTAGGACATTTATTATTAATTTATTTAAAGAAAGGTTAAAATAGTTAAAATCAAAGTTTAATAAGTAAATCATTTTTCATATGGGGTTATACATAAGATAAATTCGATTGTAAATATTAATTAGAAAGCTAAAACGATTTCCTACATGATGGTATTTTATTTGTAATTTTTAGACATAAAATAATTTAATTTATTTATGACACAATGATGATGCAGTAATTATCTTATTAATGAAATATTGACATAATTGATGTTATAAACACCAAAATAAATGTAATTTGAGATTTTTTATGAATTCCACTAATTTTCTAGGTTACTATGCTATATTAATGTTGATTTAATCAACTTGGTTCGAACATGTAATTCTGTTATGACTTTCACAAAAATCATATATCAAATAGTTTCAAAATTGACACAAAATAATTTTTTAAATCCAATATTATATTATTAATTGTTATTGTATTCCTAAAAATCTAAGGTTCGTCCAAATGACTTAGATAAGGATATATATATTAATAATAAACAATTTGGGGTTCGTTTGGCATGTTATAGTAAGTGTATTAACCGTATAGTGAAAGAAAACAAAAAGACATGGTAAAAGTTAAATTATTTAACTTAGAGTTAAATCTAATTGATAAGGTTAAAATAATATCCTAAACTTGTCTAAATTCTATTGTTTGATAGGATTTCGACCCATCCCCACTTTAGCTTCAAAATAATACCCTTTGGAACCATTATAAACCGATTTTGACTTTAATATAAAATAATATTTTGAGATATTCCTAAGGTGCCCCTCTCCTCCCCTATAAAAGGACACCTCCTCCCCCTCCTCCTCACACCAATTTGAGCACTCAAGCTCGGCAAAAACCTGCCAAAATTCCTTCTCCACTTCACTAGAAACATCCTAGAGGTTCTGGTCTTCCTCAAAGACCAATTCTAGTGCCCTAAGAGGAGGTCTCAAAGAGGCACTTCAAAGAAGAGGTAATTACCGTTACCAATTCTTTCATCTTTATTTCTTCTTCCACTTCTTCTTCTTAGGTTGTTTCATTATGAAGTAATAACATCAGTATCACTCATATACTGATATGTTATTATAAGTATGAAACAACCCTATTTCACCATCTATCCATCCTACGGAAAAAGAAATCACCGCGCGTGCGTACGTACGGAATACCGTCTCCACGCCGTGGTGTAATCTATTTTCCACCACCACCTTACATGGATGGGTATAATGGTGTAAAGAATAACTATACATATTTATTAAAACATCATATTGATTCTGATATAATGTATAATCCACTCCAATTCAATTCAATATTTATAGAAATGATATCATCGCTCGTGCGTACGTACGGACTACCGTCTCCACGACGCGATGAGATTCATTCTCCATGTTAACCATTTAAGAATGATTATAATGTATATATAAGAAATAATAATGAAATATATGAAATTATAAAGCTACTGGATTTATGTATATATATACATATGTATGTCATCTACTTACTTCCATTTCAAGACAATAAGGAAAGAAAAACAGCGTTCATGCGTACGTACGGACTACCGTCTCCATGAACGGTGTTTTTCATTTTATTTATCTATCTATTATATATATATATATACTGAATATATATGATATATAAATCATATTTTATATTCATTAAGTAAATCATGATATAAGTAATAATGATGTCAAGAACAACAAGTCAAAACACCTACGATAAATGAAACGATTTTACCCAAAACGCTTCTTTAACATGGAATTTACAAAAGAACGGGTAATATAATGTCATAAGTGAACCATATATGATATCATAACAATGAATATGATTCTGTAATAAGTCAATGACATTATTTAAATCATTATACAGGAGGTTCGGACACATACGAAGCAAATTGGACCTAAGGTAAGGGAAATATCACAATCTCATTTTTATCCGAGATTGTTTATTCGTAAGTATTTACTGGGGTGTATTTTATCATCCACATCCATGTTTACTCAATATGTAATATTATTTCCATCCACCTAAAATTGTTTAAATCCATTTTACCCTTCGGTGAGTATTTAGTAATACGTATGAAAGGAATCTTTTGTCGTTTTTCGTACGAGGTACTTTTTGACTTTTCCGACAAAAGTACGAAGAATGTTTTTTTTAACTTATACGGCACGAACGGATTTCTACTGTTTTATAAAGCCTTATTTTCATGAAGCTTCCTCTAAAATATTTCATGACTATTTTCAATAAAATCTCTTTCTTTTAAAATTGCATGATGTTTTGTGAAAAGAAATTGATTTTGAAGAAGAAAGGATATTTTCCTCAAGAATTCAATTCAAGTGTTTTATCAAAATTATTTTCCATCTAAGATAATAAAAGGGTTCTGTTTTTATCCCTATTATTACATGGATTTGATTATGTTTTGATGGAAACATTTTTATGAATTCCTTTATCTTATATGAATTGTTTTATGATGTCATGTTGTTTAAGAATCCCATTTTTATTACATGGGTTATGCGATGATGTATGATTTATGATTATGTGGCACACATAAGAAAGGATTCATTATAAGATGGGTGGGACCTATATCTCCCTCCAATGCATTGGGTAAAGATTTTATATCTCATGAGATAGACATGGCTGGAACGGAAGGTTATTTCGGATCAGTGATACAGGACTGAAACGAGGAGTGAACTCGGTTCAGAAAGGGACTTTGTCCACTAAGATAGTCTTGGCAATGAGTCATGACTAACAAGAAATGATTTTCCATGATTATGTGTGCATGCCACAAAGTTTCATGTTTTATGTTATGATTATGGGGATCTCATTTCCACTTTTATGATTTATCCCATGATAAGATATTATGATCTCTTTTGCAGGTTAAGATTTCCAAAAGCTATGTTCTTATGTATATGATGTGATTGATATTTCTTTTGTTTACCCTTACTGAGCATTTGAGCTCACCCTTTTATGTTTTCTTTTCCCCAGGATATAAAGAAAGGTTTTAGGTATAAAAAAAAGGGGAAGATCTTTATGGGAGATATTGAAGATCTTTCACCACGATTAGAAGATTACGTTCCGAGTTTCCAATGACACTAAACTATTACGATCCTTGTGTGTGTGTTTTTGTTATGTACTAAGTATTCCGCAAATGTAATGTAATGTCCATGTACGATAAGCTTCGGGTCTCTACAATACATTCTTGTAAGATCATTCATCGACCCTCAGACATGTAAGGATGTTCATGCAAAGACCACTGGACATGTGATCATGATCATGTGAAAAAATATGGACATTCTAGAATGATATTTTGATAGACTTTGGACATTCCATTTGGTTCATGTGATTACCCCACACATGTAAACCATTTTAGGTAGACACTGTTAGACATGTTATCTTGGTTCATGTCATAGTTTTCATAAGCATGTTTTAAAAAACGACCCTTATTTATGTTAGATATATCATACATCAACCCTCGGCCATGGAAGTCATATCATGCGAAGACCCTTGGACATGTCATCCTACTAACACAATAGTACTTGGATATGCCATCTTGATTATGTAATGAAATTGGTAAATATCATTCAGTTCATGTGAAAGGCCCAAGAAATTTTTACCATGTCATGAAGAAACTCATATACATGTAGGGAAAACACTATAGGAAATGTCAACTGTGTCCAGAAGGCACACTGATACATGTACCATGTGATCCTCCAACACTGAAACTTCAATCCAGTTACCCTATTGTAAGGAGTGTGCCTTAATATACTTGGGTAAATTTATTATTCAACACTATTCATTATTGGATTTCAAAAGTTTATTTTTCATATATAAACATGTTCAATAGAACTCTCATGGTCCTTAATCTCGGTCTATCGAAGGGAAAAGATAGATATGTGATGTGGGCCTGCTCCTTGATTTAAGTCCCTTGACATTCTGTTTACTCTAAACCAAAATACCCACCACTTAGGGGTCTACCATATTTCTTCATCGATCAAAGGATTTGAATCTACATTAAACTATGAGGAATTTGGTTCATGTAGTAAATGGGGTATATTGGAAACCTCCCTCTGGTCTAACCTACATATCAAACACTCTATCTAGGATACTTTAATTTGTGATTCCCACATATATATGCGGTGAATCTAATCACATTTTATCTCTTGTTTCTCACATGGATCATGACTCAAGTGAGCATAGGGATTTAAACAATTCACATTACTAGGATCATAAAAATACCCCAAATTGGAGAAACCTCCATGTGTATGTCCCACTCAACAACATGATCAAAATTCCTCCATACATGGGAATACATTTTAGTATTAGTTCTTATGGTATTGGCATCTTTTCAATCCTTAGAGAACTAAAACTCACCCATTAGTAGGTTGATGAAAAACTAGACAATGTGGAATCTGATTCTCACTATAAAAAAGATACATAGGATTCATTCCTAAGGCCCAACATCCATACCTATTGCTTAAATTCCTATATTTACATCCTCTTCTCAAGATATTAAAAAATTTATATTAGAACTAAATTAACTACATGGTATTTGATTCCTATTATCATAGGACACATTGGATTACTCTTTGATGTTCATTCCCAATCCCAATATTCCAACAACTTTACATTATAGTAGTTTACTCTAGTGTGCGAAGCCATATGGATTTTAAAAACAATCAGTTCCTCACTATCATGAAATAAATGGGTATACCATGATGCATAGAGATCGTTTCTTTAAACAATGACCTATTTTATGTACAACGATTCAACAACTGATCATTTTATTAGGGTAACCAGTCCTGTATCAGGATTTGGGTAAGACTCAAGGACATATTTTTAATCTATAAGAGAGTCTCGTAGTTGGTAATAATTCACCCCCAAAAGGGTGCGATGAACCTGACCTCCCATACTCTCGAATAATGTGAGTTACTAAGTGTCATTAGGATTGAAACCCCAAATAACTACACACCTTTGTATACTAGGATCATGTTCGTTATAGATTTCGGAGCCATTAGGAGTTTCTATGAGATTCAAATATGAAAAATCTGAAATATCATAATATAGAAAAACATTTCATTGGGAATGACATCACATGACACTGATTGAACCAAGGTAATTGAAAAATCATTTTTATGTGCTTGAATATAAATGTTTTATTTGAACTCACATGCCACCTTAGGATGATCTAGTTTATTCTCTACGAATAGTGAAATAAGAATATAAATATCTGTCTATTATAACACGTTTAATTATGTGATTATTATTAATCAAAATCCATTACCGCATATTAATTATATAAAATATCATTTGAAAGGATCCAAGTTGTTTTCAAATATTGACTGGTGATCAAGTTCTTTTTAATTCTGATTGATACAAAATGATATTCTAAATATGTATTTTTAAAGAAATTAAGGATATTTTTAGTATCTATTCATATCATTTTAGAAGATAAATACACTCAATATTTTCATGTAATTTAGGAATATAATTTTTTATTCATTCAGGGACTATTTTATACTAATCTTTATAGATGATATTTGTTTATACATAATGAATACAAAAGAGAATAAAAACAATATTTTTCTTGTATTGGGAACATTTAGAGGATATTTTGTTTATATAAATGTATTTAAATTTTAAATTTTTATTTTTGGGGTTAAAATATTTTGGAATGTATTTATAGAATCTATAATTTTGATGGAATATGATAAATTAAACGGTGAAATTTATTTAGAAGTACTAAGGAATATATTTAGGATTCATAATTTCTTAGTATGTGTCAAAAATTTATCATTATATTTTATTGGATTTTTAATAGAATCATCTATGGATGGTCCAATGAAAAATGGTGTGAAATTATTTTTTTTCTAAATAATAAGAATTATAATTCCATTAATTGAAAATTATTCTTTCTGCCGATCCCATCCTGTTCTTTCCAAATCTAAAAAATGTGTTTAATGTTTTTTTATTCCTATTTTATGGGACTTGGATATTTTTTGAAATAGGAGCATTGTCTGTTAGACTATGTCCCTTGGAAACACCAGACTCATGAGAGGAATTATCCAACCCATGTTATGTATTTAGTCACATAAGTGTATGTTTTGAAGTGATAGAGTCACTTCTTATTTGATAAACAACGTTTAATATAAGAAAAAAATTAACGACTCAAGTATATCTTCTATCAATGGAATATAAATATTTAGAATTGGATATTTATTCAATACCTATAATCAATTGCCTTTGAGCTTCTCTATTCACTTTAAAAGAGATATTTGGTCACCGATTATCTTAATAAGACGGATCAAAAATAGAGGGTCAAGGAATAAAATGATTTCTTGTGGATAATGACTAATATATATGAGATTTTTTATACTATCATCAGTAAAAAACATGAGATATTTTCATATCTTTTTAATCTTGCTTAATCATCCATTGAAATGATAAATGACATGAAAATATCTAATCATGACTTTATTATCATTTTGGAGAGACTCAGTGGTGGGGAGATCATAAAGAGATGGTTATAATATTTTGATTAATTTTTATTTATGGAATATAGAATATTCCCACTATTACGTGGGAAAATGTTATAAAATATTATCACTCATCTTTTTGGGTTGTCCCCCTAAGAATCTATAAGATGTATCATAGCTGAATAATAATTTTACGGGACAAGATTTAAATTTCAGGGCATTGGTTTTATTTATTAACTTTTTACTTTTTTGTGGGTTATGATAGAACATCAGTAACCAACTGACTAGTTGTATCCACATACTATACACATGTAGAAAAATATAAAACATCATGATGTATGTAATGATGAGAATATCTAAATTAACATGCAGTAGAGATATAGTTTGGGTGATTGTTGGTCACATTTCCATAAAAATTAATTTTTTACTCTTTTAGTATCTAATTTTATTATTGATTTTCATAAGATATATATTTATGAAATCTGGATGCTTTACAAGGTTATGAATAGTACTATTCCAATTTGGGACACAATGTTATCCTATAGACAATGTAAATGATTGCAAAAAGATCTAAATACATTTTGTAATTGATTTAATATATTAATCCGTAATGGTATGGTTATTCAGAGAAGTCTATTAAAATACTAGAAGATACTCATATGGCATGCATACTTTATTTTGTTACCTCCTAGGAGGGTCACCTGGTGCTCATTGACTTTTCAAATGGCAAAAACAATCATTCACCTACCCATATGGATTGTATGATATACTCAACAATATCCCTTTCCATTTTCTATTTTTCTAGATACATATTGGTGAGTCTTCATTGATTAATCCTAGAACAGTTTAAGAGGAATATTATTAAGCGGTTTATATATATATAATATCTAAAAAATACTATACTAATCATAGGGAAATACCATTAGAATTATGCCTTAGGGATAATAAATTTCATTATGTTTTTCTTCAATTAGATCACTAAATGATGAGAAAATAAGATAATCCCACTCCCTGATTTATTGAACCATTCAATCCACTATAGAAAATAAGAAATATAGATTATAGGTTGGAATTTACTCTACAATTTAATTCTATGTAAACCATATTTTTTCATTTGTGAGGAACTAAGAGACCAATAATACTCATTTTATTCAGTTATACGATATGCAATTGGAAGATGATTATCACTTTATAGTGTAAATTATTTGTATCATTGACTAATGTGAGGAATGTATTCATTATATATGGATACAATGGATTTATAACCAACTTCATGACAAAACCTTAGAAAGTGATGTTTTGGTTTCATCTCAAAATAAAAAATTAACCTTTTTATGGTCTCATTGAAGATTATTAGGGACGATAATCTAGGTGTTGATGAATTTTTAATGAACGTTTTTATTTAAGAGATTATTTCATTTTAATTTGTATCTTTGCATCTATTTAATTATGAATTTAGTGGTTTAAAAGGGATTTCATATATAATGGAAAGTAAATTAGTGGTGTATTGATGAATGTGGGATAAAGAGTATGGTATATTAAGGGACCCAAAGTCTCTATATCTAAATCCCAAAATCTAGGTTGAACATTTATGACCGTCAAAAGATGGGTGGATACCCACCCATTTTTTGGTGAGTTCATGTAGCCATGTTTTTAAATCAATAGAGAAATATAAATTTTGGTTTTTAATTTATAATTATAAAACCCCTTTACACCTAATTTTTGGGAATTTTTTTCCTATAAGAAATGTTAATACCAGTTTATTATTTTCTCTACATTACCCTTTGATTAACTATTTTTCTCCTTAATTAGATACATCCCCAAGTTGTAATGGAAGTCCATTATTGATGAACCTATTATGGGGAATCCATTAAAGACATATTTTTGTCCAATCCATTAGTATTGAGTTAATTCCATAGTTTATTTATTTATATAAGGCTTTAAATAAATATTATCCTTTGATCGTTGTTTAGATAAATTAATTTCTTAGTGTGTTCTAGATGATATCAATGAAAGGCTCACATAATTTCTTATAATTTCAATTTCTTATAAATTTAGTAAACCAAATACATTTTTTCATTAAACATAGGCTTATTTAATAAGTTAATATTAGGCATAGTATCTTCATTATTCAATTGGTTTTTTATTGATTAGTCTATATGTGACCCCTCCTTTCCACTCATATCACTACGAAAATTTAGATTGCAGTAGTGTACGATATATTGAAGAATAACCTAGGAGTAAGTTACCATTAACATAATTTTTTAAAAGTATTTTATTTAAAAAATAAATAATAGATTTTTTTCATGAATTACCTATTATTATTTGTGGTTCATATCATCGCACACACCATTGAATTATTTATTATTGATTATAGATTGGTTTTCTATGGATTCATGCTATATTAATAAGTATGATGCTTTGAAACGTTTCTTTGATCATTTAATTGATAATTCTCAACATGAAATCCATAATATGAATGAAATTATTAGGTAAATATCCTTTTTAAATGCTTAAGGAAATTATATATATTATGATCGGTAAATATTGCATTAACATGATTGTTTTTTTCATATAAATCCATTTCATGTCATGATAAAAGTGGAAATATATTTATATTTATATAACAACTACATATATAACTATATATATATGATCATATTTCTCCTTTAAATTATATAGGCCTCATATAAAGGATATATGTGTTTGTGTGTGTGTGTGTGTGTGTTTGTGTGTGTGTGTGTGTGAATATATATATATATATTTTTACCAATGAGAAGAGGGGCTTCAGATTTCAGGATCAATATGGATGTGTGTGTGTAGCCTCTTATAGAATACATAATAAAATCATTATCGAGTTTTTTCGTTATATTATAATCCTCAAAGTATGCTATTTTTTATAATATTCCTCATTAACATGATAGTTAACCATGTTTTATTATTGATTAAACATGATAGGAAATCACACCAATTTTATATGATCAATTCTATAATTGGAAAATTATTCCTTATTTTCTTAATTTCATAGACACTCTATGTTTCTATAATGTACACTGGATTTTATGATAAATGGGTAGAGGTGGTGTGGTTACCTCCTATAACGTAAACTATACACACTATGCATGTGTTCCTTTATAATTTGTATAGACTTTACTATAAATAAAATGGGTAAAATAAAGGCTCTTATTAATGACAGATGGTGGATGAAAGAGTTAAGAGTTATGATGCACTATATGGGATGGTGATAGTTTTATTTAGAGATGGATATAGGCTAATTATGATATTTATTTTAATTTTACAATATGGAATACCATACACTTGTACGAAGAATTGTTTCTCTAATTATTTTGGATAATTTTTATATTATGAGTTATTTGGTAACCTGTTTTTATTTATTTTGGATTTGATGATTTCTTATATTTATATAAATATATAAGTGAGGATGTTCTTTTATCCAAGAAAAATAGTTACCTCTAGTTTATAGATTATACCATTATGTTAAAAGGTTTTATTTATATTATGTTCCACATATAAATAGTTAAAGATACATTTTGAAAGATCTCATATATGTTTTTAATAACAAAATATAGTAAATCATTCCCCATGTTTTTTAAATTATCCCTTTCAATTTATGCTAGACTATGGCGATCACGAAGTGAAACTTATGCCTTATGATAGTTTTTGAAGGATTACTTCTCAATATATGACAATGTTGTTACATTAAACATATAGATTCATTCACTACTCATTAATTTATTATTGTGAAATAGTGTTTGTAAATATATTTTTTACAATTTATTTTTTATCTATCAATATGAGCTTCACAATAATTTTTCAAGCATCAACCCTAAAAAATGATATTTTATATCAATGTGATTTAATAATATTTTTATTTTAGTAAAAATAAAATTAATTTTGGTTATATTAACCAATTCTCATATAAAACTATTAATTTTCATTCAAATCAACCAATTTCAGTTTCATTTAAATTATTTGTGTATATTTTTGGGTGGATAAGAAATACATGGATTCTATTTTGGTTAATCATATAATTTTTTTAAATTTAATTCCTCCAGAAAATTTGTTACCCAAAATATTACTGTACCTACTGCTGATATTAGGTCATAAAAATATCTTATCTATTCAAAATTTTTATAAACTTATAGATCATGTTACACTTTTTCTTCCATAATTCAACCCTTAATTAATAGTTTATTTAATTTGTATTATAAATCCATTAAATCCTTTCATGTGTGACTCGATTTGGTAACTTTGAAACCGTAAAAATATGGTTATAGTATAGAAAATATGAGGTCTTATTGTAATTGGGCACAATATAATTCCAAAAAAAATATTTTAAACTCATTTTGATTAAAACATTTATATATATAATATTATTATTTATTTTTCACAAATAATTATAGGAATTAAAAAAATGGAATTATACATTCAAAACATAATAAATATTTAAAATATTTAAATTATTCATAGAAATTTACACTTTTTTTATGATAAATTATTTTCTCAAGAAGAATTAAATCACACGAAAAATGTAAATATAAAAAAATTTATTAATTTAATCCAAAAAAATAATTATTTATATAATCTTCTTCACCAATAAAAAGTACGTCCCTAACGTAAAAAATTTTAATGATAGGTTTTTTACTCATTTATTCTATAGAAAGGTTATTGTACGATTCTTTTTGAAATTAAAATTTTTTATATCAATTGTATAACATATAATTCCATTTATTTTTTTCTTGTTTTAATCTTTCTGTAGTCTTATTCAACATTAACACACATTTTTTATCATTATTAAGGATAAATTGTATAGATTGATTACTTTATACATCATATTTTTAAAACAAATAAAAACTAAAGATAAATCATGATTGATGGTATATACCTTGTCACAATTTGTGTAGGATTAACCATGATTTGTTAATAGTCATTTACCCATGGTTTAGTGCTTGAAAGTTCATGCATTATGTTTCTCCTATTGTAATCTTTCTTGATTGAATGAAACATACTGTGATTATGTTTAATTAATTTAAAATATAAAAAATAATTATTTAAACATTATGAAATTTTAAAAAGGAATTAAACAACATATTAAATAGAGTTATAAAATTTTGAAATATTAAAAAAATAATTCAATCAATGGAAAAAAATTAAGAAACACTTAAAATAATATGTATCTCCCTTATTGGCTATATAATGAGATTAAATCCATATGTATGGTATCTCATGTGAAAAATATTATACAACGTTTTATTCTCCTTCATTCTAATATCTATCTCATACACACACATTAAATATCACTCTATCTCACTCACACTAATTATATGGTTCAAGGTGACTTTAATAATTAGGCAATCCTTCCAATGAATTAGGGGATTCATAGTAGTCAATGGATACCCTTGGTGGAAGGAATGATTTTTTCATTTTAGTGATCATTTTCAACTATAGTAAAGATGAAAAATCATTTGGATACAATTTGGAAAAGTTACATTCTTCATTAACATATTTTCAATATAAAATTAATGGTTGGATATTGGAAAAATTGTTTTTTATGTTTTGTTGTTCTCTATTTGGATAAAAGATTCCCCCTATAATATAATTTTGTGGTATAAAAAATACATCAAATTTATCTGTATTGATGTTTTAAATTGATAAAAATCTATAAAGATTAATTTTATATAATGAAAATTTATTTTATAATAAATATTCATGCTTAATGATTATTTTTCACACCCTGATATATAACTAATTAAAACAATAATTCTTTTATAAATGTCAGAGAACTACTTCATGGTTTGTGAAAAAAGAAATCAAAAGTGTTTCCAAAAATAGAAAATAATTAATGTTTTACACTATAGTTTTATAAAAACATGAATGGTAATTATTAAAATTATATTTCTATAATAAATCCAAGACATAGTTGAATAAAACTAAGTCATGGAATTTTGGTTTCAAATAGATGATATTTATATGGTTGATGTATTGTAAAGAAATTATTTCTAGATAAATATTAAATACATTGAATGTTTTGGGATTGGGGGGGGGGGGTGAATCAATGAATTAAAATTATTTATGATTATTAACTTCTTACCTTGGAAAATTAGTTTCAATGATATAAAAAAAGTTTCGTTACAAAAAATATTTTTTATCATAGAATTCTATAATGAAAATTTACTTAGTTAACTAAGATAATTTAAATATTAAATTAAATAAAGTGAACACCTATATTCATATGGTTCACCATTGAAAATGCATGGAAACTTCCTCGGCATGTAATGACATCCTTCATTTCTATGTTGTCCAATAGTATCATCCACTGAGAAAAATAATTTGTATTTATCCTTTTGTCTGAATAAAAATGTATTATGAAAAGTGTGATGTTCTCCCACACAATAAGAGAATAATAATAAAAGTATATGTTAAATATTTATTTTAATATTTATTTTAACTCTCTAAAAATTTTCCACGAGTATCAAAATTTTTCCCCTTCTTCATCACTCAGACTGTTTGATTATATAAACATGAATTTCTTTTACATCACCCAAAATAATCCATATTATATTAATCATATATTTCAATGTGTATATGAGTATTTTGTTATCAAAATATAAGAAACAAATCACTACCATACGTCACAACCAAATCTGTTCATATTTTCTTTAATTAAATGTTCGATATTTAATTTTATCATTTAAAAAATGCGTTGATAACAATTGATACCTTGGATTCACTAATATGGGTGTATTATTATTCATATATACTATTTTATTCTCCTATTACACTATAAAAACTGATATATTTTCTTGTAAAAATGTCACTACATAAATTTTCTTTAATTTAAAAATTAAAATTAAAAAATAAATCTCCAATCTTATGTCCCATCATATCTTTCTTCATTCTCATCCTTTAAAACTTAAAATACCTTCAAACCCCATTCGTTATGTTAATTTTTGGTTAGGGGTCCAGATTTTGTATCCCATGTGCAAAACAATACAAGACATCAAAACCACTAAAGTATTATGTTAAAGAAAATCCCTGACATAAACATGTATAATATAACACCTGATCTTCAAGAATAGTAATATTTTTTTTAATATTAACAATATTTCATTGCACGTAGCTTTATTTAATATTATGATTGAAACAAAAGTTCAGTTTTTTTAAATTTATTAAGATTAAATAATTTCTATTTATAAAATAAACATGTCAAAATTATATTCAGATGAATTATTTTGATTTTTAACAAATAGTTGATTATTTTGTGATTATTTAAAGACTAAAATTTTTCAAAAAATTTAAATTTTATAAATTAATAATATAATAATAATAACATGAAAGGCCATGAGTTTTTTATATATTCTTAATATATTTTATATGTATGATAATGTTTATAAAATATTATTTGGAACATAGAATTATATTCTTAACAATTTATAAAGCTAAGTAATGTTTTTGTCCAAATAAAAACTATTTTTTATTTTTTTCCTTTTAATATAATATGTACGAGGTTTTTTTGAGTGTTGTTTTGGTTTTAAAGACAAATAATTATCATTTTATTTAAAATAAATCAATTAATTTCATTGGAATAAAAATTTTATAGGTCATAGTTAATTGTATGGGTGAATTATATTTTAATAATTAAACCGATAAATAAATTGGTGGTGTAAACGATAGAGAGGTACAACTCAAAAATATGATACACTCAAAGTAAATAATGGAAGAATATAAATAAGTAAATTAAGTAAAATAATTTCATTAATTAATATTTTAAAATTAAATATCAAAATCATAATTTGATAATGAATTTCAATAAGATTACACAAGGTGTCCCTATGTATCATCCTCTAAAAAAGGCTTGAAGGGGTTATACAACCACTTTGTTTTAATTGGATTCAAGAACCAAATGGGAAAAGTCTATTGGGTTTAATGATAACTAAGAATAAAAAAAATTATACATTTATTTTTAATGGAGAAGAAAGAATCTAAGAGAACTATTTATTTAAAATAGATAAAGTTAGAACCTAATGATGAGGAGAGAGAAAATAGATGTTTTTTACATTTCAAGAAATTATTTAAAATGTGATATATACTCTCACATAAATATAATAAAATTAATAAAAATTAGATACCGAGAAGATAAAATTTATGGAGAGAGATGCAATAAGTTATACAAGATATTATAAAGGATCAAGGATTAATAGAAAGAAGGGAACAATGAATTAAAAGAATATATATATTAGATGATTCTTGATGAAGGTCGATAATGGTCACACCATTGGATGGTTCCCTTTAATGACCAAGTATCCCATGGATGAATATACTCATAATATTATTGGGTAAATGATGAGAAATATTTGATTTTTGAATCATTTTGAATATTGAGGAGGCATTGGAGATTAGAGAGCAGTTCATTTTATGTGCACTTAAATCTGACGATGATTTAAGACTCCAAATACATCCATTCATAGCCATTTTGGTCACCCAGGTCATCTAAGGATAATGTGGGACCATTTTGACTAATAATAAATCTATCTAGAATGTTCTAGAATTCAACTATTGGGTAGCCACCTGATACCACTAGACAATTGGTCTGTATGATTGTAGCTATCGTAAGTTTAGATCCTCTTTTGGATTCCCAATAAGCCTCCAATAGCTGGCTGATTGGGTGTTACTAGAGATTGGTGATTCTCCTTGAACCACTAGCCAAATGATGCACTCTTAGTGGTTGGTCAGTGCTACATTTCTACACAAGAATTTTAAAAGGTCCTTTGATCCAACATTAAAAGTCTTCTTTAGTCCATCTTACTTATCATCCCCATTCATTGAATTAAACATAATAAATAAAATAGAAAAAACATAAAACAATTTAAGATAATATTGTTTTTCTTATCATTAAAAAAATAAGTATTAGTGTCATTGATATCCCCCATTTGATGATAAAAAAACATGAAATAAAATCCTGATAAGGATGTAGTAAATTATACAAATAAATGAGTTACTAAATAACCACGAAACAACATCTCCCCTTTGTCACACATGAAAATAATGTTCCCCCTTGATAAAACACTAATATCACTTTTGACTAATATTTAATTTCTCCCTTATATATCATTAACTTCTCCCCCTATGAGATTATAAATAAGAAGCTTAAAAATAACTATGGTATGATCTGTTTATATAAATTATTTCCCATTTCATAACAGTATTTATAAAATATTTAATTAAATTTTAATAAAAATAATAAAAAAATAAAGGGATAACATTTTAAAGATAACATTATTTAGAATAAAAGGTATAAAAATTTATTCTCAATAATTCATGTATAAATTTAAAAATTAATAACATGCTTAAAAAATATAAATAATGAGACATGAAAAAAATACCTTCATAAATAGAAAATTTTAAAATAATTGATTTTGGAAATTTAAAAAATATGTTACAAGAATTATAAAAAAATATTATTACCAATTTTGACGATCATTATAAGATATATAAATTAAAAACATATATTTAAAAAATATTATATTTATATAACATGATAATAAAATGATCAACCATTAAGAACATTCATAGATAACATAGAGGAGGAAAATAATGGATCATCAAAACAAATCATCCAATATAAAAAATTTATGTATAAGATAATTCATTGATTTTAGATTAATTAAATTTGTTGTATTTATTAAATATCTATCATTTGATATTTCTATGAAGTTTGGTGGTTAATACCTATAATATATTAAAAATAAGAGCCTTTTGGTACCAAAATTTTGGGTTTGGTAATGTGAGAAAATAACAATTGAGACGGTGAAGCAATTTTAGGTCTAATCAGATTAGATGATAGATAATTATGAACCCAAACATGTTTATAATGAGAATTTATTGAACAAATTTGAGAATAATGATGAATATAATTGGGTATTCCATATCTATAATTTTTACATCTACATTTATAAATTAAATTATGATATTTCAACAACACATGAAAAATTAATTTGGAGTAACATCTCCCCCAATAGTAGTATTTTTTTATGGTATTTCATTATTTTAAATACAAAAACCAAGATTATTTATTTTTAGTACATTGATAATGAAGAATAATGATGAGATTTTTTCACCATCAATTAATTTTAAAATATATATTTAGATATCATGGATTTATTTTTTTCAAAAAATCAATATCCAGTTTATTTTTTTAATTTAAAAACTATTTCATCTTTTTAATTTATAAGAAGAAATTTTTCATTTAAACCATATTATTATTTATTTCCTAGATAATTTTATAATGAATAAAATTGAGGAAATATTTTTTGTCATCATTAAAATCATATTCAAGTTATACATATCATAGGGGACTTGATGAAGAAGAGAAAGAAGCATATTATTGAGAAGGAGAGTGATATATAGTTCAACTAACATCATTACCATACTCGATGTGTGCAATCAAGAATTTATTACTCGAGTCACTTGAAGAAGAATGAACTCTCCAATTTGATACATTTTTAAATTGATTTTCTATCTTATTGTTTTTATCCTCTATTTTTTGGATTTTTAAATATATACCACTATAATGAATTTTTTAATTCAAAGAACGTAACCTAAAAAAAGTTAATTAGATATTTATTTTTATCTTTTACAAGATATTTCATAATATTTAGAAAATTATTCACCATTTTCAAAAGTTTTTGAAGTTAATCTATATCATCCGTGTCACTTTTCTAAAGAATAATCATTTTTTTATTTATTTAAATTTTATGTTTTTCTTGGTTTCCTCAGATTCCTACAAATAATTTTTTTTATAAAAATATTCTTTAAGGGTAAACAGTAACAAAATATTTAAAAAGGATTGACAAAAATATAGTGCATCCACAATATTCAAAATTCAAAACTCAAAGGTCATCATCTCCCTTCTTTCATCTTGAGTCAATCACCTGCCTTGAGTTATACACCCATTGCATTACCATGACCTTATGCCTCCCCATTATCATAATACCGAACAGAGCCAAATGAATATTTTTCTCGTACTTACTGGAGTATTCGTCATCGTCATTAATATCATCCTCACCGATCCCTTTACACATCACTTGCGAGACCTTCCACCAGAGTCCGTCATCCCAGTCATAAACAAATTCATTATTCGAGTCCTGATACTAGTCATTAATGATCTGATGATCTCTTCTTCTTCCATTTTATTTATATCTTTGGATTCATGGATTTCCATCACATTGGGATCCTAAAAATTAAGTCAAACCCATATGATTTTCTTCAAAAGTATTTCTATGGATATATCAACACTAAGGGAATTTTGAGTGCTGAAAATGTTATTTAATCTTGTAAAAATAATTATAGTGTATTCATTAGAATTTATAGGGAAACATTAAAAATCCTGATGACACATATCCAATATATTTTTCTTACTTAATCATTTCATTATGTGTGACTTATAATAATACTAATATTTTAAAATCTATTTACAAGAATATAAAGTGATTAAAATTATTATGATCTGGACCATAATAAAAACTATTATAAATATTTCCATCTAAGTAAAATGACAAAATGTCTTCATGATTCTATTATTAATATAGTATAGTTGTTGGGGTATAATCAACCATAACCAATTTATGAAACGGATATGTAATTCTTTAATGAAAAATTTACATTTTTGTTTTCCAATAATAATAATTATTTCAATCCAATATATGATCATGAAAATAATAATTATATAGAAAAGTATAAATATTGAGATTTTAAATTGATTAGGATTTGAAAAATAATTTTCTAAATCAAGAACAATTTTGAAAAATATAATATAATTGATAAAAAACTGAGCACCCATTTGATACTGATTACTGGTTAGAGATAATAAGGGGGGGTGAATTTCCATTTAAAAATTAGAGTGATAAATAAAGTGATACTATAAAATATCGAGTGATATAATAAAATAATGTGATATAATCAGCATGAATATATAAATGTATAAAATGTGGAAATTAGGTGAAATATTTTAAAAAATTTTAATTCTAAAAGTAAATGAACCAGGAATATTTATATAATGAAGTTAGATAATTTCACATTAGGTGACCCTTTGTATCCTCCCCTAAATAAGTCTTGAGAGGGTTATATAACCTATTGTTTTTAATTGGAATGAAGAACAACAAAGAGGGCATTTATTGGTTTTAATAAAAATCTATAACCAAAATAAATAATCCCAAACTTTTTAACAGTGAAGTAAGAAACCTAGATAAACCTTTATTATGAATGGATAAATTTAAAAACAATTTACGAGAAGGAAGGAGAAAATAAATGCTTTCCCTTATTATATAACCCATTACAATGAAGTCATACTCTAAATAAAATATATGTAAATAAAATAACGTGTGAGATAGAGAAGTTAAAATAATTAGGGAGAGAAACAAATATAAGGGGTTATTTAATAAATTACAAGGGATCAACAAGAAAGAAAAATAAGTGAATAAATAAAGAATTGAATATATATATTTGTTTATTCTTAAAAATGGTTGATGAAGATCAACCCTCTAGATGGTGAAATTTGATGATCATAATTCTTAAATATAAATATACCCTTTATCTTATTTGGAAAAGGATTAGAAACATTGTAAATTTATATCCCTTTGAAAATTGAGGAGTTTTTGGATATTAGAGAGAGTTTAATTTGTTGATTACTTCAATTGAGTGATTATTAATGTCTTCTAAGACATTCTTTTATAATATCTATGGGATACAAATTAATCAGTGGTCAATCATTAATTTAATGAGATGAGTGGTACTATTTTAAACCACCATTATATCAATCCCAAATGTTTTGGAATACTGCCACTGGCATGAAACTCGATTCCACCAACTAGCCAGTGTGAAAAGAAGTAGATGTTGTACCTTTGGATCCTCTAATGAATACATAGTTATCTAATATATTCAATACATTATGTTGTTTCTAGATACTATTTTGTTTTTATTTAACTATTATAAATATGTAAAGCTCATAATAGCTGGCATATTCTTCATAGCTCCACATGACATGAAAAAGGCTCTATGAGCCTACTTTCAAAGCCATGTTCGGCTAATTTCCTTCCTAAAACAATATCTAAAAAGAAAAAAAATAAAAACACTATAAACCACATTTAAAAGTTATAAAAAATAAAAGTTTTATAATAATAAAAAATAACAATGAGTCAAAAAACATTATAATATTTTTTTTAGAAATTTTTTTTTGCTCAAAACAAACAGTTTTCTAACAATTTAATATAATATGTTTCGTTAGATTATATTAATAGTAATTTATTCAATCTAAAAGAGTTTATTATTGTAAAATTGATGTCATATTTAGAAATATAATAATTAATATTGGCTTATAATTTCAATATAATTCTTTTCACAATGAATAATAACCATGGTAAATATTTATCCCTTCAATTAAGGGTCAAATGGGTTAAAAGGTAAAAAAATAAAGTGATTAGGATATAATATAACAAAATAAACGTTCATAAACCTTATTGTTATTTATTTCAAAATTAACATTATATTATTCTAAACTATGTCAATTTGGAGTTACTTTCATAAGAAAATGTATTTAATTATTTAAAACTTTTAAGTAATTCTATGTGTCCTTTCTCTCACTTAAAAGAAGAAAACCAATTATATTATTTATTCATACATATTAAGATAATTATATAATCCAAGTCATAAAGAAATTCATTTCCAAACTTCCTCCATAAGACCTAGTGGCTCTAGTCACATCATAGGAATAACAAAAAAGTATTAAGGTTTAAGACAAATGATAATTACTAAGAAATAGGAATAACTCTTAACCAAGTGTTTTAATTTTATTTAATCATCTTCCTCATTAAAATATTATATCAACCTGATTATATAAATAAAATTATTTTACATATACTTAAATTATACTATGATAGTGTAAAAAACATATTTATCTCCTTCACATCCCATGGAAAATGAAAACATCACTCGTTCGTACGTATGACCTATCTTCTCCACATAGTGGTGTAAATAATTTTTCATCACCACTATACTTGGATGGTTATAAATATATAATTAAATAATATATATGATATTTATAAATTAATTATGGTTTCTTAAATATAATATATCACCTACCTACTTACCCTTAAACTAATTAACAAATGATAATGTTGGTCTTGTGTTTATAAAGGCTACCACCTCTAAGAAGCAGTGTAATAAATTTTTCATGTCCGCCTTACATCGATGATTCAAAATAATTTTATAATTAAAATATATGAAATTTATATTAATATTAAAATTCAGGATATTATTTAACCATGATCATGATAATAGGGCCATAATTTTTAAATTGAAACATACATGCAAATTGGAGCAGTTAACACTCAAAATTATGATGACAATAAAAGATTGTTAATCTGTTGGTGATAAGATGTTATATTAAAAACACGTATGATATTATAAATATGGATATTATTATGGTATATAATTTTATTATATTTAAATTTATTATACTTTTGTTTAAAATAACTTACATATCACTTCCAATAAGAGATAATGGTTTTTTAATTACATCTTTATTCAAGATTATATGTGTTTATGTTTTCATTAGCGGAATTAAATGAGGCTTATATATTAAACCCCATATATTTCATTATACTATTGTAATATCTAAAAATTATAAAATTTCAATTCATTTACCTATATTTATGTACTAAAAAATCATAAATAATACTTTTAAGGAATGTTGACTTTTTTTCTTATTCATTCTAGAATATTTTTATTCCAAACATGATTTTCAGTAAAATTATTTCATGAATATTTATATGAACCTAAAATTATTAATTAATGTGATTTGTATTCATGTTTTAGTTTAAATAAAATGGTTTAAAATGACTCATCATTCCTTCGTCTAAACGAGGCATGTTTTACTAAATATTTGTACATATTATTTCTTTTTACTCTTACTATATGAATAAAGATACCTATTTCAAATACTATTTTTTCTATCGAACTTCTTTTATATATATACATTGTTGTATTTAAAGAAAATTATTTTCCTAATAATATTTTATATTAAATATTTTAAATAACTAATTTTAAAATAAAAGCGTACTTTCGTCAGCAAATATTTGAGTGATCTTCCAATAGTATTTTCATTTATGTAAACATTCCTTAATGAATCAAATGCTGTATAGGAGATATAATCTAATGATACCATCCAATATGTTACTTTTTATTTCATATGATAATGTTGTTATATTTGTTAAATATGGAAAATATGATCATTGTTATGATAGTTTTTCAAAATGAATGTTTATTTTGATCATGTATTGTTTTGATTTTCATTTAATGCATATAATGAATTAATTGGACTTAGTATGTGATGGATGAGACCTGTTTTAGCCTCTTGATGCATTGGTAGATCTCATGAGACATATTATTTTGGGTATTTCGAAAATTAATTATAGATTTATGCTAGAATTATTGGAATGTTTCCTTAATGATTAGATTATGATTTCTAAAATTATGCATTCTACCATTATATAACTAGTTTTTATTATCCATGATATGATTATTGTGGCTATGTAATCTTTATAATACCTCAATTTTTCAATGTGGTAATCATTGTTTTTCATGTATTTATAATTTTTTATTCTAACCTAATATTAATTCATAAGGGTTTGAGAAAGTTTTGGGAATCATTTGGATCTTATTCAAATCCCAGAGCTCCAATTTTTTAAGGAAACAGATGAGGTGTTGGGTTGATGCGTGGAAAGTAGTAACCATATAACTTAACCATGGAACCCAAAAGTGAAGGTGCATGGATTTAAAAATCATGCAAGGTAGTTCATATTCATATGTGAAAAGAGAATCCTTGTTTCACTACAAAAATGAATTATTTACACATAGATTTTCATTCCATCAACCTAATCATGTGAGGGGCGGATCCCTTGGGTAGAACTAGTACATGGTTAGCACACATTTTGGACATCCATGTAATAAATATATGCAGCCCTTTATTGATGGGTAAAATTACCCTTTTCCCTTAAAAATGTTAACTATCATCACTCTTTTATATTGTCCCAAACACACAATACCTCCTTCCTTTGAGAGAAATTCCATGTTAAAAAACATGGAATTTGATATTGTCCTTAAATAAAAGTCTGATTATACCACCTTATTTTTCATTGGTTAGCCAATGGTATGTCCTTAACTCCATTAACTTATTTTCTTATATTATGTCATTGGCTTTGGGATTATTTAGACATAGAGAAATATGACCTTTTTCTATTATTTTGTTTATTATTAATATTTATTCCATTATTTCGTAAATTGGGATCTAATACAATATGAGGGTTTTTACTCCAGCACAAGGTAGTTGGTCTATAGATTTTCCCACCAGTATTAGCATTTATATTTTTTGTCATTGAGTTGCATTCTTAGTTTACCTATATGTTTCCCATGCAATTGATCTTCCATAAATTAGTTTCCTAGAATTGATCCTAAACAAAATAATAGATCACATTTTCATCATTGTAAGTCAAGGAACTCAACATGGGCCGCCACTTTGGGTGTGTCGTGTATATTACTATATGACCATTTTAATATTATTAACAAAAAATTCCATTAATATGTTTGGTTCTTTGTTCACCACTGGGTTTAATTTATTTAAATAGATGAACTATTACATTATTATTTGGAAAGTATGTATCTATTGGATATTATTAATTTGTAATGACATGTTAATGGTATGCCATCTCCAAATAAAGTTTCTCATTATTGGGTAAAAAGGAAATATCCTATATTTAATGGGAATAGTAAACTAGCATGATGATTACATTTCCTTGTCTTATTTTATTAAATTTATGGTTACTGATATTATACTATGGAACATGTTTCTAATTTATGAATTTTAAGACTTGATTAGACCTTGGATTCATGAGGGAATTTTTTGAGCACATAGAGTACACCCCCTCAATCCATTGATGAAGTTTCCAAGGTAGAAAACTACCACTGAATTTTTTCTTTTTCTTATTATTATGAAAATTAAATTATGTAGTACTAATGATTCACTTACATCATATATAATGATTAGAATGCCATATATTCACACCTTGGATTTATCTTGATGTCCCCAAACATGAGACACCTTGGATTCTCTTCTTGGTATCCAATGTTTTTTATCCCAAGATTTACTATGTATGTGATCCATGGAGTTAGTTAGAAATTTCGATAGTGGAATGCAGAGGGTTTACCCCTTATATTATAGTTATACCCCTATAACTAGACTTTATGGTTGATTGATGTGAGCTGGACTAAACATTTAGGGTCGATGATACCTTGGTTTCACTCTGGGTCATATTTATTATTGTTTTCTACTTAGTAACCTTGGTTATATATTTTATACCCTAACCATATATAGGTGACTTATTCAGGCACATCAGGATTATGCTAAAGTAGGTATGGTTATCTTATCATCTTATGGGAATTTTGATACTGACATGGTTATTATTTCACTAATTTTATTTCACTACTCTTTTTAATACGTTCACACTAATAAATTTATACTTATCAAATGGAATCGTAATAGAAACTGTAGGTGGTGGCCTACTTAGTATTTATCACACACTATTTAGGCTACTGATTGGTAATCATACATACATCATTGATGTTGGTAGGGACATGGGAAAGTACCCGATCATGTATACATGACTTTCTTGTAGTGGGGATCATAGGAGAATATGACTAATCTTAGGATTATGATTTTATTAGAGAAATCCATTTTGTTCATTTTGTTATTTTGACATTTTTTTTAATTTTTTTAATTCTATGTATTTCTATACCTTTTCATATATAATCATGACACCATCATTATCATATGTGTGCACCATGTTAACTAGATGTTTTTATTTTTTAGTTGATTTTATTCGGCTATTATTCATTGTTATTATTATGCATCAACTTTTTATCCATTTATTTTTATCCCAATGGGAAACACTATAATCTTGAGGGTATAGTCTCCCCACTATACCACATTAAGACATAGCTTCTAGTTGATAGTCTCCAATGTATAGGGAGGTGCTCTTGAGTTAATATGGGTAGTTGGTCTTGTTACATATATGTGAACTGGGATCCGTACATCCCAAATTGGTATTAGAGATCTTATTTTCCATAGAGTACTATTTTGTTTGGTAGGAAAGATATTATTATAATGTGTAATTTAGTAACGATATTATCACTAGGAGTTTCTAAACCATGTCCAAGTGAAATGAAATATTTCATGGGATGGGATTCGTTGTTCTGGATGATTCCTATTATGGTTATAATATTCTCATCAATGGGTGATGCACTTGAATTTTATAATTTAATATTATTATATATTTTATTTTTACCATTTTCCTTGTATGGAAAAGGGATAGTGTCGCATACATTATTATTGTCACTTGAGGATTAAAATTTCATGAATATGATATTTTATATTTAGCTTACTGTGCACATTGTCTAAAATATGTTGTAGTGTCTTGATATATATATATATCAATTATATCAGTAACATTTATATCGGATGAATGATATGAATAAATGGACAATTGAAGACTCTTCATCAAACTAATTATTTTGTCCTTATATAGCTTGATGGTAAAACCGTAATTAGACAATTATAGTGTGTTTGAGTTGCTAACCATTGGTCGCAATAGCTAAAATGTTTGTTAGTTAAACTCAAATGGATGCCAATTTCAATTTAAAGAGTGTTCCCACATATATAAGGTGGGAATTTTGATCTATCTAATTTAAACTCTGTAATAGCTCGGTTGTTTTTACATATAATACAAACTACAAATTCTAAAGCATAGAACATTAAAACTTGGGAATGGTAGAGAAATCTAATTGGTCCTTGATAAAAATATATTTATATATATAGGGATATACATATAGAATCACTTACGAAATAATATGTTCTAAATATAAATAGAATTGGTTTCAATTAAACGTGGATATCAATTACAACTTAGAGGGAATTTACTAATATAACTAGTAATTTACGCTTCATATATTGGAACACCCGTGATTAAAACATGGAACATGACCAATATGTTGACTCTAGATAATGGGTAGTTTTCTTAAGAAGTTTTTGTTAGTGAACCCCTATGCCTCTATTATTACATGATAACTTCATCCAACTTGTTATCATTTTATATGGTGTGTGTTTGGAAATTATAGATTTATAACTCCATGAAGGCCTTAGGTTGTGCAATGGGAAGGATAAGATAACCATGCTACAATAGTGGTGGGACATCTCCCCCCAATAGTTCCATCTATAGAAACTCCAATTATAATTGACTTCAGAATTTATTCCCTATTTAGAAAGGGGTTCATATGACTTATACTGACCATTTAGGGTGCCCCATGATCTACACCTACTATGGAAGAGATAATGTGAGAATTCAAGAAGTATAATAAACCTACATTCTCAAGGTATGGTATAACCAAGCCTACTAAGACATGGAGAGAGGCCATGCTAATTTTTTTTTTGAATTTGGATAATCATCTATATAGGTGGTTCAATGTTGTGGATTATATGCTTTTTGGTTCTACCAATAAGTGATCGGACTTTATCACTTAGTGTGTCTAAAATCAGGATATTGTATGGAGATATTTTTAGGCTTCCTTGTATGAATATTTCTTTCAGGATGAATTGAAGGATGACTAAGCTAGGGACATTATTCATATGGAGAAAGTGGCCATGTCAGTTATAGATTAATTACCTCACATTATAAAAATACACCATTTTCACCATCCTTTGTTGGTGACATGTTCTCGAGAGTGATGAACATCAATGATGGGAATAGGTTTTCCATACTGTATTAGGTGATTGTATTCCTATTATCTACCATTAATTGAATTATGACACAATACCTTATCACTTAGTGAACTATAAAGAAGATGACTGTAAATAGAATAGTGGTTCAAAACTGAGATATAGTAGTAATTTGACCAGTGGTATGAAATGCCACATGGAGGGTTTTCAACAGAACATAGAAAGCTATATTAGACACACTGATAGTTCTATTATATACCACTAGTGTGGATGGTAAGGTAACATAAATCCACAGTGTGACCATGACTAAGTTGTGTACTAAGCCTATGAAAGAACATAAAATATTTAGGGATTTCATGGGACATTATTATGTTCATATTGTTGGAGAGGACCCAAAAAAACTCCACATTCTAGAGTAGGATATATAGCTACATTCTAGGATGGAAGTTAGACTACCACTGTCCATACAAGCTAAGGAGGTGGATGTGGTCAATGAAGTCAGACTTAGGATAAGAAATTTTAGTTTATTAGACCCAATATGAGTAGGTATATTATAGATTTGGGCCATAGACTAGGCCAAATATATGTTTTGTAGGCTATAATTAAGGAACTAGGTGTCGCGATATCAATACATTTTTTAGGATCATGGTAGCCTCTAATTTGGTTTATACACTTTTTTATATTGATACTTCATATTCTTTTATCTATGTGGATATCATGGAAAAAATTGTTCTTGAAATTTATTATTTCAAGGGATTGATGACACTAGATACTCTATTATGAGTATGGTCAGAATGTGTCTGCTGATGTAATATGTTTCCCCTCATTATTGGAAGTTATCACTTCCTATGAGCCTTCGTCATCCTCGATATAAATTGTTTTTATATTATTCCCAAGATGGACTCATTGGTTCCATATCACTACCATATTGACTTTTATCATTGTAGTGTATCCTTCTCATCACCCTAGAGGGTAGATATTGGTATAAGGGAGAATGTGATTTCTTGGATAGTTAATGTAGACCCAAACATTGTGGGTTGAGAGTAGTGATGACCTAGATTTATATTTTCTTTTATTTTCATTAAAAACTATTTCATGTAGTTTTTCCCTATGGTGGATCATTTTATAGATTTTTTCCGTATGTATTTTCAGGATTACCTCCTGAGAGATAAGTAGAGTTTACTATTGATTTGGTTCCATGAGTAGCACCTATATCTATTAAAATTTATATAATGTCTGCAAATGAGTTTCAAGAACCCAAGTTAGAATTTAAGAGAATATAATACAAGGGTTTTTATACAACCCAATACTTCTCCTCAGGGTTCACCAGTGCTTTTTTTCCAAGAATAGAAATGGTTCTCTCATTCATTGGATGAATTTACCAAAACTGAATCAAATTAATATTAATAACTAGTATCTCATACATAACATTGAACTTATATTCCACTAATAACTAAGATCTTAGGTTTTATCAATGTTCAATTTTAAGTTAGGATATCATCGAGTATGAGTTATTCCTTCATACATAATTCATAAAATGTTTTGAATACGTTTTAGCCTTTATGAGTATTTGGTTAATCAATTTATTTAATAAAAACACT
The DNA here is from genome assembly GCA_963277665.1 of Viscum album. Classification (NCBI taxonomy): domain Eukaryota; kingdom Viridiplantae; phylum Streptophyta; class Magnoliopsida; order Santalales; family Viscaceae; genus Viscum; species Viscum album. Next base: position 1,440,726,298 of record OY728157.1, read on the forward strand.
TTGTATTTTTATGGATAAGTGGAGACAGGTTTTCCACAAGTATCAAAATTTTTTTGTTGTAGTCTTCATTGATGACATCTTCGTGTACTCTCATACCTAACAAGATCAATCCAAAAATATTTTGGACAAATTGTATACATTAAAAGAGCATGATTTTTATTTATAAACTAACAAAATGAAACTTTTGAATCAACATTGATTACTTCTTTGGTCACATCACTTTAGAAGAAGGTGTATCTATAGACCTAGAGAAGGTGAGAGGTGTGGTTTCTTGGGAGTAACAGAAGAATACTTTTGAGATATAGAGTTTATTAAGAATATCTGGATATTTTTAATGTTTTTTAATGAATTTTCAAACCAATAATAACCAATTGTGGAATTAAAAAAAGGATGTCGATTTTATTTAGTCTAAAACATGTGATAAATCCTTTTAATGGATAAAAATAGGATTCAAATCAGAAATGTTCCTCATTATTTTAAATTCAATAAAAATTTACATAGTCTATTGTGATGCTTCAGGCATTAATCTAGGAGTCTTTATACTATAAGAAGATTGATTTGTGAAATATGGGTATCATAAGTTGATACCTCTCTAGTATAATTACCAAACACATGACCCCGAGCTAGTAGATGTGGTTTTTTCTATGTATTTTTTGATTCACTATTTTTTTGAGAGAAGCTTTTTGTATAAAAAAATAAAAAGATCATTAAATACATATTTACTTAGTGTGAACTGAACCTTAGACTAAAAACATGGGTAGTGTACCTATAGTACTTCAACACTGATCTTGCTACTACACCTAGGAACGGAAATGCAGTAGTCGATGCATTGATCCGAAAGACTCAGAAATAAGATGTACTATAATCCAGTAGTGATTAGTAGTTGATGTCACTGTTTTTAGAGATATGATTTATAGGAGTTTTATGGATAGTCTATTCATACATATTTAGATGTGACCTTATCACTTATGGATAGGGTACAGTTGTGGATGTTTTTTGATAATGAGGAATTTGATAATTTAAATAGAGGACCCAACACATTGTTAGGTTATTACAGATGATGATAGGATGGACATTCATGGATTCATATGGGTTTCAAGAGATATACAAGAATAATAAACATGGGAATATAATGAATCTAGTTCAGTGGTACACCTATAGATATACAATGATATACTGTGACTTATGCCTCTTGTATAGGTGTCTAGGAATAAAAAGGTAGATAGTTGGATTTGTTACATAGTGTTACACCTATTGGTAGGTGATTGAGGAACCCTAGTAACATGTGGGGGTTTTACATTCTTTTCCCAATCTAGGGTGGCAATGTGATGACGTCCCACTAGAATTCCTGAAGGGATTTCTAAGGTCACATCAAGGATGTGACACTGTATGGGTGATCATAGACAAGATAAAAAAGGATTCCCAATTTCTACATACTAGGGAGACTTTTCCAGTGGATGAGATTAGAGGTCAAAATTTTCAAGTGATTATATAAATTCATGGAGTTCAACATACTATCTTATTAGATGGTGATGCTTGGTTTACATCAAATTTATCATAGGTGTTTCTAAGTAAATTGGGTTATCGGTAGTTTTGGGAACATCCAATCACCCAAAAAATAACGGACAATCACATCGTACAATATAGGTGTTAGAGGAAGGAGAGAAAGCACTACTAGGACCACATTTCATTTAGGAGACATTATAGAAGATATAACATATAATAAATCACATAAAATCAAATTGGTTTAGGAAGAAGTTTTATTATGATTGTTATCGAGGAATTTTAGAGTTAGAGGTCATGGATATAGTATTATTAAATTTTTATCCTTGGATATGGCATCAAATGATTAAAAATAAGTTAAGTTGTAACATATGTTCATTGGCCCCCTTGATATTTTGGAGAGGGTTAGTCCATTAGCCTATCATATAGCTCACCCTTAAAGGTAATGAGACAAGAAAAAAATACCATATATCTCATATTTTTTTATCACTCCAAACCATCTCACATCTTTGACTGGTAAGATTATTTCTTAGAGACTGATGCCTCTTATAAGAATAATCCATTGACATAATGGATCATAGAATGAAGTATCTCTGAGTTTTTTCAGTTTCATTAGTCTAGGTGATATGGATGCATACATAAGTAAAGGAAAATACCTTGTAGAGAGGATGTAATACATTCTTAGTGGCTAGAGTAATTCTCAGATGATGCTTTACCACCCTTGGGAGGGAAACTTGAGGACAAGTTACCTTAATAGGGGGGGTTTTAAGATCCAATTTTTACTATGTGGGATGATTGAATTTTATTTTATTTTTAATTTTTTAACCAAATATAAATTCTTAAGGTCTTGATAAATGGTTCAAGAGTTTTTGGAGATTTCAAGGGGTCGATAATGCCATTTTTTGGAGGAAATAGATAAGGTGTACAATTAGTAGTAACCGTGTAGCTTAATTGTGTAGCCCAAGAGAGAAGGTAAATGGTTTTAAAAACTATGTATGTAATGATACATCTTTGTGTGAAAAAAATATCCTTATTAAAGATCTAAAATAAATGGTTAGAACATGGTTTGTTTAATCATTCACCTAACTGTGCCAGATGGTGGATCCCTTGGATAGTGTTGGCACATAGTTAGCATATGTCTTGGAAAACAATGCATCCAAAACATGATCCCATTTCAGGATGGTTAAAATATAAATTTTCAGCTTACCCCATTAAAACTATCACCCTACATTTGATTTCCCTCAAATGAATAGTTCTTCCAACTGTTGAGAGCTTTTTCATATAATTATTATCGGAATTGATGATTCTCCTTCAAAAAGACTCTGATAAGACCACCATCTATCACGTTGGTTATCAAATGGTATGTGATTCAAAGCATGACCTTTAATTCATGGTTTATCTCACCATATTCAAAATTATTTATACGTAGGATAATATTCCCTTTATTAAGGATTTATTATTTTTCATTATTTTTTTTGGTCTATCCCAGATTGGATGATAATACTAGAAGGGGGTTCCTCGACAACCATAATATTGGTGGTATATAGATTTTTTATCAAGACACATATTTTTTATTTATTATTTCTTTGTCACGCAATGGATTTACCAAAAAATTTCCCAAAAAATTAATCTACTATAAATTATTTTCCTAACATGGAACATAAACAAACTAATATACAACCATTCAATCATTTGAGTTCAATGAACTCAATGCGATCCACCCCTTTGGGTGTTCTATTTATATGACTACATGGCCTTTTTTATTTTATTTACAAGATCTCCCCATTAGTTTGTCTCATTTAACTTTCACAAATAGATTTAAATATTTTAAATTTATATACTATTACTTTATAATGGGGAAAGTATGGCTCTCTAGGACCAGATTATGTTTTAATGATATGACATATCCTATGAGCCTTTTAATTATTGAGTGAAAAGTAAATTTATTTAATTAAATGGTAATAGTAATTTTTCTTGGTTATTACTTGTCCTTTGGTTATTTTATTAATGATAAGGCTCATACTACTACTATGGACATCTTTTCTTTTTTATTGAGTGTTTAGACATAATCCAACATTGTATTCCCAATGTATTTTTTTAGAACTCATAGATATCCACCCCTATTAATTGATCGAATATGAAAGGGAGATATCATCCTTGGAATTCAATTCTTGTATTATTATTATGGGAATGTCATGATGTAATACTAACGATTCACTGACTTCATATCTAGAAATTATAAATCTGTGGAACCACTCATTGATTCATCTTGATTTCCTCATATATGTTATCCAATAGATTCTCTCCTCAGGATCCATTCATTATTATATTAAAATTTACTCTAAACATGATCTACTAACCTGGTTATACATTTTATAAGGTAATGGTGAGGATATACCCCTTCGATTACACTTATACCCCTATAGATAGGCTACATGGTTGATTTTTGTGAGCTTTCTTAACATTTTAAGGTCAATGATTACTTGGTTTATCCTTGGGTGAAATTTATTTGTTGATTCAACTTGGTTACATTGGAAAATATTTTAGACTCTTACCATTTATTGGTTTCTTGGTTATACACATCCAGCTTAGGCTGAAGTAGCTATAGTTGGTTGGGCATCCTATGAGGAGTCTGATCCCACCATTGTTATTATTTCACTCATTTTATTTCAATACTTATTATCAAACCTACACAATGATATATTTAAAACAATAAACTAGGATCATTATAGATTCCATTGGTTGTGAACTACTATATATATATCTCACAGAATATTCAAGGCACTAACTTGTACGTGGGTAGAATTTATTGGTGTAGGTAGAAACAATAGAAAGAACCTGGTCATAGATGATTGATTTTATTATAGCTGGGTAACTTGTGAGTATAGGACTGAGCATATACTTTTAAAGATATTGTAGAGAGTCCTAGTCTTTTAATTTTTTTTATATACTTGTATTGTGTATGTGTAGGTTTACACATATGTATATTCCTTTTTGGTATATCATCATAAAATTTTCAACTATTGTATAAACCATGTTCACTAGATTTTATTATTATTTGGAAAATTTTCTTTTACTCTTATTAATTATTATTATAATGATTAAACTATTTATCTATTTTTTATTACCCTATTATACTACATTCTGATAATGAGGGTATAGTCTCCCCCCCATATCACCCTAGACCCTCACTGCTAGTTGGAAACCTAGAGTGTTTAGGGAGGAATTCTTGAGGACATGTGAACATCCAGTCTAGTTAATTATGGGTGAACCAGGATCAGGATGTCAAAATCCATAGAATTCGTCCACTTCTATGATATGAGTAATGTGAAAAATTTGATTATTTTTTATCTCTTCCATATTATTCATGATTTATTGTGTTTCTATTGTATGATTTTCCTTTCTGAGCATCTGTTCTCTCTGTTTATTTTGTTTTCCTTTCCCTTGGATACCATAGAGGGGTCTATGAATGATTTTATTAATTTAAAATAAGAAATAATAATGTTCACAATAGAAATTTAATGGTATATTTTTAGATTTTATATGTATTATAAGAATCAATTATGTGTCTAGTCTCCAAATACTACTAAAATATTTTATCATTGCGGATATGACTCATTATATTTTGGATGAATATATTAAAATAACCACCAAATTTATGTTAATGGAGTTGGGGTGTTATTTTTGGAATCCAAAAAATTATAGTAAAAATATTGGAAAGTATATTTGGAAACATTGATTAGAGCACATAAACCTATGATATAATCAAAGGTAATTTCTAAGTATATCATAATATCATAAAAATATTTCAATGTAGATATTTTGTAGTTTTCTTAGATTATAAAACCATTTTTGGAAACTGGAAAACGGATGGGGTTGTGGCACAATTTCACCAAGGGGAAACTACTCGGAAAGGGGAAGATTGGGTATTTACTAGATCATCATGGGGGGTATGACTAGTGGGCATAAAACTATAAACATGTCTAAACACTCTCAAAAGATATGCATTGGTTGAATCACATTCAATTTTATACCATTATTAATGATTTGTAAATAATTTTAGGGTTTGAGGATATTAGCAAAGATACTATGATTATGAATTTGGGATTATCTATGCATAATGTTTAAATTTATATTAACATTTAAAAGTTATTTTGAATTATATACATAGATTTAAAATTCACAATGTTATGAGATAATTCATTATACTCAATTATATAGAAATGGTTCCTTGTTTAAGGAATAGACACCATATCAATACACATAATCTATGTAGGGGTTTCCCTTCTGGGAAAGACAATTAAGAAGAATCAAGAGTAGAAAAATTATAATATATTGTTGAATATGAATCATGTTATCACTAATAAAATTTCCCTAACGGAAGATCCATAGGATCCCTAACACAGTGAAACAATTTTGGATTGATTCATGAATTAGAAAAATCCAATATTAAATGGTAATGAAAACCCATTAGTAACTGTGAAATGGATAACGTCTCTATGGAAGATGTTTCTCTATTTTAGAATTAGTGAAAGAAAGAATGTTACCATGGTAGATTATTTTTATAAATTAAATGATGATTAGTGTTATTAATTAATCAATAAAACAAAATATTAAGAGGAAATATAGAGTATGATATAGAATAACTTCAAGGACATATTCTTCGAAAACAATTTCCTCATGAGAAATGATATGATATGAAGAGGAAACTTTAAAATACAAGTCAAAGTAAATGAAAAATGTTGTTGAATAAGAATCTAACATTTCCAGGTTATAAACTCATATTATTGATTATATATGTAATATAATTATTAGGATTGAAATATTGTAATGGGATAAATACTTAAATTTTAATGGAGTAAGTCTCTCAGAAAATTTTAGTATATGAGGAAATAATATCAACTGACTTCTAGAAAGAAATAAAAATTATCCAATTCTTTTTTTTTATTTAGGAAACATAAAAATAATCATGTGACTAAATTAGCTATAAATAGAAGTATGAATAAGGGGAATATAGGAAGATTTTAATTTTCAAAATGTAATATTTATTGAAATAAACACCATAGAAAATTATTGAAAAGAAATGTTTTATTTTTGTTTGGAGATAAAGTAAATGAGGGTCATGATTATAAAGGAAATAAATAATTAACCAATGTAGAATTATTATACTATAAACATATAGATAAGTATTCAAATGTATAACCCTTGTTTTAAATAACTTTTCCTCAGAATTTCTAAGGGATCCTTACTAAGCTTATATGATCACTATAGTTGAGGTTAAAGTTCATAAAAAGTAGTGTAGGGTACATTGATCATATGATCAAATTGACAAAATTATTTATTTTATTCTATATCTCACACTCTTTTTTATCTTTTATATTTTCTATAAAAATTATATATTTTTTTATGACATAAAAATTAGGGTTTTCAATAAAAAAAAAATTAACAGAAATCTTACTATAACTTGTATTTTTTGGTCATTCCCCACTATGATAGATAATATTACCCTATTGAGAAATTTTATTATTATAACTATAGATAAAATTAATATAACACAATGTATGGATTAGACATAAAATTATAATGAGTAAATTCATTGTCTAGATAAGGAAATTATGACTTGTGATGGAGAAATGAAATCCCTTATATTTCGAGGTGATACTACTTTATTTTAATCATCTGAAAATTCACCTCTAATAGCTCTCTTTAAAAAAATTCATAGAGAAGAAGACTAGACATATCCAATTAATGTGAAAGGTATCCATATAATAGTTGATATACTTATTCTGTAGAAGTAAATTGATTTTTTTACTGAATAATAACCTAGAAACCCAGCTGAGTGTGAATTTGAGTTTGACATTGATCTCATCCTTGATGAAAAACCAAAAAATTGGACTCCCTACTAGATAATCATAATGGAATTATTAGAACTAATGAAAAAAACATAGTTTTTAATGATAAGATATTTACATGCCCTATTTTTTAACCAGGGGGAAACCCAATTATTGTTTTAAGAAGAAATATGGGTTAGTGAGTTTGTGCATTGATTATCAGGAGATAAACCCCATTTTTATAAGAAAAACCTTTCTTATACCCAACATTGATAACTTATTTTATCAAAATAAAAGATATAAATGTTTTTCAAATATTGATAATAATTTTTGGTATCATCCGATGTATGTAAATAGTGGCTACATTTCTAATATGACATTTCATATGAGGCATGAACATTAAAAGTTAACAATAATTCCCTTTAGAATCACTAAGGCCCCATATATTTTTATATGACTGAGGAATATAATATTCAAGGATTATATTAAGAAGTTTATTAAATACTTGATTGATAATATATTGATATATTTTGTAAAATATATGATGAGAATAAATTTATTTTTGAATTCTTATTAAGACTCTTCGAGAAAATGTGTTACATGGAAACAATTTCGAGTGAGTATTCTTGCTTCAAGGAGTTTCTTTTCTCAGAAATATTATCACTAAGAATGTAATAGACATTTATATATATATTTTCTTTGGATTAGTAGGTTACTATTGATGAATTTTAAAAAATATTTACCTAGTAGCTGACATGTTAACCAAAGTGAAACATAAAATGGTTAAGTTCATATGTTGAGAAGAATGTATTGAATATTTTATTGAATTAATGACGATATTGTTTAATGTTCTTATATTTTATATATCTATAGCAAGGTACCTATTATTGATATATATTGATTCACAAAAGAAATTATATCGATGTTTCCAGATGAAGAATGATAAATTTGTTATCTATGTGTTAAGAAAGTTAGAGATTCATGAATAGAATTAAATAACCCATGATCTTAAGTTAACAGCTATAATATTTACATTAAATATTTAAAAGAATAAAATATAGCTGAAATATGTTAAATTTATGCAAATAAAAAATGTATGAAATGTATATTCTCACAAAAAGTGATAGACATGAGTTAAAGGTGATAGTGTGAAATACTCATGTATTATGATTTCTTAATAAATTACCACCATGGGAAGAAAAATAAGTTGTCTGGTGCATTGAGTAGTAAAAATAATAATTTTTTTTACTAAAATTATGTTTTTCAAATATCAAATATTAAGGGATTTAGTAAATTTGGATATATAAATAACTAAAGAAGGGTAAACATCACATTTATTCCAAATGATTACCCAACCATCCTTATTGGAGAAAACAAAAAAGTTCCCAGCATTATGATAAGAATATTCAAAATAAAATCAATGTAAAGAATGATGGGAAGTTGGTAGAATTAATTTATAAATAAGGTATTTGGATATTTTTAAATAGGATATGTGGTCAATCCATTCTTGGTTAAAAAAGAGAATTAGTAGGCAAAGATTATAGTTCAGATTTCTCTATAAACACTGGTAGTACAAAAATATATCAAGATTTGTAAGAATTTTTCTATAGGACGATATAAGAATTGAAAATATTAAACTATGTATCAAGATGAATAGTTTTTATCTGGTTAAGGATGAAAGGAATCATGTTAAAGGTTTCTTGGAATGTCTATCTATTCCTGTGTGGAAATGGGATGATATTACTATGGGGATTTCATTTCATTTCCAAATACTCCTAGAATTAATTATTCAATATGGGTTATTAATTATTTACTTACCATATCTACAAAATTATTCTATATAATATAATATCAACCTATTTATAACTTAAAATTGATATACAGTAAGAAAGTTATAAGACTTTATGGTGAATCCATTTCAATTGTATATCATCTTGAACCATAGTTTACATCAGAATTAGGGTCTTAAAATGTATTACAACACCAAGATACATTCTAGCAGCACTTATCATCCTCAAAAAAATGGTTATCCAAAATATAATCTTTACAAATTATAATAAATTTTAGGTTCATGATCTATTTACTTTCAAGGTAAATGAGATGAATATTTACCATTAGTGGAATTTATGTATAATAATAGTTCTAATTATTCATTCAGATAGAACTATATGTGGAATTATATGGAAAGATATGTTTTACATTAAATTTTTGGAATGATGTTGGAATAAATATTATAGTACCAGATCATGTTTATGAGAAAATATTTAATGTGATAATTTTCAAGAATCATATTAAGGAAACTCAAAGTTGAAGAAGTTATACCGACAAACAAAGTTAGGATTTAGGATTTCATGTTAGATATCATTTTTTCTAGAAGGTATATCCATGTAATTGTTTTATAATGAACGAAAAATAAGGTAATTTGAGTCATATGTACATCAAGACTTTTGAAATTCATTAAAAAACAAGGGTAGTGGCTTTCTGATTAGAATTAACACCCAACCTCTCTAAATCTCATGATGTGATATGTATAACTTTACTAAGATAGTAGACACCAAACACAATTCATATGATAAACTCTAAGGAAATATAATTGGAACATAATTTATCTTATTTTTAAGAGCTTATCTATATTCTTGGTACAATAGAATAAGTATTGAAGACATAGATGACATGGCTGGTAAAGGTACTTTGAAGAAATCATAAGATAAAAGAGGTGACAAGAGAACGATAAGAATTTATGATACAGAAATACAAAAATATATTCATGATGTGACATTATTGAATTTTTTTGGATGATATTTTTCGAAGGAATAATGCAACACTTCATGTTCAATTATAGTAACATTTTATTTCTAGAGAAAAAATTTCACAACACACATAGATTTATTCAATATTGTTATTAAAATGTAATTTTTAAATTTTTAAAAATTTCATTTGATGAAATTAATTTCATTTTTAATCATCATGTAAAAATTATCTTTGAGAAAATTTCTATTATTTTTCTGAAATAATTTATTTTTAGGTGAATAGTGAAAAATATCGATTTTAGAACAACTATAACTTTTATGACATTCTATTCATATAATAATAACCTGAAATGTTAATAAATTTTTATATAAAAAATATAAATTTAATTTGTAGTATAATTCATATAAAAATATATTTTTGAACAGAAAAATTTAATATTAACATTTTAAATTTATTTTTAATGCTTTCATCTAAATAAAAAATACTTTCTGATGTTTTCTCATAATAAATTATTTTTATGTTTTCATTATTATTTAGTTTTTTAAATATAATGGAGACTTATTTTGTTTAAAATAATCATTTTATTTCAATATTATAATTTAGTTTTTAAATAAAATCATTTTTATGCTTAAAAGAAAAAAATTTCTAAAAATGGGTTTATTGTGTTTTAAAAACTTACATTCAATGTAATGTATTCCACTTATTGGAGTTGAATCATATAATATGGATCCAATAATTAGAAGCATAGAAATACATTTTTTGTAAGAAGGTAAAATTCAAAAAATTTCAACATGAATAGTAACTATAGTTAACAATAATCACCTCTATTAGTGTTAAAATGGATTAAAAGGGTTAAAAATATAGGAGAAAGGCATAAATATTGCACTAAATTATATACTAATCCTCATTTGATGCTTTTATTTCAACATTAACATTGTAATATTTTTATATATGATTATTTGGGGTCGTATTCACAAGAAAATGACTTAATATTATTTAAATCTTTTATGTAATATCAAGAGTGTCATTTATATCATTTATAAAAGGATTCCACTTCTGATATATTCATAAAACCTCTAGAGATAAAATTTTTGACCATGAAATGTCCTAATTAATTTATTAATTTCATCCCAATTACATAGAGTCTTTGCGGTCGAGAAATAACTATCATATAAGGATTATGGAGTAAGTGAAAAGAGGTATTTCGAAGAAGATGTATTACTCTTAACTGAGTGTTTTCATTATATCTATTCTTATACCTCTATAAAATGTTATATAACAATGATAATATACTAAAATAAGTATATTTAAAAAATTGAGATGTTATTATTCCTTCATCATAATCCATATTCTTCTTTTTTCTAACTAATGGAAAATAAAAACATTTCTCGTGTGTATGTATGAACAACCGTCTCCACGTAGCAGTGTAATTATATTTTCATCACATATTTACATATATATTTATAAAGATTTATGTAGTTGATAAATTTTATATTTTTGAAATAATTATGATTTCTTAAATATAATATATCATCTAGTTTGTTACCTTTCCATATGTTAAAAATGGACAATGTTGCTCGTGTGTATGTGTGGACTACCACCTTCTTAAAAGGATTTAATTAATTTTTTATTTATTTATTCCATTTTTGATTATAAATATGTATATAATAAATATTTTTTATATTTATATAATTATTAAAATTTTGGAGATGATGGAACCATGATCATGATTCAAGGACCACAAATTCTGAATTGAAGCATATACACAAAATAAAGCAGTTAACAGGTGAAATAATGATAATAACAAAATATTATTAATGATTTGTTGATTGGATATTAAAATTAAACCTTGTATTGTAATATAATTATGTATTTGAATATGATATATAAGTATAATAAATTTATACTTATTATACTAGAGGTTAAGATCACTTACAAAGTAAGTCGATCCTAAAGTAAAGGTTTATTTTATAATTTCATCCTTATTTGGGATTACTTATGTTTAAGTTTAAATTGGGTGAATTTTATAATATTTTTATGGTAAAACCTATATATTTTATTATAGATTTATTATTTCAAGATATTACATATTTTTATTTCATTTTCTTCTTTCTATGTACTCAAAAGTCTGAAAGAATATTTTTAAGGAAAAATGATTTTTTTTCAATTCCGGTAAGAATCACATTCATTGATGTTCATATTTTAATTAATATTCATTATATAATACTATAAATATCTCAAAATGATTTATTACGTTCATTTTACCCATGTTTTATTTTTTATAAAAATATTTGAAAGGAAACATTTCCTTATTTTTTTAATGTGACTCCTTTTGTCGAATGTGTGTATCGAATATTTTTTCAAAACATACTGAAAAACAAAATTTACTATCATCATGAATATTCTATGAATTGATGAATAATTTAATATTTTATATGGATATTTTAAACTGAATTTTTTTCACATTATTCTGTAAATTTTTAGATATTAAGTAAGTGATTTCAAAATAAAATGTTATTCTCCTCATGAAATGTTATGGTGACCTTTTAAAAGCATTTTCATATATCTTAACAATATTTAATGAATATTATTATTTAATGAGGATATAATATAATGATAACATCCACCATATTACACCGTATATATTATGATCACGTTTTCTAGATTATTGACTAGGTAAAATATTTACAATTCGTATGATACTTTTTTGATTCAACTATTAATGGTGATTATGTATTGAATATTTATTAATTTATTTAACATGATTAATTAATTAAACATTATAAGATACTATTTGGGTATTTTATAACCCATAGATTAATTATTAATGTATTATCGTGACATTTAAAAAAATACTATGTTTAATAGTGTATACAAAACACCACATCGAGCATAAAAAACCATGAAATTTTATTTTTTAATGTTATAGTTACAAAAAAGTAGTTAAATTGGGGGGTTTTAATGTTATTAATTGAATAATGAAATATGCATAAAGGTTATAGTAAATAAAAATTGTATTTACTAATGCTTATGAAATAAGAACTCAATTCTTCTGTAAGTTAATTTTATGCATCAAAAATTTGAATTTATTTAAAACATTGTTTCTATTTAGGTTTTTGAGAAAATAAAATAACTATTTTTAAAAAATATTACATATTTAATATGATAAATATTTATTATTTCTTAAATAACCATTTAAAATTTTTCTAAACATGAATTTTTGAGATTTTTTTGAAATGTTGTATTTTTCAATGATTAGTGAAAAATACTGATTTTTATTGGAACCTATATTTTATTTTAGAGTATTAACAAATTATAATTAAATTTTATGTTAGTTTTAAAATTTTATTAGTTAATTTTGTTAAAAATAAACCAATTGTGGTGTTTTTTATGAATGTTATACTAGAATTTGTTAAAAATACTTTATTTATTTTTAAAATGAATTTTTCTAAAAAATATTTCACAGAAATTTTTTTAGGTTTAATTTAATATTAAACTTTTCCAATTATAGAAATTAAATCATGAAAAATTGATTCAATATTTGAAGTTATTAGGCACAAATTTGGAAAATATATACCATTTATATTTTATAATTATGAATAGTTACCCTAAATGTTTTTGTTTATATTATTAAGGTAAAATGGGTTAATTATGATTAAAACTAATGTGATAAGGATTTTAATTCTTTAAAGAAGTTGTATTTATTGCAATTGATGAATATATTTTTCCATAATCATAATAAATTATAAAATATTATTTTTTATACATTTATATTGGATATCAACTATTATATTTAAGTTAAATGTAATGTTAGAAATACAAATTTATTACTTTTAATAAATATAATATTGTGTGATGGGGATAAAAAATGTATTCTTGGTCATAAATGGTTATTTAAATTATTAATTATTTTTTACCATGGTTATTTATATATAATTATTAGTGATGAAATAGTTACATTATCTACTTATGCAGCACTAATATAGTGCTATGGTATATGGTAGAAAAATCGAGTAAAATATTTTAAAACCACTATAAGTAATAATTTTTTGTTTTAATTAAAGTTTCCAATGAATTTTATATTTAAAAATAACATATTATGAATGAGTGAATGGATTATATTTTAATTCCCTTATATTCATTTAATTTTAAAAAATAAATTAAATTAATAGTTTCAAAAATTCCAGTAATGTTATTTTATAAGAAACATTATTTTATTACATGATTTAAAATTAATAAAAATACTATATTCCAAAAATTATTTGGGGTATTGTTGAAAATATTTTCTATGGTTTATTCATGGTTCACTTTCCATTGTATAGTATATTTGTTGACCCATAGAGTAAAAAAATTGATATCACGGTAATTTTTTAAAGGGTTAATAAGGGGGTTAAAAGTATGCGGTAAGGTTTAAAAATGACCATAACTTATCCAAATTGTATTGAATGGGAAGATATAAACTCTTATTTATCATATATTTCAATTATATAATTTTGGATCCATTTTAAAATGAATAATAATTTAAATTAATCTATTACTTTATGAAATTTCAATAGTTCCCCTCTTCAATGTAAAACCCCATGATTTTATGGTATGTCTATTTTAAAATTTAAAATCTTCGATAGTTTATGAGTCACACAAAACAATGTTTAAAACCGTAATTAAATATTAAATATGACTGTTGGAATGGTAATGTGACCATTAGAAATAGTAATATGACTAATTGAATAGTAATATATCCTATTAAAGGATAAACTATAAATATGTATATGATGAATGAAATTTAATATATTTCATTCATGAAATAAGAAAATAAATGTTTTATAAATGATAAATTAATAATAAGAATTTTTTGTGATACATATACGTTTAAACAAAATTTTATAATTAAAATAATTATTTAAATGAACATTTATTTTCCTGAAATATCTTCATAAAATAATATTTCATTATCTTATTGTTATAATATATTTTCACGATACATTAATTAATTTTCAAAAGTATAATAAAATCAGTTATAATATTAAAATCATTATTTTTTGAGTATAAAATGATTTTATTTAAAAATTAAATTTCCCATATTTATAAAACTATTTTTACAAAATGGAGTCTATTTTATTAATTTGAAATTTCAAAAAATAGTTATGGTTTTTTAGTATCTTTCTAAATTGTATAATTTTATGTGAATAGTGAAATATTATAATTTACGGTATTTAGAAAATACATGAATTATTGAGTCATGGCTGTTGTAATGATGATGTAATCCCATAATATACAACTCTCACATATTTACTATATTTAGTCCTGGTAATAAAAACTATGGATATTCTTGGTCCAAAATTTTAAAATAAAGACAAAAATAATGAAAAAACACTCATCCCCTCCATTATAAATACCACCCTTAACCACATCTTATACTCAATCCTCCACAGCCTTTAAGATTGTCCAATTTTTATCCAATACCTCCTTCAAATATATCCCACATTTTATAGTCTTTATAGTCTCACCAAAATATATTTCACACTTTTTTAAAGAGGATCTCTAGGAGAGCAATTCAAGAGGCAAAATTCCCTTTGACTCTTTTAATTTTCTTCCATTTTCATTTCTCTTATTACCCTTTCATTAAAACCATTATCCAAATATTAGTGATAAATTATATATACTATAATTTAATTATAAAAATGCGATTTCCACCATCCATTATTTTATCTTCACCTTTTTATTGAATAATGAAAAACACAATCCATGTGGCTTCCATTCAACACCTTTGTGGGTGATGATTATTTAATTTTCTATTACCACCTACAAGAAAAGTCATAAAACAATTTATATTGTTAAAAAATATTATTATATTTATATTAAAACTTATTTAGTGATCTATAAAGAGTATTTATACATAATATTTATTAATAAAACAAAACTAGTGTGTGATGATCCAAAAAATGTCAAAATAACCCAAACAGTTATCACTAAAGTTTTATCTGTTGAACCATATTCATATATGTAAGAAATTATATATTGGAATATTAAATATTAAATATTATCATTAATAACATATAATTTTAAATCTATATAACTATTCAATGTTCACATGATATTTTATACAAGTAAACAAGTGAACCAATCATCAAAACCAAGGAAACAATCATTTATGAATTACAAAATTGAAAATTATAAATAACCTAAATGGGAATAAATGTACATAATAAAATTACAATAAATAAAATAAATGTTTAATTGTTTCAAATTTAATTTATTAATGAAACAAATTTCATTATCCGAGACATTAAGTTCTAGTGCAGAACCATTTCTTAAATATGGTAAGGGTTTCTCCACGAACATCCACATTTCATTCAGGTTAAACTTTCTATCTCTTTACCCCAATTTAATTCTTATTTATTTTTATATAATTATTATGAATTATTTTTTTTTCAAACTAATGTATATATATCATTTTATATTTGTTTTATTTTCAATTACTTGCTTTAAAAGGTTTTCTTTTCAATTTTTCCTAATAAGTAATCCTGAATAAAGGAAACTTTCAAATTACTTAACCATTTTAATGTACAATACGTAATATATTTTAATCCATAAATATCTTTTTAAAATCACTCATTTTACCATAAAAAACTATCTTAGTTTATTTCCTATTTTATGCTAACAATTATTCCATTCCCTTTTTAATTTCTCTTTAACATTTTCCTAGAAATTGCATTAAAGTGGATCATTTCTAAAATTTCATAAAAAAAAATTTAAAATTTTTCACTTATGTTAGACATAATTTATTCCTCAAAAAAAATTTCGTTTTCCTTCGCTTTTCTTTTCTAGGATATACATGTTTATAATCTAATTTTATGAAAAATTGAAAATGATTTTCCAAAATAATTATTCCTTTCAAAACTAAAAAATGAATTTATCTCAAGAATTACTTATTGATTAATTATATTATTTTAATATATTTCAAAAACCTATATTTAATATTATGATTTTTTGATAGTCAACTCTAAAGTCACCATCTACAAAATTTTATTGAATCATATTTGATTATTTTGGCTGGGGATATACTATTTTCACTCCATTCACCATATTACTCTAGATAGATATTTATTATGTTTATTGTTTGGATAAAGTAATTACGATTTTATATGATATTTTCAATTTGAATGTTTATGTTTATTATGTTTCACACCTTTAATATGAATAATTAATTGGACTTATTATGTGATGAGCATGTCCTGCTATACCCCCTCGATGCATAAGTAGGTATAATGATACAAATTAGACCACATTGTTATCCACTAATGTATGATGTCTTTCTCAAAATCGTGAATGTATGTTTATGATGTCTAGAATTACGCATTCCCTCATTATGATAAAAGTAATTGATTGTCCATGTGATTAATCAACTAGTATAATATCTATGTTTATATCTCCTTCTCATGTTATTACTTATTGCATTATTTAATTATCCATTATTCCTTCTATATTTTGATCAAGATTATGGATTAATGGAATTTGTTTTTTGTTATTCACTATTCCCTTATTTATATTTATTTATGATAGATTTTTCTAATTTTTTTTACTCTAAATGAGATGATGAGATCACAAATTTCATATGATTTAATTTTTACATGTATGCGAAGATTTATATATTGAATGAATTGTAGGTATAATCTAATGGTTTATGGGTTTTTTCCAATATATATTATATGTTGTTTTTTATTTCATGTTATAATGTAACAATTATAATTTTTTCTAGTTTTCCAAATAAGCTAAACTACTTGGTCCTTCTAGATGTGACATTCTAGTTTATTATACCATTATAATAAATTTAGTCACTGAATCTTTGGTATTAAGGTATTTCTCTGTAAACTTGGTATAATCTGAAGTTTAGTAGAAACCGTAGAAAAAATATTTAGAAAACATAGATTAGGAAACATGACCCTTAGGTATAGTTTGAGGATATTAATAGAAGAGCACCCGAAATGTTTTTTAAGGAAGAGATTATGTGGGTCTTCCTTGAAATACATCCCAATCTGGATAATAAAACTTTAAGTTGTTCTGCCATAGATGTACTTAAGGGTAACAACTCCAAAAAGGTGTATTGTGATTAACTCAATATAACCCAGTAGTCAACAATCAAACTTACTGTAAACTTGGATTGACACATCGAGAGTTATTATTAGAAAAATTTAAATTGTATTTATAAAGTATTATGAAGGATTTAAATTTCAACATGTCCCATAAAAACATTGTTTATGATTATGATATTCATTATACATAATTTTCCCATTTATTTTAAGAGTTTTACTAGTTTGAAATTGTGCATTATGATTCATAACTTAATTTACTAGACAGTGTTTTTTAGAAATGGTGCCTAGTGGAAGGAATGGAAATCGTATCAATGCGCATATCCCAGGTAGGGATTTACCTTCTATAAAATATAATGATGTTGGAGATAGATTTTTAACTAGAGATAAATAAAATATAACTGTATTAGGATAACTAACTCAAGTTATGATCAAAAACATTACTCGCATGGAGCTTCTCGGTCCACAATGTGGTGAACAAATGTTAGACCGCTTTATGTGAAAACAACCTCCAACATTAAACTGGAATGTAAACCCATTTTTATTTGATCAATGGATATTTTCCCTTGAGAAGATATTTCTCACACTGGGAAAAAATGAAAGGTATAAGGTTTTCATGGTATTTTATCATCTATGAGGATATACTAATTAATGATTGTAATTGAATCAAAACATAATATAGGAGGAGGAAATTGAAAATATGGAATGGAAATATTTTAAAGAAATATTCAATGAAATATATTTCCCTCCCAAACAAAAAGAAGATTTATATAGGAAATTATTGAGTATGAAACAAAAGAAGGAAGAAAATGTTTACATATATGAAGATAACATTAAAAGGATAAGAAGGCATCCCACAAACTACATAAGTAATCTCAAGAGGAAGATTGGATGTTTCTTTTATGGTCTTAAACAAATTATATGAGGGGTACTAGTTGAATAGAAATTCTCATAATATTATGATATAGTATTATGGGCTATCAAGAGAGTGAAATTTTTTCAAAGATATATGTATTTGATGGTAAGAATGTTAAGAAGAGGGTTGTTGAGTACTCTGTAAAATAATGTAATCAAAAAATAAAGAAGGGAAAAATAAAATTTCAGACTTTCAATAAATGTGTGAAGAAACATCATGTAACATTACTATTGGGAGTGAGATTTTGATTCAAATAATTAAAAAAGGAAATCATGCATGTGATCGAAGAGGCAAGAAAGAATCTGATAATGCACAATGATTCAGCTGTAAAGAGTTAGGACACTATGAAAATTATTGTCCTTGAAGTGAAGGAATGTATCCCCATAATAGGATAAGGTAACATGTCCATGGTTATACAATCACAATAGCTGAGGTTGAAGTTACTAAGGATGTGGTGGTAGTTACTTTAATCATCTCCTCAAATTTAATAAAAACACATTTTGATTTTTGATCATTGCATTCCTTTATACCTTCATAATTTTCATTACAAGTTAGATATTTCCAATTCACCTTAACTTATGATTCATCTGTAAAGAAATAATAGTGTAAACCTTACTGGAACAAATATGTGTTGAGAAGTTCCTATTTTGACACAAAAATGTTCTCAAATTGATAATTTTATTATCATACTTATTGTGGATTTTGATTGAACACTTAGTATGGATTGGATAACAAAGTATAATAAAACAAATTATTGCACAACTAGATAATTTATGATTCATGATGAAGGTGTAAAATGTATCATCTTTTGAGGAGATACAACATCATATTAGTCATATCTAAATCCACCTTCAGTAGATATTCTAAAATATATTTTTGGAGAAGAAGAGGAGATAAAACCTATTTATGGAAAACTTTATATCCAAATTGACGATGTACCTATTGTACATGAATAAATTGATATATTTAATGAGGATTAAACTAGACATCCTCTAGAGTGGGAAGTAAAATTTTCTTTTATTTTAATCTTTGATGCACATACTATATCATATAATCCATATCGAGTGGATATAGTGGAGTTAAAAGAGTCAATGAAAGAACTAGGGGAATTGAGAAATAAAGAATTTATACACCCTAGTGTTTCACCTTAGGGAGCTCCTATTATTTTTGTTAAGAAGAAATATGGATCTATGAGGATATGCAATGACATTAGGGCGATCAATACTATTGCAATAAAGAACAAGTATCTGATTCATCTCATTGATGACTTATTTAATCAACTTCATGAGGAATAGTATTTTTAGAAGATTAATATTTGACATGGATATCATCAATTGAATGTGAACAAAGAATATATTCCAAATAATCATTTAAAAATGGGTATGGACATTATAAGTTTAAAATAATTCCATTTGGACTGACTAATGTTGTAACTCCCTAACCCTAGTTGCCCAGAGTCAATGCATTTTTTATGTTACATTGGTATGAATAAAAAAATAAAATCTCGAAGGAATGATAAGTCTTGAACCCTTGGAAATTTTGGATAAAAAAATATGTATTACATTAAATATTGAAATAAAAAACAACATATTATCCGATTTGGAAACTATCATATCACTCAGACTATCCCTATAGGTCAGTCATAATATACTTTATTGCAACGTAGGAAAAAATGAATCCTTATAAAGGGGTTATATTAGATGCTCGGTAAGGATAAACAATATATAGGATGCTATCATAAATAAGCATAATCTTATAATGTACGGTATAAAACTGAAACACAATCATTTTAATCATAATATTAAGAATAATATAGAATGAATAAATCAAATAATTCCATTTAAACATTCAAATGGATATTCTACTCATCTAATAATCACATGTAATATCAATAACTAATCTCATAATGATTGAATGCATAATTCGAGACATCATAAACATACCATCATGGATTAAGCCAATAAACCATACTTAATTGGGTTAGAAATTATCCAAAACCAAAACATAATTTTCTGATTAGACCTACCAATGTATCGATGGGATATAGTGGCCCCCACCTAACACTTACAAAGTGTAATCCATTCCTCTTATGAAAGGGGTAAAAAATAACCAACCTAAACATTTGTATTAAAATTAGCATATTAATTGTCATCCCTTAAACCAAAATCTATGAATAGTATAAAAATAAATCATCCATAATCAAATGTATCATAAGCCCTTAAATATAATATGGAACATTGTATCATAATAAATCAAACCTCAAATAAACATAAAATCCAATAAAGGATGTTGAAATAGATGAAAATAATCTAATAAAATCATTATGATTCTTTGAGGGAAATTTCCCTTTTTACATTGAAGTTCATATAAAAGTTTTTGTAATAATAAAAAGAAATAAAAAATTTAAACAATATTTTAGGCCTGTAAGGGAAGAATTAAAATGTTAAGGTTTCATAACCGCAGAAAATAGTCAGTCACACCGTATAAGTTACAAAACAATATTATTCCTTACTTTGTTGAAATGTTTATAAAGTACCTCATTTGGAAAATGATGGAATGATCACTTTAAAACCTTTTATAAATAGTCAAACATGGGTAAAAATGACTTTAAAAAATTTCAATAAAATATTGAAATAAATTTTATGAAACATGGACATGGATGATAAATATTTCACAGTAAAAACATACATATAAACAAACTCAGATAATAACAAGATTGTGAAATTAACCCTTACCTTGTAATTTCTTATAGATAAGGGTGTATTAACCTCCTATATAATGGAAAAATATTGTTATTAAATTATAATACGACCATATCCAAATTTATGATATAATATATTATCCTTTTATATCATTTTTTTCATGGAATTTCCAAATTACCATTATTTTGGTTGTGAAATGCTTCATCTTCCTATTCCAATTTTTATCTGCAAGGCATTTTTTTATGTATAGAATATGATTTATTTTTATATATAATGAAATTAATTTTATAATTTTTATTTTTAATTATCATATATATTTTATTATCATTCATGAATGGTTAACATGGATAATTAATATCACCGCGTCGTGAAGATGGTAGGTCGTACATATGCACGAGCGACGATATCATTTTTTTGATGGTTAAATGTCAAGTAATTTGATGGTAAATTAATTATAAAGAATATTTATCATGTTATATTAAATTTTTATATCCATTATATTCATCATTATACCCATATAAATATATTAGTGTAGAATGGAAAATTACCCCACAACGTGTAGATAGTAAGTCGTACGTAACCATGCATGATGATATTATTATTCATTGGTTGGATAAAAGGAAGAATATGGTTGTACCATAATCATAATAACATCTCATAATGTAGATGATACTGGATTTATATCTTTATTATAGAAGAAACATAGGATGTGGAAGTAGAAGTTGAAAAGATCTTTGAACGAGTTGATAAAATGATTATCTCTTCTTGAAGTGTCACATTTTTTATTTCACAAAATAACTCTTTTTGGTTTGATTTATGCCTGAAGAATGGAATCTAGGATAAAGATAGAAAATTTTGGAAGATAAATGGGATGGGTTTGGTCGAACTAATTGGACATAGAGGTCTGAATAAAAGAGAAGGAAGAGTGCCCTTTTATAAGAGAGGGTGGGGGCACTTTTGGAAACCCCAAAATTATTAATTTATTATAAATTCATTTCTTGCCCAAAAAGATCCAAAATGAGTTATTTAATGTATGATATGAGTATGAGTCAAAATAATCTCAAAAAAGTATTTTTATACATGTGTATCTCTCAAAATAAATTTTATCTTTTGGATTTAACCACTAGTTAAACAGTTTTAACTCTTACCGTGTTTACTTATCTTTTTACAATATTGGGTTAATATAGTTACTATCAAATTAAAAACTAACCAAAATTGTTTCATATATGATATATTTAACATTATACTAGTTATATTTCCAAAACATAGTTGTTTTATGAATATTATAACATTTAATAAAATATTATTTATTTTAAAGTATCATTTATGTCAATTTTGATACTATTTAATTTATTCATTTTAAAAATATCAAAACATAAAAGTAAATTATAATCAATACATATAATATGTCTCTAAAATTTCTATTCTATTAGAACTATCTTTTAAGTCATTAATTAAGTAAAATAATGTTTATTATAATATTTTTAATAACATTTATTTGATATTTCCTTTGATAAAATAATTTCTACTTCACTATTGTGTCATCATTAATTGTAATTATTTAATATCGAAAAAAATAAATATATATCTATAATATAGGTAACTATTTTATATTTCTATATACAATTTTAATCAATGTTAACTCCTATATATCTCAATATAAAAATTATTATTATTATATTAAATGAGAGTGACATTTTGTCACATGCATTAATTTTAATAATATTAATGCCATATTCTTGGAAAAGGGACCATTAAATGATTCCATATGTAAACATAGGTGATAAGGGTAGAAATTAGTCATCCAACCGGATTTTTACACATGTTATGGTATTTTTATAATATTATTTGTATCTTCAATTACCAGATTTACCCTTAACTGTGGGAATAAAAAATTAATAAAGTTATTATTCATAATAGAAAAAAAATAAAAGTTACTTTTTATGTTAATTTCAAACCATGGATTCCAAATATATAATCCATTTTTGAGAATTCAAAAGGCATAAGTTGCATTAAATAATTTAAAATTAATTCCCATTGACAAAATGAGAAAATGAATTTTTCAAATGTAGAAACCATCAATAGATTGACATGTGTTTATATCTAATTTTAATCTGAAAATAATTAAAATGACCAAAATTATATTTCATTATATAAATTTAATCTAACAGTAATTTAAATTCAATAAATGTATAATATAATAGTTAAAATAAATTATATGAAAAAGCGGTTTGGAATTAAAATGTAGTATTTTTTACTATTCATTAAAATATGAAAGTTATCATAAAAAAACCATATATTTGTCCAAAATAAATTATTATATACCACATATAATGAATAATTTTATTTTTAAAGGAAATGTCTAAAAGTTTCCAATTTTTTTTTTAAAAATGTTTGTCCATTAGATGGCGGTAAAACTATATTTTTTAAAAAATATGTGTTTAATTCGGAAAATTGAATTTATTCTTATATTATGTTTAAGAAACACCTGAGATCAATAATAAATTTGAAATAGGTTTAATTCTATTTTTATCATATAAAATAATGGAAATATTATATAACATATTAAATAATAATATTTTATTAATATACTTTTGTTTCGTTAAACTAGGCCTTGCGTGTAACGCCAGCCAACTCATTGTTGTGATTAGCATAAGATTGACAATATGTTGCATAAAAATAATGAAATAAAATTAAATTTATTTTAAAATGAAAATATTTTAATGTCGCGGGGTTTTATATTCTCTCATCCTTCAATAAATTGTATCCTCTCAATTAATACTCGTGATAAAAAATTAGCGTTTTGACATTTCAAAACATCTTTGTTTAAATCCCACACTGGAAAATGGATTATTGAAACTACCATCATAAAATAAATAAAGGAAAGTATTAATGTCAACAGATATATCCCATTAAAGTGTTTGATGTAGGAAAACATGTACATGAAAGAAAAATCTAATCATCATATTCTCCAGGAGAGTGATAGAGTGCACGGTGAGGAGAAAGTTAAAAATCACAAAGCTCTAATCATGTGATGATCTAAAAGACCATTTCAATCATAATAAAAATTATTGGGATAACATTTTTTGTTTCATAATTCATTCTGTAGAGTTTAATAATTAATTTAATTCCTAGACTAAGAACACAAGGAATCATATTTACATTACAAGTATTGTTTTAGCATTTAACTAATTCCCACCACAATGAATGTTTCTCTCCAAATAATAGTAAAATCCAATAGTATTATATTTCTATTAATCATATGGGATCTTAAAAATAGACTTATAAATCATCTATATTAGCTTCTAAATAAATTAAACTATGTTATAATAACCAGGATATCACATAGGCCAGTGTTAGGGGATTCATATTTATCTCCCTTCAGTTGAAGCTTCCAGTCTCAAGGCCTTTCCGAATGCAAAGGGTTATTAATAGACCTGCAGGTTGTCCTTCTTCTCAAACTATATCATTACAACATTCCATAAAGCTCTCAAAATATCCAAAATCAGTCACAACATCCAATTCCCCAAACAACATAATTCAGTTCTTATTTAACATACGAAATATTTGATCACTATAAAAACCATAATGAAAATGTTCATGCCTCCAAATATTTAAAGAAGTACTGAAATAAAATCTTTATATGTCACATTATTCTTATAACCATAATATCTTTAACATTATCTTTAATCTAGAAACATAATTAGATTTATTATTCCAATTCGACCATAGTACAACATCAGCTTCATTTTGATCCATTTTCTTTTTCTAAGCTATATTTCATTAACATTTTGGAAAATCATTTTCATAATGTCCCATATCTTTAAAATTATAGAATTACACATTTATATCTTCATTATTTTAGTTATAGTTAAATTCCTTGTGACCTATCTCTCCACCCTTGTAACAATCTCCAATTCCTTTCCGAAATGTATCGGGGTGTTTTTATCTACAGTTATCACATATGGGAAAATCCCCCTTTCTGTTTTCCATTTGTCCATATATTTCTACAACATTATCTTCTTCTTTTACATTCCCTTAAATTTATAAGACATAGAAAATTCATTTTATGTCATGATATCACATGGGACTATATTTTCATATGATTAGAATCTTAGGGAGACCAAAGCCATTTGATAAAATTGGTTTAACCTGTCATATAAATGACAAATATTACTCCATGGGTTATATACATAGGCTTTTTCATTCCATTCCAACCTTTTTTTATTGGCGTTATACTTTAAAAAAATTCATTCTACTTTTCCTCAAAATCAAGAATTATCTTTCCATATCAGCTCTATATTATCAAGGGAAATACATTTCCAATAAAATTTCCATAAAAATTTTTTATTCCATAATTGAAATTTCTTCCTCCTCTTTCGTGTTTTGAATCAGTAACCACCACTAATCCACATCTCCGGAGAGATGATGAACTTCCATGGGGACTTTCTCCCTTTCGTTACTTCCCAAAGCAATAAATATCATCTCTAAGGAACTTATCCATTACTCACCTATAATTGGATTTGTAGTCCCACTGAATGTTTGAGGTTGTTGTCTCATAAAGTGATCTAAAATTGTTCTTCTCTATTGTGGATCCAGCCTCAGTATATGGGTAAAGTTATTGTTTATAACTGGAGTTAGTTTTCCAAATATGGTTATAAGTTGAGTATAACCAGTTGTAGCTCCATCTCTTACATAATTGTCGTGTATAGGAGGGAAATGCCTATATGGATTACTTGTATTGATATTATTCCAATTTATTCCACTAGTAAACATTTCTAAATAGTGACATACACTATATTAGATCATAACATTATTAAACATAATGTATAATCATAGAACTAGTGTATCTCGTATCATAAAAAAAATTTAGGTATAACTAATCATTAAATAATATACATAGTTTCTTTTTGGACATATTTACATTTAAATACTTCATAATGTTTTGAATAGAATGTAAATTGTCCTAAAAATATGCATAGGGAGTGTCAAACTAGGTGCACAGTAAGGCCCATATTCGTGTATCAGGTTATATCGAGTGAGGCCTAGAACACCTTATTGGAGTTATTACTCCGAGGTACATCTGTTCCAGAACCACATCAACTTGTAGTACCCAAACATGGATGTATTTCATGGAATACCCACTTAATTTCTATATTACAAAAATTATCGGAGGTTCTTTTATACTAATCCTCATATTCTATTTTAGGGTAATGTTCCATAATCAATGTTTGTTTCTAAATATAGTTTCTATGGTTTGTAATAAAATATCTCTGATACCAACTATAACGCCCTGACTCTAGGCACCCAGATTTAGTGTAATATTTTATGTCACATTGGCATGATCAGACAAAATCAAATCTCTAGGGGCTGATCAATTTAGTAGCTTTGTAAATACTATATACAAACATAAGTTTTACATTATTTCTTGAAATGAAATATAACATATTATCTCCTTTGGAAACACTCATATCCATTAGAATATCCCTTCTGGTTAATCATAATCTACTCATTAAAATCCTAGGGAAAAATGAAACATAGTAAAGGGGTGAGCTCATTTTCATAGTTAGGATAAACAATAAAGCATAATATATCATAAAAAGTATAAACATTTAAGGAAAGGTATAAAACTGATAAAAAATAATTTTAAACATAGGATTCTACATAACATGGAAATAATAAATAAAATAATTTTGTTTACACATTCACATGGATATTTTTGTTGTTGAATAATCATATGTAATATCAATAAAAAACTCAAAATCGGGGAGTACATAATGATAGACATCTTAAACATACCATCAAGGCTTCGTTCATGACACCATATATAATGGGCTAAGACATTAGCCAAATCCCAAACATAAGGGTCTTATGCGACCCACTGATTCATCGAGGGGATATATTGAGCCCCGCCCAACACTTATAAAGTCTAATGTATTCCTCTTATGAAAGGGGTAAAACAAAACCAACAAAAACATTTGTATTTAAAATAGCTTATGAAATGTAAATACTTATAGCATAAGTTATGTATGTAATAAAAATAACACATCCATAGTGAAATATATCATAAGAACTTATATAAAATATGTAAGAGTGTATCATATAAATCAACATCAATTAAAAATAATATCCAATAAATGATTTTGACAGAGATGAAAATAATATTATAAAATCTTTAAAACTCTTTGAGAGAAATATCCCTATTCACATTTAAATTCATTTAAAATCCTATGAAATTTTAAAATTAAACATTTATTATGAAAATAACAATCTAATATCTTATGGTAATCTTCAAAATGATAAGGAATCATGATTGTAGAAAGTATCCTTTCACACCATATATATTAAGAAAACATTCTTTCCATAATTTTTTGAAAAGGTCATAATGTACCTCGTTTGGAAAATGACATAAAGATTTAATTCAAAACATTTTATAAAGAGATAAAAATCGCTAAAAATGATTTTAAATTTTTTTTGAAAATATTTTTAAATATATTCTAAGAAACATGGACAGGTATGATAATGAAGTCCCAGTAGATACTTAGGTATAAATAATATTTGATAATAATGAGATAGTAAAATTAACCCTTACCTTGTACATTTCTTTAGTTGTTGGTGCCTTAACCTCATGTATAATGGTTATATTATGTTATTAAGTTATATAAGGAGTATATAAATATTTTCTATATCATATATGATCCCCTTTTATTATTATTTTTAATAGTGTTTCTATATTACCATTATTTCGAGTGTAAACTACTTTATTTTACCATTCCATTTATGTTATGTAAGTCATGTTTTTTTATATAGGATGTACTTTATTAATATCCAGAATGATAATATTTTCATAATTGTTATTTTCACTCACCATATAGATTTTATAAACATTCTTGAATTTTTAACATGGAGAATAAATCTCACCGTGTTGTGGTGATGGTAGGCTGTACGTAAAAACGAGTGACGATGTCATTCCCTTTGATGGTTAAATGGTAAGGAATTGGATGGTATATTAATTTTACAGAGTCATTATCATGTTATATTAATTTCTTATATCCATTATACTCATTATTATACCCATATAAATAAAATATGTTTCAATAAAAAATTACACCATGACTTGGAGACAGTAAGTTGTACATACAAACCCATGGTGATATTATTATTTGTATGATGGATAAATGTGAGAAAATGGTTGTTCCATAATCATAATAAAATCTAATAATGTATATGATAGAATATTTATTATTTTATTATGGAAGAAACATCGGAACTGTAAGAAAAAAAATGAACATTGAAAGATTTGATAAAATGATTACCTCTTCTTTGGGTATCTCTTATTTATATTCACAAAAGACTCCATAGGTTGGATTTATGCACATATTATAGACTCTATAATGAATTTAGGGAAATTTTGAGGAGAAATAGGCAGGTTTTTACTGATCTAAATTCCTTTAGAGGTGTGAATAAATAATAAGGAAGGGGACCCTTTTATAAGAGAGGGGAGGGGTACTTTTGGAAACTCCAAAACTATTAATTTATTATATAACAATTGTCTATTTAAAATAGATAAAAAGTGATTTATTTTAAGTATAATATGATTAATGTTATAAATCATCTAAACCAATGACTTTTAAAAATGTTTATGTTAGAAAAGTGACCTTATCTTTTGGATTTAACCCTTAGTTAAACAGTTTAACTCTTACTATATTTACTTGTCTTTTTGTAAAATAAGGTTAATTTAGTTTCTATAAAATTTCAAACTAACCAAATTTTTATCATTTATAATATATGTAACATTATCCATATCAATTGTATGATTCTTAAGGTTTTATTAATTTTATAACATTTAATAAAAAATTATTTATTTTTAAAGTATCATTTATATCAATTTTGATAATATTAAATATTTTAATTTTGAAAAATATGAATAAAATATTATAACATCTAAAAATAATTCAAATATATCACTATCATATATATGTTAGCTATGAAATTCATTTATTTAATTAATTAATTCAGATTATATTTATTTTAATATTTTTAATATCTTTTATTTTATATTCCTACTTATAATATAATTTCTTCATCAATATTGTATAATCATTAATTGTAATTATTTAATATATAAAAATTATAAATAAAATTATATTATGTAGTTAATTATTTTATATTACCATATACAAATTATAATTTATTTTATATCTAGTATATATTTATATTAAAAGTATTATACTTATAATAAATGAGATTATGACATTTTGTCACATGCATTAATTTTAATAATATTAATGTCATAATCCCTGAAAAGGGTCCATTAAATGATTCAATTTAAAAATATAGGTTATAAGGCTATAATTTAGACATCCAATAGGATTTTTACATGTGTTAGGGTATTTTGATAATTTATTTTTACCTTTAACTACCCGATTTACCCTTATCCACGATAATAAAAAATTTAGAAAGATATTATTCATAATATCCAAAAAAAATTAAAGAAAAATATAAAAAAATTTGGAACCACTGATTCAAAATATCTAATAATATTTTCAAAATTTAAAACATATAATTTTTAGTAATTAATTTAAAATCAATCCCAATTGAAAAAACGAGAAAAGAAGTTTTTCAAAAGTAAAAATTATCAACAGACTAGCATATGTTTATATCTAATTTTGATTTGAAAATAATTCAAATGACAAAAATTATATTAACTAATAAAAAATAATCTAATTATACATTAAACTCAATTAAAAATATTATCTATTAATATAAAAGAAATAGATTAAGAAGTAGTTTTGAATTAAAATGCATTAATTTTCACTATTAATTAAAATATTAATGTTATCAAAAAAACACAAAAAATTTGTGCAAACTAAAATTTTCATTCCCTATTATAAATAATATGTTTAATTTTTCAATTGAAATTTATAAATGTATCAAATATTGGATATAAAATTGTTTCTCAATTAAAAGGAGTTAAAATTTTATTTTTTAGAAAATATTTATTTTATTCGATAAAATAATAAAGTCCTTATATCATGTAAAATAAAAAAATGAGATGAATATTAAATAAATAAAATAGTTAATATTATTCATAAATAATAATTTAAAGGAGATGTTATATATTATATTAAATAATAATATTTTATTAATATATTTTTGTTTGGTGAAACTAGGCCTTACGCATAATGTAAGTCAACACATTTTTGTCTGTATCATAATCTTAACATAGTGTTTTGTAAAAATCAAGCAATAAAAAAATTAAATTTATTCATAAATGAAAATATATTAATGTCTTGGTGTGTTATAAATTCACCCTCTACTTTTATAGATATAAAGAAGAGAGTGTTCAAGGAATAACCTGGGGATTTTTTCATGGTATTTATTAATTATATCTTTATATATAACAAAAGATGTGAGGACCGTTAGAGACACTTTGAGATTTTTCTGGAGAATCATATAAGAAAAAGTTATAAAGGATGTTTCTAATGCCTGAATTATGGATTCAAACAGCTTCTTTTCCTGGCCATATTATCTCTATGGATGGAATCTCAGTTTATCCTATGATAAAAAAGATGGTTAAAGAATGACCTACAACTACAAACAGAACTGTGGTATGTAGCTTGATTGGTTTATCACACTACTATCAGCATTTCATTTAAAATTTTTTATGATTAGATAACCTGTTAACCAAGATTACTCATGACATGTTTTTGATTATATGGAAAAAGTAATGTGATGAAAATTTTGAATAATTGATGATGATATTAGTAAATTCTCCAATAATGACTCTTCCATAAAGATATGATGTATTAAGGCATTATAGTGATGTGTCATAGAATGGACATGGTTGTGTCCTTATGAAGAATGATAGAGTTATTTCCTATGTATCAAGGTTGTTAAAAGCTTATGAATTTATATATCCAACTCATGATCATTTGTTAGGGGTTGTAATATTTAATCTGAAGATATAGAGAGACTATATATATGGTGAATGATGTTAGATATATATAGATCAAAAGAACATGGAATATATCTTCTCATAGAAATAAATCAACATGTGGAAAAATTTATGGCTCGAGCTACTCAAGGATTATGATTGTTGAATACACTGCCACCCAAGGAAAGTGAATAAGGTAGAATATGCATTGAGAAAGAAGGATCATGATGTTATGAAGAAAATGAGGATGGATAATGATCATGTGTACATGGATCTAGAAAATATATATATGGGACTTATCAAGGAATGTGAATATTTTTTACGTTTTCAATAGGATTCCCAACCATGTATATTAAAAAGGACTAAATGTTCTCAGTATCGTGATGAGAATTTTCAAAAGAAAATTAATGCTGTGCCTATTGGGAAGCTTTTTGACTTTGTGTTTCAGAAAGATATTATGAAATTTGGGAAGTAGATTTGTGTTCCCTCTATACCTGATCCAAAAAGTGAGTTATTGGATGATACCCATAGCTCAAATTTCTCTATACACCCTAGTATTAAAAAGATATTTATAGATTTTGTGGAACAATTCTGGTGGGATAATATAAATAGAGAAATTTAGGATTATGTATCATTATGTTTAGTTTTTCAACAAGTGAAGGATGAAAGAATACATCTTATAGTAGTCATTAAGATTATATATATTATTATATGGAAATGTGATGACATTACTAAGGTTTTTTTCATTAGATTACCAAAAAAACCAAGAAATAATGATGCAATAGGAATAATGTTTCATGGATTTACCAAATCTTCACATTCCCTTTTAATAAGAGAGGATTTCCACTATAGTTTCTTGCACGACTATATATTTATAAATTTATAATACATTATGGAGAACTTTTTTCTATTATATCTAATCATGATCCATTATTTATTTCAAAATTGTGGAAAATTCTTAAGAAATATTTAGACATGGAGATTTATTTAAGAACAACTTATCACCCTCAAACTGACATACTGTCTGAAATGACTATTCATATAACATAAAACATGATGAGATCAGGTTCAAAATCACATTAAATGTATATGGGATAAATATTCACATTACATGGAGTTATCTTATGATAATATTTTCCATTCAAGTATTCAAATAGAACCACATGAATAATTGTATGAAAGGAAATGTCGTACACTGACTTGTTGGGATGATGTTTGTGAAAGGAAGATTTTAGGCCTAGACCTTTTGGAGAAAATCACATGAAAGGTAAATCCTAATCAAAATCATAACAATGAATCTCAATGTAGAAAAATATATGTTCTAATAATCAAATTATGGATTTTAAATTTCAAGTGGGAGATCATATTTTATTAAAAGTAACTCCATGGAAGGGTGTTATTTTATTTGGAAGGAAATGGAAAATAAGACCAATGTACATTGGACCTTTTGAAATCTTGGAGATATTTTTAGTTGTTTATTATCATTTGGAGTTGAAACTGGGCCTTTCTTAATTACACAATGTGTTCTATATATCTTTGTTAATGATATATATACTATACCTATTGCATGCCCTCACATTTGAAGGAATAGAACTAGAACATGATTTATCTTACTATGATGAGACTATCAATATTATAGATGCTAAAAAATAAGTTTTGATGATTTGGATGACTCATCTGGAAATGAAACTTTGGGGAAATCATAAAATTGAGGAGGCAACGTGTGAACCAGATGAAATTATGAAGAAGTAATGCTCAAATATTTTTATGAGGTGACACATTAGAAATTTCCACGTTCATATTTTAATGAAGGGGTGAATGTAACTCCCCCATATTTTATGGTATGACTATTTTAAAATTTAACATCTTTTATAGTTTATGATTAACACAACACCAAGTTGAAAACCGTAATTTACTACTGAATATGACCACTGGAATAGTTATATGACTGTTAGGAATAGTAATATGACCAATTGAATAGTAACCTCTCTTATGAAAGTATAAAAAGTTATGTATCTTATGAAAGAAAATGTTATATACTTATATCATGTACTAAGTAAATCATTTTTTTAAAAATGATAAATTATGTACTATTATTATTGTTAAACATAAATTTTTAATCACAATATTATAACAAAAAATAAAAATTTAAAATAAAATTTATTTTGTTGAAATAGATTTATAAATTAGTATTTTATTGTATTATGATTATAATATAATTTTATGAGGCCTCAATTATGTTATGAAAGTATCTTAAAATCTGTTATAATATTAAAATCAATATTTTTATTCTAAATGAAGTATTTATTTAAAAATTAAATTTCACATATTTAGAAACATATTTTGATAAAATGAAGTCAGCTTTTTATTTTTACACTTTTAAAATTATTTATGGGGATTTTTATGGTATTTTTCTAAAATAGTTGATTTTGGTGAATATTTAAATAAGGTAATTATTATATTTAACAAATAATGAA
Organism: Viscum album; assembly: GCA_963277665.1. Lineage (NCBI taxonomy): Eukaryota > Viridiplantae > Streptophyta > Magnoliopsida > Santalales > Viscaceae > Viscum > Viscum album. The sequence continues at coordinate 1,440,760,505 of OY728157.1, forward strand.
TTACTAATTCATTCCTAATGTATGGATGATGTAAGTACATAATATAAAACAATAATTATATATTTGTTTTGTTTATTCATTTTAATAAAAAAATATTTATTTTTTAGTAGTGAAAATAATAAAATAATGAATAAAATAATAAAAAACCCCTCTCAACTACTATAATTATCACCCTCACCACATTATTTTCTCACACCTACAAAGACTTATGATTTTCCAATTTCAAACCAATAACTCTCAAAAACCACTTATTCAAGTTCTAGCCATTTTTTCTCACTAAAATTCCATTTCAATGTTCCTTAATGAGGTTATCAATGAGACGAAATCAAGAGGTAAAATACCCTTGTGTTCTTTTACTTTTCTTCCAATTTCTTTACTTTTTTTATCATTTCATTAATTAAAATGTAAATATATTCATGATAACTGCATTATATTATATATAATATAAATATATTCTGATAATGCGATATCCACCTTAAATTATTTTCTCTTCCCTTTTTTGTTCTAAAATGAAAATGTCGCCCGTGAGGTGTAAATTCACTAGCTTAGTGGTTAAAGATTCATTAATTTTATAATAATTACTTCAAGGATGGTACAAAAATATTTTTAATGGTTAAAAAACATTATAATATTTATATTAAAACATATATTTTTTTGGAACCAATATATATAAATAATATTAAATAAAAATATAGAACTAGTGCGTGATGATCGAAAAAATTCCAAAATAATCCAAAAGGATACCATTAACATTTTATCTAATGAAACATCAATATATCTTGATTAAAATTGATATTTAATTCCATAAAATGGAATATAATATCTTTAATAACATATAATTTTAATCTAGGATAACTATTTCCATTTCACATGATCATTCAAACATGTATACAAGTGAACCAATCATGAAAACCAAAGAAATGAATAGTCCCGTATGGAGAAATTGAATCTGATAACACATGAAAAAGGGAATAAATGAACATCATTATATTATAATATAATAATAAACGTGTTTTAGAGGTATTGAATAAAATTATTAATGGAACTAATATTTTTATCCAGGATGTTAAGTACAAGAGCACAACACTTTCAGACATAAGGTAAGGGTTTATCCCCGAACCTCCATTTTTTATTTGGGCTACACTTTGTCTATTTTTAACCCAATGTAATTATTATTTAATTTTATATAATTATTATAAATTATATTTATATGTTCTTAACTCATACAATAATATCACTTCATCTTTATTTTATGGGTAATTACTTGTTTTGCAAAGTTTTATTTTTCAATTCCTCTCAATAAGCAATCTTGGTTAAAGAGAATTTTCCAATTTTCTAACCATTTTCATAGAGACTTTTTAATACATATTAATCCCCCAACATATTTATGAAATAAATCATTTAATTATTAATAACTATCATAGTTCATTTTTTGTTTTAGGAAAATATTTATTCATATCCCTTTTTAAAGACTCTTTTTCATTTTCCCTGAAACTGCACAAAAGTGTCTCATTTAAATGTTTATAAAAACCCCATGTTTACATGATTCCAATTTAGGTGTACATAGCTTATCCATAGAAAATAATATTATTATTATTTTATTTTATTTTTTGTAAAACACATGTTTATAATCATATTTTATAGAAAATACAAAATGATTTTCCTAAAGAACTCATCCTTCCAAAATTAAAACTGTATTTCTCACAATAATTCCATAATTATTTTTACAAGTATTTTCATATATTTAAACACCCTATATTAAATGATACTATTTATTAAAATATATCTCTTATGTTATAATGTAACATATTTCATTGAATTGTTTATAATTATTTGGACTATTGATGTACTATCTTGATACCATTCGCTATATTACTCTAGATGGATTGTGATTATGTTTATTGTTTGGAGAAAGTTATTAAGATTTATTATTCAAGTTTAAATATGAATTTATATATTGATTATTTTTCAACCCTTTTATATGAATATTTCATTGGACTTAGAAAGTGATGCATGGATCCCACAAGAGCCCCTTAGTTCTTTGGTAGGTCTCATGAGACAAACTAGACCAGGTTTTTACCTATTTATATATGTTGTCTTCGGTGAAGACTTGATCGAATGTTTATGTTGTCTGTCATTATGAATTACCTAATTATGATATTACTAATTTATAGTCTATGTGATTATTTTACTAATTGAATATCTATGGTTAAGTTCCATTCCCATAAAATTACTTATGGTATTATTTAATTATCTTTTATTCCTTTCATATTATGCTCAAGATTATATTTTAATGTCATATGTTTTTCGTTATGAACCATAAATTATTGTTTATTATTTTTTATGATATATTTCACTATATTATTTAACTTTAGTGAGCATCTGAGTTTACCCCTTACATATGTTTTATTTTCCCCTAGGATAAGGAGAACTATATTATCAATGGCTTGTAGGGATAATCTAAGAGTTTATGGATGTTTCCAATAGAGTTTCTATATTTTTCTTCCATTAATGTTTTAATGTAATAATTATATTTTTATCTTCTTTTACAAATCTACTAAACTAATTAGTCCTTCAGGATGAAACTACCTTGTTTTTCATACCAATGTAATAAAGTAAGGCACCAGCTCCGGGCTTCTGAGGTATGAGTCTTTACACTCACTTATAAAAGGGAACCCCCTCATATTCTCTCAACACATGGAGAAAAATTTTCTATTTCCAATTACTATTGAAATCCATTCATAAAATCCCACCCCATGTTCTAGAGTTCTTAGTTTTTTCATTTTACCATTTATAGAAGGATTAATGTGAAAATTAAAGGAGGTTGTCCGTAGAAGAGGTATAGATTTGACTTGAATTTTTGGTTTTATTTTTCTTCTATGACATTAATATATTATTTAAAACTTCTGAAATAAATGGAAATATATCTTTTTTATACTGAGAATGTTATTTTTATAATGATGTTATTACCTATATCTATCTCTTCTTCCATCAATTGGGTAATGAAACTATCGTTTGTGTGTACGGCAAACTTCATCCATGTAAATCAATGTAATTATTAATCAATCCCCTAATATCATGGATGGTTATAATATATAAAATATTAATGAAATATGTATCATCATTAAATGATAATATATAATCTATTTTCTTACTTTTCAATCCATTGAATTATTACAGGTACATTAATGTGTACTTGGGGAATACAACCTCCATAAAGCGATGAGATTATGGTTACATAGAAACGACACATTGATTATATTCATAAGAGTATTTAAATAGGGGATATGATATTTATGATATAATCACAATTATATAAATATAAAATAATACTTACCATATTTTCGTCATATTTGTTTGACAAATTGAAAAGTTACTCAGGCGTACGTCTGACCAACCATCTCCATGACTGCAATGTTCTTCATTTTTCTTAACCATATTTAATTGATTGTCTTAAAAGAATAATTTTTGTATAAATATGGTAATTATTTTATTATTATCATTCTATATAATATTTAATAATGAACGGTTTGACCGTTGTCAACCTACTGATGTTATTTTGGACATATTATCCAAATATCATCAAAATGTACGACTATAACATAATTGACTATGTAATTAAATATAAAATCATAATAAATAATAAACATGGAAGAAATTTATAATTAAATTAAATAATTATAATAATTTTATTGTTCAGGACAATAAAGCATTTACATGATGATTTTGGACTCGACGTATAGAACTTCATCTCAATTTCCTTATTTGAGGCATGATTCAGTGTTATACACCTAATTACATTTATATGGTGTATATTTTACCCCATTTAAATGTTATATCTTGAATCATTAATTATTCATGGTGTTGAATGTTATAATTAAAATTTCTTCTTATAAGGGGATTTTATTTGAAAGTTACCATTTATAAATGGGTTTTTAACTCAATTTCCTTTCATTGTATTATATAACCTCTTTATTGATTATATTATTACAATATTATGTGTGAAATTAAATTCCAATTATATAATATGTGTTTCAAATATTTCTATCGTGATTTAAATTTTTACACTTAATATCTCCTTTTATTTATTCTTAATTCAATGATATGATCTTATAAGTGTTATTCATCCCAAAATTTCCTTCTATTAGACATTTGTTTATTTTATTCACATATATTAGTTTATGAGGTGTAAATACTACAAATTTGTAATTTTATATCATGATCATACATTTTTTATGTTAATTGAGGTTTTATTTGATGTTATTTTTTAATGGGTCATAGGTTTTAGAAGTTATGAATGTTGTAAGGGGTTTATGTTTCAATAAGACTTTCGTTGGGATTATTTATACATGAATTTATATTTAAAAAATAATATTATCCTTATTTAATAAAACAATTTTATTTTATTTATCCTCTTTAAATTTGTGGAATTTTTATATTTTATTATAATCTTTTACTCTTTAGTACTCTAAATTGCTCATGAAATAGTTTTAAGAAAATACTAACTTATTTCTCTATTTTAAAATAGAAAATAATTTTATTGCATCTCCATGTTTTATAAAGTATTGTCAATAATGTTATTTTATAACAAATAAATAATTTTATAATGGTATTTTATATGATATTTGACTTCATTTTCAATTTTTTTAAAAGAAAATATCTTATAATTTCATGGATATGTCACTTTTGACCCTTTTTTTCAAAAGTCTGGATAGAATGTTTATTTATAACATTTATGATATAAATGAGTTTTTTTTAGATTATTTACTTTATTTAAAATAAATATTACAATATTTTCATTAGGTTATTTTCATTGAAATTTAGTTCAACAATATATTCTGAATTAATATTTTTTAAATTGATTTTCAAAGGGGAATGGGTATTTTACAAAAGAACATTTTTAATTGCTATTTTTATGGTATTTCAATTAACCAACTCCAAAAACCTGGATTTTTATTTTTATCCACTGGTGATATATTTTAATGGTACCATATATATTCTTAATCTAGATGGATTATTATTTTTTCAAAAATATATTCATCAACTCCCTTATTTTCCACTGTTAAATTAAGATATGAAACAATAGTGATTATTATTATGTTGAAAAATAAAATATTTCATGCATTATGATTATATAATTGTATTTAGAATTTTTTTTATGATGACTTGTGTGCAATATACAACTCATAATGATGGATGAGTTGGATATAGTTCTCCCATGGATTGGGATATGATGGTAGAGTTGTCCAAATATATGTAACTCCTATGAGACAATAAATTTAATCAATTAATAGGATAATCCTAAGAGATTATGGGAATTATCCAAGTATATTTAACCCATATGTAAGGGTACATATAAGGGTTATATGATGATAGTGTTCTAAGATGAAAATATGTTTTCGTTATGTTTTCTATGTGTTTTTAATGATTCCTTATATCATGATTATTGATTACCAAGATTATTTTCATTGTTGAAGCTTTATTTTAAGCAACATGTTTTATGATCCACAATTTTTTGGGTATGAATTCTCTTATTATGCTCTCGCACTTTGATTATGTCATAATATTTTTATGCTTAACTTATGCATGTTGATGACATTAAATGGTTAATTCTTATGTTTATACTTACTAATTTTTTGAGCACACCCTTCCTATGGTTTCTATTTCACCTAGTTGGGAATAAATGTTATAGGAATGTTATGACTAAGAATTTTTCTAGATATGACGATCTTAGTGTGAGATGGAATATAATTTTATGAACCAGTTCCTTATCTTTCCGAGTTTTTATATAAGATCTTGTCCCAATTCTATAATACACTAAAAATAAATTTCCCTTAATTATATAAGTGATATCTTATTTCTTTTTGATGTTTTCTGTTCTAGATGGCTAATATCGGGTCATGTTTATCATTATTAATACATAAATGTTTCAATTGTGTTTTTATCACTAGATCCAGGAGTGTGGGTTTTGGGGTGTCACCGTTGGTATTAGAGAAGGGTTTAGATAGCTTTTGATATTATGATGTTTTCATGTGGGGATAAATTAATAGTTTTTGATACAATAATGGGTTTATATTTTTAAGTTATATCATAAATTAAAATGGATATAAACCTCCTTTCTAAGTTTTACATGATGGGACTTTGTAGAGATTTGAAACTTTTATAGGGTTTTAGGAAGAAAACATTATCAAGGATTAAATAAATCATGGTGGTTGTATATGATTTTTTGTTATATTTATTATGGTCAACCGGATAGTTAAATATAGAAAATATTGATAGTTGAATAGTAATTTAGTTACATGGGGATAGTTTTAGATATATTTTTGGTCCAGATAAGTATTACCATTAATATTTTTATCTAAATGTGATTCATAATATTTTCGTGAATTTCACAACATTATAACATTATATAATTTTTTATTGGGCTGATTAAATTAAATTTTGAGAGATATTTCTCTTTTTTGAGGTATATATAACCCTTTAGTTTGACATGTGATTTAACATTTAAGGATTATTTTGAATGAATGTTATTAAATTTTTTGGTATGCAAGATGAAAGGTGAAATATAACATTTGCGGTTAAAATATAATTTAATTTTAAGGTATTGTGGTTATTTTTGATATATGGTTTTTTATTTCTGGAATAAAGTATTTTGAATCGTTCTTTTTATTATTTGATTTTGGATATTAATTTATTATTTCTTCATGTGTTTGTTTATAAATTTTTGATATTATATTACCTTATATCATTTATAAAATGTCCTGCCACTTCTCATTGGCTTGATAGGGATGTGAGACATTACAAGGACTTATGAGAAATCCCCAATATTCCAAAGTCAAGACATTAATTTGAAAGACTTTATGAAAATATTGGGTTTGATATTCATTTTGAAAACAAATAACCCACTATCAAAATATAACCAAAAAAACTACTACATGATTCATGATAAAAACAGAAGACACTCCAACATTTAATTTATATCAAAACCAAGCCAGGAGTACCATATTAGAAGGAAAAACATCAAATTAAATAGTGGCAGACAAAATAATAACACTCTAATACAACTACAAGACTCCATGAACTACAAGATCCATTCTCAAATAACACCAAATAGCTCATGTATTATGAAATATTACTAAATACTTGTGAAACTTTACCTTTTCTCATGTCCCGATAGATGAAATATGAAAAATCACCCTAAAGTACAAATATAGGGGTGATAACTAAACTCAATATGTTTTCCCCGATGACCTCCCTACTCATTCCACTAGGATAGAACACATTAGAAACATTTATATAAATAATATATATAATACAATTCCAAAATAGTTTATATCAAATTATAATCAAAACCCCATGAAAACTGTTTTCCAAATAAATCACATAAAAAATTCTTTAAAAATATTAACATTCTATTTTGGAATATCTCGTCCCTTTCTATGCAACCATACATCAAACCATGCATGAAATCCGTGGACATCCCCATACTCATGATTGGTGAGTCATCCTTCTACTAATTCATCACTTGGGGGACCAATTTAATTGGTCGACATCAAACACTTATCCATCCATACCTTTTTATTGGGGGATTTCACACCTTTATCCATCCCAATTCATACGAACACTTTCCAAAAAACCATCCCTATCCATGCCAAATTCAATTTTGTTCAATGAAATTCAACAAAACATCATTCTTTTTATCAAATACCATTTTCTTATTAAATAAAACAAAATATTATTTAAAAATAAACTTATTAATATATTTTTATCAAAAACATGTTCCAATAACACAAAAATTTCTCAATTTCCACAAATAGCCACTCAATAGGGTTTTAGCTATTATTATAGAGAAAATTAACAATCAATTTCAATAAAAGTGTTCAATTTTGAACCAAAACACGACGTTCTAATATAGAGTGGTCAAGAGTGAATCCATATAACAAAAGAATTTTGGAAAATATGATAAATGACATGAAGAAATCAAAAAACCTGGTTGAATCTTTACAAAAACGCCTTAGATATCTTCCCCTATCAATAATAAGACCACATCTAAACATATTTGGAATCAATGACCTTATATATACCCAAAATGGATATATATATATGAAATTGAGATATTGGGAAAATTAGATCGAAGAAAACTAACAGTAACACTCATGAAAGATCACATACCAAAAGAATCATGTTTCCACGCATCAATGAATGACTACATATCAATTTAGAATTGATTGGGAGAATTTATCCAAACTATAAGAGACCAAAATCTCAAGTTGGGGACGTTTTGAGAAAAAACAGGGCACCTAGAGGTAAAAATGAGTTAGATCCACAATTTAAGGATATAACATTGAGTTGTGCACAATTTAGTTGATTGGTTAGTCAAACCATACAATAACCATTCTCCACCCACTATCTTAAGGATGAAACTTTAATGGTTGGAACACACAGTTGCCAAACTATGCACCAACCATACCAAATTTCACATTATAACAAATTCACCACACTTCAAGGTTTCTATTAGTCTTTCACATGGTTTGGACAAAGCATTCACAACCTCTGTTCCTTCCATTTTTTCTATTGTCTCACTATGAATGATTTCCTACAAGTTTTTCAGGGTATCTAGAAACCTTGAACCACCCATTCACATGTAGGAAATCCCCAGAATCTCTCAAAACATTCTCCAAAATCTCTCATACATTACCCTTATACTTTATATTGTTAAAAATCATAAAGAAAGGGTTACATACCAGAAACATAGGGTCATATATTATCCCCACCATTAGTCTTTCCATCCTCAGAAAGTAAAAAACCATCAGTGGCCCAAACGTTTTTTGGCCACTTCTCTTTCAAATGTATATCTTCTTCCCAAATCACTTCTTTAATTTTACCTTGTTGAACCAGAACATTCACTATATTGATGAAATTTCCATGAAATTCCTTCTCTTGATTATCCACAGTCTACATCGAGATATGTACAAGAAAAGAATCCAGCTCTAAGTCAATGTGACCCCATATGATCACATGGTTAGGATCCGGCTATTACTTCTTCAACTGAGATGCGTGGAACACGTTCTGCACTACACTGAAAGGTTATGCCTATGTTGGACGATTTTACACCTCTCCAACCCATTCTAGTATCTCAATAGGACCTATGTATTGAAGAGATAACTTTCCCTGCATTCCAAAACCTTTATGTAAAAGTCTTAGTGAGGTCTTGAAGAACACTTGATCACTCAACGCAATTGATAATGGATATCAATGATGGTCCACATATGATTTGTAAAGAGTCTGAGATTTTTAAATACTTTCTCTATTCAATTAAATCTACTTTGTTGTCTCTTGAACAAGGCTTAGACTAACTAGTGAAGTATAACTTATTTCCTCCCAACAAAGTGGAGAACGATAAAGGTGCCCATACAATGCTACAAAAAGAGCCATATGTATCAAGGACTAATAGGTCATGTTTTATGATAACTCCACTAATGGTATGTGCTCTTCCCTTGATCCAACAAAATACATTACACATTCCCATAACATGTCTTCCAACATCTGTATCATTTGTTCATATTGGTCGTCTTTCTGAGGATGATACACTATACTTATATTCAACTGAGTCCCTAGGGATTTCATTAAAGATATATAGAAATGAGTGTGAACTTCAGATCTCTATCTAATATATTTGAAACTAGTATTCCACGTCTCATTACCACTTCATAGATATATATTTTTGACAGATCCCCTACCGTATGAGTTTCGTGAATAAGGATGAAATGATCCAACATGGTAACCCGATCCATTTTCACCCATAAGAAATCATATTTTTTAACCATTCTTGGAATAACTATATTGAAATACCTAGCTATCATATCCCATTTACACACTTAAATAGGTAAAGACTATAACATACTTCCTGGTCACTAACTCTCTACATTAACTTGCTAATAAGTTAATCATATGGAAATAAACTCAAACACTTTCCATTACAAACCATTCCACCAGAACTGTTCTTTCAACATTTGATACATATTTTATATTCTTCGATATAAAACACATATAAATAGTGGTAATCAAGAATACGTTTATCTTGAGAAGTTATAGGTACAACCATATGATCTCAGGTACCTAAAACTGAACTCTCATCCTACCTATTTCCCTCGATGGTCTCCCCACCGATTAGTTTTGACCTCATATCAACACATTATTTATTAGATGGTGGTTCATTATATACTAGATTTACCAAATCAGGAACCACCAAAAATGAGAAGAAAACCAAAAAATCTCTTCTATTTTCACATTCCTCATTCATGTCAGCTAGGACAGACATCAGCTACCACTCATTTGCAGCTTATTTTTTGAACTGAGCATAAGAATTTCTTCTTAATGAATCAACCAACAAATTTCCTTTACCTATTGTATAAATCAAGTCAATGTCAAAAATTCGGAGATACTCCATCAATCATCTTTGACTAAGACAAAAATACTTTTGTGAGAAAATACTTTTGACGCTCTTATGGTTTGTGAAAAATAATCTCACTGAAGAAATAATTACACCACGTTTTGGGGCATGTATATCTACAAATAACTCCATAATCATGCTTTGGGTTGTTCTTCTATTGGAATCTTAAATGAAATGACGCATAGGAAATATCATGGTCTCCTTTCATGAGAACACACCCCAATATGGATCTCGAAGCATCACAATACACCACATATCTCTGTACTGATAACATAAAAATCAAGATCAGTGTGGATTTAAGGAGAACCTTTAACTCTCGAAAATGTTTTTGGAATTTTTGAATTCTTTGTAATGAAACATTATTCTTTTTAGAAGATTTCATTGGTGAGGATAGCCATGAAATGTCACAAAAAAGTTTCAGTTATAACCAGCAAGACCAAGATAATTTCTATATCCAAGACTTTATCTGGTGGTTGCTAAGAGATAACATCTTCTTTCTTTTCTAGATCCACTGAAACACCTCCTTCAGAAATTACATGGCCTAGAAATCATGACACGTGTATCCAAAAATCACACTTTGATAATTTAACATAAAAAGACGGTCTGTCAAGATTTCTAATACTATCTCCATGTATTGGTCATGATCATCCCTTTTCCATGAATACACTAGCATGTCATCAAAAAATATGACAACAAAAGAATCTAGATATCGCTGAAATATCTAATTCATCAATTCCATAAATACCATTGCTGCATTAGTAAGTCCAAAAGTAATTACCACATATTCATAATAGCCATATCTACTTTTGAATGTTGTCTATGAAATATATTTCTTCAGAACTCATAATTAGTGATATCCTGATCATAATTCATTCTTAGAAAACCACTGATCTCCCTTAAATTGAACAAAAAGATTATAAATCTGTGGAAGTGGACACCTATTCTTATTCCTAACTGGATTAAGACCAGAATAATCCATACAAAGTAATAGAGTTCTATCATCCTTCTTTATGAAGAAGATTGGTGCTTCATAAAAAGATGTGATCAGCTAAATAAAAACCTTTCTTTTAGTTCTTTCAACATCACCTTTAGTTCCATTATTTCTATTGGTTTGATTTGATTAGACAAGAGTGGGATAGAACTATTCCCCATAAAAAGATCAATTGTATATTGTACATCCATTACCGACAGTAACAGAGATAAATTTTTGGGAGTCACATAAGGAAAATGGCCCATGATTGTTAGAAAACAACGATTCTCAATCTCTTCCGTTGATTCCATGGTCAAAGACACTATCTAGTAGGAGATTATTATAACTAGTAGTTCCAAAAATCCCATTTCACCAATTTTAACATTAATTTACCCTCTAAATAGGTGCTCGATGCCATCCTTAGTGATGAAACATACTATTCGTATATAATAATTTATATGATCCTTTAACATTGTTAACCAATCCATACCCATGATTACATCAAGACACCCATCTCCAGCATAACGAACACCCATTTCAGCTCATCTCTTAAATAATTATCGAACATAATCTACACAGTGGCTAAAAATTATCTTCCCCTAAGAAGAGTTTGAAGTTTTATTAATGAAGGAATCATCAAATGTATTAAACATAACAAATCAACAAAATGAGAATAAATAATGGTATATGATGAATCGATATAAAATGATCCATTCATAAGGGTATTATCCAAAAGAATCTTACACCTCACAATATATAGTCCCTCCTGATCATCCAAAATCCCCTACTCATCTCCATATAATTTTTTCATTGTTTCACATTGTTCTTTGTTTCCCTATTGATATTTCCCTATCTAAGGAGTCAAAGTATTCCTAGAATCCCTATGGATATATCTTTCTACTGACGATATTGGTTCTGTTTTCCTCTTCCCATCGAAGAATACGATGTATGTGATGCCTAAATATTCCCCATTTAGTTTTAGTAGTGGCATGATATAGGTTGTGTTGTACACTCTCCCTTTTTTTAGTGAAGTAAACTAGATTAGAAAAAACCAACTTTTCTCTTAGGTCAGGGTGGAAGATCTACAGATCCAACTATATAATTCTTATTTGTACCCCCAACATGTATATAGGTTTACCTATTTTTCATGCTTCTAGCCATAGAGTTCCCACAATTTACAATGGTTTTCAACATACATCCTCTTATAGATCTATAAATGCCTTTTTTAGCTTCCATTGCTTTATTCACTATTTTTGTATAGTCCATAATACATAGAACACCTCTATTTGAGATTATCTATTACCATAGATCTGATTAAATGTTATGTTTCTTCAAGGAAACACTAGCCACAACCATGGGATAAATGTGTACTGGATTCATGAATTTAGTTGTATACATGGTGAAAGAGAGATTTCCACACTTCGGGATGAAAAAATCCCACCATTCAATGAATCCTGAATGTATGAGGATAGGATTGTTTAGTAAACAATATCTCAAAATCCTCCTAAATAAGGCCTCGATCTATTTATCCTACGATGTTATATCCCACCACTTTCATGCCAAATCCTCAAGCATATACGTATCCATTTTTACTTTCAGCGCTGCTGGTGTGATGATGAAATCTATGATATGATTTATCATGTTTATCCACACCTCTACATTTTTGGGTTCAAAATATCCCCAGAAGATATGTAGATTTTGCTTCGGGAACTTCACTGAATGACCCACTTACCATGTAACATCCCTCTAATTCCATATTTCGTCAACTTGAAATTATTGGACAATACTCTAAACTATCTCTATGTTCACCTATTTCTCAGGTGCAGCCACATTCTTCACAACTTCTTTCATTTGGTTTCTACGACGACTACCAGGTTCCATTTTCTAAACAAAAATAATCTTAATATGTCACTCTCTCTATTAATTTAAGGGTTAAAATTTTCAAATTCTACAACATCAACTATCACAACATTTCTTTCTGTAGTAAAACTTTTCCACATTCAACCATTTTGGAAAAAATTTAATATTTCTTTTTCAAAATCAAACAATTTTTAAAATACATTCATCATGCTCTTTTTCAAAATAATTCATTTCAAAATAATTCAATATTTATTTAAAAAATTTACACTAATTCATAAAACATAAATAATTACTCAAAATGAATAAGGCACCCATAGAGGGATGTCATTTCTCTAATGCATGGCATGGTCAACTTGTTAGCTAATCCCATGATAATGAGATTTCCAAATCCTATAAGTTTTTTCAAAAAGTTTATATACCCACTCCTTAGTAACTTGTTGTTCAACATAAAAAGGTTAACTATGGATTTTTATGATCTATATTTATTGTCCCTATTGTCCTTCTCATTTATATAATTCCTACCTAAGGAATAGAGAAGAATGAAATTCAACTCCAATATCGATAAAAGTGATAAGAAATTATTCCACCAAAAAAGAACAATTTGATATCATTTTTCTCAAACTATATTTTTAACTGAAAAATACTAATATCATTTATAACGTCCCACCCCCACTCATTGTATTTATAGGGTAGTGATATATTAATTGGAATTAGGCGACTTACCAATAATTTCAATGTCTGGAAAATAATGACAATGGCTTCATTAATATTTGGTGGTTGATTTTCCCTTAGAAAAAATAACCAACCATCAAAATATAATCATATAAAACACTACATGATGCATGATAAAAATTAAACACTCTCCAACAATTTATTTATATCATAACCGTCCTAAGAGTACCACAGTGGAAGTAAAAAACATCAATGTAAATAAGGAAAGACAAACTAATAACACTTAAAAGAGACTAGCAGACTCTAAGCTACATAAGCATGATGCTCCAACTTCACCCAACAACCCAAGTATCATGATGTGGAGTTAAAGACATGTGATACTTTAACTATTACCATACCTTGATGGATGAAATATTCAAAAGAACCAAAGATCCAATGTACGATTGATTACTAAACTCAGTAAATTTTCCCCGAGGACTTCCCTAATCATGCCGCTATGATAGAACATGATAGAAACTTTTTATGAAAATTTTCTAAATAGTTTATATGAAATTATAATAAAATATAAAAATTAAACCATTTAACAAATAAATAACATAAAAAATAATTTAAATCAATTAATATTGTATTTTTGAATATCTCATCCCATTCCACATAACCACACATCCATCCATGCATGCAAACCATGGACCTCCCAACACTTGAGAGTGTTAAGTCCCTCTTCCAAAAAACCATCACTTAGTGGGTCACTTTTATGGGGGTACTTCATGCCATTATGCATCCCATCCATTTTATGGTCGTACTTCACTCCCTTATACATTCCAATGCATATGGACACATGCCACAAAACCATGCCAACACATTATAAATACATGTTTGTTCAAACCATTTCAAAAAAACATCATTATTTTTTATTGAAAAACATTTTTCTATGCAGGAAAACCTACGTATATTTTAAAATAATATTATTGAAATCATGTTTTCAAAAAAACTCTCCAATAACACTCCAATTTTCCAATTTCCACTAACTATCACTAAAGATGATTTAAAATATTATTTCCCATCAAATAAGCAATCAGTTTCAATCAACGAAATCATTTCAAAACCAAGAAATCATATTTTAAGATAAAGGATTTGAGATTGAAGTGACCTATATCAATCGTTTTGGAGAAAATGATAAACAACATGAAATACATCACAAATATGGGTAGAATCTCTAGGAAATCTAAATAGATATCTTCCCCAATTAATAAAAAGATCAAATATAATCATATTTGGCATCTGAAACATTAGATTTACTCAAAATGGTGGTAGATCTAAGAAACCGAGAGAGAGGGAAAAGTATATCTCAGAAAACTAACAATAACGATCAAGAATGATCACATACCGTGAGAATCAAGCTTCAGCGCACCAAGGTACAACTTTGAATCACCTCTGAATTTATATGGGGAGGTTTTACAAACATAGGGAGACACAAATCTAACGATAGAGCCGTTTTGGAAAAATAAACAAGGCACTTAGAGGTAAAAAAGTGTTGGATCCACAATTTAATGATCTAAATATGACCCACGCATGGTTGGATCGAATGGTTACCAAATAGTGTGCCAACTGTGTTGAATCTCACTGTCCAACAAATTCATCAAACTACATGGTTTCACCATGGATTCCACATAGTTTAGACAAACTATGCACATCTTGTGTGCCTCCTCTTTTTCCCCCATCCCACTATGAATAGTTTCCAGCTAGTCTTTCATGATTTCTATAAACTATGCACTTCTCACGCACCTATAGGAAAGCCCCAAAAACTCTCAAAAATTTCACAGAACTCTCCCAAAAACAATCCTTATACTTTATATACATAAAAATTATAAATAATGATTTACATAGCAGAAACTAGGTGTGCTACAATTTCAGTTTTTAATAATATATAAATATAGGATTAATAAATTTTTATCTTTCTTAGTATTATGTGATATATTCGAAGTTGTATTCGATGATTCAGGCATGAAAATCCACCATGAATACTCAAATTTGGAATAAAATATGAGATTGTGGTGAAAATTGATTAAAGGGTGAAAGTACACTTGTCAAGTATGTGTATTTTCATATGTTCTTAGTCTAGATGGTTAAAGAACTCATAAAATCTAAGGAATGGTTCTTGAAATAAAAATTCTATCATATTATGTTTTTTTTATAAATCTATGGTCTTTTTCACACCTTATTAGTTTATGGTTTTGTTTTGAATTATTTACTCTTTATTATTCACTTCTCTGTGATAAAAAATTCATGATCACGATCAATCATTATTTGGGGATTATTTTTTCCTCCTAGGTCATATTTTTTTTAAACTAATGTTATCCTATTTGGAAACCTAATATGTGTTATTCGAGATGGAATTCATATTTCCCATTCTTATTTTCAAGAGGATGTTTTGTTATCATTTTTTACAATGTGGGGTTTCAAAAAAAGTTTAAATGTGAAAACCTTGGTATCTCAGATAATTTTTAAATTTTACGGAAATAATTTATTAAATGGGATAGGGTAATATAATATCCTAACTTTTTAAAAGAACACAATATTCCATACTGAATACAATATGAACCACCACACTTAAAAAACCATTAAATTTTATTATTTCAATATTATAGTTATAACCTATATATTATATTAATAGATATAAACATGATTCAATGAATTAGGGAATATGTATTGAGGAATTAGATGACTGGGCTGGTAAAGGTACTATAAAGAAATAATAACATAGAAGAGGCAACAAGTGAACCATACAAATTTATGATGTAGAAATACCAAAATATATTCATTATGTGACAATATGGAATTTTTTGGATTATATTTTCCAAGGGAATAATTCAACACTTCATGTTCAGTTATAGTATCATTTTCTTTCTAGAGAAACAATTTCACAACACACATTGATTTATTCAATAATGAAATTAAAACATAAATTATAAATTTTTAAAAATTTCATTTTTTGAAATTAATTTTATTTTAAATCATCATGTAAAAATTATCTTTGAAAAAATTTCTTTTATTTTTCTGAAATAATTTATTTTCAGGTGAATAGTGAAAGATATTTATTTTACCAAAACTATGACTTTTATGAAGTTCAAATCATATAATAATAACTTGAAAGTTTAATAAATTTTTTATATAAAAAAACATATTTAATATGTAATATAATTCATATAAAAATATATTTTTTAACATAAAAAATTAATATTAACAATTTAGATTTATTTTTAATGCTTCCATCTAAATAAAAACTACTTTTTGATATTTTCTCATAATCATTTATTTTTATGTTTTCATTATATTTTGGTTTTTCAAATAAAATTAAGACTTATTTTGATTAAAATAATACTGTTATTTCAATTTTAATCAATATTATAATTTATTTTTCTATAAAATCATTTTTATGCTTAAAACAAAAATTTGTCTAAAAATGGATATATTGTGTTTTACAAACTTATATTAAATGTAATTTATTCCACTTATTAGAGTCAAATAATATAAAATGGATCCAATAATTAGAATATTAGAAATAAATTTTTGGTAAGAAGGTAAAATTAATATTTTTTCCACATGAATAGTAACCATGGTTAACATTAATCACCTCTGTTAGTGTTAAAATGGATTAAAAGGGTTAAATATATTTTTTAAAGGCACAATTATTACTCAAAATTATTTATTCATCCTCATTTGTTGATTTTATTTCAACATTAACATTATTATATTTTTATATATGATTACTTGGAGCCGTATTCACAAGAAAATAACATAATATTATTTAAATATTTTATGTAATTTCAAGATTGTCATTTATATAATTTATAAAATGATTCCACATGTGATATATTCTTTATACCTCTGGAGAAAAATAGATTGACCATGAATTGTCCAAATTAATTTATTAATTTCCTCCCAACTACCTAGAGTCTTTATTGTCATGAAATAACTAACCTATAAGGAATATGGTGTAATTGAAATGTTGTATTTCTAAGAAGAGGTATTACTCTTAACTAAGTGTTATCATTATATTTATTCTTATACCTCTATAAAATATTATATAAAAATGATCATATAATAATATAAGTATATTTAACAAATAGATATGTTATTATTCCTACTACATAATCCTTATTCATATCTTTTCTAACCTATGGAAAATGAAAACATTGCTCGTGTGTAAGTATGAACAATCATCTCCACATAGCAGTGTAATTATTTTTTAATCACATATTTACATGGATGGTTATAAAGATTTATATAGTTGATATATTTTATATTTTTGAAATTATTATGATTTCTTAATTATAATATATCACCTACTTTGTTAACTTTCATCATCTTAAAAATTGATAACATCGCTCGTGTGTATGTGTGGACTACCATCTTCCTAAAAGGGTTTAATTAATTTTTCTTTTCTTTATTCCATTTATGATTATAAATATGAGTATAATTAATATTTTTTATATTTATATAATTATTACAATTTTGGATATGATGGAACTAGGATCATGATGCAAGGACTAATGTTTATTTCATTTTCTTCTTTTTATGTACTAAAAAGCCTTTAATAATATTTTTTTGGAAAAATGATTTTTTTTTCTATTTCAATTGGAATCACATTATTTGATGTTCATATTTTATTTAATATGCATTATATAATAAATTAAATATCTCAAAGTGATTTATTAAGCATATTTTATCCATGTTTTAATTTTAATAAATAGGTTTGAAAGGAATCAATTTCTTTTTTATTGAATGTGACTCATTTTGTTGAATGTGTGCATCAAATATTTTTTACAAAACATACTGAAAAACAAATTTTCCAACCATCATGAATATTATATGAATTGATGATTTATTTAAAATTTTATATGGATATTTTAAAATGAATTTTTTTTCATATTCTTCTGTAAATTTTTAGATATCAGGTAAGTGATTTCAAAATAAAATGCTATTCTCCTCAAGATATGTTATGGTGACCTTTTAAAATCATTTTCATCTATCTCAACATTATTTTAGGAATATTATTATTTAAAGATGATATAATATAATGATACACTCCACCATATTACACCATATAGATTATGATCATGTTTTCTATATTATTGACTAGGTAAAATATTTACAATTCGTATGATACTTTTTTGATTCAAATGTTAATGTTGATTATGTATTGATTTTTATTAATTTATTTCACATAATAAATTAATTAAACATTATAATCTACTATAGGGGTATTTTATAACCCATAGATTAATCATTATAGTATTATCGTGATATTTAAAAAATGTTATGTTTATTAGTGTATACAAAACACAACATCGAGCTTAAAAAAGAAGGGAAATTTTATTATTTAAATGTTATAGTTAAAGAAAAGTAGTTAAATTTGGGGGTTTTAATATTATTAATTTAATAATGAAATATGATTAAAGGGTATTGTAAATAAAAATTTATTGACTAATGCTTATGAAATAAGAACTCAGTATTTCAGTAAGGTAATTTTATGCTTCAAAAATTTGTTTTTATTTAAAACATGGTTTCTATTTAGTTTTTTTAGAAAATGAAATAACTATTTTTTAAAAATATTACATATCTAATATGATAAATGTTTTATTATTTCTTAACTAGTTATTTAAAATTTTTCTAAAAATGATTTTTTGAGATTTTTTTGAAATGTTAGATTTTTCAATGAGCGGTTAAAAATACTATGTTTTATTAGAATCTATATTTTATTTTAGATTATTTACAAATTATAATTAAATTTTATGTTAGTTTTAAAATTTTATTAGTTAATTTTGTTAAAAATAAATCAATTTTGGTATTTTTATGAAATTTATACTAGAATTTGGTATAAAAACTGTATTTATTTTTAAGATGAATTTTTCTAAAAAATGTTTCTAATAATTTATTTTTGGTTTAATTTAATATTAAAAATTTTCAATTTTAGAAATTAAATCATGAAAAATTGATTTAATATTTAGAATTATGAGGCCAAAATTTGAAAAATATATACCATTTATTTTTTTAAATTATGAATAGTAACCCTAATGTTTTTTGTTTATATTGTAAAGGTAAAATGGGTTAATTATGATAAAAACAAATTCGATAAGGATTTTAATTCTTTAAATAACTTGTATTTATTGAATTTGATAAATCTATTTATTGCATAATCATAATAATTTAGAAAATATTGTTTTTTACAATTATATTGGATTTCAACTATTATATTCTTTATTACATTTAATGTATATAATATTTTGTGATGGGGATAAAAAACATATTATTGGTCATAAATGGTTATTTAAAATATTAAATATTTTTTATCATAGTTATTTATATATAATTCTTAGTGATTAAATAGTTACGTCATCTACTTATGCAGAACGGATACAATGCTTGTGTAAGTGGTAGAAAAATCGAGTAAAATATTATAAACCCCTATAAGTAGTAATTTTTTTATTTGACTTAAAGTGTCTAATGAATTTTATATTTAAAAAAGAATTATTATTAATTTGTGAATGGATTATATTTTAATTCCCTTATATTCATTTAATTTTAAAAGATAAATTAAATTAATAGTTTCAAAAATACGAGTAATGGTATTTTATAAAAAACATTTTTTTATTAAATGATTTAAAATTCATAAGAATACTATATTCAACAAATTATTTGGGATGTTGTTGAGAATATTTTCTATATTCCATTCATGGGTCACTTTCCATTGTATAGAATATTTCTTGACCCGTAAAGAGTAAAAACATTGATATCAAGGTAATTGTTTAAAGGGTTAAAAAGGGGGTTAAAAGTAAGTGATAATGGTAAAAAATGACCATAACTTATCCAATTTGTATTGAATGGTAAAACATAAACTTTTCTTTATCATATATTCCAATTATATCATTTTGGAGCAATTCTATAATGAATAATAATTTAAATTAAGCTATTACTTTAAGAAATTACAACAGTTCCCCTCTTCAATGTAAAACCCCGTGATTTTATGTATATCTGTTTTAAAATTTAAAATCATTGATAGTTTATGAGTCAAACAAAACAATTTTTAAAACCATAAATAATATTAAATATGACTTTTGGAATGGTAATGTGACCATTAATAATAGTAATATGACTAATATTATAGTAACCTATCCTATTAAATTATACAAAATAAATATGTATTTGATGAATGAAAATTTAATATATTTATTTCATGCAATTAGTAAATAAATGTTTTAAAAATCATAAATTATTAATAGGTATTTTTGTGAAACCTATATATTTAAAAAAATTTATAATTAAAATAATTATTTAAATGAAAATTAATTTTCCATAAATATCTCCATAAAATAATATTTCATTATCTTATTATTATAATATATTTTCACGAGAAACTAAATATTTTTCTAAAGTATTATAAAATCAATTATAATATTAAAATC
Source organism: Viscum album (assembly GCA_963277665.1). Classification (NCBI taxonomy): domain Eukaryota; kingdom Viridiplantae; phylum Streptophyta; class Magnoliopsida; order Santalales; family Viscaceae; genus Viscum; species Viscum album. The sequence continues at coordinate 1,440,781,926 of OY728157.1, forward strand.
TATATTTTTCGAGTATAAAATGATTTTATTTAAAAATTAAATTTCCAATATTTATAAAATTATTTTGATAAAATGGAGTATATTTTTCTAATTTGAAATTTCAAAAATTAGATATGGTTTAATAGGATTTTACTGAAATTGTTTAATTTTATGTAAATAGTGAAATAATATAATTTACTATATTTAAAAAATAAATGAATTATTGAGTCATGGATAATGTAATGATGATGTAATCCTATAATATAAACCCCCCACATATTTAATATATTTAGTCTTGGTAAGAAAAACTATGGATATTCTTGGTCCAAAATTATAAAATAAAGACAATAATAATGAAAAAACACTCCTCTCCTCCATTATAAATACCACCCCTAACCACATCTTATACTCAATCCTCCAAATCCTTTAAGATTGGCCAATTTCTATCAAATAACTCTTTCAAACATATCCCTCATTTTATGTTCATTATGGTTTGACCAATATACATTTCACATTTCCTTAAGGAGGATCTCAAGGAGAGAAATTCAAGGGGTAAAATCCCCTTTGACTCTTTCAGTTTTCTTCCAATTTCATTTCTTTTATTACCCTTTAATTAAAAAATCTATCCAAATATTAGTGATAAATTATATATGTTATTTTGATAATGCAATATCCATCGTCAATTATTTTATCTTCCACTTTTTATTGAAAAATGAAAACATCAACTATGTGGTGTCCATTCAACACCTTTGTGGATGATGATTATTTAATTTTCTATTACCACCTTCAAGAAAAGTCATAAAACAATTTATATTGTTAAAACATATTATTATATTTATATTAAAACTTATTTGTTGTTCTAAAAGGAGTATTTATACATAATATTAATTAATAAAACAAAACTAGTGTGTGATGATCCAAAAAATGTCAAAATAACCAAAACTGTTATCACTAATATTTTATCTATTGAACCATATTCATATACGTAAGAAATTATATATTAGACTATTAAATATGATATATGATCATTAATAACATATAATTTTAAATCTATATAAAATATTCAAATTTCACATGATCTTTCATACATGTATACAAGTGAACCAATCATCTAAACCAAGGAAACGATCATTTATGATTGACAAATATAAAAATTATAAATAGACAAAATTGGAATAAATGAACATAATAAAATTACAATAAATAAAATAAATGTTTAATAGTTTCAGATTTATATTATTAATGAAACAAATTTTATTATCCAAGACAATATGTTGAAGTGCAGAACCCTTTCTCAAATTTGGTAAGGGTTTCTCGACGAACATCCACATTTCATTCAGGTTAAACATTATATCTCTTAAACCCAATTTAATTATTATTTATTTTTATATAATTATTATGAATTATTTTTAATTGTCCAAACTGATGTATATAAATAATTTTATATTTATTTTATTTTTAATTACATGCTTTATAAGGATCCCTTTTCAATTTTTCCTAATAAACAAGCCTGAATAAAGGGATCATTCCAAATTCTTATCCATTTTAAAGTAAAATACATGATATATTTTAATCCATAGATAACATTTTAAAATCACTCATTACAGCATAAAAAACAATCTTATTTTATTTTTTTATTTTATGCTAGCAATTATTCCATTCCCTTTTTAATGTATTTTTTATATTTTCCCAGAAATTGCACTAAAGTGGATCGTTTCTAACATTTCTTTAAAAAAATTAAATTTTTTCACTTAAGTTAAACAAAATTTATTCCTCAGAAATAAATTCATCTTCATTCTCTTTTATTTTCTGGGATATACATGTTTATAATCTAATTTTATGTCAAATTGAAAATGATTTTCTAAAATAACTATTCCTTTCAAAACTAAAAAATAATTTATATCAAAGATTAATTATTGATTTATTAGATTATTTTAATATATTTCAAAATCCTCTTTTTAATATTATGATTTTTTTATATTCAACTCTTAAGTCACCATCTACCATTTTTTATTGAATCATATTTGATTGTTTTGGCTGGGGATATACTATCTTAACTCCATTCTCCATATTAATCTAGAGAGATTATGATTATGTTTATTGTTTGGATAAATTAATTAAGATTTTATATGATATTTTCAATTTGAATATATATGTTTATTATGTTTCACCCATTTCATATGAATAATGCATTGGACTTATTATGTGACGAGCATGTCCTGCTATAGCCCCTCGATGCATCAGTATGTAAAATGTGAGAGACTAAACCCTATTGTTATCCACTAATGTATGGTGTATTTACCAAAATCTTTAAAGTATGTTTATGATGTATGGAATTACTCATTCTCTCATTATGATAAAAATAATTCATTTTCCATGTGATTAATCAACTAATAGAATATATATGGTTATGTTTCCTTGTCATGTGATTAGTCATGGAATTATTTAATTATCTTTTATTCCTTCTATATTTTTATCAACATTATTGTTTAATGGAATTTGTTTTTAGTTATTCACTATTCACTTTATATATTTATTTGTGGTAGCTTTTTCTAATTTGTTTACCCTAACTAAGCATATGATACCACAAATTTTATAAGATTTAATTTTTACTAGGATGTGAATATTTATATTTTGAATGATTTGTAGGGAAAATCTAATGGATTAAGGGTTTTTTCCAATATATTTAATATGTTGTTTTTTCTTTAATGTTTTAATGTAACAATAATATTTTTATCTTGTTTTCCAAATAAGCTAAACTACTCGGTCCATCTAGATGTGACTTTCTAGTTTATTATACCATTGTAGTAAATTAAGGCACTAACTATTAGGTATTAAGGTATTTTTATTTACAGTTGGTATCATATAAAGTTTAGGAGAAACCTTATAAAGTATATTTAGAAAACATAGATTAGGAAACATGACCCTAAGATAGAGTTTGAGGATATTAATAGAAGATCACCCTAAATATTTTTTAAGGAATAGATTATGTGGGTCTTCCTTGAAATACATCCCTATCTAGATAATAAAATTGTAGGTGGTTCTGACATAGATATACTTAGGGGAAACAACTACAACAATATGTATTGGGCCAAACACAATATAACCATGTAGTCAACAATGGAACTTACTGTGCACTTGGATTGGCACACCTAGAGTTATTCTTAGGAAAATTCAAATTTTATTTATAAAATATTATGGAGGATTTAAATTTAAACATGTCCCATAGACACCAAATATATGATTATTATATTAGTTATAAATAAATTACCCATTTATGTTATGTGTTTTTAATGTTTTAAATTATGCATTATTATTCATAAAGTAATTTATTTGATAGAATATTTTAGAAATGATTCCTAGTGGAAGGAATGGAAATCGTATCAATGCACATATCACATGTATTGATTTACCTCCTATATAATATAATGATGTTGGAGATATATTTTTAACTGTAGTTAAAGAACATATAACTATATTAGGATAACTAACTCAGGTTATGATTAAAAACATTACTCGCATGGAGCTTCTCGATCTACAATGTGGTGAAAAATGTTAGACTGTTTTATGTGAAAACATCTTCCAACATGAAATTGGAATGTAAACCCATTTGTAGTTGAGCGATGGATAATTTACCTAGAGAAGATATTTATCACATTGGAAAGAAATTAAAGGTATAAGGTTTTCATGGTATTTTATCATCTCTGAGGATATACTGATTAATGATTATAATTGAATCAAAACACAATGTAGGAGGAGGAAATTGAAAGTATGGAATGGAAATATTTTAAGGAAATATTCAAAGAAATATATTCCCCTCACAAACAACAAGAAGATATATATAGGAAATTATTGAGTATGAAACAAAAAAAGGATGAAAATGTTTCCATATATAAAGATAACTTTAAAAGGTTAATAAGGCATCCCACAAAATACATAAGTAATCTCAAAAGGAATATTGGACGTTTCGTTTTTGTTCTTAAACCAATTATATGAGGGGTACTAGTGTAATATAAATTCTCATCATATTTGGATATACTATTATCTTCCATCAAGAGAGTGACCTTTTCTCAAGATATATGTATTCGATGGGAATCATGTTAAGAAGTGGGTAATTGAGTAATCTGTAAAAAAAGTAAACAAAAAAGAAATAAGGGAAGAATAGAATTTTAGACGTTCAATAAATTTGGAAAGAAACATCATGGAACATTCCTATTGGGAATGATATTTTGTTTCAAATATTGAAAAAATGGCCATCATGGATATGATTGCAGAGGAATGAAATAATCCGATAATGGGAAGTGATTCAGCTATAAGTATTTAGGACACTATGAAATTTATTGTCCTTGATGTGAAAGAAACTTTCCCTAGAAAAGGATAAGCGAACATGGACATGGTTATACAATCATAATTTCTGAGGTTGAAGTTTCTAAGGATGTGTTGTTAGTTACATTAATCATCTCTTAAAATTTAGCAAAAATGTTTTTTGATTATGTATCATCGCATTCCTTTATACATTCCTAATTTTCATTACAAGTTAGATATTTCCAATTCACCTTAACAAAGGATTCATCAGTAAACAAATCATAGTGTAATCCTTATTACAAAAAACTTGTGTCGAGGAGTTCCTATTTTGACACATAAATGTTCTCAAATTTATAATTTTATTATCATACCTATAGTGGATTTTGATATAACACTTAGTATGGATTGGATATGAAAGTATAATAAAAAAAATTATTGCACAAATAAGGAATTTATGATTCATGATGAAGGTGTGAAATGTATCATCTTTGGAGGAGATACAACATCATATTAGTCATATCTAGATCTACCATCAGTAGATATTCTAATATTGATTTTTAGAGAAGAAGAGAAGATAAAACCTATTTATAGAAAAATTTATATCCAAATTGAGGATGTACCTATTTTACATGAATAAATTAATGTATTTGATAAGGATTAAACTACACATACTCTAGAGTGGGAAGTGGAATTTTCTTTTATTTTAATATTTTATGAACATACTATATCATAGAATTAATATAGAGTGGCTATAGTGGAGTTAAAATAGTTAATTAAAGAACTAGGGGAATTGAGAAATAAATAATTTATACACCCTAGTGTTTCACCTTAGGGAGATCCTAATATTTTTGGTAAGAAGAAAGATGGATCTGTGAGGATATGAATTGACTATAGGGTGATCAATACTATTACAATAAAGAAAAAGTATCTCATTCATCTCATTGATGACTTATTTAATCAACTTCACAAAGAATAGTATTTTTCAATGATTAATCTTTGACCTCGATATCATCCATTGAATATGAACAAAGAATATATTCCAATGACATCATTTAGAACTGAGTGTGGACATTATAGGTTTACAATAATTCCATTTGGACTGACTAATGTTGCAACACCCTAACCCTAGTTTCCCAGAGTCGATGCATTATTTTATGTTACATTGGTATGATTACAAAAATAAAATCTCGAAGGAATGATCAGTTTCGAACCCATGGAAATTTTGGATAAAAACATAAGTATTAAATTAAGTATTTAAATAAAAAACAACATATTATCCCATTTTTAAACTCTCATATCCCTTAGACTATCCCTACAGTTCATTCATAATATACATTATTGCATCCTATGGAAAAATGGATCCTTATAAAGGGGTTATATCAGATCCTCGGTAAGGATAATCAATATATAGGATTATATCTTAAATAAGAATAAACTTTTAAGGTAGGTTATAAAACTAAAACAAAACTATTTTAAACATAATATTAATCGTAATATGGCATAAATAAATCAAATAATTCCATTTAAACATTCACATGGATATTCTACTCATCTAATAATCACATGTAATATCAATAACTAATCTCATAATGATAGAATGCATAATTTGAGACATCTTAAACATACCACCATGGATTAGGCCAACACACCATACTTAATTGGGTAAGAAATTATCCAAAACCAAAACATAATTGTCTGATTAGACATACCAATGCATTGATGGGATATAGTGGGCTCCACCGAACACTTACAATGTATAATGCATTCCTCTTATGAAAAAGGAAAAACATAACCAACATAAACATTTGTATTAAAATTATCATATTAATTTTCATCCCTTAAACCATAAGTTATGAATAGTTTCAAAATAGAACATCCATATTCTAACATATCGTAAACCCCTCAATATAATATGGAAGAATGTATCATAATAAATCAAACCTCAATTAAACATAAATTCCAAAAAAGGATGTTGAAATATATGAAAATAATATAATAAAATCATTATTATTATTTGAGGGAAATATCCCTTTTTACATTGAAGTTCATATACAAGTTTCTATAATTATAAAAGGAAACATTTTTTTAAAAACACTTTTACGATTGTAAGGTATGAATTAAAATAATAAGGTTTCATAATGGAAGAAAATAGCTGGTCACACCGTATAAGTTACAAAAAATCATTATTCCTTTGTTGAAAAGTTCATAAAGTTCCTCATTTGGAAAATGATTTAATGATTCCTTCAAAACATTTTATAAATATTCAAGCATGTGTAAAAATGACTTTAAAAAGTATCAATAAAATTTTGAAATACATTTTATGAAACATGGACCTGGATGATAAATATTTCCCAGTAGAAATTTCCATATAAACAACCTCAGATAATAATAAGATTGTGAAATTAACCCTTACCTTCTAGTTTCTTGTAGATAAGGGTGCATTAAACTCCTATATAATGGAAAAATATTGTTATTAAATTATAAATCGACCATATCTAAATTTTTGATATCATAAATGGTCCTTTTATATCATTTTGTTCATGGTATTTCAGAATTACCGTTATTTTTTGTGTTAAATGCTTCATTTTCCCATTCCTAGTTTGCTGTGCAAGGCATTTTTATTATGTATAGAATATGATTTATTTATATATATAATGATATTATATTTATAATTATTATTTTTTCTTATCATATATATTCTATTATCATTCTTTAATGGTGAACATGTATAATGAATCTCACCACGTCGTGAAGATGGTAAGTCGTACATATGCACAAGCAACGATATCATTTTTTTGATGGTTAAATGTCATGTAATTTTATGGTATATTAAATATAAAGAATAATTATCATGTTGTATTCAATATTTATATCCATTATATTCATCATTATATCAATCTAAATAAATTAGTATTGAATAAAAAATTACACCACAACGTGTAGATGGTAAGTCGTACGTAAGCATGCATGATGATATTATTATTTGTAGGATGAATAAAAAGAACAATATGGTTACCCAATAATAATAAAAACACCTCATAATGTTGATAATAATGGATTTATAACTTTATTATAGAAGAAACATAGGAAGTGGAAGTAGAAAATGAAAAGAACTTTGAATGAGTTGATAAAACGATTATCTCTTCTTCAAGTATCACCTTTTGATTTTCAGAAAATGACTCCTTTGGTTGGATTTAGGCCTGAATAATGACCTATATGATGCATTTAGGAAATTTGGGATGAGAAATGGGATGGGTTTATCCAAAATAAAGTGAGTTTTAGGTCTTAATAAAAGAGAAGGAAGAGTTCCCTTTTATAAGAGAGGGTAGGGGCACTTTCGGAAACTCCAAAACTATTAATTTATTATAAATTCATTTTCCGACCAAAAATATCCAAAGTGAGTTATATAAAATATAATACGAGTATGAATTGAAATAATCTTAAAAAAGAATTTTATACATGTTTATCTCACAAAATTAATTTTATCTTTTGCATTTAACCATTAGTTAAACAGTTTAACTCTTACCGTGTTTACATATCTTTTTATAATATTTGGTTAATATAGTTAAAATAAAATTAAAAACTAACCAAAATTGTTTCATATATAATATACTTAACTTTATTCTAGTTATATTTCTAAAACATAGTTTTTTATGAATATTATTACATTTAATAAAATATTATTTATTTGAAAGTATTATTTATGTAAATTTTTATACTATTCAATTTATTCATTTTTAAAAATATCAAAACAACAAGATAAATTAAGAAAAATACATATAACATGTCACTAAAATTTGTATTCTATAAAAAATTCTTTTTTGTAATTAATTATGTCACATAATGTTTATTTCAATATATTTAATATCATTTTTTTTATATTTCTTTTAATAAAATAATTTCTGCTTCACTATTGTGTCATCATTAATTGTAATTATTTAAGCTCTAAAAAAATAAATTTCTATAGTCTAGGTAATTATTTTATATTTCTATATACAATTTATAATCAATGTTAACTCATAGATATCTCAATATAAAAATTATTATAATTATATGAAATGACAGTGACATTTTGTCACATGGGTTAATTTTAATAATATTAATGGAATATTCTTGGAAAAGGGACCATTAAATGATTAAATCTATAAACATAGGTGATAAGGGTCTAATTTATTCATCCAATAGGTTTCTAACACATGTTAGGGTATTTTAATAATATTATTTGTAACTTCAATTACCAGATTTACCTTTAACTGTGGCAATAAAATATTACTAAAGTTACTTTTCATAATATCCAAAAAAATAAAAGTAACCTTTTAACATAATTTAGAACCACTGATTAAAAATTTATAATACATTTTTGAAAATTCAAAAGGCATAAGTTTCATTAATTTTTTTAAAATTAATCCCCATTGACAAAATGAGAAAATGAATTTTTCAAAAGTAAAAACCATCAACAGATTGACATGTGTTTATATCTAATTTTAATGTGAAAATAATTATAATGACCAAAATTATATTTACTTTTAAATATTTAATCTAATATTAATTAAAATCTAATTAAATGGATAATATAGTAGTTATATAAATTAGATGAAAATGATGTTTGGAATTAAAATGCTGTATTTTTTACTATACATTAAAATATGAAATTTATCAGAAAAACACCACATATTTGTCCAAAATAAATTTTTATATACCACATATAATGAAGAAGTTTATTTTTAAACTAAATTTATAAATGTATCAAATATTGTATTTAAAAAGGGTTCTCTATTAAAAGGCGGTAAAACTGGATTTTTTTTAAAAATTGTGTTTTATTCGAAAAATTGAATTTATTATTATATTATGTTTAAGAAACACATGAGATCAATATTAAATTGAAAATATATTTAATTTTATTTTTAAAATCTAAATTAATGGAATGATTACAAAATTTATTAAATAATAATATTTTATTAATATACATTTTTTTGGTAAAACTAGGCCTTACTTGTAATGCAAGCCAACTCATTATTGTGCTTAACGTAAGATTGAGAAGATGTTGCTTAAAAACAAAGAAATAAAAAAATTATTCTGAAATGAAAATATCTTAATTTCTTGGAGTTTTATATTATCTCATCCTTCAATAAATTATTCCCTCTCAATTAATACTTAGGATAAAAAATTAGGGGTTTGTCATTTCAAAACATCTTTGTTTAAATCCCACACTAGAAAATTGAATATTGCCACTGCCATCATAAAATAAATAAAGTAAAGTATTAAGGTCACCAGAGATATCACATTAATGTTTTCCATGTAGGAAGATATTTACATGAAATAAAAATATAATCATCATTTTCTCAAGGAGAGTGATTGAGTGCATGGTTAGAAGATAGTTAAAAATCACAAAGCTCTAATCATGTGATGATCTAAAAGTCCATTTGAATCATACTGAAAATTACTGGGATAAACTTTTTGGTTTCAAAATCCTTTCTATAGAGTTTAATAATTTATTTAATTCCTATACTAAGAACACACAGAATCATATTTACATTACATGTAGAGTTTTAGCCTTTAACTAATTCCTATCACAATGCATCTTTCTCTCTAAAAGATAATAATATTTAATAGTATTATACTCATATTAATCATATGGGGTTCAAAACAAATGAACGTATAAATCATCTATCTTACCTTTTACATAAATTAAACTATTTTATAATAACCAGGACATCACATGAGCCAGTGATAGGTGATTCATCATTATCACCATTCAGTTGTAGGTTCAAGCCTCACTGCCTTTCTAGATGTGAAGGGTTGTTTCTAGACCTGTAGGATGTCCGTGTTCAAAAACTATATAATTATAACATTCCAAAAAGCTCTCTAAATATCAAAAATCAATCACAGCATAAAATTCCCCAAACAAAATAATGGAGATTTATTGAAACATACCAAATATTTGAACACCATAAAAACCATAATGAAAATGATCATGCCTCCAAATCATTAAAGAAGAAGTACTTCAATACAATTCATATATGTTACATTATTCTTATAGCCTTAATATTATAACATTATTCATTAATCTAGATACATAATTACATTTATTATTCCACTTAGAACATAGTAACAACATCATCTTCACCTTGATCCATTTCCTTTTTCTAAGATATATTTTGTTGATGTTTTGGAAAATCATTTTCATAATGTCCCATATCTTCAAAATTATAGAATTGCACATTTATATCTTCATTCTTTCCCTTAAAATTACACGTCTGGTGACTTATCTCTCCACACTTGTAACAAACTCCAATTACATTTAGGAATGTACCGGGGGGTTTCTATCTACAGTAATAACATATAAGAAATTCCCTCCCTATCTTTTCCATTTATCCATATATTTCTCCACCATTATCTTCTTCTTTTAAATTCCCTTAAAGTCATAAGACATAGAAAATTCATTTTATGTTATTATATCACATTGGACTATATTTTCATATGATGAGAATTTTTGGGAGACCTAATCCTTTTGAATAAATTGTTTTATAAAATCAAATAAATGACCAATATTACTCTGTGGGTAATGTACATCGTTTGTTTCATTCCAATCCATCCTTTTTAATTCGGCCATATACATTAAAAAAATTCATCCTACTTTTTCCTCTAATTCAAGAATTATCCCTCCATAATAGCTCTCTATTAACAAGGGAAATACATTTCCTAGAAAATTTCCTTAAAATTTTTTCATTCCATAATTGAAATTTCTTACTCCTCTTTCATGTTTTAAACTTGTAACCACCACTAATCCACTTCTCCTGAGAGATGATAAGCTACCATGAAAACATTCTCCCTTTCATTACATCCCAAATCAATAAATATCTTCTCTAAGGAACTTATCCATTACTCACCTAAAATTGGATTTTTAGTCCCATTGAATGTTTGAGGTTGTTGTCTCATAAAGTGATATAAAATTGTTTCTCTATGTTGTGGATCAGGCCGCTCTATATGGGTATGGTTATTGTTTATAACCTGATTTTTCATTTCCAATGTGGTTATATGTTGATTATAACCAGTTGTAGCTCCAACTCTGACATAATTATCTTTTATAGGAAGGAAATTTCTATAAGGATTACATGTATTGATATGATTCCAGTTTCTCCCAATAGGCAATATTTATAAACAGGGACATACACTAGATAAGATCATAACACTATTAAACATAATGTATAATCACAGAACTAGTGAATCACGTAACATAAATCTGAAAATTTAGGTTCAACTAATCATTAAATAATATTCATAGTTTCTTTGGGGATATATTTACATTTAAATACTTCATAATGTTTTGAATGGAATGTAAATTTTCATGAAAATAACCACAGGGAGTGTCAAACGAGGTGCGTTGTAATGCTCATATTCATGTATCAGGTTATCCTGAGTCCAGACTAGAACACATTGTTGGAGTTTTTACTCTTAGGTACATCTATTAAAGAACCACGTCCACTTGTAGTATCCAGACATGGATGTATTTCATTCAATAGCCACATAATTTCTATATTACCAAAATTATAGGAGGTTCTTCTATACTAATACTCAAATTCTATCTTAGGGTAATGTTCCATAATCAATGTTTTTTTCAATATATAGTTTCTATGGTTTGTAATAAAATTTATCTGATACCAAATATAACGCCTTGACCCTAGTCGCCTAGATTTAGTGCAATATTTTATGTCACATTGGCATGATCACACAAAATCAAATCTCTAGGGACTGATCAATTTACTATCCTTGAAAATACTATAAACAAACATACGTTTTACATTATTTCTTGAAATGAAAAATATCATATTATACCCTTTGGAAACTACCATATCCATTTGACTATCCCTTCAGGTCAATCATAATTTACTTATTCACATCCAAGGGAAAATGAAACATAGAAAAGTGGCGAGATCATATTCATATTAAGGATAAACAATATAGCATAATTTATCATATATAAGTATAAAATTATAAGTAAAGGTATAAAACTGATAAAAAATAATTTTAAACACAAGATTCAACATAATATGGAATAAATAAATAAAATAATTCTATTTACACATTCACATGGATATTGTTTTAGTTGAATAATCATATGTAATATCAATAAAAAAACTCTAAATGAGGGAATACATAATGCTGGACATCTTAAACATACCATCAAGGCTTTGTTCAAGATACCATATATAATGGTGTAAGACATTAGCCAAATTCCAAACACAATGGTCTCATGAGACCCACTGATTCATTGAGGGGATATATTGGGACCCGCACAACACTTGTAAAGTCCAATGTATTCCTCTTTTGAAAGGGGTAAAACAAAACAAACAAAAACATTCATATTAAAACTAGCTTATGAAATGTGAATAATTATACCATAAGTTTTGAATGGTATCAAAATAACACATCCATAGATAAACATATCATAATAACTTCTATACAATATGTAAGAGTGTATCAGAATAAATCAACATCAATTAAAAATAATATCCAACAAATTATGTTGACAGAGATGAAAAAAATATTATAACATCTTTAAAACTCTTTGAGAGAAATATCCTGATTTACTTTTAAATTCATTTAAAATCCTATGAAATTTTAAAATTAAACATTTATTTTGAAGACAACCTTCTGATATTTTATGGTAGTCTTCAAAATGTTAAGGCCTCATGATAGTGGAAAATATTCTCTCACACCATATATGTTAAGAAAACATTATTTCCTTTATTTTTTTAAAAAGGTCATAATATACCTCGTTTGGAAAATGACATGAAGATTCACTTCAAAACATTTTCTAAAAAGGTAAAAATGGTTAAAAATGATTTTAAAAAATTGTTGATAATATTTTTAAATATATCTTAAGAGACATCGACATGGATGATAATGATGTCTCAGTAGATACATACATATAAACAATATTGGATAATAATAAGATTTTAAAATTAACCCTTACCTTGTACTTTTCCTTAGTTGATGGTGCATTAACCTCATGTATCATGGTTATATTATGTTATTAAATTATACAAGGATCATATAAATATTTATGATATCATATATTATCCTCGTATATCATTTTGTTATTAATGATTCTGTATTACCATTATTTCGAGTGTAAACTACTTAATTTTCCCATTCCTTTTTTCCATGTAAGTCATGTTTTTTATATATAGAGTGTATTATATTAATATCCAGAATGATATTATTTTTATAATTGTTATTTTCACTCATCATAAAGTTTTTATAATCATTCTTTAATTTTAATCATGTAGAATGAATCTCTCCGCGTTGTGGTGATGGTAGGCTGTACGTACAAATGAGTGATGATATCATTCCATTGATGATTAAATGGTAAGGAATTGGATGGTATATTAAATGTACAGAGTCATTATCATGTTATATTAATTTTTTATATCCATTATACTCATCATTCTACCCTTCTAAATAATGCATTTTTCAATAAAAAATTACACCATGACTTGGAGACGGTAAGTTGTACACACACACCCATGGTGATATTATTATTTACATGATGGATAAATGTGAGAACATGGCTGTACCATAATCATAATAACATCTCATAATGTATATGATACTATATTAATTACTTTATATTGGAAGAACTATAGGAAGTGTAATTATAATAATAGAACATTGAAAGAGTTGATAAAACGATTACCTCTTCTTCGGGTATCTCATATTGATTTTCACAAACGGAATCTGGAGGTTGGATTTATTCGCATATTATAGACAATAGGATGAGTTTATGGAATTTTAGAGGATAAATGGGTAGGTTTTGGAAGATCTATATGTCTTTAGTGGTGTGAATAATTAAGAAGGAAGGGGGCCCTTTTATAAGAGAGGGGAGGGGTACTTTTGGAAACTCCGAAACTATTAGTTTATTATATAATAATTGTCATTTTAAAATAGATAAAAAGTTATTTATTTCGTGTATAATATAATTATTGGTCTAAATACTCTCAAAAAATGATTTTTCAACATGTTTAGGTTACAAAAGTGACCTTATCATATGGATTTGACCCTTAGTTAAACAGTTTAACTCTTAATGTATTTACTTGTCTTTTTATAATATAGGGTTATTGTAGTAACTATAAAATTCCAAAAAAACCACAATTTTATCATTTATAATATATGTATCATTATCCTTGTCAATTGTATGATTCTTGAGGTTTTATTAATTTTATAACATTTAATAAAATATTGTTTTACTAATGTATCATTTATATCAATTTTGATACTGTTCAATCTTTTCATTTTTAAAAATAAGAAAAAAATATTATAAAATCTAAAAATAATTCCAATATATCAATATTGTATATATATTAGCTATGAAATTCATTTATTTAATTAATTAAGTCAAATTATGTTTATTTTAATATTTTGAATATCTTTATTTGATATTCTTACTTATAATATAATTTCTTCATCAATATTGTATCCTAATTAATTGTAATTATTTAATCTATTAAAATTACAAATAAAATTATATTATGTAGTTAATAATTTTATATTACCATATAAAATTTATAATTGATTTTATATCCAGTATATATTTATATTAAAATTATTATACTTATAATAAATGATATTGTGATATTTTGTCACATGCATAAATTTTAATAATATTAATGTCATAATCCTTGAAAAGGGTCCATTATATGATTCATTTTAGAAAAATAGGTTATAAGGGTATAATTTAGATATCCAATAGGATTTTTACATGTTTTAGGGTATTTTTATAATTTTATTTTTACCTTTAATTACTAGATTTACCCTTATCCACGATAATACAAAATTACTAAAGATTCTTATCCTAATATCCCAAAAAATTAATGAAAAATTTAAAAATAATTTGGAACCACTGATTCCAAATATTTAATAAATTTTTGAAATTTTAAAACATATAATTTATAGTAATTAATTTAAAATCAATCCCAATTGAAAAAATGAGAAAACAAATTCTTCAAAAGTAAAAGTTACCAACAGACCAGCATATGTTTATATCTAATTTTTATTTGAAAATAATTCAAGTGAAATAAATTATATTAAATTACAAAAAGTAATCTAATTATACCTTAAACCAAATTAAATGTATTATCTATCAATATTAATAAATTAGATTAAAAAGCAGTTTTGAATTAAAATTCATTAATTTTCACTATTAATTAAAATATGAAAGTTCAAAAAAAAACACCAAAAACTTGTCTAAACTAAAATTTTCATTCCCTATTATAAATAATATGTTTATTTTGTGAAATTTAATTTATAGAAGTGTAAAATATTGGATGTAAACATGTTTCTCCATTAAAACGAGGTAAAAATTTATTTCTTGGAAAATATTTCATTTATTCGATAAATTAATTTTGTCCTTATATCATGTCAAATAAAAACATGAGATGAATATTAAATTAAAAATATGGTTAATAATGTTCATAAATTATAATTTAAAGGAGATTTTATATGTTATATTAAATAAAAATGATTTATTAATATATTAATGTTTGGTAAAACTAGGACTTGGGTATAATGTAAGTCAACTCATTGTTGTTTGTATCATAAGCATAACATTGTGTTTCATAAAAATCAAGCAAGAAAAAAATTAAATTAATTCATAAATGAAAAAATTTAAAAGTCATGGTTTGTTACAAAGTCACCCTCTATTTTTGTAAATATAAAGACGAGAGTGTTCAAGGAATAACCTGGTGATTTTTTCATGGTATTTACTAATTATATCTTGATTTATTATAAAATATGTGATGACCGTTAGAGACACTTGTAGATTGATCTAGAGAATCATAAAAGAAAAATGTTATAAAGGAAGTTTATAATGCCTGAATTATGGATTCAAACGGCTTCTTTTCCTAACCAAATTGTCTCTATGGATGGAATCTCAGTTGATCCTACGATGAAAAGGATGGTTAAAGAATGTCCTACAACAACGAACATAACTGTGTTATGTAGATTGATTGGTTAGTCATGCTAATATTAGTGTTTCATTTATATTTTTTCATGATTAGCTAACCTGTTAATCAAATTAGTCATGACCTATTTATGTTCATATGGAAAAAGTAATGTGATGAAAATTTTGAAGAATTGATTATGATATTAGTAAATTATCCAATCTTGAATATTCCATAAAGAGATGATGAATTTAGGCTTTATAGTGATGTGTCAAAGAATGGACTTGGATTTGTACTTATGAATAATTATATAGTTATTTATTATGTATCAAGGTAGTTAAAAACTTATGAATAAATTTATCCAACTCATGATCATATTTTAGCGGTTGTAATATTTAATCTGAAGATATGAAGACACTATATCTATGGTGAAATATGTTAGGTATATATAGATCACAAGATTTTGATATATATATTCTCATAGAAATAAATCAATATAAGGAAAAATTTATGGCTCGAGCTAGTCAAGGATTATGATTGTTGAATACACTCCCACCCAGGGAAGGTGAATAAGGAAGAAGATGCATGGATAAGGAATGATCATGATTTTATGAAGAAAATGAGGATTGACAATGATCATGTATACATGGATCGAGAAAATATAGATATGGGAATTATCAAGGAATGTGAATATTTTTTACTTTTTCAATATGATTCCTAGCCATCATTATTAGAAAGAATTAAAAGTTCTCAGTCTCAAGATGAGAATTTTCAAAAGAAAATAAATGCTGTGAATGTTGGGAAGCTTTCTGACTTTGTATTTGAGGAAGAAATTATGAAATTTTGGAAGAGGATTTGTGTTCCCTCTATTCCTGATCTAAAAAGAGAGTTATTGGATTATACGCATAGCTCAAATTTATTTATACACCCTAGTATCAGAAAGATATCTATAGATGTTTTGGATCATTTCTGGTGGGATAATATAAAGAGAGAAATTTCAGATTACGTATCAATATTTTTAGTTTTTCAACAAGTGGAGGATGAAAGAAGACATCTTATAGTAGTCATTAAACCTATATCTATAATTATATTGAAATTTGATGACATTACTAAGGTTTTTTTCATTGGATTATCAAAAACACCAAGAAATAATGATGCAATATGAATAATTTTTCATAGACTTACCAATCTACACATTCCCTTTTAATAAGAGAGGATTTCCACTATAGTGTCTTGCAGGAATCTATATTTATTAACATATAAGACTTCCTGGAGAACTTGTTTCAATTATTTCTAATCATGATCCATGATTTATTTCAAAATTGTGGACAATTATTTAGAATGATTTAGACACCGTGCTTTATTTGAGAATAACTTATCACCCTCAAATTGACATACCGTCTAAAATTACTATTCAAATAACATAAAACATGATGATATCAGGCTCAAATTCACTTTCAAGATATGTGGGATAAATAATTACATTACATGGAGTTTTCATAAAATAATTGTTTCCATTCATGTATTCAAATTGAACCATATGAATAATTGTATGAAATGAAATGTCATGCACCAACATGTTGGGATGATGTTTGTGAAAGGAAGCTTTTAGGCCTAGAACTTGTGGAGTAAATCACATCAAAGGTAAATCCTACTCAAACCCATATCATTGAATCTCAATGTATAAAAATATATATGGTAATAATCAAAGGATGGATTTGAAATTTTAAGTAGGAGATCATATTTTATTAAAAGTATCTCCATGGAAGAGTGTTATTTTATTTGGGAGGAAATGGAAAATTAGACCGATGTACATTGGACATTTTGAAATTCTAGAGAGACTATTGGTTGTTTATTATCATTTGGAGATGCAAGTAAGCCTTTCTAAAGAACACAATGTGTTCTATATCTCTTTTTTAATGAAGTGCATACCAGACCCGTTGGGTGACCTCGCATTTGATGGAATAGAACTAGAGAAGGATTTATCTTACTATGACCAGAATATCAAGATTCTAGATGCTGAAAAATGAGTGTTGATGATTTGGATGAATCATATAGAAATGAAACTAGGGAAAAATCATAAAATTGGGGAGGCAACGTGTGAACTGGATGAAATTATGGTGAAGGAATTCTCAAATATTTTTATGAGCTGACATTCTAGAAATTGCAAGGTTGATATTTTAATGAAGTGGTGAATGCAACTCCCCAAGATTTTATGGTATGTCTATTTTAAAATTTAACATTTTTTATAGTATATGCTTCACACAACACCAAATAAAAACTGTAATTTACTATTTAATATGACTAATGGAATAGTTATATGACAATTAATAATAGTAATATGACCAATGGAATAGTAACCTCCCCAATGAATGTATAAAAAAATTATGTATCTTTTCAAATAAAATTTTATATATTTATATCATGTAATAAGTAAATCATTTTTTTTAAAATGATAACTTACGTACTATTATTATTGTGAAACATAAATGTTTAATCACAATTTTATAACTAATATAAAAATTTAAAAGAAAATATATTTAGAAATTAGTATTTTGTTGTATTATGATTATAATATAATTTAATGAGACAAAAATTACGTTTTGAATGTATCATACTATCTGTTATAATATTGAAATCAATATTGTTCTTGTAAATGATGCATTTATTTAAAAATTAAATTTCACATATTTAGAAACTTATTTTGGTAAAATTAAGTCCATTTTTTATTTTTACACATTTAAAATTATTAATGGGGATTTTTATGGGATTTTTCTAAAATAGTTGATTTTATTGGTGAATAGTGAAATAAGGTAATTATTATATTTAACAAATACATGAATTACTAAGTCATTCCTAATGTATGGATGATGTATGTCCTTAATATAAAACTATACTTCTATATTTGTTTTATTTACTCATTGTAATAAAAAATATTGATCATTTGGTGTGAAAATAATAAACTAATGAATAAAAAATTAAAAAAACACTTTTCCTCTTCTATAATTATCACCCCTCATCACCTTTTCTTCTCACACCTACTAGGATTTAATCTTGTACAATTTTTGACCAGTCCCTCTCACAAACCACTCCTTCAAGTTCTAGTCATTTTTGTCTCACAAAATTTCCATTTCAATGTTCCTTAAGGAGGTTCTCAATGAGAGGAATTGAAGAGGTAAAATACACTTGTGTTCTTGTACTTTTCTTCCAATTACTTTTATTTTCTTATCCTTTCCTTAAATCCACTGTTTATATATTCATTATAACTCCATTATATTATATATAATATAAATTTATTGTGATAATAAGTTATCGACCTTAAATTATTTTCTCTTCCCTTTTTTGTTCTAAAATGAAAATGTCATCCTTAAGGAGTTAATTCACTAGCTTAGTGGATAAATAATCATTCATATTATAATACATACATATAGGATGGTCAAAAACATATTTAATGGTTAAAAACATTATAATATTTATATTAAAACTTATATATTTTTTAACCAATATATATAAATAATATTAAATAAAAATATAGAACTAGTTTATGATGATCAAAAAAATTCCAAAATAATCCAAAAGGATATCATTAACATTTTATCTAATGAAACATCATCATATCTAGAATAAAAATCACATATAACACCATAAAATAGTATATAAGATCATTAATAACATATAATTTAAATCTAGGATAAGTATTTCCATTTTACATGATCTTTCAAACATGTATACAAGTGAACCAATCATGAAAACCAAATAAATGAATAGGCTCGTATGGTGAAATTGAATCTTATAACACATAAAAAAGGGAATAAATATACATCATTAAATTATAATAAAATAATATACATGTTTTAAAGTTCCTGAATTAAATTATTAATGGAACTAATATTGTTATGAAGGATGTATTTACAAGGGAATAACACTTTCAAACATAAGGTAAGGGTTTATCCCTAAACCTCCATTTTTTATTTGGGCTACGCTTTGTCTATTTTTACCGCAATGTAATTATTAATTATTTTTTATATAATTCTTATGAATTATATTTATATGTTCTTAACTCATACATTAATATCACTCCATCTTTATTTTATGGGTAATTACTTGTTTTACAACGTTTTCTTTTCAATTCTGCACGATAAGAAAGCTTGGATAAAGAGAACTTTCCAATTTTCTATCCTTTTGCATGGAGACTTTATTATCTGTTTTAATCCACCAATATATTTATTAAATAACTAATTTAATTATTAATAACTATCTGAGTTAATTTTTTGTTTTTCGAAAACAATTATTCTTATCACTTTTTAAAGAATCTTTTATATTTTCCATGAAACTGCATAAAAGTGTCTCATTTAAATGTTTCTAAAAAATAAATGTTTACATGATTTAAAATTGAGTTGTAAATAATTTATTAATAGAAAATAATTTTGTTATAATTAAATTTTATTTATTTTAATATACATGTTTATAATGCTATTTTATGTAAAATACAATATGATTTTCATAAAGAAATCATCCTTCCAAAAGTAAAAGTGTATTTCTCACAATAATTCATTAATGATATTTTAAAGTATTTTCATATATTTAGACACCCTATATTAAATAATAATATTTATTAAAATAGATCTCTCTTGTTATAATATAACATATTTTATTGATTTTTTTATGATTATTTAGATTATTGATGTACTATCTTGATACCGTTCACAATATTACTCTAGATGGTTTGTGATTATGATTATCGTTTGGATAAAGTTATTAAGATTTCATATTCTAGTTTCAATATGAATGTATATGTGATTATGTTTCAACCCTTTTATATGAGGATTTCATTGGACTTAGAAAGTGATGCATGGAGCCCAAAAGAGCCCCTTAGTTCTTTAGTAGGTCTCAAGAGTCAAACTAGATCGTGTTTTTACCTATTTATATATGTTGCCTTGGGTGAAGACTTGATCAAATGTTTATGATGTATGTATCTATGAATTACCTAATTAATATATTATTAAATGATAGTACATGTGATTATTTTACTAATATAATATTCAGGGTTTGGTTCCATTCCCATAAAATTACTTATGGTATTATTTAATTAGATTTTTTTCCTTCCATATTATGATCAAGATTATTTTTAAGGTCATGTGTTTTAGTTATGTAGCATGAATTATTGTTTATTATTATTTATGATATCTTTCACTATATTATTTAACTTTAGTGAGCATCCGAGAATACCCCTTACATATGTTTTATTTTCCCTCAGGATACGAAGATGTATATTATCAATGACTTGTAGGGATAATCTAAGAGTTTATGGATGTTTCCAGTAGAGTTTCTATATTTTTTTCCATTAATGTTTTAATGTGTCAATTATATTGTTATCTAGTTTTACAAATATACTAAACTACTTAGTCCTTCAGGTTGAAACTACCTTTTTTTCATTCCAATGAAATAAACTAAGGCACCAGCTCCAGGATTCTGAGGTAGGAGCCTTTACAGTCACTTAAAAAAGGGAACCCCCTCCTATACTCTCATCACATGGACAAAAAGTTTCTATTTTTAATTCCTATTGAAATTCTATCATAAAATACCGCCCCATGTTCTAGAGTTCTTAGTTTTTTCATAGTACCATCTATAGAGGGATTAATGTGAAAATAAAAGGAGGATGTCCGTAGAAGAGGTGTAGATTTTACTTGAATGTTATGTTTTATTTTTCTTCTATGACATTAAAATATTATTGAAACATTCTTAAAATATAGGAAATATATATTTTATATACTGAGAATTTTATTATGATGATGATTTTATTACCTGTATCCATTTCCTCTTCCATCAATTGGGTAATAAAACTATTGTTCATGTGTACAACAGAATACTTCCATGTAAATCGATGTAATTATTAATCAATCCCCACAACTAATGTATGGTTATAATATATAAAATATTCATGAAATAAGTACCATCATTAAATGATAATATATCATCTATTTTCATACTTTTCAATCCATTGAAAGATTATAAGTATATTAATGTGTACTTATGGAATAACACCTCCATAAATCGATGAGATTGTTGTTTCATAGAAACGACACCTTTATAATATATATAAGAGTATTTAATTAATGGATATGATATTTATGATATAATCTCCATTATATAAATATAAAATAATGATTACCATATTTTAGTCAATTTTCATTGAAAAATGGAATAGTTACTCATGCGTACGTCTGAACAACCATCTCCATGACTGCAATGTTATTCATTTTTCTTAACCATATTTCATGGTTTGTCTTAAAAGAATAATTTATGTATAAAAATTGTAATTATTTTATTATTATAATTCTATTTAATATTTAATAAGGAACTGTTTGACCGTTTTCAATATACTGATGTTATTTTGGACATATGATCCAAATATCATCAAAATGTATGACTATAACATAATTGATTATGAAATTAAATATAATATCATAATAAATAATATATAATAAATAATAAACATGGAAAAAATTTATAATGAAATTAAATAATTAGAATAATTTTACTTTTCCGGACGATAAAGCATTTACATGATGAGTCTGGACTCGACGTATGAAACATTATCTCAATTTCCTTTTTTGGAGCATGATTTAGTGATATACACCTAATTACATTATTATGGTTTATATTTTACCCTATTTAAATGTTATATCTCAAATCATTCATAATTCATGATGTTTAATGTTACAATTAAAATTGATTCTTACAAGGGGGTTTGATTTGAATGTTACCATGTATAAATGGTTTTTTAACTCAATTTCTTTTCATTGGGTTATATAACATCTTTATTGAATATATTATTAAAAGATTTTTTGTGAAATTAAATTCCAATTATTTGTTATGTATTTCAAATATTTCTATCACGATTTAAATTTTTACACATAATATCTCCTTTTATTTCTCCGTAATTCAAGATATGATCTTATAAGTGTTATTCATCCCAAAATTTCCATCTTTTGGACATATATTTATGTTATGCACATATATTAGTTTATGAGGTGTATATATGAAAATATTTTATTTTTATATCATGATCATACATTTTTAATGTTAATCAAGGTTTCATTTTATGTTATTCATTAATGGGTCATAGGTATCAGAAGTTAAGAATGTCGTAAGGTGTTTAAGATTCAATCAAATTTTTGTTGGGATTATTTATACACGAATTTATATTTAGGAACTAATATTATCATTATTTAATAAAATCATTTTATTTTCCTTATCCTATTTAAATTTGTGGAATTTTTATATTTTAATATAATCATTTACTTTTAGGTACTCAAAATTGCTCATGAAATAGTTTTAAGAAAATCCTAACTTATTCCCCTTCGCTTAGATCGAAAGT
This sequence comes from Viscum album, assembly GCA_963277665.1. Classification (NCBI taxonomy): domain Eukaryota; kingdom Viridiplantae; phylum Streptophyta; class Magnoliopsida; order Santalales; family Viscaceae; genus Viscum; species Viscum album. The sequence continues at coordinate 1,440,805,533 of OY728157.1, forward strand.
AATTTTATGGAATCTCTATGTTTTATTATGTATTGTCAATAATGATATATCATAAAAATAAATTATTTTATAATGTTATTCTATATGATATTTAACATTATTTTAAATTTTTTTAAGAAAAACATTCTTAGAATTTATTGGATTGGTGACATATGACCATTTTTACAAAAGTTTTGAAAGAATGTTGATTTTTATTTTGATCCACTGGTGATATATTGTAATAGTACCATATTTATTCTTAATCAGGATGGATTATTTAATTTTAAAAAATATTTTCATCGACTCCCTTATTTTCCACTGTTAAATTAAGATATGAAGGAATAGTGATTATTATGATGGGGAAAAATAAAATATTTCATGCATTATGAATATTTTATGGTTTTTAAAAGTTTTTTTATGATTACTTATGTGAAATATACAACTCATAGTGATGGATGAGTTGGATATAGTTCCCCTATGGATTAGGCTATGATGGCAGAGTTGTCCAAATATTTGTAACTCCTATGAGACAACATATTTAACTAATTAATAGGTTAATCCTATGAGATTATGCGAATTATCCAAGTATATTTAACCCATATGTAAGGGTACATAAAAGGTTTATATGATGAAAGTGATATGAGATGAAAATATGTTTTTGTTATGTTTTTTATATGTTTTTAATGATTCCTTAGACCATGATTATTGATTCCCAATACTATTTTCTTTGGTGAAGCTTTATTTCAAGTAACATGTTTTATGATCCACATTTTTTTGGTAATGCATTCTCTTATCATGATCTTGCACTTTGATTATGTCATCATATGTTTATGCTTAACTTATGCTCGTTGATGACATTAAATGGTTTATTCTTATGTTTATCCTTACTAATTTATTTGAGCTCACCCTTCCTATGGTTTCTATTTCACCTAGATGGGAATAAATGTTTTAGGTATGTTATGACTGAGATAGTTTCTTGATATGATGAGCTTAGTGTGTGATGGAATATAATTTTGAGAACATGTTCCTTATCTATCCAAGTTATTATATAATAGCTTTTCCCAATTTTATAAACACTAAAAATAAATATCCCTTAATTATATTAGTGATCTCTTATTTATTTTTAATGATGTATGTTTTGGATCGCTAATATCGAGTAAAGTTTATTAGTATTAATACATAAATGTTTCAATTTTGTTTTTATCACTAGATCCAGGAATGTGGGTTTGGGGATGTTACTATTGGTACCAAATAAGGGTTTAAATAGATTTGGTTATTATGATGTTTTCATGTGGGGTTAAATTAAGAGTTATTGATATAATAACAGGTTTGTACGTTTAAGTTATATCATAAATTAAAATGAATATAAACCACCTTTCTAGGTTTTACATGATGGGACATTGTAGAGATTTGAAACTTTTATAGGGTTTTATGAAGAAAACATTATCAATGATTAAATAAATCATGGTGTATGTATATGATTTTTTGTTATGTTAATTATGGTCAATTGGATATTTGAATATAGATAATATTGATATTTGAAAAGTAATTTAGTTACAAGGTTATTGTTTCAGAGATATTTTTGGTCTATATAAGGATTACCATTTATATTTTTCTCTAAATGTGATCCATGATATTTTGGTGAATTTCACAACATTATACTATTATATAGTTTTTTATTGTGCTGAATAAATAAAATTTTGACAGATATTTCACTGTTTTGAGGTATATATAATTCTTTGGTTTAACATGTGATTTAACATTAAGGATTATTTTGGATGAATGTTATTACATTTTTTTGTATGTAAGATGAAAGGTAAAATATAACCTTTGAGTTTAAAACATAATTTAATTTTTATGTTATTGTGGTTATTTTGGATATATGTTTTTCTATTTATGGAATAAACTATTTTGAATCATTCCTATTATTATTTAATTTTTGATATTAATGTATTATTTCTTCATATGATGGTTTATACATTTTTGATATTATATTACCTTATATCATTTATAAAATGTCCTGCAACTTCTCATTGGCTTGATAGGGATGTGAGACATTACTGGGACTTATGAGAAATCCCCAATATGCGAAATGCTAGAAATTATTTCTAAGGGATTTATTAAAATTCTAGGGTTGATATTCCCTTTGAAAGATAATAACCCACCATAAATATATAACCAAATAAACTACTAAATGATTCATGATAATAATGGAAGACACTAAAACATTTTATTTAAATCAAAACCAACCCAAGAGTACCATATTAGAGGGAAACAACATCAAATTAAATAGTGGTAGTCAAACTAATAACACTCTATGACAACCACAGGACTCCATGAAATACAATCTCCATGCTCAAATAACACCAAATAGCTCATGTATCATGAAATGGTGCTAAATACTTGTGATACTTTACCTTTTACCATGTCCCTATAGATGACATATGCAAAAGTACCGTAAAGTACCAATATAGGGGTGATAAATAAAATCAATATGTTTTCCCCAATGACTTCCCTACTCATGCCACTAGGATAGAAAACATTAGAAAATTTTATATAAAAATCAATATAATACAATTCCAAAATAGTTTATATAAAATTATAATCAAAACCACAAATAAACTATTTTCTAAATAAATCACATAAAAATTTCTTCAAAAATATTAACATTCTATAATAGAATATCTTATCCCTTTCTATAAAACCTTACATCAAACCATGCAGTAAATCCATGGACCTCCTCATACTCATGAGTGGTGAGTCATCCTTCTACTTATTCATCACATAGGGGACCACTTTTATGGTTCTACTGCAAACCCTTATCCATCCAAACATTTTTATTGGTGTATTTCACACCCTTATCCATCCCAATTCATATGAACACATGCAACAAAACCATCCCTATCCATGCCAAATTCAATTGTCTTCAACACATTTCAACAAAACATCGTTCTTTTTATCAAATACCATTTTTCTATTAAATAAAACAAAAAATTTTTTAAAAATAAACTTATTAATATAATGTTATCAAAAACACTTTCCAATATCACAACAATTTCTCAATTTCAACAAACAACCACTCAATAGGGTTTTAGCAATTATTTCAAAGAAAATTAACAATAAATTTCAATCAAAGTATTCAATTTCAAACTAAGAATTCATGTTCTAAGATAGAGTGGCTAAGAGTGAAGGCACGTAACAAAAGTGTTTTTGAAAATATGATAAATGTCATGAAAAAAATCACAAAACCTGGTTGAATCTTTAAAAAACCGCCTTAAATATCTTCCCCTATAAAAAATATGTCCATATCTAACCATATTTGGAATTCATGACCTCATATTTAACCACAATGGATATATATATAAGAAAATTAGATAGTTTGAGAATTAGATATAAGAAAAATAACAATAATTCTCAAGAAAGATCACATACCATGAGAATCATGGTTCAACACATCAAGGAATGACTACAGATCACTTCAGAATTAATTTGGAGAGTTTATCCCAACTATAAGAGACCAAAATCCCAAGTTAGGGACGTTTTGGGGGAAAACAGGGCACCTAGATGTAAAAATTAGTTAGATCCACAATTTAGGGATATAACATTGACTTGTACACAATTTAGTTTCTTGGATAGTCAAACCATACAAGAACTGTTCTCCACCAACTATCTTAAGAATGGAACATTCATGGTTGGATCACACGGTTACCAAACTATGCACCAACCATTCCAAATATCATATTATAAAAAATTCACCACACTTCATGGTTTCTCTTAGGCTTCCACATGGTTTAGAAAAACCATGCATAGCCTATGCACCTTCGATTTTTTCCATAGTCTCATAATGAATGATTTCCTGCAAGTTTTTCATGGTATCTAAAAACATTGAACCACCCATTAAAAAGTAGAAAATCCACAAAAACTCTCAAAACATTCTCCAAAATCTTTCGTACATTACTGTTATTCTTTATATAGTTAAGAATCATAAATAATGGGTTACATACAAGAAATATAGGGTGATACATTATCCCCACCAATAGTCATTCCATCCTCAGAAAGTAAAAAATCATTGGTGCCCAAAAGTGTTTTGGAAACTACTCCTTCATATGTATATCTTATTCCTGAATCTCTTCCGGAATTTTACCCTATTGACTCAAAACCTTCAATATATGGATGATATTTCCATTAAATTTCTTCTCTTCATTATCTATAATCTGAATCAAGATATGTACCAGTGAAGCATCCAACTCTTGGTCAATGCCATACCATATGATCACATAGTTAGGATCAAGCTGTTACTTTTTCAACTGAGATGTGTGGAACACATTATGCACTACACTGAATGGTTATTCCAATGCTGGTTGATTTTACAGCTCTCCAACCCATTATAGTATCTTAATAGAACCTATGTATTGAGGAGATAACATTCCCTGCATTCCAAAACCTTGATGTCCATGTCTTAGTGAGTTCGCAAAGAACAGATGATCACATAACGAAAATGATAATGGATATCAATGATGGTCCACATATTATTTCTAAAGTATCTGACCTATTTATATACTTTTTCTAATCAATGGAATCTACTTTTTTGCCTCTTGAACAAGGCTCAGACCAACTAGAGAAGTATCACATATTTCCTCCCAAAAAAGTGTAGAATGATAAGGGTGCCCAAACAATGCTACAAATGGTTCCATATATATCAAGGAATGATAGATATTGTTTTATTATAACTCCAATAAAGGTATTTTCTCTTCCATTGATCCACTGAAATCCATTACACATTCCCACAACATGTCTTCCAACATCTGTATCATCTATTCATATTGGTCGTTCGTCTGAGGATGATACATCATAGTAATATTCAACTGAGTCCCAAGGGATTTCATTAAAGATTTATAGAAATGAGTGTGAACCTCAGATATCTATCTGATATGTTTTAAACTATTATTCCAAGTCTCATTACCACTTCATAGATATTGATTTTTTACAGATCGCCCGCTATATGAGTTTCATGAATAGGGATAAAATGATCCAACATGGTAACCCAATCCATTCTCAACCATACAAAATCCTATTTTTTAACCATTCTTGGGAGACCTATATTGAAATACATAGTTATCATATCCTATTTACACACTTGAATATGTAGAGACTATAACATACTTACTGGTCGCTAATTCTCTACATTGACTTGAAAATAAGTTAAGCATATGGAAATAAACTCAAACACATTCCATTACATACCATTCCACAAGAACTATTAATTCAGCATTTTATAAATCTTTTATAATCATAGATATAAAACACATCTCAAATAGTGGTAATAAAGAATACGCATCTCTTGAGAAGTCACAGGTGCAACTATACAATATCAAGTCCCTAAAACTAAACTCTCATCCTTCCTCTTTCCCTCAATGATCTCCACACTGATTAGTTTTGACCAAATAGCAACAAATTATGCATTAGATGGTGGTTCATTATTTAATAGATTTACCAAATCAGGAACCATCACAAATGAGAAGAAAACCAAAACATCTCTTCTATTTTCACATTCCACATTCATGTCAACTAGGGCAGACATGAGTTTCCACTCATTTGAAGCATATTTTTCCAACTAAGCATATGGATTTCTTATTAATGAATCAACCAATAAATTTTCATTACCTGGTGTATAAATCAAGTCAATTTCAAACAATTATAGATACTCCATCCATCTTCTTTTCCTAAGATACAAATAACATTGTGAGAAAATACTTATCAAGCTCTTATGATTTCTGAAAACAAAAAATTAATCACCGAATAGATAATTACACCACGTTTTTAAGGCATGAATATCTAAAAATAATACCAATTCATGTTTAGGGTAGTTATCCTATTTGAATCTTAAATGACATGACCCTAAAGAAATAACATGGTCTCCTTTCTTGAGAACACAACCCAATTCAGATCTCGCAGCATCACGATACACCACATACCCCTGTACTCATATAATAAAAATCAAGATTAGTGTGGATTTAAGGAGAACCATTAAATCTTGAAAAGATTTTTGGAATTTCTTAATTCATTGTAAAGAAAAATTATTCTTTTTTTATGATTTAATTGGTGAGGCTTTCCATGAAATGTCACAAAAAAGATTCAGTAATAACCTGCAAGACCAAGAAAAATACTTTTTTTCATGTCTTTATCTGGTGGTTGCCAAGAGATAACATCTTCCATCTTATCCAGATCCATTAAAACCCCACATTCAAAAATTACATGGCCTTGAAATCATTCCACTTATGTCAAAAAATCAAACTCTGATAATTTAACATAAAATAGATTGTCTTTCATGATTTCCAATAATGTCTCTATGTGTTTCTCGTGTTCATCCCTTTTCCATGAATACACCAGCATGTCATCAAAAAACATGACAATGAAAGAATCTAGATATCACTGAAATATCTGATTCATAAATTCCATATTGTCCATTGTTGCATTAGTAAGTCAAAAAAGAATTACCACGTATTAATAATAGCCATATCTACTTTTGAAAGCTGTTTTCAGAATATCATTCTTCAGAACTCATAATTGGTGATATACTGATCATAAGTCAATCTTAGAGAACCACTGATCTCCCTTCAATTGAACCAAAAGATCATAAATCAATGGAAGTGGACACCTGTTCGTTTTCTTAACATGATTAAGATTACAATAATCCATACACTGTCTTAGAGTTCCATTATCCTTCTTCATGAAGAATATTGGTGCTTCATAAAGAGATGTGATCAGCTGATTAAAAACCTTGTTTTTAGTTCTTCCAACATCACCTTTAGTTCCATTATTTTTGTTGGGTCGATTTTATTAGACGAGAGTGGGATAGGGCTATTACCCATAAGGAGATCAATTGAATTTTTGACTTTCGTTACCGATGGTAACCTAGATAATTGTTTTGGAGTCACATAAGAAAAATGGACCATGATTGTGAAAAAACAATTATTCCCAATCTCTTCCATTGATTCTAGGGTCAAAGCCACTATCTGGTAGGAGATTATTCTATGTACCTGTTCCAACAAACCCATTTCACCCATTTTCACATAAATTTCCCCTCTAAATAGGTACTCTATGCCATCCTTAGTGATGAAAAATACTATTATTCTATAATAATTGATATGATCCTTTAACATTGTTAACCAATCCATAACCATGATTACATCAAGACACCCATCTCTAGTATAATGAAATCTCATTTCAAGTCATCTCCATTAACAATTATAGAACATAATCTACACAGTGGCTCAAAATTATCTTCCCCTAAGAGGAGTTTGAAGTTTTATTAATGAGGGAATAATCTCGTGTTTTAAACATAGCAAATCAATAAAATGAGAAGAAATAATGGTATATGATGAACCGATATAAAATGATACCTTCATAAGGGTACTATCCAAAAGAATATTACATATCGCCATATATAGTCACTCTTGATCATCCAAAATCACCTAATCATCACCATATAATTTTTTTGTTATTTCACTTTGTTCTTTGTTTCCCTATTGAGATTTCCTTATCTGAGGAGTCAAAGTATTCCTAGAATCCCCATGGATATCTCTTTCTACTAATGAGATTCGTTCAGTTTTCCTCATCCTATCGAAGCATACAAATTATTTGATGCCTAAATATTCCCCATTTAGTTCTAGTAATGGCATGATATAGGTTGTGTTGTACACACTCTCTTATTTTAGTGAAGTGAACCACATTGGAAATAACCTACATTGCCCCTAAGTCATGGTGAAAGGTTAACTGATCCAACTATCTAATTCATATTTGTACCCCCAACATGTATGCAGGTTTCCCTATTTTTCATGCTCCTAGCATTAGATATCCCACCATTTACCATGGTTATCAAAAAAATTACTCCTTCTATAGATCTAGAGATGCCTTTTTTTAGCTTCCATTACTTTATTCACCATTTTTGTATAGTCCATAATACATAGAACTAATCTCTTTGAGATTATCTCCAACCTTAGCTCCGATTAAATGATATGTTCTGTCAATGAATCACTATCCACAACCAGGGGTTAAATGTGTACTAAATTCATGAATTTAGCTATATAGTCGGTAAAAGAGTGATTTCCCCACTTTTGGATGAAAAAAGTCCATCATTCTATTAATCTTGATTGAATGTGGACAAGATTGTTTACTAAATAGTATCTCAAAATCCTCCCAAATAAGGCCTTGATCTATTTATCCTAAAATGGTATATCCCACCACATTCAAGAAAAATCCTCAAGCATATATGTATTTATTTTTTCATTCAACTTCGCTGCTGTGCTGATGAAATCTAAGATATGATTTATTATGTTTATCCACACCTCTATATTTTTGGGTTCAAAATCACACTGGAATATTTGTTGATTTTGCTTCGGGAACATGACTGAATGCCCCACTTACCATGTATCATCCCTCTAATTCCATATTTAATCAACTCGAAATTTTTGGACAATACTTTAAACTATCTCTATGTTCACCTATGTCTCAGGTGAAACCACATTATTCCCAACTTCTTTCATATGGTTTATATGATGCCTACCAGGATCCATTTCCAAAACAAAAATAATTTTCATATATATCACTATATATTAATGGATGGGTTAAAATATTCAAATTCTTCAACATCAACTATTACAAAATTTCTTTCTATAGTGAAACCTTTCCACATTCAACCATTTTGGAAAACATTTAATATTTATTTATAAAAATCAATCAATTTTCAAAATAACTTCACCATGCTATTTCTCAAAATCATTCATTTGAAAATAATTATATAGTTTTTTATAAAATAAACACTTTTTCATAAAACATAAATCATTTCTCAAAATGAATATGGAACCCATAGAGGGAAGTCATTTCTCTAATGCATGGCATGCTCATCTTGTTATCTAATATCATGACAATGAGATTTCCAAATCCTATAAGTGTTTCAAAAAAGCATATATACCCACTCCTTAGTAACTTGTTGTTCAGTATAAAAAGGTTAACTGTAGAGACACAAATCTTGACATACATAGATATTACATTACTTTTGTGGAATACTTAATACATAACAAAAAACAGACACACAAGGATCGTAATAGTTTAGTGTCTTTGGAAACTCAGAATATAATCTTCTAATCGTGGTGAAAGATCTTCAACATCTCCATTAATGATCTTCCCCTTTTTTTTCTTACCTAAAAGCTTTCTTTAAATTCTGGGGAAAAGAAAACATATAGAGGGTGATCTAAAATGCTCAGTAAGGGTAAGCGTAGAGAAAATCAAACAAACCATATACATTTGAACTTAAAAACATGAACATAATATTTAAACATCAAAATCTTGAGCAATGACATAAAACATGGCAGTACTTAAGGCATAGATCATAATGGATCATCAATCACGATAAAATAGCATAGTAATAAAGCATGTAATTGTGGCATACATTAAGAACATGTAATGATTTCCATAGTAGCCAAGGCATTACTTCCATGACCATCTTAATGGACAAAGTCCCTTTCTGAATCGAGTTCACTCTTTGTTTGAGTCCTGCAACACTGAAACGGATTAACATAACATTCCAGCCATGTCTATCTAATGAGATATAAATCATTACCCAATGAATTGGAGGGAGATATAGGTCCCACCCATCTCATTATGAAATCATTTTTACTTGTTCCACAACATATACTTAAAACATTCATCATAACCCAAAGAATAAACTGGGTTTCATAAACATCATTTCATCATCACATAATCCATATAAAACAAATGGACATTTCACCATAAGAAAAGTGAAAGCATGTAAATCATAGAGTCATTATACTTGAAACATTCACATATTAAATAATTTCATCTTAGATGGAAAATGGTTTTGATAAAACACTTGAAATGAATTCTTGAGGAAAATATCCTTTCGTCTTCAAAATCATTTTCTTTTCACAAAATGCCATTCAATTTTAAGAGTAACGGATTTTGTTGAAAATAATCATAAAATATTATAGAGAAATATTAATGAAAATGAGGCGTTATGAAACATTAAAAATCCATTCATGTTGTATAAGTTAAAAAAATAAAAATTTCCTCGTACTTTTGTCGGAAAAGTCAAAATGTACCTCGTATGGTAAACAAAATAACGATTCCTTCCATTCGATGTGGTAAAAGTAAGAAAAGGGTAAAAAATTCTGAAACATACATGGAAGTAATGTAAACATTTTATGAAAATATTTTCAGAGAATATGGACATGGATAATAAAAATAACCCCCAGTAAATACTTACGAGTAAACAATCTCAGATAAGAATGAGATTGGAATAATTATCCCTTACCTTAGGTCCGATATGCTTTGTATGGATCTGAAACTATTGTATAATGATTTAAATAATGTCCTTTAGTTATTACAGAATCATATTCATTGTTATGATATCATATATGGTTCACTTATGACTTTATATTACCCATTCTTTTTAAAGTAATTTTAAAGTAGTGTTTTGGGTAAAATCGTTTCATTTGTCGTTCGTGTTTTAACATGTAGTTATTCATATGATTAATTAGATCGGGGTTACTTACATCCAGAATGTAAAACATGATTTATATATAATATATATTCATAATATACATATATATATAATAGATCAATAAATGGAAATAAATACAACGTTCATGGAGATGGTAGGCCGTACGTACGCATGAACGCTATTTTCGTTTCCTTATTGAATTGAATGGAATTAAGTAGATAACATACATATATATATACATTGATCCAGTATAATTATTATTTCATATATTTCATTATTACTTATTATATATACTTTATAATCATTCATGAATGGTTAATCATTGAGAATGAATCTCATCGCGTCGTGGAGACGGTAGTCCGTACGTACGCACGAGCGATGATATCATTCCCATGATCGTGGAATTGTATTGAAGTGTATGTATAATATTTAAGAATCAATATGACTTTAAAATAATCATATATAGTCATTATTTACACCATTATACCCATCTAAGTAAGGTGGTGGTGGAAAATAGATTACACCATGGCGTGGAGACGGTATTCCATACGTACGCACGCGCGGTGACTTCATTTTCCGTAGGATGGATAAATGGTGAAATAGGGTTGTTTTATACTTATAATAACATATCAGTATATGAGTGATACATATGTTATTACTTCATATTGAAAGAACTAAATAAGAATAAGTGGAGGAAGAAATAAAGTTGAAACAATCGGTAACAAACATTACCTCTTCTTTAAAGCGCCTCTTTGAGACCTCCTCTTAGGGAACTACAATTGTCCTTTGAAGGGGACCAGAACCTCTAGGATCTTTCTATGGAAGTGGGGAAGAGAATTTGGCAGGGGTTGTCCGAGCTTGAAGGATCAAATTGGTGTGAGGAAGAGAGGTAGGAGGTGCCTTTTTATAAAGGAGGGGAGGGGCACCATTAGAAATCTTAAAAATATTAGTTTATAATAAATCTAACCCAAATTAAAAACCTCCAAAAATGACTCATATTCGAATATTAGATGTGATAGGGTTGAAATATTATCAACCAATAAAATATATACATGTTAGGAAATTATTTTTAACATTATCAACTTGATTTATCCTTTATCAATTAAATATTATTTGTGGTAATAACATTCTAAATTTTAAATTATAACAAATAATTACTTAATTGTTCTGAATTCTCCATAATTGGATAATTTATAACATTTTAGAACATATGAAGTTAAATTTATATTCTTTATATATTTTTGTGATTTTTAATCAATTTTATAATATGTTATTTTTATAAAATTACAATAGTGTCAATTTTAACACTATTGATTTATTTGAATTTAAAAAATATATATACAGAATATATGTTCGAATTAAAAGATTTAATAGATTCCTAAGAGGTCATATGTATCTATAAAATTAGTTGGGAACATTAAATAGTTCATATAATATTTATTTTATTATTTTTAAAACCATTTATTTGGTTTATCTCTTAATAAAATAATTACTACAACATTTTTGTATAAATATCTAATATAATTATTTGTTGCATAAAAATTATAAATAAAATACAATAATGAATATAAATCTATTACCTTTCACAATAATACTTTTAATAGAATTTATCATCTTAAAATCACAATATTTAAATTATTAAATTTATTAAATTATGAAGGTGACAACTTTGGCATCATTTAAAATAAAATAATATAAGTCTCATAATCACTTTTATTAGACTCCAAACGGTTATATATTATATCATTGGATTATTAAGGTGTATATATACACTACCAATAAGGTTTGGTCAGGTTTTAGGGCCTTTTAATGGGTATTATTATTTCAATAAAAACTATATTACTGATTTTTCACTTAATAAATAATTCTTGCATCATTAATTGATCACCATTAATGACAATTATTTAATCCCTAAAAATTATAAATAAATTATCATGATGTAGAAAATTTTATTAGATTTCTGTAGACTATTCATGTTTGAAGTTTTATGATGTTTATCAATAAATTAATATTATTATACTTATAAGATTTAAGAGTGACATGTTGTTACTTTTGTTGGTTTTAATAATAATTAAATTATTTTCATTGTCAAAAGTCCATGAAATGAATATAATCCGACCCTTAGGTGGTATGGGTCAACTTTTATCCATACAATATAATTTTGGAATGTGTTAGGGTAATTTTATAATATTATATATAACCTTAATTACCCAATTTACATTTAACTATGGTAAATAAAATTTACCGTAGTTACTATTCATAATTCCCAAAAACAAAAAGTAGCCTATTAACATAATTTGGACACACTTAATCCAAATATGGAATAAATTTTTTCAAATTCAATACACAGAAGTTGTATAAATTAAATTAAAATTAATCATGTTGTCAAATGTATACGGGTTTTTGTTTAAAACATTGCAAAAAATTGAATTGATTTAACCTACGAATTCAATGTAAAATCAATTATAATGACATAAATTATATTTAATGGTAAAAATATATTCTATTTATACTTTCAAACCATTCAATATTATAATTTATCTACATAAGTTATTACGATGAACAAAGTTGTTTTTAATTAAAATATATCGTGTTTTTACTATTCATTAAAATATGAATGTTATCAGAATAATATGACAAATTTATCCAAGGTAAAATTTTATATCCTGATTCCAAAGAATAATTTTATTTTGTAAAATTGAACTTATAACCATGTCAAAAACTAGATTTAATGTGGGTGCGCCATCAAAAGGTGGCAAAACTGCATTTTTTGAAAAATACTAATTTTACCCGAAAAATTTATTTTGTTCTTATACCATGTTCTAGAAAATGTGTTAGATAAATAATAATGTTATAAAATTCAAAATTTAGTTAATACTATTCATAACGGCTATTTCATAATAATATTATAATAATATATTTTTGTTTAGTAAAACTCGATATTGCGTACAACACACGCTATCGAGGAAGGTCGCGATTGCATGTAATGCATGCCAAGTCAGGGTTGCGTGTAGTGCATGACTCCTTCGTTACAAGGTCTAAAAAAATACATTTAAAATATATATATATTTATACTCAATTTTTTGTAGAATAACTACTATCAAACAAACATGAAATTGTGTGTAACACGATCCAAGATTAGTGTTGTGTATATTGCATGCTAATACGGTGTTGCATATAGCGCAAGATAATCTTCATGTATCGTACAATAAGAAGATATGAAGTAAATTAAAAAGAATATATCTTATAAAATCTTGCGTTATTACATTACATATGTCTTTTTATGATCTACATTTACTGTCCCAATTTTACTTCTCATTTATATAATTCATACCCAAGAAATAGAGAAGAATGAAATTAAACTCTTATATCAATAAAAGTGATGAGAAATTGTACCACAAAAAAAGAACAATTTGATCTCATTTTTCTCAAACTATCTTTTTAAACAAACAATAATAATACCATTTGTAACATCCCACCCCCTCTCATTTTCTTTAGAGGGTAGTGAGACATTAATTAGAATTAGGTGACTTCCCAATGATTTTAATGTCTGGAAAATAATGACAATTGCTTCATTAAAATTTGGTGGGTGATTTTACCTATGAAAAAATAACCAACCATTAATCAATAATAAAATAAAACACTACATGATGCATGATAAAAATGAAAGACACTCCATCATTTAATTTATATCATAACCAACCCAAGTGTATCATAGTGGAAATAAAATACATCAAAGTAAATAGGGAAAGACAAACTAATAACACTTAAATGAGACCACCGGACTCTAAGAGACACAAGCTCGATGCTCTAACTTCTCCCAAAAACCCAGGTATCATGAAGTGGAGTTAAATACATGTGATAATTTTACTATTATTATACCTTGGTGGATGACATCTTCAAAAGCACCAAAGTGCCAAAGTAGGATTGAGTACTCAACTCAGTATGTTTTCCCCAAGGACTTCACTAATCATTCCACTATGAAAGAACATGATAATAGAATTTTTATAAACATTTTATAAATAGTTTATATCAAATTATAATAAAAATGGAAATTAAACCATTTTTCAAGGAAAAATCATTAAAAAAAATTAAATCAATTAACATTGAATTTTTGAATAATTCATCCCATTACACATAACCACACATCCATAAATGCATGCAAACCATGGACCTCCCTATACATGCAAGTGCTAAGTCCCTCTTCATCAAATCCATCACTTAGTGGGCCACATTGATGGGGTTACTTCATGCCATTATCCATCCCATCATTTCGATGTGGGTACTTCACTCCCTTATAAATTCCAATGAATATGAACACATGCCACAAAACCATGCCAACACATTCCAAATTTATGTGTGTTTAAACCATTTCAACATAACATCATTATTTTTATTGAAAAACATTTTTCGATGAAGAAAAACCAACAAATATTTTAAAATAAAATTATTAAAACCATCTTATAAAAAACACTTTCCAATAACACTCTAATTTCCCAATTTCCACAAACTGTCACTCAAGATGATTTAAAATATTATTTCACAGAAAAAAATCAACCAATTTCAATCAAAGAAATAATTTCAAAACCAAGACATCATGTTTTAAGGTAAAGGATTTGAAATTGAAGCGACCTACATCAATATTTTTGGTGAAAATGATAAACAACATGAAAAACATCACAAAGATGGGTAGAATATCTAGGAAATCTCTTTAGATATCTTCACCTATCAACAAAAGGCAAAATTTGAAACATATTTAGGATCTGAAACATTATATTTACTCAAAATGGTGGTAGATCTAAGAAATTAGATAGAGGGAAATGTTTATCTAGGAAAACTAACAAGAAAAATCAAGAATTATCTCATACCATGAGAATCGAGCTTCAATGCACTAAGGTACAACTTTTAATCACTTATGAATTTATGGGTTAGGTTTTACAAACATTGGGAGACAAAAATCTATTGATAGGTCCTATTGGTGAAAAAACAAGGCACTTAGAGGTAAAAACGTGTTGGATCCACAGTTTAAGGATCTAACATTGACCCATGTATGGTTGGATCTCACGGTTACCAAATACTGTGTCAACAGTGTTGAAGCTCATTGTCCAACAAATGCACCACACTACATGGTTTCTCCATGGCTTCCACATAGTTTGGACAAACTGTGTGCAGCTTGTGTGCCTCCTCTTTTTCCCTATCTCACTATGCATAGCTTCCAGCTAGTGTTTCATGATTTCGACAAACTATGCACTTCTCACGCACCAATAGGAAAGCCCGAAAATCTCTCAAAAATTTCACCAAACTCCCCCAAAAATAATCTTTATACTTTATATACATAAAAAGTATAAATAATGGGTTACATACCAGAAACTAGGCGTGTTACAATTTCAGTTTTTATTATCATATAAAAATATGATTAATAAATTTTTATCTATTTTAGGATTATGTGATCTATTAGAAGTCAGTTTCAATGATTTACACATGGAAATCCACCATGAATACTCAAATTTGGAAAAAATATATGAGACTGTGGTGAAAATTGATTAAAGGGTGAAATTCTACTTGTCAAGTATGTATATTTCCATATGTTCTTAATCTAGATGGTTAAATAATTCATAAAATCTATGAAATTGTTCTTGAAATAAACATTCTATCATTTTAACTTTATTTTTTTATAAATCTATGGTCTTTTTTACACCTTATTAGTTTATGGTTTTGTTTTGAATTGTTTTCTCTTTATCATTAACTTGAGTGTGATAAAAAAATCACCGTCACTATACATCATTGTTTGGGGATTATTTTTTCCCTCCAAGATCATATTTTATATTTTACACTAATTTTATCCTTTTTTGAAACCTAGAATGTGTTATTCTAGATGGCATTCATATTTCCCATTTCATATATTCAAGATGATGTTTTTTTAACATTTTTTACAATGTGGGGTTTCAAAAAAAGTATTTTCAAATGTGAAAACCTTGGTATCTGAGATAATGTTTAAATTTTAGGGAAATAATTTATAAAATTGGCTATGGTAATATAATATCCTAACTTTTTAAAAGAACACTATATTCCATATTGAATACAATATGAAACACCACACTTAAAATAGCATGAAATATTATTATTTAAATTTTGTACTTATAACCTATATATTATATTAATAGATATAAACATGATTAAATGAATTATGAAATACGTATAATTTTCTAACACAGTAAAAAATTATTGGTTAATTCATATTAAATAAGAACTCAATTTTGTTGTAAAGTAATTTTATTCCTAAAAAATATGTTTTCTACCAAAATAGTTTCTATTTTTAAGGCATAATATAATAATTAATTTATATTTTTCTAAAATTTTTTTCTCATAAAAGCGACATCATTTTTGAAAAAATCATATTAAAATTGGGTTAGGGTGAATTTTTTTTATAATTTTCTAGAAAGCTTGATTTTTCAATGAATACATAAAAATATTGATTTTATTGGAAACTACATTTTATTTTCATGTTTTTAAAAAGTAAAATTGTATTTTAGATTAGTTTTAAAAGTTCAATAGATCTTTTTTCATAATAATATTCTAATCATATAATTTCTATTGAATTTTATAATTTAATTTGATATAAAAACAATTTTTCTGCTTAAAATAATCTTTTCTAAAAAAACATTTTTATCACATTTTCAGGTTTAACATGAAATTAAACTCTTCCCATTTATGAAATTTAATATAGGAAAAAGGATTCTAAATTATTAATTAGAGGATACATATTTTATAAATCTTTTAATATTATTTTTAGTCATTATGAATATTAACCATATCAAAAACATTTAGCACAATAGTGGTAAAATGAGTATATTATGATTAAAAATAATGTGATAAACAAAATAAAACAGAAACATAAAGGGAAAAATGAATAGCACAAGAGATTTAATGTGTTTCCACAATGGTTAAAATTTCCACAGGATAAGGGGGTCTGGTTCATTTATTCCTCTCTAGATGAAACTTCGGTGGATAATACACCTATTACAGTGAGTGTTTTATAATAACAAATTCATGGTATTGATTCTTGTTTTATATATGAATGAAAAACCAAAAATTTATCTGGTTTTTAGGTAGTTCATATAACCTTGAAGAATTTACCTCCTATGGACAGTCAACAATCAAGTTGGGTGCTTCAATGATCCAAGGTGGTTCCTAGGTTCGTAACCGCCTAAGACAATATTGCTACTGATAGGGAAGAGGAAAATCCTACTAAAGTATTCTACTGATGATTTCTCCCTAATTAGATGTGTCCCCCACAAATCCACCCCTCATGGAAAATTTGAGGTAGAATCTAGACTAGTCATCTCCTTGCATGAATCCATCTTCTCTTTCGGTAGAACCTTCATCATCATGTCATCCCCATTATCATTGTTGTGGATTTTTTCAACATTCAACAATCTTTCATCCAACACGTTACAAATCTAGTGATATGTATCACTAATGTGATTGGACATGGAATTACATTTAAGTTTCATTTTGAGTTAAATTGCACTCTGACTATTGAAATAGAGAATATAATTTTCCTGACTCTGTCTAAGATCTTGTAAATACTTCTTCATCCACATCATATATTTCCAGCCCTCAATGACCAAAATATATTCACCTTCTATGGAAGATATAGAAAATCACTTCTGAAGACATGATTTCTATGAGACTGATCCCCCTTCAAATGATTTCATGTACCTATATATGTATTTCCATATGTCTACAAATCCAACCATATCTACATCAATGTATCCATCTAAAATTGTTTTATCACTTATAGAAAATAAAAAATGTCTGGATATACCTTTGAGATATCTCAATATCTATTTTTTTTCTATCCAATGCTCTTTTTCTAAATTTTATAAGAATCTACTCCTAAATCCAAAAACATGACCAATTTCTGGTCTAGTGCACTCCATGACATATATAGTACTTCCAACTATATACTTATAAAGAACTTTTCCATTTTTAATTTTTCATCATCAGTTGATAGACTTTGACTGGTAATGAGCCTAAAATGACTCACAAGTGGATTACTAATTGTTTTTGACTTATCCATGTTAAATCTTTCAAGAACCTGTTAAATTTATCGATCCTGATATAGAAAAATCTTTTTATTCCTCCTATCATAAGTAATTGTCAAATTGGGAATCTAAGTAGCATCTCCCAAGTCCATGATTTCAAATGACTTGTTCTACACCTTCATCAACTTTTCAATCATGGTGATATCATTGCCAATAATCAACAGGTATTCAACATAAAGTAACTACATAATCCATTCACCACCAAAAAACTATTTGATGAAAACATAGTGATCAGAAGTCAACCCCCGATACTCTTTTTTCTCCATTAATGATTATAATTTTCTATACCATTTTCTCAGTGCATGTTTCAAACTATATAATCTTTTTTGACATTATCATACCATGTTTTATTTTCCATTCACTATAAATCCCCCTAAATGATCCTTATATATATCCTTATCAGGATCACCATGTAAGATTATGGTGTATACATCCAGTTTTTCAACCTGTTGGTTTATACTTGTGGAAAATCCATGAATAAATCTTATAGAATAAATTTTGACCACATGGAAACAATTTTCATTAAATTCTATACCTTTCATCTGGACAAATCCCTTCACAACAATTTTTGATCAATAGCATGACTATGAGATACAATCTTCTCCTTTGATTATATACACCAACTTGTTATTGAGTTACTTCTACCCATATGGTAACTCTACCAAATTAAATGTACAGTTATTTTATAATGATCTCATATACCCTTTCAGGGAATTCTTATATTCCAACTTCAACTGGATTCTAATTTCATCATTACAACCTTCTAGTTCTCCCCCATTATTGAGAATCACATACTCATGTGTTGAGTATCAACAACTCGATTTTCATTCTCTGGTGGATCTCCTCAACTTCGTTTCAAGATGAATTTATTCTAGAATATCATGTATTGGAGACATATCAGTAGATGGGGACATACTACCTAGTATCGATGTATCATCTGTTTCACATCTCTCTCTCACAGTAGCTGTTATTGATGGTGGTGATACTTGTTCTAGATTGATTGGAATTTCCTCAGACTATAAATTCTCTGCATTTTATAGACTGTCAAAATCTTCAATGTTCTAATCCTTAAGAAACAGAACATCTCTACTTGTAATGATCCTCCTACTAATAGGGTTAAATTGTCTATATCAAAACTCTTCATGAGAATATACCAAAAAGATAAACTACTTTCATTTTTTATCCAGATCGACTCGCTCATCCTTAGGGATGTTAAAAAAATAATGAAAACCTAATAAACTCAAGTATTTGTATGAATCATCTTTACCAATATAGAAACCTTCCAGAATATTATAGTTAATTTGATGTGATGTATTGTGGTTGATAAGATCAATATTGGTCTTTATTGACTCCCCCAAAGTTTTTAGGATGCATTTAATTTTAAATTATATAGTTGAATCTCTCACAAATCATTTTGTTCATCCTCTTAGAAACAGTATTATGAAGAGGCATATTTGGTAATTAATTTTCTACCTTGGTGACGAATCATCTAAAATAATCATCAAATAGACCATAAAAATATTCTCTATTTTCATCCTACACACACATTAACCATCATCTTGTTTCTCTTTCCACATCCACATTAAATTTCTTGAAAAAATCATGTACATAATTTTTAGTTTTCAAATCAAAGTCATAGAATTATGAAGACTTGTCATCTCTGAAGGAAAAAAATAAATAGCACCTCCCATAAACTGGGAACTCATCATGAAGACATTAATGTGAATCAAATCAAATAAAGTTTATTTTATTTGACTATATAAAACAAAGAAATGATACGTTGTGTCATTTTCCCATGATGAATTCAACACAATTATCCAAATGTGTACCTTTTATTCCTAGAAATAGATCCTTCCTGGAGTGCATTATGATTCTTCTCTCACTCTTGTGACCAAGCCTCTTAAGCACAAATTCTTTAGGAACATCTTTTTTAGATGCATTTACCTCTCCTTGATATATTATTCCATCTTAGAGACAAATATAAGATTCTATCATTCCTTTATCAATTATGAAGTTTCTTTTGATAAGCTTCCAAATTCTATCATAGAAGGACCAAACATATTGTAACGAAAATAAATTTGTTCATAATAATTCATCTTGATCTAATTAAATGTATTTTTATTTGAAATGGTCATATAAAATATGCACTTCCTTGGTTTTATTGAATACAAAACACCTTTATTAATGTTTACCATTGAGCTAATATATCTATTAAACAATGATCAATTGATTATTATAAATCTAGGGCTTTAACGAATCCAATTTTATCAAACAAGAGAAGAAATGGCCTCATCCTGAAGAATTTCTCCGTACTAAGCCCATTTACAAGAGCTTGTAAAGGAGGTGGATTCACTATTCTTTTCTCATGAAGAATCCAAAGCTGATCTTCAACATTTTATGCACAAACAGAACGTTCTATGTGAGTAGTTAAAGTTGATAGATTTTACCACAAGAGTGATGTTATATGATCCTCCCCAAAAGTCTTTCACTATCACACAGCTAACCCTTTAGTCTTATTTGGGTGTTATAATGGGATATGTATCTATACACAAGCACTATGATGATGTTCATTTTTTGTATAGATAATATACACTCATTTTTTATTGTTATGTTGTAAATAATATTGAAAGGAAAAAAGTATTCAATTAAGAAATCTATTTTGTTGAATTAATATATATTTTAATTAAATAATATTTTAAAATATTATTAATAATAAATTAAATTTTATTAAATACATATAATCATATAATTTTTATCAATATAATTGTAATTTTTATTAATGTTTGAAAACTGTTTTTGACAAAACCCATGAATTTTATGATAAATGTTGTTTTTTTAAAGTAAAAATTCACATATTTAGAAAATTATTCATATAAAATGAATATGTTTTTTGGAATCAGGATGTCAAAATTTTCCAATGGTGTGTTTTTCATAATTTTCTGAGATTGTTGAATTTTTGGGTAAAAATTAAATATCATTCAAATATATAATGTGTTTTATGACAACCTAATGACTCAATAGTTATTTAATAAAATACTATAATTGCAATTTTCACCCAATATATGTTTTACCTTTAAAATAATATTATTTTAGATTTGTTTGTTATATTTTATGATTCCATAGTGGATACTCCAAAACTTATATAACATTTTATCATTTTAAAATGATTTCCTTGAGATTGTGACTCACCTCCACATAAGAAAGACTAATAATTTAATTAGTTCGTCCATTGGAATTATAAAATAATATTTTTCACTCCCTTTTAGAAAAAACAATGTGCAAAAACAATGGTATGGATTGTGGTTTTGGATAGATGTGTAGTGTCCAAAGCCTAAATGTTAAATAATTCCCTCTATTTTCCAATATTAACCCACCCAATATCCCTTTTTCTCGTTACCCAGAGCCTTTGGATCTCGACCAACCTCTTCCCTCTTCTCTCTATTATCATCCCAAGGTTCACCATGCTCCCAATAATCCTCTCCCAATCCCCTCCCAAGCCCTTGGGATCACACTTCCTAGTAAGGGATTTCAACCTTCATCAATTTTGTCCACACTTATTTATGTTGTTATGCCTTTTTATTTTTAATTAATAATTTTTGGGTATAAATTATCACATACCCCATACTTCTGTCATTATGTATTAATGATATCAGATCCATTTATCTCTCATTAATTCCTTCCATGTACAGTCGTTACCATGCTGAAATTCCTTAAGAGATTTCTCTCTCTTCATTTACATTCAAGAAATTATTTTGTATTACGAATCAAAATTCCAATACATATGCTGGGACATGTATCTATATTACCCCCTTACAGCCCATTTAATTTACATATTATGAGACACCTTTTTCTCTCTAATCTACCATTTTTATGAGTTCTTATGACACGCCGTTATGTTTCTAAAATTGCACCGTGATTTTCCAAGCCAAAGTCATTGTGTAGTGAATACCATGCCAATATTCTTATCTAGGGTAATCACCTTTATGCTCATTTACTTATCTATTATAAAATTTCATGTATTAATTCCACAATATTTTAACATGGAATAAATTATGATGATTAATGAATCTGTGTTATATGATCCATGTGGCACACTTATTAATGAAGTAAAATGATTAAGAAGGTTACGCCCTCATAGTAATCCAATGCATTGGGTGAAGATTAGTATCATGATACATCAAGTTAAATGAGAGATTACTCATGATAATTCATGTTCAATGAGGGTTTACCCATTATAATTCAATTTCAATTAGGTTTTATTCATACTCCATGTGCAATGAGCCTTGGATCATGCTTATATCATGTCAAATTTTATTACCACATTTCTATGTTATGAAATCATGCTATATATTTAATTTAAGTTCATGTTTCTCTCGCCCTACATTTTTATTCCTATTTCGTAAAATGAACTATATTATTCTAGTTATTACTTTTTTACTCCATTATTCATCTTTATAGCTCACACATTTTTATGCATTTTCTCAGGTTATTGCATGGAATGCTATGTATGAAAGAATGTTGTGGATGTGTAAAATAATTTTTCAATACAAATGTGCATTTAATGTTTTATGTTTTTATGTAATATTCCTAATCCCCAAACAAACTAGACCTCTTGATCTTATATGTTGTGTAAAGTGAATATTTTATCATATAAATCCTGTTTACATGTCTAATAAAGAGAAGAGTTGTTATAGTTGGTATCAGAGAATAGGTTTTGTTATTTTTTGGATTAGGATTAGAAAATCCTAGTGAAATCCGTAGGGATAAGAAATTGTATAATAAAAAATTAGTAAATTTTCTAGAGTATTGAGAAAGTGGTTTATCAATAAAATACATACTTATCTAGATATGAGCAGGTAGAGGTGGCTTTGGCATAAATGTTTCTAAGGGAAAACCCCAAATACGCCACTTTGAGCTAGACTCGAACGAGAACTTGTGCATGACAATGAGACTTGATTCACTATTGGTTACGAAACTCGGGGGGGGGGGATATTCTTAGGTAGATTCATAATCTTAGTATGAACCATTATTAATGGAATAAAAAAATTCCCCAAAAAATATATGTTTCGAAGTATATCATGCATAACATATATTAATGATTATAATTTTATATGTTAAATAAATAAAAGTAATTTATAAGTAATCAGTTTTTTTCATTGGAGTACCTTTTATGTGTTACCCCTAAAATTCCTTTTATTCCAACCGATGGCCTATAATAGGATGACTCAGCCTAACAACCGATGCAAAGATCAATGTGATGAC
Organism: Viscum album; assembly: GCA_963277665.1. Classification (NCBI taxonomy): domain Eukaryota; kingdom Viridiplantae; phylum Streptophyta; class Magnoliopsida; order Santalales; family Viscaceae; genus Viscum; species Viscum album. The sequence continues at coordinate 1,440,829,404 of OY728157.1, forward strand.
TATTCTAATGAGATTACCATTCTTATTGGAGAGGGAATCACAAAATTTGTCATGATACTCTCTCATTTAAATCAATTTTTGAATATAAAAATTGTTCAAAACTAAAGTTCAACCCCCCCCCCCCCCACCTAAGAAAGAAAATTTCACAATTGAGTGCTTTATAAGACAAAGGCCTCCAACTTTTAATGGATCATCTATTCCCTCAATTGCTGAACAATGAATCAACTCCATTGAAAAGATCTTCTCCATCCTTCAATGTTCTGAACAAGAGAATGTTATTCTCTCTCCTAATCGTATGGAGGGTTAAGGTGATCAATGGTGTACATTGATCAAAAATAAAATTATGATGTAGAGATTGAGGCATTGGAAGGGAAGGATTTCTATATAATGTTTTTTGATAAATATTTTCCTTATACCCTCATACCTAAGATAGAAAGGGTCTTATTTTCCCTCATGAAAGAAATAATGAATCCATCAGAGTGTATGAGAAAAACATCACAAGGTTTGCACGATATGCATCTGACTTTGTTATTACCCCAAAATGAAAGATTTACCACTTCTTTAGTGGGCTAAAACATACCCTACAAAAAACCATAGCGATCTGTGACTTCAAGAGGTATGAGAAAATTGTCCAATGTGCCATCAAAGTCGAAATAGAGATCGAAAAATATTAGGGGTGTTATGGGGATAAGAAGAGTAAGGTGCAATTTAATTCTGGAGGTATGATGGATAAATCCAATGGTTCTATGAAATTTCGTCACCCCACATTCCAAAGGTGCAGAAAGAAGAATTCTAGAAATCGCATAAAAGGGATGAGGAAATGCTTTAGGTGTTGAAGAGAAGGGAACTTAGATATGAAATATTGGTAAGAAAAACTCATAGCTGAAACATATGAGAGGAACACTCCGTTCGACCCACAATTCATTGTTCATCGCTTCAGCTACAAAGAACTAGGGCAATTTGCAATCTAGTTCCATAAACCATGATTATTCAAAGGCAACCAACAACTCCCAAGGTAGGAAGGGAAATATTTTTCAATCACTGTCATTGAATCAAACCTCGAAAATGAGGTGGTTATAGGTACGCTAGTTATTAATTCAAAAATAGATAAATTACTTTTGGATCCTAATTCTACACATTCTTTAATATATCTCTAAGGTTTTGTAGATAAATCCTAAGACCACCACAAATCAGGGAAATAATGTTGTCGTTGAGATTGAAAAATGGGGAAATCATTTCATACCAGGAATATAACTCATCTCCTGTCAATATTTGTTGATTGAACATCCAAATGAACCTCAAAATACTTCCACTAGTGTAATTTTATGAATTTATTGGCATGGATTGGATTTCCTTATATAGATTTAACATGAATTGTTGTGAGAGGGAAATTAATCTATTTATAGAATCGACCCTTGATTCTGTACAAGTTCAAGGAGGATGATGAATCTTATTTTTCACCATAATCTTAAGCGTGGATATTACTACCTTATGAGAATGTGTATATGTCTCAGATTATTATTTCTAAGGAAGTAACCATCCTTAAATACATTCCTATTGTGAGGGAATATACTAAAGTGTTTCTTAAGGAATATCCTGGTCTTCCTCCTAGAAGAGAAGTTGAATTCTTAATTGATCTTATACATGTGGCATTTCGAATATCCAAGAAAAAATATATAATGGATAATTTGGTGCTTGAGGAGCTGAAGAAACAACTATAAGAGAATCAAGGTAAAGGGAATATATGCCAATGTTCTTCTCCATGTGGTGCACCATTCCTCTTCGTTATGAAGAAGGATAGGTCAATGTGCCTTTGTGATGATGATCATGAGATAAAAAAGTCACAAAAAATAACAAGTATCCACTACCTTGAATTGATGACTCATTTTATTATCTACGTGGATCATAATACTTCTCCAAGTTGGATTTACTATCGGAAAATTACAATGTATGGGTGAAAAAGGAGGATTTCCCCAAGAATACTTTTCATACAAGATACAACCACTATGAATTAATATTAATGTCCTTTAGACTCACCAATTCTCTAGAAATATTCATGTAATTTATGAATAGTATCTTTAGAGAATACCACAACACATTTTGGGTAGTTTTTATAAATTATATTCTAAAATATTCCAAAACAAAGGAGGATAATGAGGAGTATCTAAGAACTATACTAGAGACCTTGTGAAAGGAGAAGCTCTAGGAAAAGTACAGAAAGTGTGAGTTATGGATGATGGAGGTCTCATTCCTGGGTCACATCAGCATAGGAAATAGGATATCTATAGATCCCTAAAAGACAAAAAAAAATATAGGGATGGCTGAGGCCAACATCGGTGACCGATATCCATAGCTTCTTAGGGTTAGCAAGATATTATTTCCAATTTGTAAGAAATTTCTCACGATTTTCACAGTCTTTTACCAAGATAACATGGAAGGTATTCAAGTTTTCTTAGAGTGATGAATGTGAGGAGATCTTAATAGACTTGAAAAGGAGGCCTATCACTACGCTCATGCTCATACTAGCCATAAGTGGAGAACATTTTGTGGTATTTAGTGATGCTTCGAAGAATGGCCTAGGTTGTGTGTTTATGAAAAATGACAAATTCATTACCTTTGATTCAAGGAAATTGAAACTTATTGAGAAAAAATATCCAACACATAATCTGGATTGGGCTGCCAAAATATTTGATTTTAAAATTTGGAGGTATTACCTCTTTGGGGAGAAGTGTGAAATATATATGGATCTCAAATAAACTCATGTATATATTCACATATAAAGAGTTGAATATGCACCAATGAATATGGTTATAGATTATCAAAGACTATGAATTCTCAATCCATTACCACCATGGGAAAGAAAACAAGGTGGAAAATTCTCTAATTAAAAAGGACCTAGAGATTCTATCATTGCTAAGAATTGAAAAGGATCTTATATTCTTGGATTTGATGAAGATGGAAATGGGAATCAAAAAGAATAGAACATCATCAATCCTTTCAAGAATTATTTCTCCATTTTATCTTTTGGAAAGGATAAAGGATGCTCAAAAGGATGATGTGGGAATTAAGATGAGAGTGAAAGTTATCAGAAAAGGGAAATCCTCGGAGTTCAATGTTAATTAATAATGAATTGTGAGATTTGGGTCAATACTATGAATTCCATAGAATCTATAGTTAAAGAAGTAACTTTGGGATGATTAAAATTTTTCTAATTTATCTATTCACATAGGAAACACATTTTTTTATTGAGATCGTTGAGTGAATTATTGGTGAGATAACATTATGAATGAGATAATTGAGTATACATAAATGTGCCTAGTATGTCAGCATGTGAAGTTTAAGAGGCAGAAGTATAAGGGTATGATGCAACCATTACCCATGCTAGCATGGAAATCGGAGAACATCACCATTGGATGTGTCACTAGACATCCAAATACATCCAAAGGAAACAATGCTATCTGAGTTGTTGTGAGTCATCTTACAACCACTACATAATTCATTAAAATTAGATAGGGTTTCTCATTAGATCATCTGGAATAAATATATATTAGAGAAGTGGTAAGTATTAATTGAGTACCAATATCTATTGTATCTGATCAAGATCCAAGATACACCTCTATGCTTTGGTAGAGTCTTCAACATGCTCTGAATTCTGAGCTGAACATCAGTACGTCTTATCATCCTCAAAATGATGGCCAATATGGGTGGACTATCCAAACACTTGAGATAATTTTCAAAGTAAGCTCAGTGGATTTCAAAGGAGGATGGGATCAACATATTCTTCTGGTTGTGTTCTCTTTCATTAAGAGTTTCCAGTCAAGCATCCAAATGGCTTCTTATGAAGCATTTTATGGAAATATGTGCACAAAAATGACATGTTGGGATGAAGTTGGGGAGTGAAAAGTTCTTGGACTAGAAATAGTCAAGGAAATGGTGGAGAAGATTACGAACATTTTGCAACACATTGAAGCTTCTTAGAGTCGAAAAAAGAGCAATGCAGATGATATTCGATGAGACTTAAAGATTGATGTCGGGAACATGGTATTCCTCCAAATATCACAATGGAAGAGAGTTATGTGATTTGGGTTGAAGGGAATGCTTAGTCCATGGTACATTGGCACTTTTGAGATCGTTAATCGCTTTGGAGTAGTGTCCTATTGACTAGAAATAAAACTGAACCTATCTCATATATATGATTTATTCCATATATCTCTCATGAGGAATTACATTGTTGACTCATCACATGTACTTAATCCAGAGGTGGTACCATTAGAGAATGACCTCTCCTATAAAGAGAATCTCGTGAAGATCAAAGATTGTAATAAAAAATTTCTAAAAATAAGACAATGACCATCATCAAGGTGTTGTTGTGAAAGAAAAGGTTTGAAGAGGAAACATGGGAATCATATGAAGTGATGAAGTCGAGTTACCTGTATCTAATTTAGTGTGGAAAAATGAAATTTTGAGGGATAAATTTCTTAAGGGGGGGAAGATTGAAACGACCTAAACTTATGTTAATGAAACTTCTTCTTGATCAAATTAAATGCATTTTTATATGACATGGTTATATAAAATATGCACTACCTTGGTTTTATGGATTTCAAAATAACATTAATAATTTTTACCATTTATTATATATATATTGAACAGTGATCAATTAATTAGTATAAATATAGGGCTTAAAAATCAAATTTACTCAGAAAAAGGAAGCGATGACCTCATCCAGTAGAATTTATCTGTACGAATCCCATTTATTGGAGTTAATAAAGCATGTGTCTTCACTTGGATTCTCTCTTGACCAATACTATGTCGAGCTTCAACACAATAAGCATGAATGGAACCATTTATAGTAGAATTGAATATTTATAGAGATTACCACCATAGAGATGTTATCTGAGCCTCCCCAAGAGTCTGTCACCATCACACACCGTCCCCTTTGGTATTATGCGGGCATTTTAAGGGGTTATGTAACAATACCCTAGCACTATGCTCATGTGAAGTTTTTTTGTATAGTGAATATAAATTTATTTTATTATTGTTATGTTATAAAGAGTTTTTAAAGAAATAATAATATTCAATTAAGAAATCTATTTTGACGAACTAATTGATTTTTTAATTAAATATTATTTTAATAAAATATTATTAGTAAATTATTTTTTATTAAATATAAATGATCGTATAACTTTTATGAATACAATTGTGATTTTTATTAAGGTACGATTACTATTTTTGTCAAACCGAGGAATTTGGAATAAATGTCTATTTTTATTTTAAATGTAAAAATTAACATATTTATAAAATTATTCAGATAAAATGAATATTATTTTTTCAATTAGTACATTGAAATTATCCCATAGTGATATTTTCATGATTTTTTGAGAAAATCAAATTTTTGGGTACAAATTAAATACAGTTTAAATATATAATGTATTTTATGACAAAAAACTGACTGAATAGTTATTTATTAAAATAATATAAATGGTATGCTAGTAAAATATATGTTTTAACATTAAAATAATGTGTTTTTATATTTTCTTGATTAATTTTACGGTCTTTAGTGGACCCTCCAAGACATATAAAACATTTTAACATTTTAAAATGATTTCCTGGAGAGTGTGACTCACCTCAACATAAGAAAGCCTAATATTTTAATAATTTTTTCCATTTGCCTTATAAAATAATTTTTTCCACTCCCCTTTTAAAAAACCATTGGAAGATATATTTGGATGGTTTTTGGTTTTGATTAGTTTAATATGTAGTGTCCAAAGCCTAAATATTAAATAATTCCCTGTCTTTTCCTGTATAAAACAACCCATGATCCCACTTACTCTTCACTCAAAGACTTTGTAGCTCTACCAAATTCTTACCTCCTCCCTCTATTATCTTCTCAAGTCACCTCAACCTCCCAATAAGCCTCTCTCAAGATCCTCCAAAGCCTTTGGGATCACACATCAATATAATGGATTTCTTCCTTTATCAAATTTGTATAAAAACTTTATGTTGTTATTCTATTTAATTTTCCATTAAAAATGTTGGGGTATGATATATCACCTCCCCCATAATTCTCTCATTATGTTTTAAAGATTTTATACACCTTTCACTCTCATTAATGCCTTCCATGTACACCCATTACCATGCCACAATTCTAGGAGGGATTTATCTCTCCTCATTTACATTCAAGCAATTATTTTGTATTGTGAATATAATTTCCATTAAATATGTCGGGATATGTATCTATATGACCCAATTACTATAAATTTCATGTAAATATTATGAGTAACCCATTTACTTATCATCACCCATTTTTATGAGTTCTTATGAAACGTCGTTATGCTATTGAAATTGCAATGTGATTTTCCAATCCAAAGTCATTGTGTAGTGAATACCATTCACATTTCGCTATCAAGGGTATTAAACTTTACGAAAACCAAATTATTGATTATAGGGTTTTATTAATTAATTCCAAATTACTTTGTCATGTAATAAATGATGATTTTTAATTAATCCATTTTAAATGATCCATGTGGCACACATATGTATGAAATGAAATGATTAAGAAGGGTGCATCCTGATAGTGCTCAAATGCATTGGGTAAAGATTATTATCATGATACGTAAAGTTAAATGAGGGTTTTCTCATTATAATTATAGTGAAATGAGGGTTTACTTAAGACAATTCAATGGCAGAGATGGTTTACTCATGCTCTATTTACAATGACCCTTGGATCATGCTAAGATCATGTTAAATGTTGTTACCACATTTCCATGTTATGATAATCATGCTACATTATGACTTTATGTTATTGTTTTTATTTTTTTCCATTTTAATGAATATTTCATAACATGATCTATATTCTTCATTTTACTAATTTTTTATTCCCTTATTGGACTTTATAGCTCACCCATTTCTTAAGAATGTCCTAGGTTATCCCATGCCATGTTAAGTAAGAAGGAATGTAGTGTTCATGTAAAATATGTATTCAATAAAGATGTGTATTTCCTGTTTTATGTTTTTATGTTTTGTTCATAATCCCCAAAGACACTTCACCTCTCGATCATCTTTGTTGTATCAGGTGAAAATTTAATGTAATAAATCATGTTTAATTATGTAATAAAGATCAAGGTTGTTATAGTTGGTATCATAGGATAGGTTAAGTTATTTTTGGGATGAGGATTCGAAAACCCTAGTGAAAGACTTTGGGATAACACTAAGTATAAAAAATCCCTAAATTTTGGAGAGTATTGATTAAGTGGTTTATCAATCAAACATATTCCTTTATGGATATGAGTATGTAGAGGTGGATCTGGCACATATGTATCTAGGGGTAAAACAGGAAAACACTACTTTGAGCTAGACTCAAATGGGGAATGGGGCATAAAAATGGGCCTTTCTCCAATCTTGGTTATGACATTCTAGGGGGATATTCTCTGTAATATTCATAAGATTAGTATAAACCATTATTAAGGGAATAAAAAATTCCGCTAAGAATACTGGTTAGGATGTAGATCACGAATAACATAGATTGAAACATATAAATTCATAAGTTAAGAAATAAAAAGTAATTTATAAGTCACCCATTTTTTCCTTTTAAATACCCTTTATTTGTTACCCTAAATTTATTCTTATTCCATCCTATGTTAGGTAATAGTAGGATTCAGGCAAACAACTAAGGTGAAGATCAATGTTATTACTATTCGACTGAGATTCCCAATCTGATGGGATCAGCAATTGCAAACTTTGTCATGATACTCTCTTGGCTAACCCAAGTATTGAATAGAAACATGGGTCAGGAGGAATGTTCACCCATCCCCCCCCCCCCAAGAAAGAACGAGTCGCAATTGGGAGCCTTATGAGACAAAAGCCTCCTACTTTTAATGGATCATTCGATCCCTGAATTGTTGAAAAATGGATAATATCATATGAAAATACCCTTTTCATCCTTCAATGTTCCAAAATAGAGAAGGTTATTTTGGATTCTTATCATATGGAGGGTGTAGCTGATCAATGGTGGACGTGGATTAAAAATACAAACCCTGAGGAGGAGATCAAGGTGTTGGAATTGGAGGATTTCCTGAAATTTTTTTTCGATAAATATGTTCCTCGCATCCTCCGACTTAAGATGGAAAGGGACGTATTTTTCCTTAAGAAGAAAGATGAAGAATCTATTGAAGCATACAAGGAATGCTTAATAATTCTTTCTTGATATGCCTCAAGCAATGTCGTTACCCCCAAATGCAATGATGACAACTTCTTTCATAGGATAAAACCTAGTCTACAAAAATCCCTAGAGATCCGGGACTCTGAGAGCTATGAGGAAATTGTATGATGTGCCCCCAAAGTTGAAATGGAGATTAGAGAATATCAGGGGTATCATGGAGAGACTAATTTTAATATGGAATTTAATTCTGGTAGTCCAATGGATAAATACAATAATGCTAAGAAAATCCAGCACCCCACTTTCCAAAGGTGCATAAAGAATCACCTCAGAAATTTCCCAAAGGGGTTAAGGGAATGCATTAGGTGTGGAAGAGTAGGGAACATGGTTATAAAATTTTGGAAATAAAAATGCGTGTCTATGACAGAGGATAGGAACAATCCATTTGACCCTCAATTCACACTTCATTGATTCCACTGTAATGAACCCTGGCACTTTTCAAACCAGCACCATAATCCAAGATTTTTTAGAGGAAACCCACAACCTCCAAGGTACCAAGGGAGATATTTTTTTTGTCACTACTGCTGTAGTGAACCTCAAAACTTATGTGGTGACATGTATTCTAGTTATTAATTCATGAATAGCGAACATACTTTTTGATTCTAGATCATGGAATTCTTTTATATCCCAAAGGATTAGTAGAACAATTCAAACACCACCACAAATCATGGAAGTAAAGATGTTGGTGAAAAAGATAAACCGGACAATCATTGCATACCATGAATATAACACCTCTCCTATAGTAATTTTTGGATTGAAGTTCCTGGAGAACGCTTTCATTCTTCCTCTGGTATAATTTGTTGCAATTCATGGGATGGATTGACTTTCCTTATATAGATCCAACATAAATTGTAATGAGATGGAAATCACTCTCTATATGGTGATTAGACCCCTTATTTTGTACAAGTGAAAGGATGAGGATGAATCTTCTTTATCATCGTTATATCTATTGTGGATATTACTGACCTATGAGCACACATATATAGCTCAGATGATTGAGTCTAAGGAAGAAACCTTCCATAAAGACATTCCAACGGTGAGGAAATTTTCTGATGTTTTTCCGGGGTAATTTCGTGGATTTCCTTCTAGAAGATATGTGGAACAATAAATTGATCTTATACCTGGGGAATTTCCAATATCCCAGACTCTATATAGAATTGTTGTGGTGGAGCATGATGAGCTAATGAAACAACTATAGGAGAATCTAGATAAAGGGTGTATAGGCCCATGTGCTTCTACATGGGGTTCACCCATTCTATTTGGTATGTAGAAGGATGGGCCAATTCCCCTTTTCATTAATTATAATGAGATCAACAAAATCATGATAATGAACAAGTATCATCTTCGATGAAATGATGACTTGTTCGATCCATTACATGGAGAAGAATACCTCTCCATGGTGGATCTGCGGTTGGGATATTACCATGTAAGGGTGAAGAAGGATGATAACCCCAAGACTGCTTTCTGTAAAAGATACCAGCACTACGAATCCATTTTAATACCCTTTGGACCGACTAATTATCCAACAATCATTATGGATGTGATGAATATAGTATTTAGAGAATACCTCAACATGTTTTTGGTTGTATTTATAGAAGATATTATAATATAATTAAAAACCAAGGAGGAACATGAGGAGTATATAAAAACTATACTAGAGACCTTTTGATAGGATAAGGTCATTGAAAATTATAGAAAGTGTGAGTTCAGGTCGAATAAGGTCTCATTCATGGGTCATATCATCGTAATTAATGGGATATCTATGGATTCCTCCATGACAGCTGTAATAGAGGGATGGATAAGTCCAACATTGATTATAGATATCCAAATGTTCTTGGTTTTAGTTGGATATTATCACCGATTTGTGAGAAATTTAACACGAATGTCAAACCCTCTCACCAAGCTAACTCAGAAGGGAGTCAATTTTTCTTGGAGTGATTAATGCAAAGAGAGATTCAAGGAGTTAAAAAGTAGGCTTATCACTATGACCGCGATCACAATACCCACACGTGGAGAATTTTTTCTGGAATTTAATGATGCTTCAATGTAGGGCCCTGGTTGTGTGTTAAGGAGAAAAGAAAAATTCATTTACAATTATTCAAGGAAATTGAATGTTCATGAGAAAAAATATACAACACATGATCTGGAGTTAGATTCAATAATCATTACTTTGAAAATTTTGTGGTATTACCTCTTTGGGGAGAAGTGTAAAATATATATGGATAAAAAAATCGTCAAGTATGTATTCACATAGAAAAAGTTCTGTATGCTCCAACGATGATGGTTAGAGCTGATCAAAGACTATGACGGATCAATCCATTACCATCCTGGGAAAGAGAACATGGTGGCAGATGCTCTATGTAGAAAAGACCCAGTGATTCTATCATTGATGAGAATTGAAAAGTATCCAATCTTATTAGATTTGATGAAGATAGACATGGGAATCATAAAGAAGGAAACATCATTAATATATTCACAAATTATTTCTCAACCATCTCTTTTGTAATGTATAAACGATCCTCCAAAGGATGATGAGGGAATTTAGATGAAATTGGAAACTATCAGAAATGGGAAATCTGCAAAGTTCAATGTTAATGAAGAAGGAATTGTGTGATTTGGGTCAAGACTATATGTTCAATAAAATCTAGAGTTAACGAAAGAAATTTTGAATGATGCACATAGTTTGAATTTCTCCATTCACCTTGGAAACACAAATATTTATCAATATATCCAAGAGAATTATTGGTGGGATAAAAAGAAGAAGGATATCGCTAAGTATACATCTATGTTCCTGGTATGTCAGCATGTGAACATTGAGAGGTAGTTGTCTAAGGGGATGATGCAACCATTACTCATACTAGCATGGAAATTAGAGAACATCACCATAGACTTTTTCACCATACATCTAATGTCATACAAAGGAAACAATTATATCTGGGTGGTTTTGGATATTATTATAAAGACTGCACACTTCATTGCAATTTGAGATGATTTCTCATTGGATCAAATGGAACAAATATATATCAGAGAAGTAGTAGGGACACATGGAGTGCCTATATCTATTGTGTCTGATCGAGATCCATGATTCACCTCTATGTTCTGGAAGAGTCTTCAACATGCTCTGAAAATTGTGCTGAACTTCAGTATGACTTACCATCCCCAAATTGATGTCCAATCTTAGTGGACTATCCAAACACTTTATGACAAGTGGAGAGCATGCTCAATGGACTTCAAAGGAGTTTAAGATCAATATATTCTTCCAGTTGAGTTTTCTTTTAATAATTGTTTCCACTCAAGAATCCAAATTTATCCTTATGAAGTCTTTTATGGAAATAGGTGCAAAAAACCAGAATGTTGTGATGAAGATTGGGATAGAAAATTCCTTGTTCTAGAAATGGTCAAGGAAATGGGGGAGAAGGTTAAGACCATCCATCATCACATTAATGTTACTCAGAGTGGAAAAAAGATATGTGCTGATCATCATTGATGAGACATAGAGGTTGATTTCAGAGACATGGTATTCCTCCACATATCACTTTGGAAGAGTATTATGAAATTTGGGAGGAAGGAAAAGATTATTCCAAAGAACATTATCCCTTTTGAGATCCTTGGTCGCATAGGAGTAGTGGCCTATCGACTTGCACTCACACTAAACCTATTTCAAGTACATGATGTATTCCATGTATCACTCTTGAAGAAGTACATACTAGACCGATCACATTTACTAAATCCAAAGGTGGTACCATTAGAGAATGACCTCTCCTATTAAGAGAATCTGGTGAAGATCTTGGTTCATAGGAAAAAAGTTCTATGAAATAATACAATTCCTCTAGTCAAGGTGTTGTGGAGAAACCACTAGTTTGAATATGTAACATGGGAATCATAGGATGTGATGAAGAAGAGTTACCCACATCTATTTCAGTGTGGGAAAAGGAAATTTTTATGGAGAAATTTATTAAGGGGGGAATATTGTAATGAATCAATCATTTGTTAATGAAAATTAATCTTCATCTAATTAAATTTATTTTAATGTGAAATAGTTATATAAAATATGAACTTACTTAGTATTATAGATATTAAAATACCATTAACAATTGTTACCATTTCTAATATAGCCATCGAATAGTGATAACATGATTAGTTTAAATATAGTGTTTTAAAAAATCCAATTTACTCAGAAAAAGGAAGAAATGGCCTCATCCAGTAGAATTTCTCTATACATAGCCCATTTATTGGAGCTCGTAAAGGAGGTGGCATCACTAGGATTTTCTTTTGACCAATACCAAGTCGATCTTCATCACGTTAAGCTCAAAAGAAACAATCTGTGGGAGAAGGGAAAGTTGATAGTGATTACCACCCGTGCGATGTTATCTCAGCCTCCCCAAGGGATTTTCACCATTGTACACATTACTCTTTGGTCTTATGCGGGCGTTATAATGGGTTATGTAACAATACCCCAACAATATTATTATCTGCATTACTTTATTATAGAGAATATACATTCATTTTATTATTTTTATGTTGTAAATAGTTTTTAAAGAAAAAATAGTATTCATTTAAGAAATCAATTTTGAGGAATTAATGTATTCATGAATTAAATAATATTTTAATAAAATATTATTACTAAACTACTTTTTATTAAATATAAATGATCATATATTTTTTATGAATACATTTTTAATTTTTATTAAGGTTTCAAAAATATTTTTTTTCAAAAAACATGAATTTTTTATAAATGTCAGTTTTTATTTTTAAAGTTAAAATTCACAAATTTATAATATAAAATGAATATTTTTTTGGAATTAGTTTGTTGAAATTATCCAACAGTGTATTTTTAATCATTTTTTGAGACGGTCGAAATTTTGGATAAAAATTAATTACTATTTAAATATATAATGTGTTTTATGACATCATAATGAATGAATAATGATGTAATAAAATACTCTAAATGGTATTTTCGGGCAATATATGTTTTATATATAAAATTATTTGATTTTATATATGTTTTATTAATTTTATGGTGCCTTAGTGGACCCTCCAAGACATATAATACATTTTAACATTTTGAAATGATTTCCTTGAGAGTGTAAATCACCTCGACATTAGCAAGCCTAATATTTTAATAAGTCCTACCATTGGTCATATAAAATAATTTTTCCCACTTCCCTTTTTCTAAAACCTTTCGAAAAAACCATTGTATGGTTTGTGGTTTTGATTAGTTTAATGTGTAGATTCCAAAGGCAAAGTATTAAAAAATTCCCTCTCTTTTCCTATACAAATCTACCCAAGCTCCCTCTTCCTCTTCACGCAGATCCTTTGGAGCTCAAAAAACCACTTCCCTTTCCTCTATAGTATCCTACCAAGGTACCCCAAGCTCCCAAGAATCCTCTCTCAAGGCTATCCAAAGCCTTTGGTGTCACACTTCCGGGTAAGATATTTCTTCCTTTCTCAATTTTGTCCAAATTTGTTTATGTTGTTATGCCCTTTTGTTTTCAATTAATTTTTTTGTGTAGGATTTCTCACCTCCCCAATACTTCCCTCCTTATGTTTTAAATATGGGAGACCCCTTTATCTCTCATTAATTCCTTCCATGTACACTCGTTACCATGCTGAAATTCTATAAGGGATTACTCTCTCTTCATTTACATTAAAGAATTTATTTTGTATTACAAATCCAAATTCCATTAAATATATTTGGAGATGTATCTATATTACCCCATTACTTTTCATTTCATGTACATGTGATGAGATAACCCTTTATCTCTCATAAAAAATTTCATGAGTACTTATGACAAGCAGTTATGCTTCCGAAATTACACCATGACTTCAAAGACAAACTCATTGTGTAGTGAATAACATGCCCATTTCTCTATCAAGGTTATTCGCCTTTCTGAAAATTTACTTAATGATTATAGTATATCATGTATGAATTCTATAATCCTTTATTTTTTGAATAAATGATGATGTTTATTGCATCCATGTTATATGATCCATGTGGCACACTTATGCATGTAATCAAATGATTAATAAAGGTGTGCCCTGATAGCGCTCCATTTCTTTGGTAATGATTAGTATAAAGATAAGCCAAGTGAAATGAGGGTTTACTCAATATAATTAAATCAAAATGAGGGTTTAGTCATACTAATTCAAGTTAAATGGGGGTTTACTCATGGTCCATGTGCAATGAGCCTTGGCTCATGCTAATATCATGTAAAATGTTGTTTCCACATTTCCTTGTTATAATAATCAGGCTATATCATGACTCTATGTTCATTTTTCTCTTGTTCCCCATTTTTATGCCAATTTACTAACATTGACTATATTCTTTATTTTATTTCTTTTTTACTTGCTTACTATGCTTTATTACTCACCCATTTCTTATGCATGCCCCCAGGTTATCACATGTAATGCTAAGTACAAAAGAATGTTGTGGTCATGTAAAATAAGACTTCAATAAATATTTTTATTTAATTTTTTAACTTTTTATGTAATGCACTTAATCCCCAAATACACTAGCCCTCTTGATCTTCTATGTTGTATAAAGTGAATATTTTATGTAATAAATCATGTTTATGTGTGTTATAAAGAGAATGGTTTTTATACATATCCATCAGTGTTAAGAATTCTAGTGGATATTATATTTTGGAAAATACCAGGAACATTCCTCACATCCTTTAACAATAACTAACATCCAATATTAGTTTCCAGAAAAATATTACCAATACCATTAATTTTAGATCCCTCATTATTTCCCATATTCACATGTATGAGTCTTCAGGAAGTGTATTATGAAATGAGATCTCCTCTATTAGTGACATGGTAGGAGGTGTTAGAATCAATCACACATGTCGAGTCATGGCTTGAAATACTGACATGATTATGTTCCTGAATAATAAGAATTTCTTCATTGAAAACTACAACATCATTATTATTGGTCTTACCATCCTAATTAATTTTATCTTCCATCATCCTTCTATACTACCTGATGATGTTTTGAGGGATTCCATAGCTCTCGATCATCATCTAATATCTCAATCGATATTTTGATCACCTACTATTTTATAGACTTTGGTCATGGGGTTCTCTTATTCTACATCTTTAGTTCCATTCTTGTTTCCCCTGTCTTTCAGTGACAAGATCATCTTATTCAATTCTACATCCCACATATTTTCTTCGAGAATCTTTATTTAGCATTCTATCTTTCACCATCACTATGGTGAGAGTTCAATATGGTGTTGAACTTCTGACTGACCCAACTAGTGTTTCCCATGTATTTGGTAAATTACTAAACATCATCAATGCCTTCAACTCATCATCAATAGAAATTTTCATGGAATTCAACTAATCAACAATACCTTGGAAATCGCTCATGTGCTCTGATACGTTGGTCCCATATTTTTACTTCTAGATAAAAGGTGGTGTATCAGGATTTATCCATAATTCATTATATTCCTTACACACATATTTTCTAATTTTTCACCAAATAAAAAAATCATTGTGTTCATTGGAAACAATTTGGAAGATACTCTTGTCGATCTGTAGTCTAGTTTGGGTAGCACACTTTCTATTAAGAACATCCCACTCCACATCGACTAGTGACGTACCATTTATATTCCTCTCACCATATTGATATCTTTTTATTGATTCCTCCACTTGCTTTACAATGGGATTTTTTCTCTCCACTATTGGATTCCACAAATCTTTAACATTAATAAGATCCTCCATTTTGGGTTTTTAGATAGCTTAATTAAAATAGTAAGCCTAATCATGTAACCAGTATATCAATACATAGATATATTCAGATCATATAAAATTTAACTATACAAATTTTTCGAGAATGGTCAAAATAATTATAATAGTCTTCTGGATTTCTGAAAACAGACTCTGATTGGAAATGTTGTAGAAAAAATATTTTCAAAGGCCTAGATCAATCGATGATGTGGTGTTGATATATGTCATTGGAATAGTGGGTAAACTTCATTATAAAGTCACCACAAGGGTGAATAGTGTCATATATATAGAGACCCATGCTTAATATACAATTATTTTGCATCATTTTTTATGAATATTCAGTATATTAAAAAATTACATGTTGGAGGACCATGATAGTTTCGTGACTTTCAAAACATGGGGAAAAAATGTTCTATTATGGTGGAAGATCATAAAGATATTCTGTAAAGATACCCACCATTATTACTTCTTTCTAAAACCTTTCTTCATTACCTGAAGAAGGGATACAAAAAAAAGGGATGATCACAGATGCTCAGTAAGGGTAAGTAAAGGAAATGTGTAAGCATAACATAAAAAAGGTATGTAACATGTGAATAACATTTGAAGATAATACCCCAAATTTTAGAGATCATAATAAATATTGTTAGATCATAAGAAATAAACAATATTGAAATAGAGAAAATAATATATCAAATAATAACATAGGA
This sequence comes from Viscum album, assembly GCA_963277665.1. Taxonomy (NCBI): domain Eukaryota; kingdom Viridiplantae; phylum Streptophyta; class Magnoliopsida; order Santalales; family Viscaceae; genus Viscum; species Viscum album. The sequence continues at coordinate 1,440,846,057 of OY728157.1, forward strand.
ATAAAAGATGAAATTTTGGAAAACACATAAACATATAGTAAATCTCAATCATGGTATCCTTCCAAGGCCTTTGTAACATGATAGGATTGGGTTAATCACCCATGAACCTACTTGGGTCTTTGGATTCCCTCCCATGTTCACTCTTGGTTTAGTCTTGGGATGTCCTCCCATGTACACACTTATTTCAGGCATGGGATGTCCTCTTATTTACCTTTTTATTTTGGGCTTGGCATGTCCTCCTATATACCCTCTTGTTTTAGGAATGGGACTCCCTCTATGATAACCTCTTTTTTTGGGATTTAGATGTCCTCCGGTATACCCTCTTGTTTTAGGCATGGGATTCCCTTCCGTGTAACCTACGAGTTCATAAAATATTTATCACTAACCAATGAATTGAAAGGAGATATAGGTCCCACCCATCTCATTATGGAATCATACATTCAGGTTCCAAAAAAATCACAAACAATCCTATCATCACCCATGAAATAAAATGGGCTTCAATAAAAATTCATCACATCATAAACTATGAAAAGAGATAGGTTTCATAATCTCTTCATAAAAGCATAACACATGAAAATAAGATGGTTTCAAAATCATAGAAGCCATGGATGTGAAACAAGTGTCTTCAGCATCATTCCATCAAAATATAAATCATTTTAGAAATAATATGAATGAATGATTTTGAACATTTCTTATAGAGGCATGAGTAACATCAACATATGTCATATTAGATGGAAAATTATTTTGAAATATCTTTAAAAGATGTTTCTTGAGGAATTTATACATTATTCTTTTAAAAAGTATTTAAAACCATTTTAAAATAATTCTCTTATAATATACCTTGAAAGATTATAAATAAGACATAAAATCATTTTAAAACCCATTTTCCGTAAAAACATATATAATAATCTTCAAATAATTTTTTAAAAAACATATTTTGAAAACAAATAGAGAGATTGAAGAAAATATTGAAATTTTTTTAAAAAATAATTAATTGAATATACATTGAAAACACATAATGATATTTGTAAAAAAAAATAAAAATAGTTTACTTGAAGAACTTATGAATGAAGATTCAATACATTTTAAAAAACTTTTACTGTGAAAATAAATTTGGAAAATTATAATGTAATCTTGGAAAATAATAAAATAGTTTTAAAACCATTTTTTCTTTAAAATTATCTTCAAAGATCATTTGAAAACATTTTATGGAATCTTTTTGAATTTTGTTTTTACTAAAATAGATTTTCGACCGAAGGGAGAAATACAACCAGATTTTCTTAATTTTTTTCCTTAATTATATTAAGTACAAAATACTAGAAAAATTGTACCAATACATGGATATATATTGAATAAATAGATTATAAGGAAACTAATTATTGTTCTTGAGAGATTGATCATATTATTTCATCAAATAATTATACTCATTAACTATATCGAAAAGTGATTAGACTATATCAATAAACTCTTATCATTGTAACTTGAGATCATAATCCCCATGTAGGAAAATGAAATTACATGAAGCTTATAATATCATGAAAATAAGGATATGCATGATATAAAATTTCAAATTCAATATATATGCCTCATGAAAAACTATAGGTGAATAAAAAGGCATGTGTCTCAAAGAAGGAAAATTGAAACAAAACTACCTAAATGATTTGGAAACTTTTCAAACATAAAACCGTTGAAAGAAAGACCATAAATTACTATTTAAATACCCATAGAATTAATTTTAATAATTATGTAATTCATACTTGGGGATTATATACACCACTCAATTGGAATGGGTGGTGAATAAATCATGTATATCATGTAAATGAAAAGAGAGATGAAATTCCAGTACCATATGTCTTTAGTCTCATCATACTCATTCATAGATCCAGTATAATAAATATAAATATATTATAAATAATTTTAAAAACCATATTAGTATATATAATATTGTATATAGATTTATTAGGACTTTATGTTATAAAATTGTTAGCAATTTCATGGTAAGATTACACTTCAGGTAATATTCTCTTTGATTTTCGCTTCTGTATTAATTTGTTATATCATTGGTCGTTATACTTATATAATAATTTTTATAATTTAAATCCTGATATAAATAAAATTTATATTTAGTATATTTTTATTATAATACTATATTTAATATAGAAGTATTAAATGGTATACATTGTTCATGGAGACAGTAAGTTTTATGTATGCATGAATGTTGTTTCCTTTTTTTATTGTCGTATTGAAAGAAAGAATATACATGAATCATAAGTATATATATTTATATATATAATTATTAAAACATATATACCACATAATTTCACTAAATCTATTCTTAATACATTCAATATTTGAGTGAACAAATTACATCGCTTTGAGGGTGTGGTAGTCCACACTTCCTCCAATGAAATTATTGTATTTACACCAAATAAAAAGATAAAAGATATGTGTTACAATTGGAAAAATTAATATGAAATACATAATAAATATAATATATAGAATATATAAATAGATTTTCCATCATAATTTCCAACATGACAGATGATAAAGGAAAAAAGAACCGTCATCATTTAGTGAGGTGGTAGTTCGTTGTACACAAAAAAAATATTTTCATTACCCCCAAGATGGATCTGTGTGTAAGTGTAAATTTAATCAACAAAATAAAATCATCCAAGTTTATTTAATATTGTGCTGTTGTTATACAATAATGGATTAAAGATATTGGAGGTGGTGGTGAAGGAAATTAATAAAATTTTCTTCAGAGAAGAGGGTACCTTTTAATAATGTAACTACCTTGGGTTTGTTCCAAAAGGGTTCTTTAGGATTTTTTCTTCCCAATTATTGTATTATAGGAGTATGTCATGACCCGACCCAACGGGGCTCGAGTCGTGACTCCCCAAGCCTGCCTCCAATAGTCCAGGGGCTGGAAACCATCGGTGAGTAGGCTATCACACACATGGGAGGAATTAGCCTAAGGTACCTATACACACGCACCCACGTACACCTCTATGCAACAGTGCAGAGATATATAAAACTGAAAAGAAAACCCATGCATACACTATCCCACAACCAGAGTACAATAGAAGTACAAAAGTCAAAATAGGGACCACCAGAAGTAAACTATAAAAGTGCTTCCAACCTACTCTGAAGAAGGGAAACACTGCCAAAAACACCGCTGGAAAGCTCCCTCGGCACCACACCAGAAAACCCCGGTCAGTCCCGCTCACTCAGCTCTGCCTGCTCCAGGTCCTCCTGGGACTCCGTCGAAAGGCATGTGGTCTGCACAAGACACAAACATGTGTGGGAAAATCCTGTTCATGGGTGTGTATAAACATACTCATTAGGAACCCCAAAAACCCCAAACAATAGATAGAAACTAAAAGGAAACAGTCTGCTCATCCCTACTAGAGGGAACCCAGACGAGAGAGAAACTCCATATCGTGACCATCCTCATCAAAACACAACTAGTGAGCTAAGCTCAGGTGTATTCCCATACATACACCTTAAACAATCCAGATATACTCAGCTCACGCTCAAAGCCACAAGAGGTAACGACCTCTTTACCAGCAACTGTCCACAACCAGAAGAGTACACCACATGATCACTGTCATCCCAGATGACACTCATATGAGAGATACACTCCATCAGGTTTCTCTCAAACCTTTCAGATGATTACCTGAGATATCATGTTCATCAGATAGCATCACTGAGGAAACCTTGCTGAAACAACATAACCACCAAACTCCTCGGATAGTGGATCGCTCCTAAGGTCCGCTAGGGGATACCAGAACCCACTCTGGTAGATGAAGATCTCATAGATAGGGGATCACTCCCAGGGTCTGCTGGGGGATACCACGACCCGATCTGGCATACGTAGTTCTCACAGATAGTTGATCACACCCAGGATCTGCTGGGGGATACCACAACCCAATCTGGCGCTCGACAGACGCATGTCACTCAGATAGAGGATCATCGCCCATATAAAGGTGGTCACGACGATACCGGAACCTTATCTGGTAAAACTTGTGATATAGGGGATCGAACCAACGATGCTGCAACCCTACCGAAACCACACGCTGAGTAAGGTATTGTATAACCAACAATACTGCAACCCTACCGACACCAAGCGCTGAGTAGGGGATTGTGTAACCAATGATACCGCAACCCTACTATAAACCTCATGCTGAGTAGGGTATCATATTCCCGACGATTCCACAACCCTACTGAGCACGACCCACCGTGTAGGGGATCATATTCCCGATGCTGCCACAAACCCTACAAGGTTAACCTGCTAGATAGGGGATCGCCACCCGTGAATAAGCGGTCACAGCGATACCAAGAACCCGATATAGGGTAAAGATGCTAGAGGATCCCGCTCTGGGCCCACCGGAGGGATGCCACAAATCTAACATTTTTAAGATCCCATCAAGAGGATCAGAAACCCATACGATGGTTGTGATGCCATGCGAACCCTCTTAGGAATGAACCAAGGGAGAACCCTCAACCACTACAAGTCCAAACGTCGCTAACCCATCCGACCCGCAACAAAGCCACACTACGCATCTCCAAGGCCAAAACCGAGGCCATCATCACGATCTACGCGGAAAAACATGTAGTATAGGTTTTCTACATGCCCAAAATGGAGCAATAGTAAAAAAGGCACTATTCACCGTAGCTAGGTCGTGCGGGGCCCACACAATGATCCTGAAACCCATCGAGCGGATCATACCACGGCGATCCCCTCGGAAAATAAGAGGAATCAACTACTCGCTCGTCCGGAATGGACACCCAGTGAAAAACGTACTATTCACGGAAGCTAGCTCGGGCGGGGCCCATGCCTGGATTCCAAAACTCATCGAACGGATCGCACCACTGTGATCCTCTCAGAAAAACACACAGGATCGATTAATCATCCGCCAAAATCGGACTCCTAGTGCAAAAGCTGCGTTTCTCCGCAAACGCCAAAACCCGGCCTCGTGGGGCCCACACCCCATTCACAGTCCCAACATCCGAAAACCATCTCAAAAATTCTGTCGTACCATCAGGGTATCAACATCACTGACGACACGTCAATCAGACGCTCCGGGTAGAAGTTACAACGCCCCAAAGTCGTAAAATAATAAAATATTATTATTTTATTTGACATTTCAAGCCCCCGAGCCAAAACCAGACTCACAAAATTCTCAAAGTGACTTCAAAAGGTCCGCCTGGACGCATAGAACACGTCTATGCAAACGGCTCGCAAATCGGAGTTACGGTTTGTGAGTTACAGAGGTTTAAAGAACCCCAGGAAAAAACTGGCCTTACCACCGCGCCGCCATCGGACTCCGCCGTGCCGGAGCCGGAAACCACTGCTCTGCTTCCGCGCCACCGCAGAACTCGCCGGATTTCGCCATGGCCGCCACGGGTCTCACTGGAAAACATCCGGGAGCCACCGGGAGTACCATGGTGCTCCAAATTCAGATCTGAAAAAAGTTTCAGAAAGCTCGGGACCCAAACTACACAAAACATACGATGATTTGAAATAAAACAACAGATAAATAGGGTCAGGGATTTTAAAACTCAAACCGCCTACCTGTTGGCGGATCGCCAATGCTTTGGATGCTGAACGACGCCAACGACGCGCTGAAGCTCGATCAGCTGACGATCAACACTGAAAACGGATTCCCGGAGCTCGATTTGTTGAATAACGGAGGAGGAGGTGGGGAGGGGTTCGTCTGGCGATGCACGTAGGTGGTGAGGAAGGGGAGAGGAAATGTTTTTATTTCCTTTTCCTCTTTTTTTATTTAAAAACCTTCATTTAAAACCACGCCCCTGACTCCGCTCCCGATGCGGACAAAGGTAAGGTTACCCTAAGGGTAAACGCGCCGTTTTGAACGCAACGGCGGACCCGGATTTGCGATCCGAGACTCCGTTGAGAAGTTATTCGAGCCGACGCTCATAAATGGACTTTTCTACTTATTTACAAAAACGACCTTGGTGGCGTTCCTCACTGAGGACCGTGCCCGCAATGTTTACACCTCGCCTAGGGTAAACGACACGTTCTGGATGCAACCGTGCCCTCAAATTTCCATTATGAGCTACTTTTTAAGAGATATCACACCCCTACCACGTGCATAGTATAAAAATACATAATATTTTTATAAAATTTATTCCGGGAAAATCGGCCCTCAGAATCGCACGCCATCTCTGTGCCTAGATCTGGAATTCATCGTAGAAATAATCCAAAGTCTGACAGGGCCAAAAACCTAAGTCGCTACATTCACCCCCATTAGAACTTTTTGTCCCCGAAAATCCCTAAGCACAATGAAAGGGAATGGACTCTCAAATAGGTCTCATACAGCAGCGAGCTCACCAATAAACACCAATGCCCGAACGCATAAGTCAGAGGGACTCATCCACCACACCTCAACACTATCCGCTTTGGGCGGCACTGACTCGCCAACACGGTTTTTAATCGCGTCACAAAAATGTGTCTCGGGGGGGGGGGGGGAAGGAACCTTCTTTCATACGCATTCTAAGCATGCCAAACAACACCCAATCAAGGTCTTACCAACGCCCTGAACAAAACACGATCAAGCAACAAAAAGGAAGGGTACCGCTAAACGGTGTCTATCACACTACTTTAGAAAGTCGAAAAGGCACTAGGCATAACTCTATCCATCTGCGGTACCTCTGGGTCAACAGCCTCCATGGTATGCAGCTGTCCTCACCTTCAGCCACCAACTCCCTGAGCTTGGCGTGGACCACCTGGGGGTGGGGGTGGTGGAAAATGATACCGCCTACCACCTCCTCCTGCTGCACCCGCTCTGCCGCCACATCCGCTGCCCTGCAGACCTCCTTTCTCGAGACCCGCCTCTGCCAAGGAGTTCCATCGACCGGCTCCCTCTAAGTGGCACGTCGGGTCGGACAATCTCTAGAATGATATCTCTGACCGTCGCAAGTGTAACACTGACTCTCCTACGGCTGAACAAAACTGGCCTGCGAGCCCTATAAGCCCTGAGGCTCAGATCCTCTATCCTAGGGTCACCTCTTGAAACATCGGCCATGTCCAGACCCCTGAGTCTGTCATCGGCAACCAGATGCCGATCCGACTGACGAAGTCTCAGCTCTCACGTGCCCAACACTAACAGGGGGGATCTGCTCAGCCAGAAAACTCTCCACCACCAAATCTTGCTCCAGCACTCCAGCATAGGTGGGCAGGCACAAGGAAACCACACCTTCTCAGATGTCCCTGCGTAATCCCTACTCAAAGGTCTGAGACCTAAATAAATGGTCCTGAACCATATCCATGGAGTATCACGAAAGGTCTGTAAACCTCGCTGAGTACTCCGACACGGTCATGCTCTCCTGTCGAAGCTGCATAACCTCTTGGATTTGCACTGACCTCAGTATCACCGGATAGAACTCCTCCTTGAAGATCTGCTCAATCTCAGTCCACTTGAGCGTCTCCTCATTGTGGTACTGCATCACCAAACTCCACCATCGCCCGACCGAACCATGCAGAAGGCTCGCCGCTAGGACCACCATCTGGTCTGGAGGTGTCCTCCATAAGAGGAAAACTAGGGTGACTGTCTCAAGCCAGTCATCAGCTGCCTGGGGGTTTGGATCACCCCAGAACATCAGAGGTCGCTGCCTCTGGAAATCGTGCAGCGCACTCAGACTGCACGCAACCTCATCCTGCACTGCCGGCACAACCAGCTGCTTGACAGGTGGTGGCTCAACTGGCGGACCACATGGAGGCCTAGCCTCAGAACCTGCGCCCTGGTCCATAGCCTCTACATGGGGCGGATCATCACCACAATCCTGCTGCGGATCTCTCCCTGGTGGTCGTCATGGAGGCATCCTAAAATACATTCAAGACACACCACATTCAAAGATAATATCCGGAGAGCTGACTCAAAAAAGACAAGGAAAAACCAAAAACCCAGTCCTATATGATGCATGTACTGTTATGTCCCTGTGACCAGTGTACGGATGTCCCGAGTCGAAAGGCATGTTATCAGAGTCCTGGTGTATGGATACGTCAGCTGCCGCACCAACACTGGAGTCCCTGGACTGGAATCCGAACTTGAAACATCATAACACTGCCGCTATGCAACCCAACCCAAACACACAACTAGACCAGCTACGCTCTATGATCCCAAAGGTGGAACCCCCTCTGATACCACTCTTTCACGACCCAACCCTACGGAGCTCGAGCCATCACTCCCCAAGCCCGCCTCCAATAGGCCAGGGGCTGGCGACCAGCGCCGAGTAGGCTATCACACACATGGGAGGCATTAGCCTACGGTACCTGTACACCCACACACCCACATACATCACCATGTAATAGTGCAGAGATATATAAAACTGAAAATAAAATACATGCATACACCATCCCACATCTGGAGTATAATAGAAGTACAAAGGAAAAAATAGGGCCCACCAATAGTAAACTAGAAAAGCACGTTCAACCTGCTCTGAAGAAGGGAAACGATGCCACAAACACCGCCGAAAAGCTCCATCGGCACCGCACCGGAAAACCCCCTGTCAGTCCCGCTCACTCAGCTCTGCCTGCTCTGGGTCCTCCTGGGACTTCGTCGAAAGGCCTGTGGTCTGCACAAGACACAGACATGTGCTGGAAAAGCCTGTGTAGGGGTGAGTATAAACATACTCAGTAGGCAGCCCAAAACCCAAAACAAAAGAGAGCAACTAAAAGGCAACAGTCTGCTCATCCCAGCCAGAGGGAACCCAGATGAGAGAGAAACTCCATCTCATGACCATCCTCGGAAAAACACAACTAGTCAGCTCAGCTCAGGTGTATGACCATACATACACTTTAAACAATTCAGATATACTCACCTAACACTCAAAGCCATAAGTGGTATCGACCTCTTCACCAGCAACTGTCCACAACCAGAAGAGTACACCACACGATCACTGTTATCCCAGATGACACTCATCTGAGAGATACACTTCATCGAGTTTCTCTCAAACCTCTTAGACGCTCACCCGAGAGATCATGCTCGTCGGATAACATCACTGAGGAAACCTCACTGAAACAACAGAACCACCAAAATCCTTGGATAGGGGATCGATCCTAGGGTCTGCTAGGGGAAACCAGAACCCACCCTAGTAGACGAAGATCTCATAGATATGGGATCACTACCAGGGTCCACTGGGGGATACCACGACTTGATCTAACATACGTAGTTCTCACAGTTAGGGGATCACACCCAGGATCTGCTGGGGGATACCACAACCTGATCTGGTGCTCGACAGAAGAACATCACTCAGATAGAGGATCATCTTCCATATAAAGGTGGTCACGACAATACCGGAACCCTATCTGGTAAAACTCACGATGTTGGGGATCAAAATGACGATGCTGCAACCCTACCGAAACCACGCGATGAGTAGGGGATCACATAAACCACGATACCACAACCCTACCAACACTAAGTGCTGAGTAGGGGATTTTATAACCAATGATATCGCAACCCTACAATAAACCTCATGTTGAGTAGGGGATCGCATTCCAGACGATTCCACAACCCTACTGAGCACGACCCACCGTGTAGGGGGTCATATTCCCGATGTTGCCACAAATCCTATGGGGGTTAACCTACTAGATATGGGATCAACACCCGTGAATAAGCAGTCACAGCGATACCAAGAACCCGATCTAGGGTAAAGATGCTAGAGGATCCCTCTCCGGGCCCACCAAAGGGATGCCACAACTCTAACAGTTTTAACATCCCATCGAGAGGATCACAAACCCATAAAAAGGTTGTGATGATGCGCAAACCCTCGAAGGAACGAACCAAGGGAGAACCCTCAACCACTGCTAATCCAAACGTCGCTAACCAAAGCGACCCGCAACAATGCCACACTGCGCATCTCCAAGGACAAAACTGTGGCCACTATCGCCATCTACACAGAAAAACATGCAGGATAGGATGTTTACTCGCCCGAAATGGAGCATCGGTGAAAGGGGAACTATTCACCGTAGATATCTCATGCAGGGACCACACAACGATCCTAAACCCCATCGAGCGGATCATACCACGACGATCCCCTTGAAAAAACAAGTGGAATCGACTACTCGCTCATCCGGAATGGACACCTAGTGAAAAAGGTGCCATTCACTGAAGCCAGATCGGGTAGGGCCCACGCCTGGATTCTGAAACTCATCGAACGGATCGCACCATTGCAATCCTATCGGAAAAACACATAGGATCGACTAATCATCCGCCAAAATCAGACTCCTGGTACAGAAGCTGCGTTTCTCCGCAAACGCCAAAACCTGGCCCCATGGGGCCCACACCCCGTTCTCAGTCCCAACACCTGGAAACCATCTCAAAAAGTCCGTCGTACCATCAGGGTCTCAACGCCACTGACGGAACGTCAATCGGACTCTATGGGTAGAAGTTACACCGATTCGAAGTCGTAAAATAATAAAATATTATTATTTTATTCATCATTTCATGCCTCCAGGCCAAAAATCCGACTCAAAAAATTCTGAAAGTGAGTTAAAAAGGTCCATATTGACGAAAGGAACATGTTGCCGAAAACGGCTCGCAAATCGGAGTTACGGTTTTTTGAGTTACGGGGGTTTAAAGAACCCCCAGAAAAAAACTGGTCGGACCACCGTAGGGTTTCCGGAAACCACCGTGTCGCCGCTGCGCCACCGTGGAACTCGCCGGATTCCGCCATAGCCGCCACAGGTCTCGCCAGAAAATCGGGTTTTCACCGAAAAACTCCCGGGAGCCACCGAGAGTACCTCGGTGCTCCAAATTCAGATCCGAAAAAAGATTCGGAAAGTTCGGGACCCGAACAACACAAACCAGATAACGATTTGAAATAAAACAACGCATAAAAACGTTCAAGGATTTTAAAACTCAAACCGCCTACCTATTGGCGGATCGCCAATGCTTTGGATGCAGAATGGCGCCTGCGACGTGCTGGAGCTCGATCTGCTGACGATCGGTGCTAAAAACGAATGCCTGGAGCTCGATTTGGTGAAGAACGGGGTAGGTGGGGAGGGGTTCGTCTGGCATTGCATGTAAGTGGTGAGGGAGGGGAGAGGAAATATTTTTTTTTCCTTTTCCTCTTTTTTTATTTAAAATCCTTCATTTAAAACCACGCTCCTGACTCCGCTCCCGATGCGGACAAAGGTAAGGTCACCCCTAGGGTAAACGCGCCGTTCTGAATGCAACGACAGACCCGAATTTGCGATCTGAGACTCCGTTCAGAAGTTATTCAAGCCGACACTCTTAAATGGACATTTCCACTTACTTACGAAAATGCCCATGGTGGTGTTTCTCACCGCAGGCCCGTGCCCGCAAAGTCTACTCCTCGCATATTCTAAATGACACGTTCCGGACGCAACCGTGACCTCAGATTTCTGTTCTGAGCTACCGTTTAGGAGATATCACACCCCTGCCACGTGCATAGTATAAAAATACTTAATATTTTTATAAAATTTTTTTCAAGCACTCCGGGCCTCAGAATCGCACGCCGTCTCCACGCCTAGCTCTAGAATTCTTCGTAGAAATAATCCAAAGTCTGACATGGCTAAAAACCTGAGTCGCTATAGAGTAAGGGAGGGATTTTTATATTCTCTTTGGGTAGATCTTGGCCAAACCAAAGAGGTTATTGTTGTGTGAAGAATCGAGATAGTTGGAGGCCTTTTATAGGAATAGAAAATGTCACACTTGGAATTTTGGAAAACAAGCTAGATGTACACCTATTCGAACCTAAACAATTCATAAAAAATAAAATAAAAACCAAAAATTAAAGATTTATGAACTAAAGTTTTCTATTATAGTAGTTTTTTACCATTGTATAGGTCATTTGGGCCCCTAATATTAAGGTTTAGTCCCTAATTATGCTTAATTAGACCGTGATAGTAACGATTAATTTTAATCACTTTTACTTATATTTTTTTTCAACTATTTACATAATATAATTAGGATATAAATATTATAATGATTAAAATGGTTTATGTTCAATTTTAAAAATTAAATTCAAAGAATTGAAAATATTAAGATTAATTCTAATCCCACAGATGAGATGAATTAATGAGTTTTTAATGAAGAAAAATGATCAAAAGTTTGTCATGTTTTCATATTCTATTTTAAGGAAAATTGATTATAGTGAATTAAATTGTATTAATTGATGTATAATTGATCTAATATGACAGTAAAACAAATTTTATGTATAATTTAACATTAATAATTAATTAACCAAAATGGCAGTTACTTAAAAAAATACAGTATTTTTCACTATTCATCAAAAAATGATGTTTCATGGAAAAATTCCAAAATTTCCACCTATGATAATTTACTCATTATAAATTAAAAAAATGAAGTTTATTTTAAGAAATTAAATTTCTCTGTCTAAATTTATTTTTTTTGTTCTTCATAGAAGGACATGAAATGCAGTTTATTTGAGAAAATATTATTTTTGAACATATAAAGAATTTAAAAAATATATAATTTTCATTATAAATATATATTATTTATATATAAAAATTAGAAAAATATTTTAAATGTATTTATTTTTATTCATATTATATGTTTTAACAAATAGGTTCAATCTAACTTGTTTAAATAATTATATCAATAAAATGACATTTCATAGAAACTCTGTATTGCGTGTAACGTACGCCAAGTCAGGGTTGCATATAGAACATGGAAAGTTGGTGTTTCATGTTGCATAAGACCAGTCATTTTTTCATATAGAACAATCTAGGTTATTTCTGTGTGAATGGTAAGTTTGAATTATTGTTTTAAAATATATATATATATATTTCTAGTGTCACATGAAATGAAAAATATAATAAAGATAAATTAAATAAAAAAAATAAAAAAATCTCAGTGTGTAACATCCCCCCCTAAAAATTCTTTTCACCGTTGGAATATTTTTGGGTTAATAAAATTTTTAATATTTTATATCTCATTTCATAGAAACCCACATCCTAAAAATGAATACTAAAACTTCTTCTAAAAAATTAATGTTTGAAACATAGTGATTACCCATAGTAATATAAAACTAGGTTTACACATTAGAGAACATATGTGAGAAGTGAAAACATGGACATAGAAGAAAAATCTAACAATCATGTTCTGAGGGAGATTGATAGAGAACATTGATCAGTAGAAGTGGGTGATCAAAAATCCCTGAGTCTACGATGATATATGGGACAATCTAATTTATAAGAAAATTGCTTCTAGGGTAAATCATTTTCACTATCATTTATCCATATTTGATGAATTATTTTTCTATTTAAGAACCTAAGGGAACACACTTACTTGATTTTTTGCATCTTCATATGGTCAATATCATCCTTTGGTTTTTCATTGATCCATTCCCACATCGTCTATCATTCCAGGGAATGATGATTATTTATTCATTGCTAAAGAAACCTGCATATCAAGAGATACATAAATATAACGATAATTCATTCCATCTTAATTCACTTAAGATCTATTTTAAATGTTTATCATAGGTTATCAAACATTTATAAATGCTTATATGGTGAGATATAACATTAATCTCCTAACCTTCATTAAAAGATTAACTTAATCTTTCCCAAAATGGTTAACATTATAACCCTTACAAAAGATAAAATTACAAGCACTAAGAAGAATTTTACATAAGAAAACTAACATTGATCTCCAATAAAACACAATGTAACTGTTTTTTGTCACATTGAAAACATGTTAATAACCTCATCGTATATTATATTGAATCATGTTAATAAACTGAATTACCAAAAACCCATTTTGAAAAAAATAATGATTCCTTATTATAAAGACTAATAGATATATTCCAAGAAACAATGAAGTTATAAACTCCATCCACAATGACATAAATTAATTTTTAAACCAGTCAATGGTCATAACCAAAGTAATAAGTACCGTCCAATTCAATTATTTATATCCAACATGTCTCTTATACAAAAATCATTATCCTCACATTAGGAACACATTAACGGCTATCTTTACCATAATATTTTGTTTCCAAAGTATATCCACTTATCATTAAATCAATTTTCTTTTCCGTCATAACTATTCAATATATTTATGAAATGTTATAGAGAAAAACATAAATAGAATAAACCCTATTTAATTCACCATTCATAAATCTTAAATTCAAAATCATTAATACTTTAGTTCTTACAATTTAATAGTTGTCATTGAATAGCTTCGTACTTGGTTTAGAAGTAAATTCTTATGTTTGGGCATTAAGTTGTTTAATTATCATGTTCTCCATAGATGAGACACTGAACTCCATGACAAGTCATTACTCTATGACCCATTTTCCTGCAAATAAAACATCTTCTCCACCATTTGTGGTATTCCTAAAGGTTCTTTTTTCCGTCTTATAGACAATTTAGGAATAAAAATATTATTTCCTCTTTTCTCCTTATAATTTGATCATTTTTAAAAGTCTATCTTCTTATTATTTAATTTGTTTAGAATATTATTAATTTTCACATTGTAAATCAGATTTTGCAATAACTAATTCGGCATAATAATAATATTTTTATCTCCAATCATATAAAATTTAATTGCCCATAATCATCATATTTTCCATCAGACTCAATGTTAACCCAGTTAATTCTAGATTCCTCTGTTAACTAAAATCATAAATCATGGGGTGATAAAAACCTAAAATAGAGAAAAACCACATAATCATGAAAAATTACTTATTAGATGTCTAAATCATGAAACCTACCTTTTAATCGATGAAAACATTGGTTTATACCCAGTTACATATAGTAATATTATAATAAAATCCTCTATAATGGTTCATGAAGAGTTTAGGCAATCCTAAATCATATCTCATGTTAGTGTAAAACTATTTGTGAAACTTGGTTCATTTTGGTACATCATATTACCCGGATTCAGGCCCCATACATCCTATTAGTGTTGTTACTTCTAGGTACATCTATTCCAGAGCCACATCCACTTTTGGGATCTATATAGGGATGTATTTATAAGAAACCACTCACATTATCCTTTACCAAATTTCTAGTAGATTTTCTTAAATGTTAACTCATCCTTATACTTATCCTTAGAAACATTCCATATACATATCCTTAGAAATATACCTAGGTATATCACAAAAGTGTTATCATCCTAGTTATCAAAGTTTGAAAAAATATTTCCTTTGATAAAAAATATAGTGACCCGTTCTTAATATACATTGATATTACATCATTTTAGATGAATATTCTATATTTTGAAAAAATACATGCCTGAGGACCATAATAGTTTAGTGTATTTGGAAACTCAGAAACAAAATATTCTATCCTGGTGAAAGATCTTCAATATCGTCTATAACGATCTCTATATTTATTAGTTCTACCTAAATACTTTCATTATAACCTTGGGAAAGAAACGATAAGAAAAATGTGAGATCAGGAGCCCAGTAAGGGTAAATAAAGGAAATGAGTGATAATAACATGAACAAAAGGGCATGAAAACTAAGAATAATATTTGAATATAATACACTTCATATTAGAGATCATAATAATTATTCCTCATTCATAATACATGAATCCTATGAAAATAGAAAACATAATATATGGAATCATGAAATAGGAATAAAACATCCAATTATGGAAAACACCAAAGCATATGACAACCCAATGTCATGGATTCAAATTTACGGCTTCATGACATGTTAGTATTGGGTTAATAACAACTGTACCGACTTCAGGATTGGGATGCCCTCCCATGTACCCCCTTGTTTCAGTGATAAGATATCCTCTTGTGTACTATGTTGTTTCAATCATGGGATATGCCCCCATTTACCCTCCTATTTTGTTATTGGGACTTCTTTCTTTATACCCTTTTGTTTCATGATTGGGATGCCCTATTGTGTAAACTCTTATTTCATGATTGGAAAGACCTCTCGTATACCCTCTTTTTTATGGATTATGGTGACCTTCCGTGTACCCTATGAGCTCATAAAAACTTTACCATTACCTAATTAATTTGAGGGAGATATAGGTCCCATCTATATCATAATTAATTCATACATGTTCCAAAAAATCATAAACAATCATATCATAACTCATGAAATGAAATTTTAATCATTAAAATTTCATCACATTATAACTGATGATAATAGATAGGTTTCATAATCACTTCATGAAACCATTAACCCTGAAAAGAAGAGGGCTTCAAAAGAATGAAACCTGTGGAAGTGAAACAGGTGTCTTATGCATGATTTCATCAAATTTTAAACCATTCGAGAAAAAATATGAATGGAAGATTATTAAAATTTCCATGAGAGGCATGAGTAACAGAAGTCATATTAGCTGGAAAATAATTTTGAAATATCATTAAAAAATATTTATTGAGGAAGGTATCCTTTATTCTTTGAAAAATCATAAAAAACCATTCAGAAATCATTTTCATAGAAAATTCCTTGAAAACATATAATGAAGACTTTAAATCATTTTGAAAACCCTTTTCCATAAAAACTTATAAATTAAGCCTCAAATAATTTTAATTTTTTAAAAAAACATTGATAAACCAAAAGTATAGTTAGAAAACGTTTTTAAAATTATTCCATTTTATATACTTTAAAAACTTATCGACAAATCATGAAAATTTTTTGAAAACGTTTTTATTCTAAAAACTTATGAAAGAAGATGCACAATAATTTAAAATATTTTATCATTTAAAATAGATGTAGAAAATTATAAAGTATGATTTGAAAAAAATAGAACATTTTTAAAATCATTTTCCTTGAAAATTTTATTCAAGGATCATTTGAATACTTTTTTTTGGAAAAATTACTAAAACATTTTTTTCTAATAAAATTGATCTTATACTGAAGAGAAAAATACGAATAGATTTTCTTAAAAAAATTTCATAATTATATTAATTTCCCAAGAGGGAAAAATGATACTGATACAAGGAAACAACTTTTCTAAATATATTATAAGAAATAAATTGAGTTTTTTCATATATAAACCATATTATTTCATGAAATAAGAATAATAATATACATTCATGAAAAGTGATGAGATTGTTTCTATAAGATTCTATCACATGGTTACTTGGGATCATACTCTCTATGTAAGAAACATAAAACACATGAAGCATAAAATATCATAAAATATTGAACTTTGGGATATAACATTTGAATGGCATAACCTCATGAAAAAATATATTTTCATAACATGGCATGTGTCTCAAAGAAGGAAAATTGAGACAAAGCTAATTTACTGATTTGGTAACTTTTAAAACATAAAAACCATGAATGAAATATTATAAAATGGAAAATTAAATACCTAAAAATTTAACTATAGGAATAATATAATACATTCATGGGAATTATACACACCACACAAAAGTTATTGGTGGTGAATAAAGCATGTATGTCACAAAAAATACAATGTGAGATGAAATTCCCTTACTTTTTGTATCTACTCTCGTCATACTAATTTAATCCTCTATTAAAATAAATATAAATTTATTATAAATATATTATAGTACCATATTCTAATATCTATTACCATATATTTATTTTTTATTACTTTATATTATCCTCTTGTTAGTAATTTCATGTTAAGGTTACGTTTTAGGTAATATTTACTTTGTTTTTCAATTGTGTCTGAATTTATTATATAATTGGTCCTTATATTTAAATCATGATTTAAAAAATGTAAGAAATGATATAAATATCATTTAAATTCAGTATATTTGTATTATAATAATCTATATAATATATAATTATGAAATGAAATACATGATTCTTGGAGATGGAAAGTCGTATGTATGCATGAATGTTGTTTCTATTTTTTGTTTTCATATTGAATGAAATGAAGTACATGACATATATGTGTGTATATATATATATCAATATATAATTATTGTAGTATAATTATTATATCATATATATCATATATATTCACTAAATTCATCCTTAATACATTCCATGTAGTGTGTGAATGAATCACATCGCTTTGATGGGGTGGTAGTCCACACTCCCTCAAATGATATTATCTTATTTACACCAATTGGAAAGTAAAAATATACATCTTTAAAAATGAATAAATAATCATAATTAAATACTATATATAATATTTGACATAATGCACTATATTATGCATCATATTTTCCGACATGATACGTGGTAGAGGAAAAATGAACAATCATCCATTAGTGATGCGGTAGTTCACCGTCGGCAAAAATAGTATGTTTGTTACCAATTAGATAAATGATTGCATAAGTCTAGGAATAAAAAACAAATAAAACCTCCTAGTATATTTAAGATACTGTTGTTGTTATAAATGAATTTAATAAAGATATTTTAGGGGGTGGAGAAGGAAAAAAAGTTATAAGTTTCAGAGATGAGGTTACCTCTTAATCGTGTAACTCCTTTCCCTTTGAGAAAAAGGATTCCTTGGATTTATTTCTAACCAAGTAGAGTATTATAAGATTATGGTATAGATATTTATAATTTTATTTTTCGGATATTGGTATAAACTAAAAGGTATGTGAGGTGTATAAATGAGTGGGAGGTGGTGGCCTTTTTTAGGGAAGGAAAATGACTCATTTAGATTTTTTGAAAAGAAGTTAGGTGTAGACATGTTATTAACTAAAAAATTTATACCAAGACAACGAAATTAAATAATAGACGTTCTATGGAAGATACAATGATGTAAAATGGGTTTTTAATAAGTAGATAGGTCATTTGGTCCCATATGATTAAGGTCTAGTCTATAATTTAGCTAAATTTGTCCTTAATAGCTATGATTAATGATAATAACTTTTACTAATCTTTTAGATCATAATTTAAAAGATCTAATTATAATCTATATATTAAACTAATAACAACGGTGTATGTTAATTTCTAAAATTTAAATTCATAGAATAATAAAAATAGAGATTAATGATAATCCCACAGACATGACAAAATAATGGGTTTTTGAAGTAGAAAAATGTTTAAAATATTATGTAGTATTTATATTCAATTTCCCAATGAAATTGATTATAATGGATTAAATTGTACTAATAAATGTATAATTGATATAATATGCAATTAAATGAATTTAAATTAAAATTTACATTAATATTTATTTAAACAAAATGGATATCATAAACTAAAAAACAATATTCTTCACTATTGATCAAAAAATAATTTGTCTTAGAAAAATACCATAAATTCACCATATAATAATTTATTCGTTATAAATTCAAAAATGAATTTTATTTTATGAAATTAAATTTCTATTTGTGTAAATTTTTTTATTCTTCGCAAAAGGACATGAAGAGTAGTTCATTCGTGAAAATAAATTTTTTAAATATATAAAGACTGTACAAAAAATTATATTTTCCACTATAAATATGTATTATTTATTTAAAAACAAAATAAAAATATTTGAAAAGTAACATCTTCCATGTCGATGTTGCGTGTAGTGAATTCCAGGTCTATGTTGGATGTTGTACAAGCCACGTCAGTGTTGCATGTAGTGCAATCCAAATTGGATTCGTGTGAAAGGAATGTTTGACTTAGTGTTTTTATAGATATATATAAAAACAATTTCCAACACGACGTGAAATTCCAAATATGAAAAAGATAAATTACTTCAGAAAAAAATATTTGACAAAATCGTGGTGTGTTACAGTTATCTATGTTATGGGGGTACTATAGCAACTGAGGTGTGACTGAAACTTTGACAGGCTCTACCAGCTTCTCTTTAGCTCCAATATTTATGCCACTTGCACTTTTGGAATATTCTAGCTAAGCTCTTCATGAATCTGGACTCAAATTGTTTTCATGACCAAATTAATATTTTCAGATTACTGGAAAACTTCCCTTCACCATTGTCGTTGTGACCAAGATCCATCTAATATCAATTGAATTCATTAAAATAGGATTTATTTAATTTGATGAGTATTATTTATAAATAATCATATAAAATTTTATAATATGAAATTTTTCCATTTAAAATTTATTTTTTCTATCATATTATTTTTGAAAAAGATAATTTCAAAAAGTTTACTTCCTTTCTTTTAGTATAAGTAGTTTTTGTTGGAAGGGATAAAAACAAATAATGTTAAATTGTCAACTTTTATTTTAAATATGAATGATTTTTTATTAAGGTAACTTATTTTTAATTTTTTATGATAAAGAAATTACCTTAA
Organism: Viscum album; assembly: GCA_963277665.1. Taxonomy (NCBI): domain Eukaryota; kingdom Viridiplantae; phylum Streptophyta; class Magnoliopsida; order Santalales; family Viscaceae; genus Viscum; species Viscum album. Next base: position 1,440,866,216 of record OY728157.1, read on the forward strand.
ATGATTATGAAACACAAACATATTGGTTGTGCAAGTAGTATAAAAATAATGTAAATGATTTTAAAGACTCTAAAAGTAATAATTTTTGTGTGAATTAATGTGTCCTCTGTATTTTATAGTTAAAAATAACATATTATTGAAGTGTTTATATATTTAATTCTAATTCAATTTTTTATGTTGTTTTCAGTGTCAAATTAAATGAGTAGTTCAAAAAATGAAATTAAGGATACTTTATAATAAAAATATTTTATTAACTATTTTAAAACTTGAAAAAATCCTATATTCATAATATTTAATGGGTCATGGCGGAAAATATCAACCATGGTATATTTATGTGTTAGTTTACATTTTATAGTGACTTTTGTAACCCCTATAAATTAAAAAAATTGATATTAATGTAATTTTAAAATGGGATAATGATATGTTAAAATTAAGAGATAATGGAATTTTTTTTTGAAAAAGGGTCCAAATTTTAATTGATGAGATGATTTATGTTAATCATAATAGTAAATTATAATTATATCAATTGGGATCAATTTTTAAATGAAAATTAATTTATATTAATTTAATAATTCATGTAATTGAAGAGTGCCCCTCCCCTTACATATAAAAGAGAACCCCCTCTATCCCCCTCTACACATTTCAAGAATAATTTAGTTCAGAAACTAAATACCCAAATAAGTTCCAAAAATTCATACCCATTTTATTTATGTCTTATTTCATTCATAATAACAACCTTAGAGGGATTAAGGTGTAGAGAAAAGGTGGTTATCTGAATAAGAGGTATATCTTTTAATCGAATGTTTCACTTTTATTTTTTTGGACCTCCTTAAAATATTACTAAAAAATGATGAAGTAATAAAATATTATTTTCCATGTATTGAGTTGTTTTTATTAATTTAAAAACATTTTTTATAGCCTCTTCCATAAAATTGGAAACAAAACCATAGTTTATATGTATGATGCACTACCACATCGTGAATCGATGAAATTCATTTTAAATCACCACAGGTCATAGAAGGTAATAATGACAGATTTTATTTTTATATACGATATTAATTACATAATTATTGGTCTATAGTGATAAAATAAAATATATTTTATTATGTTTCCATACATTAAGAAATAAAAAATTTCATTCATGTGTATGTGTAGATTATCTCCTCCAAGATGCGATGTGATTTTGTTTAAAAATTCATCACATGGATGACATATATAAGTGTATTTAATTAATATATATGATATATATATATTATAATTATAATTATAGGGAGATAAAATAATAAATAACCTATCTAAATCATTTTAATTGAAAAATGGAAACAATACTCATGCGTACGTATGTACTTCTGTCTCTATGGTTGTATCATAGTCCATATTTCATAAAATAATTCAAGGTTAGTTTTAAAATTATAATTGATGAATAAAACTATTAATTATTTAATTATTATTATTCAAGATATTATGTAATAATGTAATCTTTGACCATAGTCATCCTATTGAAGTTATTTTGGACATATAACTCGATTATCGACAAAACATTCAACATGAACCTTATTTATTATGTAATTAAATATAACATGGTAATAAATAAAAAAAATGGAATTATAAAAATTAATAGGATCCTAATAAAGTATATAATTAATAATTTTTTATTATTTATCAATATAAATAAAGTACATGATGAATCTGGACTTAAGGTAAGGATTTTTGTCTCAATTTTCATCAAATGAGGAATGGTATAATGTTATGAATAAAATATATTTTATATTATGTATATGTTATTTCTTTTATATGTTATTTAAATAATCATTCATTATTTAGGGTATTTAATGATACAAATCAAATTTTTTCATTTTAGTGGAATTGACTTAAAATTTACAAAGTGCTAATGGGGTTTTTAACTCAATTTATTTTATCAGGTTATATAAAATTTTCATTAATTGCGTTATTACAAGATTATATGTGAATTTATAATTGATATATTTAATGTTTATTTCAACTTGTTTTTTTTATTTCATTTGATTCACATATTCACTCAATAGATTAGTTCGTAATACATTGAATAGATCTTGTAACGTTTATTCATCTGAAATTTTCTTTCTTTGGGGCATATTATTATGTTATGCGCGTACATTATTTTGTGAAACTAATACAAAACCACGATATAAATGAAATAAAAATATGCTTTTTATTCATAAAAAATGTGATGTCAATTTAACTAGACAAAAGTGTTAATCCTTTATCAAGATTAAAATAGAAGCACTGAGAAAGGCCCCATTTACCAACACTTTAGTATTGGAACATATAATGGACCCCTTCATCATTGTTTTTTGTTTATATATAATAAATGGAATCTATATCAGTGCTAAAAAAGTGATGATAATAGTGGACTTTATCATTTTTTTATATTTAGCACAAATAAAGGCCATGTAGCCGTTTTAGACCCGCAATAGCCCCTACAACTGTCATATAATAGAAAACCAAATAAAAAAACCTATAAAAATATAAATATATCGAAATACATATAGAAAAAAAATATAACTTTTCACTATCATTTAATTTATAAATTCACATAAATTATATTTATGTTGATGTGATATTGACTATTAATGAAAATAATTACAACCAATATACAAAATCATAACTCTTATAGAAGGAAATCACTAAAAATTAACCTATGTAAAATAACTTCCCTACAATGAAACCATTTTTTATTTTAGTAATAATAAATAAAAAACTGAAAAAAATATTATTTTAATGTTATGTAATCCAAATATGAAAAAAAAATATTATTAAATACTATATATATTAAATATATTATAACTCAGAGTGTTTAGTATATTATTAATGATTATAATGTAAATTTTATATTAATTGGAAATTATTTAATATACTATTAACGAATGGTTTAAAATAACTTGATCTCATCTTATCAGTTTTGTATATGTGAAATGTGTTTTATATTTAAATTAAAGTTCAATACTTCAAACATGGACTTCTTATCATAATGAACACATAATGTGTCAAATTTATAAGTGGTTGATTCATACATGTTGAAAATGAATTATGGATCGTTGTACAAAATGTATAAAACAGTAAGGTCTTATTTTATTGGTTTTGGATAGAGACAAATATTTTAAACTAAAATTACACTTTTATATTGAAATCCTAAACTTCAATTTCTGTCAACCGCATCATATTTCATATTGACATGATGTTGATTCCTACACAATATAAATGAATTATGTTTCATTGTACCAAAATTTAAAAAAAAAGTGAGATCATTTACTGAGTTTTCCATAATAAATAATATTTTAATCAAACTTGACACTTTTATATTTAAAAAAGAACATTGAGCCATACTATCCACATTGTGTATCACATTTCTATGAGGTCTAATCATACACACCAAAAATGAAATATTGATCATTTTCCCACACATGTAAAATATATAAATTTTTTTCTCATTTTTTACTATGTGATGGATTTTTTAAACTAAAATGACACTTTTATACTGAAAACATGCACATAAAGTCATATTTTAAACATTGTGTGCCATATTATCTTGAATTTTATTCCTACCAAAAAAAATAATATATGGAAAATTTTTTAACTGTTTTAATGCAATTGTAATTTTTTTATATTTTGGCTATGAGAAACATTTTTTTAAGTTAAATGAAACTTCTATATTGAAAACATGTACTTAAAGTCATAACAAACACATCGGGTGTTTAATTGATGTGTGGTATATTAATATATGAAAAAAATCGAATTATGAATAATTTTAATAAATTTTCAAATCAATCCATGATTCATTGCTTAGTATTGGTTAGTGCCATGCATTTTAAACTAAAATGGAACTTTTATATTGAAAAGACACACTTCATGTCCTACTAGTCATATCATGTGTCAAATTTATGTGAGGTTAATTCATACAATTAAAAAATGAATTATGGACCATTTCACTAAATTTTGAATGTTATTCAAAATAACTTTCTCATTTTTGGATAGTGATGCACAATTTAAATTTAAATGAATATTTTATATTGAATATATGAACCTCGAGAAATAAAAGCCATGTCAAATGCCATATTGATGTGAGGTATATTCATAAATTTCATAAATGAATTATGGATCATTTTATTGAATCTTGAAAATAATCCATGATCATGTTCTTGGTTTTGGTTTTGTGACGTGTGTTTTAAACTAAATTGACAGTTTTTATTTGAAGCATGTACCTCAAGTCATACCGACAACATCATGTGCTGGATTGATGGGAAGCATATTCCTACTCATTAAAATTGAATTTCATACTATTTTCATAATGTTTGAAAATAATATGATATTTGTTTCACTATTTTAGCTATTTGGTTCTCATTTTAAACTAAAATTAAAAAATTATATTGAAGACACTCACTTCAAGTAATAATAATCACATCATTTGTAAAATTGTAGTGTGGTTAATTTATACATGGTACAAAAAAATAATGCATCATTGTTTTAATTATTAAAAACATTATTAGATAATTTTCTTAGTTTTGATAATGGGATGTTGGTTTTATGTTAAAATTAAACATATATATTGAAAAAATGAACTCTATTCCATATAAGAAACATCATACATTGGATTGATATTACATTGATTTCAACATATTAAGAGTAAATTTTTTATCATAATCCTAATGTTTAAAAAACATCTAATATCATTTTATCAGTTTTTTCAATATGACACTCATTTCAAACTAAAATTGAACTATATATTGAAAACATGTATTTCAAGTCATACCTACTAAATTGTGTGTTAGATTAACATTTGGTCAACTACTTCATAATAAAAATGAATTATATATTATTTTCTGAATGTTTGAAAATAATATGATCTTTTCTTTTGTATTTTGGTTATATGACATGTATTTCCAACATAACTTACACTTTTATATTGAAAATTCCAATAATATTAACATTATAATGTGTTAGATAGACGTTGGGTCAATTCCAACTCATAACAATTGAATTATTGATAATTTTTCTAATGTTTGAAAGAAATTCAAGCTCATTTGATTGTTTTTGGCTACATAATGCTTGTTTTAAACTAAATTGACACCATTATAATGAAAAAACACATTTCTACTATAGTGGTCACATAATGTGTATGATTTAATTTATGTTAATTCATACACATAAATAATTAATTATGTATCATTTTACTAATGTTTGAAGACAAGTTGAACTCATTTTTTCAATTTTGGCTAGTTACATGTGTTTCAAACTTAAATAAAACATTTACAATGGAAACATGTAATTTGATTCATATAGGAAACATCGTGTGTTTTATTGAGGTGTGGTTTATTTATTCACATCAAAATGAATTATGGACCATTTTTCTAAAGTTTTGTTACGATTAATTTTATTTTTAAGGTTCTAGATTTGTGGTGTACATTTTAAACTAAAATGAAAATTTTATATTTAAAAAATGCACATCTAGTCATATCAGCTTCATCATGTGTTAGAATGGCATGTAGTTAATTCCAAAACATATAAAATTAATTATAGATAATTTTCAAAAGTTATAAAAGTAGTCCATTATCATTTTCTCAATTTTGGATATTTAATTCATCTTTTAAAAAAAATGATATTTTATAATGAAATCGCGATTTTTAAGTCATACCGACAATGCAATGGACCAGAACTCTTTAGTCTATTTCATTTCTGAAATTTTGTGATTGGGGTGTTATGGGAGGTCATGGTGATTTATTTCAACACGTTTCCACAAATATCCATTTTTGTGAACAGTGCATCGAAAATGGTGGCTCGATCCAACAACAATGGTAGCACGTTCCCACGACAAGGATAAATCTTTAAAAGTGAAATGGTAACTCATTCCAATAGTAACGATAACTCATTCCAACAACAATGATATCTCGTTCCAATGGAAATGATAGCTTATTTCAATGGAAGTAGTAGCTTATTCCAACGGAAACTATTTCTCATTCTAATGGTAATGATAGCTCATTCCAACAACAACGGTAGATCGTTCCAATGACAATAGTATCTCGTTCCAACAATAATAATAACTCATTCAAATGGTAATGGAATCTTGTTCCAATAGTGACTCATCCAATGAGGACTCATCCAACATAGACTCCTCCAATGACGAATCATCAAATAGAGACTCATCCAATAACGAGTCATAAAATAGTGTCCCGTGCAATAAAGACTCATCCAATCATGACTCGTACAATGGTGACTCATCCGACGGTGGTGGTGGCTCTTGAAGAGTGTTTACAGCTTCTTGAAATTTTGCTCATTTGGCATTATATTTAATGTAAAACGTGTTCAAAGCCTTGTTTTAAGTGTTTTAAGGCCGATTCAAATCCCATAATACCTATCTTAATTTTACATTGGGTCCCAATGTGTTTACTTAGTCAAACCTTTTAATGGTTGACAGATCCGATCTTAATGGAAAATCCAGTGCATCTTAAACTGCTGCTTTGTTTAGATTTTGTAGAATGGTCGAGATGTCTTCATCCATCATTAATCCTTCGTGTTTCATAGGGAAATATACTAGAACCTTTCATTCCTTCTTATAGGATTTTTTCCTGGTGATGTATCCTTGGATCATGTTTTCCTATGAATTCATCCTACAGCATGCACACACACTATTTTAGCATAACCAGGTGATGTCGATCAGTCTATGACGTAAGGTTTTTTCAACCACTACTCTTAAGGGTTCCTAACTTCGTTTTCTCTTGTTACTCATTTCCTAGTGATTACATGTGGTCTCTATGTCTCTAATGCATATTTCTTGGGTGTTTTTTGTTGCGGTTGTGCAGCATTCTCGGGTGGATGTAGTTGTTGCGAGAGAGGTGATAATGATCTGTTGTGCTGGAATGTTCTTGTGCAAAGAACAACAGAAACCTTATGAGGTAGGTTCTTCATGGATTCTATATTCTTTTTATGTTCAGTAGCAATTTTTATCCCACTGTATCACAATTAAATTGAAATAATAAATATTTGATCTAAATTAACGAATTGGTATCAATTTCCTAAAGATGTTATTGCCTCTTGTTTTTTATATATAGTTTAATATTTATTATTTTCCAATTTATCTTGTTGTTATTGGTGGAAATTGGTAAATAATATAATGTAGTGATTAGTCATGAATTAATTGTCCAATGATAAAGAGGTAGGTTTAATAAATCTGGTTGTTTTCGTTGTTCTGCTCTGATAATAACCCAATGGATGCTGTTATGAATGTTTAAATGAATCAGTTACTTCGATATGGAATAAAGGAATTTTTTTATGATAAATATAATGACATAAAGGGTTATGAGTGACCCTATATCTTATATATGATAAGTGTCATATGCTTTGGTATCGTGAGTGCTGATTGTGTGTGAAGGCTGAATGACTCGTTTGGGGCCAAGATCCCAGTTTCTATGTTGTTTGTTTCTCGATTCTTGTGTTGTAGTGTGATCTTGGGATAGATGATCCTGGAGGTATTTTGTTGTATATGTGGGTAGGTAGTAACAATGTTTGTGGAATTAGTTGACACCTTTAGTGAAAAGATGCATTCACTTATGAATATGTGTGTCAGGGGGGACATGAGTGGTGATTGAATGGGTTGAAGATGGGCTTACCTATTTATGTGACGGTTGAATGATTGTTTAGTTTTTTATCTAATTTACTTTCCCCACTTCAGGAGGAAAATGGTTTTGTTTAGCCTCCATCCAAAAAAGGTGAAGACACCTGGGGTATTACACAAGATTTATATGTTTATATTTTTGAGGATGGATGGGTCTACCCTCCTGCTATAGGAGTAGAAGACTTGATGAGTAGTTCATCTACTCACCATGTTGAGCCCCTTGTTTTTGGTATCTTATAATGTCTCTATATAATACGTTGGAATATTTAAAACTGGTAAATTTGTTAATAAATGATTCAATTAATGATGTTATCCCATAGGCATGGAGCTTGTTGGGAAAGAATACAGAGGATGTGATTCTAAAAAGTTTTAGACTAGGATAGGTTATGCATAGAGGGGGTGAATCTGGATTGGAATGCTAATGGAATGTGATTTAAGATTATTAATGGTTAATTAATAGATAAATAATTAATTAACTAAAGTTCAAATGATAAAAAGGGATAAGTAATTTAATGCATCTCTTTAACAGGTTGTTTTCTTGTAGGATATCTTGTCTTAGAAATGTAATTTGGGAGTCCGAGAGATGTAAGATGTAGTTGATTATATGAAGATATTTTTTCCATGTGTGGTTGTGAGCTATATTATATCATGTACTTTTTTGGGTTTATATTTTCTATTCCACCCGTTCGGTTAGGGTGACTGACACCCCATGGATTCTGAGCCCTCAGGGGTTTTTTCCTTAACATCTCGGTTTGAGGATGGATGGCTAACTACCCCCTATGGTCATGGTCTCTTTCCATTGTAGTTATTGGTGATGGTATGCACAAAGGTTCTTCTTCATTATATATGTGTGTAGAGGGTTGTCATGGATTGTGGTTATTTCACACATATATATTCTGGATATAGTTTCCTATGAACATAAAAAGGTATAATGTGTATAGTATATGATGGCTTCAGGATCATTACTCTTTGAATGTGCTATACTGTCTGGAGGTACGATACTTGAAGTATGATACATGTTATATGGGATGTGGTGGCTTCAAGGAACCACTTGGATACTTTTGGTGGTCTGGATGGTGTGGTGCTTCGCCCAGATGTTTGTGGGAATGCCTTTGTGTTACACAAAGTGCTTGATGTTGTTCTCATCTCGGTGTCTTCGGGATAGCCTTTTTGGAGAGAGATACTTTGGATGTTCAATATTGGGGAAAATTGGAAAACATGTGGGGAAGAGGTAGTGGGGTAACCCTGATATTCTTTGTTTTATTATATACTCTTATACGAGATACTAGGTAAGAGTAGCCATGGTGAGGATGGGAACCTAGTATACTTGTATAGGTGACATGTTAGTTTCACTTATTATTCATTATTCTTTATCAGGCTTTCTTTACTATTACGTGAGAGGCTTCAGAGAGAATCATTCTGAGTATAATGTTATAATCACCCTATGTGATATAAATTATTTTTTCATGTCACTTGGAGAAGGCCAGTGAATAGGCTAGATACTACTATCTTTGGGATTGCGGGAGCTGTTTGGGATTTGTGATCACTTCCATTTTATTTTCTTTTGGTACTTGTAGTTTTCCATTTCCGTTGGATTAGTTCGGGCATGATATTTTATATGGGTACTTGGGTTTCTTTTTATATTCAATTTTGAGCAGTACCGGGTTGGTTTCTATCTTATCTTTGTTTTATCTATGTGTTCTATTAAAGGTTAATGCATCCCATTTGTGTGTTTACTATACACTTAGTGCTAGTCCCCAACTCATGGCCCAATGGAGGTAGGACTTGCGGGTCATTATATCTCTTCTTGCATTGTCGGCCCAGGAGGGGTAAACATTCTGGGGAAGGGGTCATGACAGAGTGGTATTAGAGGTCTAGTTAAGGGATAGGATGGAGATTAGAGGTAGGCATAGGCTAGGTTGCATCAGTTGGTAGGGAAAATGTGTCATCTATGTTTAGCAAGCTCGGAAAAAACAAAATACTAGTTGAGACATGGGTATTTAGGGCCCCTTGTGATATGATGGATGAACATTTATGTTTTCAATCATCAGTAAATGAAATGATGTTGGTTGCATGATAGAGACCTAGGAAAGGATCATTCATCATTCTTTTTTACATCTGTGTTTGAATGGGTAGACCTTGGGACAGGTTAACCTAAAATGACTAAGAGAAAAAAAATAATTAATGTTAAAGAATTATATATACTTGGTTTAAGAGATCTAATTATTTTTTTGTTTGTAGGAATGGATAATTTTGATTTCATCCTCAGGTTCACGTAGAAGTAGTTCATCTAGTAGTACAAGCAGGTCTCCATAGAGTAGAGGTTGAATAGAAAGACATTTGGAGGAGGAAACTCTGAGAATTTCAGTACCAGAGAATAAAAAAGTATGAGGGGTCCATTTCAGATACAGTCATGGAAGGATTTTTGGAGGAGGTTGATATGTTCTTCACTTTGATCCATGTTCAAAAGGAGATCATAGTGTCATTTTTTAAGATGATTCAATGTGGGGAAGTGAGGTAGTTGTTGCTCTTGTTCCTAGGGGATCATGAGGAGTCAGTAATCTACTAGTAGATGTTCAGAGAGAAGTTCAGAGATGAGTTTATTTCTTTGACCATGAAGGTGGCCAGTCACCTGAAGCTGTATACCATTTTTTTGGGATGATCCCGTGTGTCAGAGTTAGAGATCTATTTCAAGAACATTCTGCGATATGCATCAGACCTATTTCTAGATAAGGAGACAAATGAAATTTATTTTATGGGGGATTTGTGTCCTTATATCCAATGCCAAGTCACCCCATTTATGCTGATAACATATCTCGAGGTGAGGGAGAAGAAAAATTTCATTGATAGAATGTTAGCTAGAACCGAATCTCCATGAGAGGGGAGTTGAAATGATTCTTCAGAAATCCGATTTGTTGATTGGGTTTCCCAATTTTAGAGCCAAAGTAGTTTCTGAACAGCCAAGGGTTGGTCCCAACCATCAATACATTGTTTCATTAGGGTGGGGGGATCTAAAATCTATTCCAAGGGATCATGCACTATTTTTCTTGTGGATTCTGAGGTCATCTGCTATGAGAGTGCCAAAAACATCAAAGAAGTCAGGATACACCAGCAATTCCACTTCAGGTTCCTCAATTTAGGCAGTTTCAACCAAGGAAGTAGCAACATGTCCAACCAGATTTTGTTCAGTAGAGAGTTGATGTGACAAGCATAAGACCACCCTGAGATGCTTCTCATCTATATAGAGAAGAGCACGATTATGGTTGTGATTGTCATCAGGTTCACAAAGACTGTGGAGTTGGTCATAGTCCACTTCATGCTTTAGATTTGTTAGCACTAGGTGAGCTAAATATTATTCAAGGTACCCTTTTCTTGTTTTCTACATGGGTTTATGTGTTGTTTGATTCAGGTTTGACAACATACTTCATATCACCTACCTTTGTCCAGGCCTTGGGACTCAAGGTAGAGAGTCTTCCAGTGCCTTTTTGTGTTGAATACGCTAGTTGGAGGCCAAGATGACTTTTATGAAGTATGCAGAGATAGTGATAAAGTTCTAGGGAATCACTATTCTTGGGGATATTTCTTATATTTACGAATACAAGCATATAATGGCATCCTCATCATGTATTGGTTGTATTTGGTGCAGGATATTATAGATTTCTTCAAGAGGTAGGTGGTGTTCTTCGATGCAGATGGAGATCTAGCAGTGTTTATTCGTGAGTGAGACCCTCAGATGGTTTAGAGTTTTGTTCCTTTATTATAATCCTTGATTGACGAGCTTATGTTGAGTTAATAATAGGTTTAACTATCGGTGTTTCCTAGTTTCATGGAAGAGTACCCTAATGTATTTTCAAAAGAGTTTGTACTATTACCCCCTTGACGAGATCGTGTTTGGGATTGAGCAACAACCAGGTGTGTCTCCTATCTAGATGTCTTCGTATAGGATGGATCTGTATAAGTTGAGTGAGATTCAGATATAGCTCACTAGTTTGTTAAAGTGTGGATTTGTTTAGACGAGTGTGTCACCATGGGGTGTACTGGTTTTTTTCGAGAAGAAGGATGATGGAATTTTGCGGTTCTTTTTCGATTTTTATCATTGGAATAAAGTTATAACAATGAAATGTTATCCTCTTTCATATATTTATAACATATAGATCAAATGAATGGTCGAAGTTGGTTCTCAATGATTGACTTGTAGCTAGGATACTATTATATTCTTGTGAAGGATGATGATATTCCAAAAAAATAATTTCGTTGTCATCATGGGAATTGTGAATTCGATTTTAATGCAATTCAGTGTGGAGAATTATCAATCCATGTTCATGGGGTTGATGAACTCTATCTTTCATGAGTTCCTAGATATGTTCATGCTGGGATTCATCGACAACATCCTTGTGTAATCTGCGTCTGAGGAGGTGTATGCAGAGCATACATGTGATGTTTTGATAGTAATTTACTATAAGAGTCTATTTGGGAAGATTTCTAAGTGTGAGGTTTGGGCCCGAGAATTCCATTTCATAGGACATGTCATCTCCCCGTAGGGAGTGGCTGTGGATATGTGGAAGTTAGAAGCAGTTTTGTATTTTGAATCCCCCAAGACAGTGGTCGAGGTGTGAAGTTTTCATGGTCTTACAGGATATTAGAAGAGGATCATATTTGACATATCTTAGGTTGTGAATCCTTTAATTGTGTTGATAAGGAAGGATCATGCATTCGTGAGGACTGATCAGTTTTAGAAAGATTTTGCGTATCTAAAGGGGAAGTTGGTAAGTTATCATTTCATTTGTCATCCAGTAGAAGGAGTTCAATTTGAGATTTTATATGATGCTTCTCATCAACTTTTAGGATATGTTCTAATTCATTTTATATTATTCATTTATTATGGGTCTCAGTAGTTGTGTCCCAAATAACGTAACTATTCAAACTACAATATTCAGTTGGTGTTGGTGGTGTTTCCCTTGATTTTGTGAAGACATTACTTCATTGGGGAGTGTTTCGTGGTCTTTAAAAATCCTATTATCTGGAGGTGCATTTTCTCAAAGTGTGAATTTAACCTATTCCTTCATTGGTGGACAAAGATCTTATTATACTACAGCTTATAAATTTTATGTACACCTAAAAAGGGGAATTTTGTAGCAGATGAACAAAGAAAGAAGTCGCGTAACGATGTACTAAATGAATTAGGTGATTCCTTGAGAGTGATGGACGAACATTCAGCATTACATCTGTTTGTTGGAGAAGTTGGCGGTAGAGGTTATCATTTTATGATGATTGTGAATTCATCTCTATTGTAGTAGGTAGAAGAGTCATAGTTGGGGAATGTTGAGGTGGAAGTCTGTAGAGATCGAGTTGTTTGTGGTGATTCCTCTCAATGTAGTTATGAGGATGAAAAAAGCTGAGTGTTATTCCATGGAAGGATTTTTGTTCCATTGGCGATGCGTGATATGGTTCTTAGAGAGTTTCATAGTTCACCCTTAGAGGTACATAGTTGCATAATGAAAATGTACCGAGCTTTGAGAAGTAAATTTTGGTGGCTGGGGTTGAAGCATGTATTTTCATAATTTGTGTCTCGATGCTTGGTCTTCTAGAAGATGAAGGCCATGAACCGTGATCCTGGTGGTTTTCTCCAGCCATTAGATGTTTCTTTGTGGAAGTGGGAGGAAATCATGAAGGACTTTTTACCAGTTTACCTCAATCATAGGGAGGCTATGATGCTATATGGGTAGTAGTAGATTGTTTTAAGAAATCGGACCAAATTATAGTTCTTATGGAGTCAAGATCAATATAGGTTTTTTCAATGTGGTATCTAGAGTAGGTGGTTAGAATTCATAGAATCCCAAGGATGATAACTTTTTATTGAGATCCATGTTTTAAATCTATGGGGTAGAGAGATCTCCATCATGCTTTTGGATATGCGCTATGCCTTTTCACTACATTTCATAAACAAACAAACCGTTTGGTTGAGCAGACCATCCAGATTATTGAATACAAGTTGTGCTATTGTGTCATGGATTTTAGAGGATTGTGGATGAGGTAACATCCCCCTATCGACTTTTCATACAACAATAGTTTTCACTCCACCACCAGTATGGAATAATTTAAACACTTCTTTTTCTTAACTTTTTATTCACCGTTGTGATGGACAAGAGTCAGAGAGTTAGTAATTCTCAGGCCAAAACATGTATAAAACAAGATATAGATTGTTCAGGTGATTCATGAGATGATGAAGGAATCACAAGATAATCAGAATCCTTATGCTGGTCATAGGAGGAGACCTCTGGTGTTTTTCTTTAATGGATCACATGTTTCTATTGTTGAATCCCCATCATGGGATGTGAAGGTTTGGTCTAGGGAGTTAGCTTAATCCCCAGTTTTTGGGCCTTTTGAGGTGTTGGCTTGTGTGTAGATGTGGAATATCGAGTTACGCTTCCCCCAATGATAATATAGATACATGATGTTTTTCTTATGTCACTACTCCTTCATTATCTTCATGATGACTTTAATGTCATCTATAAGGGTGATATCGATTTTGACGATGATGGACCCCTCAAAAAATGGCATGTTGAGATCCTAGAATTTAAAGAGAAGGTGTTGTGCATGAATTTTATCCCCTTAGTTTCTGTATTATGGCAGCATGGTGGTGTATAGTAGAGTTCCTAGGAAAATGAGTCATAGATATGTGATCAGTATCCTGACCTATATGATGATTATCCCTTATCTTGTAACACTTTTCGTTTTGCGGTTGTAAACATTTCCTGTTTATGAGATGTGTTTCTCTTGTTTCTTATTGTGTATTTCTCTCTTTTGAGAGGTATCTCCCTTCAGTGAGTGTTTAGGAGGTCGTTGTGGTTGCTACATGTTCTTTTCATTGTTCCATTGAGGAAACAATTGAGCTACTTTGGTGGAAAGAGCCTTGATAAGTTTCTTAAAGGGTTGTTGTTCAAACCCTTTTTTTCTGTTTTCTATAAGGGTTGGTTTTGGATTCTTGAGGATGAGAATATTTTGAGAGGTATTTTATGTAATGTAATAGATAACTCTAGTCCATTACTTTTCTGAAAAACTATTTTTGGGGTGTTCGAGGAGGTCAATGTGGCATATTTCAGCAATGCCAAAATTTCCAGTTTTGTGAACTGTGTTCCCAGAATGATAGCTCATTCCAACGACAATAATAGATCATTCCAATAGCAATGATAGATCATTACATCTAAAATGATTGTTAATTCCAATGAAAATGGTATCTCATTACAATAGAAATAGCAGTTCATTCCAAATAAAATCGTATCTCATTCCAATGACAATAGTAGCTCGTTCCAATGACAACTGTAGCCCGTTCCATCGACAATGGTAGATCATTCCAACTATAATGGTAGATCGTTCCAATAGAAACATTAGCTCATTCCAATGATAAATTTATCTCATTCCAATATAAATTGTAGATCGTTCCAATGGATAATCATGGAATGGAAACTTGTATAATGGCGACTTGTCCAATAACAACTCTTCCAGCAAAAACTCGTCCAACAACAACTCATAGAACAAAAACTCATCCAATGACGACTCATCCAATAATGTGGGGTATGCCATCTGATTTAAATGTTTATTATATTGAATATGGATATTACTAAACTCATTATATAGTTGGAAAAGGCTTTATGGGTTGTTCATCTACTAACCATGTTGAGCCCCTTATGTTTGGTAGGTTAGAATGTTTTCTTATAATACCTGGAATTATAGATTAGTGATAATTTTATTAATAAATGATTGAATATATGATTTCAACCCACGAGGTTAGATATTTATAGGATACAATGCTAAGGTTGTGGTTCCTTGAAACTATGGACTCAGTTACATTATATATAGAGGGCATGGATCTTGATTAGAATGCTAATGGAATGTGATGTATGATTGATAATGGTTAATTACTAGTTAATGAATTAATTAACGTAATATGAAACTAATAAAAATGGATAAGTAATTTAATGTAGTTATTTAAATGGTTGTGTTATTATAGGATATGTAGTCATTTTGGTGGCGATCATGAGTTCAAGAGACATTTTCTATAGTTGAGTCTAAGACTAGTTTTTCCCCATCATGTGGTTGTGGGCTATATTATATCATGTAATTTTTGTGTATCTATATTCTATTCCACCATGTCATTTTGGGTGACTGACACCCCTTGGATCTTGATCCCTAATGGTGTTTTCCCCAACATCCTAGCGGGTGGATGGATGACAGAATAACCCAGTTGGCCCTTCTCCCTTCCATTTGTAGTTACTAGTGATGGTATACTAAATGGTTAGTTTTCCCAATATATGTTGGTAAAGGGATGCAATGGATTGTGGTTATTTTACAAAAATTTATTCTTGATAATGTTTCCTATGGACTATAATAGGTATAACATGTATAGGTTGTGGGTTCTTGAGGATCCTTACTTAGCATATGATATGTAATGGCTTGATGTATAATACCCAATGAATGATACACGTTATGAGAGATGTTCTGGCTCTCAAGAATTAAATGGTTACTTTTGGTTGAGTGGATGGTGTGGAACTTCACCTAGGTGTCTGTAGGGAAGCCTTTGTGTTACATGAGGTGCATGTTGTGGTGCTCTCCCTGGTGTCCCCGTCATGACTTGTTAGAGAGAGATGATCGGGACATGCGACGTTGGAGAAAAGTAGTCAACAATTGGGAAAACGGTAGCAGAGTTCCCTTGATATTCATTATAATATTATATACTCTTGTATGAAATACTCGATGAGAGTAGCCATGGTAATGCTCGGAACTTAGTAAACTATTTATGTGATGAGTTAGTTTTACTTGTTGTTAACTATGATTTAGCATGCTTTATTTACATTTGTGAGAGAGGCTATGGGGAGGATCCTACTGAGTACACTGTTATACTCACCCTATGTTATATAAAAATTTTCAGGTCACTTGAAGAAGGTTTTAGATTGGGATTGTTTCTACTAACATGGGTTTTATAGGAGCTGTTCGGGTTTAGTGGTCAATGATATTTTACTTTCTTTGGGTAGTTATAGTTTTCAATTTCTGTTGTATTAGTTCATGAATGAAGTTACATATATGTACTTCGGATTCATTTTATATTGTAGTTTGAATAGGAGTTGGTTGGTTTTTATATTACCCCTCTCTTCCTCATATGTTCTTTTGGAGGGTAATTCCTCTCATTTGTGTATTTATTATACCCTCAGTGTTATTCTCCAACTCGGGGCCTATTGGAGGTGGGTCTCAGGGGTCATTATCTTTGTTCTCACATTGTAAGCCTAGGAGGGGTACACTTAGTGGGGAGGGGTCATGAAAAATGTCAACGTGTGTCAAATTTTTGTGTGGTTGATTCTTATATATACCAAATGAATATGGATCATTTTTATTTTGTTAGAAAAAATGCAAGATAATTTTCTCAGTTAAGGATATGTGATGTTCATTTTAAACAAAAGTGGGATTTTTATATTGAAGACACAAAATAAAAATGATGAGGCTATGAAATTGGATGTAAATAACATAGTAGTTGAGAATAAATATTCATATTTTTGGGATGAATGATCCTTGATTGATTTTATTATGACCATTTTAATCGTTATAGCCTCAAAGTCCAATTTCTTGTGTGAATGCGAAACATCATAAATGCTATTATCTCTACCACAATTTATATAGCATAACCCTCCATTATAATTATCCATGTTAAAAAGGTAAATAAAATATAGTCATAAAATAATAACACTTAGTATACCAACTGTGTATTTAAGGATAAATCCTTTAATAGATTAGAAACATAACAAGTAATCACTTAAATGTAATATTGACATACATTATGATACCATGTACTCTGCCCACTCATCTATAATCAAATTTACTTCTTCTTTTGAGTATGTATATTTTTGGAAATATTGGTAGTACTATGGAAATATATACAAAAACATGAATAAAAATATTTTAAATTAAATTATAATTACCTTTATAAATTACTTGTTTTAGGATAATATACTTGTGATGGTATATGATTGTTTTCATAAATTTGGGAACATAATTCTTAAAATTGTTGTCAATATTATCCTTCAGACGCTATAAAAACATTGATAAAAAATAAATTATTTGGAATTAGGATTTGATAGTGATATATTACTCTATATACCTTAATTTTTTTTCTATTTTAAGAAATACATTGGCTACTTATGTCTAGTCATGTACCTTGTTCCATGTTTTAGACTATATTTATATATCACCCTATCATAAGAAAATTATCATAAAACCAAACGGAAACATATAATTGGATGTTTAACAATGAAATGTTGATTATAGTGCATTAAAAATTTACAATAGTCATCATGTGTGGTCTACGTGATGGAAATCCAATCATTGGATCCAAAAAAACACTTGGGGAATCTAAATTGACTACGATGAGAATCTAGTTCTTTTTGAAAAAATAAGTAATGAAAAAATAAAATTATATTTTATATGACTATATTGTAGAAATTAACTCCTAAATAGTATGAATCAAGTAGATTTTTCCATCTGTGATTTTCATTTCAGATTCCTCACATAGTGAATCCTTTTAATTTTCAATCTCTATCAATTCAAAAGAATGTTTTTTCATAGAAATTATTGAGGGAATAATGAGTCCTAATTTTGATTCATAGGTGTTTCCCTTTATATAGTAGCAAAATATACACCTGTAAAAAATAATAATAGTTATTAACTGTAATGGAAATATAAGATCATTATTAGGGATGAATTATTAAAATTTACCTCATGTATATATTCAAAACTGTGACTCCAAAGTATCCAAACATGATAAACTCATTTGTACTCTATAGAGAAACCTCGTCTATAATTAAATCTCCAAATATTTCATAATAATATTTAATTTATGGAATATTTCAATTATTTAATTATAAGTCTTCATGAACTATTAATGTTGAATTATGTGTAAATAGAAATGGTAGGGTGAAGGCAATATTATAATGTCTTATTGACTTCCTAGTTGATTTAGTGGATTTTATTGGTCAAGTCATTATTTTCCACTTTGTTTTATCTAGCTATAATACCATACCTTGGTTTAGAAACTTTTTCATAAAATATTAATGGGTTTTAAATTGATATTTTTTTAACATCATACCTCATGTATCTTTATACGATTATATAGTCATGCAATGAATCTTTTAATTGCATTATTCACCATGGTGACATCCAGATCATCTATCTGAATTGGAAAATTGGTGAGAAGATAATGATAAACATCAATCCCCACTCTCACTTGATATTTTAGGAGTTTTTTTGGGTATCATATCTCTAGAGTTATTTTAAACAATAATATTAATATCAAGGTGATGTCCAGGTGTTGATATATATAAATCACATTAAACATTACATAGTAGAATTTTAGTAATATTAATTTAACATAAGTTGTTTGTTTTAAATTTAGGGGAAAGTGTAATGAAAATATTCATTACATAGGGTAAGAAAGATAACTGGGTGGAATGGTTTCCCCAAGGAAATTGGGGACCCTTATATCTTCATGTAATGATCATTTTTCAACTATATGTTCTCTTTGGTCCTTTTATATATATATTTCAGTAAAAACAAACTATGAAATAATATATTGTTAAGCATCTATATGTGCCTGGATGATTTTAATCAACTTATATGTATCTACTTATGTATTTTTATTCTCAAAATATGTTTTATGTGGCACTCTAAAATGTTCACCTCAAACACAACCATATTATTTTGTCCATGTCCAAGAAACTGAATGTAGTATTCCATTAGGTTTTTCCACCAATGATTCGTGTTTCAAAACTATATAAAAACCATATAAACCAAAATAGATATGTTTATTTAATAACATTGTAAATCATAACGAATTTATATTATTTCTTGTATACATAAGATTAACATACAATATTTGCGTTTTCACCAACTATTTCACCCTCTTTATTCACACGTGAATCCTTTTATAGAACATGATGTGTAATGGAAGTGGCCTAAAAATTTTATTCATCAATCTGTATAGAAATAGAGAAACCAATGTTGTTTTATATCACAAAAAAATTATAATGTATATTTTAAATACATAACTATTTTTTATCAAGTGAAGCATACCCTTTAAGGACCCGACCTTATAACATTACATAATATTGAATTAAATGAATAATTCACCTTGAGGATCTTTTCAGGTATTGATTTTTAATTAATTAGGCCAAAAGTATTACATAAAAACTTGAATATTACAAGTAGACACTACTACTCAGTATAATGATTTTTATAAAATAAAAACTCTTAAAAATAATCATGTCTAGTTCCAAAATTTTATAGCATGACTTTTCCTTGATCCCATCCATGACCCTATTCATCTTTAAGTCCTGTGGAAAACATTTCAAAAATTTGGATGAGCATAAAAAGCTCAGTAAGGGTTATAAAATAAAGATGGAAGACATTATCCCATCAATAAATACAAATAAATGAAACAATATTTTTCAAGCATAACATACCTTATGAAATCATAAGATCTATGAATAACACACACAAATCATAAATCATAAAGGTTACTTATGGAATCCATATCAAACATACATTGTAGATATCACAGCTACATATGGAGTTACACTTGGAATACCTTTCATAGTATATTAGTAAAATCTCTTAGGAGAAACATCACGTTTACCTCCTTCACGTTACCCAATGCATTAGATAGCTATCTCAAGCTCACCCGCCTTGAATTATCACATAAACACCCGTATAATTAAACAATGCCCAATAACCATAAAATAACTATAACACATAAAACAATTATAAAGGAAAGATAACATTTCCACTTTCCAATATATCAAATCAAGATATTGAAATAAAAAAATTGTTTATCAAATCATTTTAAAAACCATTTAAAAAGAGATTTTTGAATCAAAGTTTCCCATACCACATTGATGATTTTAAATTAATTATCATTTGAAAAAATTAACAACCATATAAATAATTCCTAAAATCCATTTTGAAAACATGGAAATTAATGAGAAATATTAATTAGAATAAATCTTTAATACATTTAAAACAATATTTTAGTTAATGTGTTTTTAAACAAAAAGAGAGACGCTTGAATAAAGATAATTGAGGTATATCATTTAATCAGAACATTATAATATCATTAGAATAAAGGGATTCATGATATAATATGTCAATGGATAGTATATACACCATATATGAGTGAATTGGTGCATAACAACAATTATATCTCAGTGGAAATGTAAATTGAGATGAAATCCCTTATAAAGATAGTATCCTTAAATTAAAGAAAATCAATCATATAATATTGTGTGAAAAAGATAAATACACCAAATATAAGTGTATATTATGTTTAAAACAATCATAGTTCATTCCCACATATTCATAGGATGACATATTCAAGAAGTACAAGTTGAACCCAAATAATTGAAATTTGGTTAGGAAGTTCCCTTGTAAAAATTCGACAGCCTAACGACGTCACTATAAAATTCAAAAAATGGGTTAATGAGATAAAAAAGGTATCTCATCACTTAGAAATAAAGTTTACATCAATAAGGATATAAGAGAACATATACCAACATAATAATATGTAAATTAATATACATAACAAAAATAAGTCTTTTAAAAAGAGGAGGGTGAAAGGTTCCCTTACCGATTTGGTAACTTACAAAACATATGCCATATGAGAGAAGGATCATACAATGAAGACTTAAATAATAATAAATGATATTATATTACACAAATAGTACAATATAGGTCATTAAATACACCACAAAAAAGGAATTAGTGGAAAAATAATATCATGAGTCTCACATGAATAAAAAGTGAGATGAAAGCCTTTACTATGTTGTAATCAACTGAGTCGTATGACCAAAAGTTAATAACCACAAAATGATCATAGAATACCATTAATATAATGATAATAATGGTAATATATATCAAATATAAGTACACAATACATGTAGAGACCCGAAGCTTATCGTACATGGACATTACATTACATTTGCGGAATACTTAGTACATAACAAAAACACACACACAAGGATCGTAATAGTTTAGTGTCTTTGGAAACTCGGAACGTAATCTTATAATCGTGGTGAAAGATCTTCAATATCTCCCATAAAGATCTTCCCCTTTTTTTTATACCTAAAACCTTTCTTTATATCCTGGGGAAAAGAAAACATAAAAGGGTGAGCTCAAATGCTCAGTAAGGGTAAACAAAAGAAATATCAATCACATCATATACATAAGAACATAGCTTTTGGAAATCTTAACCTGTAAAAGAGATCATAATATCTTATCATGGGATAAATCATAGAAGTGAAAATGAGATCCCCATAATCATAACATAAAACTTGAAACTTTGTGGCATGCACACATAATCATGGAAAATCATTTCTTGTTAGTCATGACTCATTGCCAAGACTATCTTAGTGGACAAAGTCCCTTTCTGAACCGAGTTCACTCCTCGTTTCAGTCCTGTATCACTGAACTGAAATAACCTTCCGTTCCAGCCATGTCTATCTCATGAGATAAAAAATCTTTACTCAATGCATGGGATGGAGATATAGGTCCCACCCATCTTATAATGAATCCTTTCTTATGTGTGCCACATAATCATAAATCATACATCATCGCATAACCCATGTAATAAAAATGGGATTCTTAAACAACATGACATCATAAAACAATTCATATAAGATAAAGGAATTCATAAAAATGTTTCCATCAAAACATAATCAAATCCATGTAATAATAGGGATAAAAACATAACCCTTTTATTTTCTTAGATGGAAAATAATTTTGATAAAACACTTGAATTGAATTCTTGAAGAAAATATCCTTTCTTCTTCAAAATCAATTTCTTTTCACAAAACATCATGCAATTTTAAAAGAAAGATATTTTATTGAAAATAGTCATGAAATCTTTTAGAGGAAGCTTCATGAAAATAAGGCTTTATAAAACAGTAGAAATCCGTTCGTGCCGTATAAGTTAAAAAAAACATTCTTCGTACTTTTGTCGGAAAAGTCAAAAAGTACCTCGTATGAAAAACGACAAAAGATTCCTTTCATACGTATTACTAAAAACTCACCGAAGGGTAAAATGGATTTAAACCATTTTAGGTGGATGGAAATAATATTACATATTGAGTAAACATGGATGTGGATGATAAAATACACCCCAGTAAATACTTACGAATAAACAATCTCGGATAAAAATGAGATTGTGATATTTCCCTTACCTTAGGTCCAATTTGCTTCGTATGTGTCCGAACCTCCTGTATAATGATTTAAATAATGTCATTGACTTATTAAAGAATCATATTAATTGTTATGATATCATATATGGTTCACTTATGACATTATATTACCCGTTCTTTTGTAAATTCCATGTTAAAGAAGCGTTTTGGGTAAAATCGTTTCATTTATCGTAAGTGTTTTGACTTGTTGTTCTTGACATCATTATTACTTATATCATGATTTACTTACTTCCAGAATATAAAATATGATTTATATATCATATATATTCAGTATATATATATATATATAATAGATAGATAAATAAAATGAAAAACACCGTTCATGGAGACGGTAGTCCGTACGTACGCATGAACGCTGTTTTTCTTTCCTTATTGTCTTGAAATGGAAGTAAGTAGATGACATACATATGTATATATATATACATAAATCCAGTAGCTTTATAGTGTCATATATTTCATTATTATTTCTTATATATACATTATAATCATTCTTAAATGGTTAACATGGAGAATGAATCTCATCGCGTCGTGGAGACGGTAGTCCGTACGTACGCACGAGCGATGATATCATTTCTATAAATATTGAATTGAATTTAGTGGATTATACAATATATCAGAATCAATATGATGTTGTAATAAATATGTATAGTTATTCTTTACACCATTATACCCATCCATGTAAGGTGGTGGTGGAAAATAGATTACACCACGGCGTGGAGACGGTATTCCGTACGTACGCACACGCGATGATTTCTTTTTCCGTAGGATGGATAGATGGTGAAATAGGGTTGTTTCATACTTATAATAACATATCAGTATATGAGTGATACTGATGTTATTACTTCATAATGAAACAACCTAAGAAGAAGAAGTGGAAGAAGAAATAAAGATGAAAGAATTGGTAACGGTAATTACCTCTTCTTCGAAGTGCCTCTTTGAGACCTCCTCTTAGGGCACTAGAATTGGTCTTTGAGGAAGACCAGAACCTCTAGGATGTTTCTAGGGAAGTGGAGAAGGAATTTTGGCAGGGTTTGGCCGAGCTTGAGTGCTCAAATTGGTGTGAGGAGGAGGGGGAGGAGGTGTCCTTTTATAGGGGAGGAGAGGGGCACCTTAGGAATATCTCAAAATATTATTTTATATTAAAGTCAAAATCGGTTTATAATGGTTCCAAAGGGTCTTATTTCGATGCTAAAGTGGGGATGGGTCGAAATCCTATCAACCAATAGAATTTAGACAAGTTTAGGATATTATTTTAACCTTATCAATTAGATTTAACTCTAAGTTAAATAATTTAACTTTTACCATGTCTTTTTGTTTTCTTTCACTATATGGTTAATACACTTACTATAAAATGACAAACGTACCCCAAATTGTTTATTATTAATATATATATCCTTATCTAAGTCATTTGGCCGAACCTTAGATTTTTAGGAATACAATAACAATTAATAATATAATATTTGATTTAAAAAATTATTTTGTGTCAATTTTGACACTATTTGATATATGATTTTTGTGAAAGTCATAACAGAATTAAATGTTCGAACCAAGTTTATTAAATAAACATTAATATATCATATTAACCTTGAAAATTAGTGTAATTCATAAAAAATCTCAAATTACATTTATTTTGGTGTTTATAACATCAATTATGTCAATATTTCATTAATAAGATAATTACTGCATCATCATTGTGTCATAAATAAATTAAATTATTTTATGTATAAAAATTACAAATAAAATACCATCATGTAAGAAATCTTTTTAGCTTTTTAATTAATATTTACAATCGAATTTATCTTATGTATAACCCCATATGAAAAATGATTTACTTATTAAACATTGATTTTAACTATTTTAACCTTTCTTTAAATAAATTAATAATAAATGTCCTAATCTAATCCAAGTGGGCCTAAATGGTCATATTTTATTCCTAAGTTTGTTTTTGGTCGATTTACACTTGTCCAATAGAATTAGGACATGTGTTAGGGTAATATTAATATCATATTTACCCTTAGTTACCCTATTTACTATTAACCGCGGTAAAAAAAGTAAAAAGTTACTATTCATCAAAAATTATTTTCATCTCATTGAACCACATTTTAATCCTTGATATTAACCGTGTCTCTCGGATTTTCGAAATTCCATTCACAAAAGCGGTAAAATTAAGTTTTATGAAAAATTCAGTTTTTTTTAACTACCACTTAGTAGTTTCACTATTCATCAAAAAATGAAGGTTTTCAGAAAAATGCCAAAATTTCATCCTAAGCTATATTTCATATTCCAAATTCAAAAATGAAGTCTATTTTACCAAATTCATAACATAGAAGTTGCATTAATTAATTTTATAATTAAATCCCGCTGTTAAAACAAATAGCGTGTTTTTAAGAAACAATATCTATCAAAAGATTGACACTTGTTTATGTCTGGTTTAAATGTGCAATTACATCCAATGACCAAAATTGTATTAAATTGTAAAAATTTATTCTAAATATACTTTAAAACCACTCAAATTAATGATTTATCACTATTAATTATTTCGATTAAAAAAATTGTTTTTAATTATAATTTAGTAATTTTCACTATTCATCAGAATATGAAAGTTATCTGAAAAGTACAAAAATTTCACCTTAGACAAAATTCGATACTCTGAATCCATAAATGAAGTCCATTTTTAAATATAAAATTTACAAAATTTCAAAAAGTGGTTATTACTATTCACAACAGCTAGTTTTAATAATATCTTAATAGCATATCGTTGTTTAGCGAAACTTGGTGTTGCGTACAACACACGCTATCGAGGAAGGTCGCGATTGCGTGTAATGCAAGGCAAGTCAAGGATGTGTGTTTTGCAAGCTCCTTTTGGTGTAGCGTACAACACAAGACATTAATAAAATTAAAAAGAATATTTTTTATAAAATCTTGGGCTGTTACATTCTACCCCCCTTAAAATGAATTTCGCCCTCGAAATTCATCGGGGTTATAAATGGTTTACTATTTGAAAGTTTCTTTAATAGAAACCCACATCGTAAAAAGGAATATAAAACCAGTCTTTAAAAACAAAAGTATGAAACGTAACGGTTACCCAAATAAACTAATCACTGGGTTTCCACATAGGTGGAAATATGGATATGGAAGAGAAATCTAACCATCATGTTCTGATGGAGAGTGGTAGAGAACATGGCTATGGAAAAGCCAGTAATCACAAATCCATAAATTTGTGACGATCTAAGGTACCATCTGATTCATCAGGTATAAGAGAACTAGGACAACATTTTTGGTTTTCAAGATCATTTCCCTAAAGTTAAAGAATTTGAATTAGAATAAATACTTACTTTATTTTGGTACAATCTCACTGTTGTTCGTGCCTTTAACAATTTCCACTTCATCTCTTAAATAAATGAAGTTGAATTTGTTATTCGTGAAGTGTTAGCAGATCATGTGATAGAATGACGGGTCATTCCATCTGTCTCAAACAAAAGGTTAGCAAAAATTATATACATAAGTCGATCTATAGTGAGATTAATCACATATGGTTCCTAAAATGGGCTTATACTTCATATATCATACTGCTCAATATAATAAAACTAGTTTCTACTAAACAGGGACTTCTTGTAGGCTAGTGGTAGGCGATAAAGGCCAGTCGCACTTCGGTTGTGGGTTCGATTCCTACAGCCTTGTCCGAAGCGATGGGCTGTCGCCCGTCCTGCAGGTTGTCCTTTTTCTAAAACTATGTTACTATAACATCCCATCAATAATATCGAAAATCTTCTATCCTTAAATAATACTAACTTATGTCCAACATAATCCAGTCTAATCTTTAGGCTTATACATAATACTGTAGTCCACTCTCATAATATAGTGACATCGATTACCAGAGATTTAATACTGTCGTTGATCCCCACATATCATAAGATATGTCTTGTTGGTCACATTCCAAACATTCAAAGTCCTTAATCGTGTATTCTCTTTAATACCTTAGTGAAAACATGAGTGCAGTTAAAAGTTAACACTTTCCACATACCAAAATCCTCAAAATTCTATATACTCAAACAATGATATCACTTAGTCCTTATATCAATCATGAGCTCATGAATACTATTAAACATTTCATTTTCTCGTCTTCATTATGCGCATATCATCTTATTTCCAAAAAATATCTCAATCACTTTGAATACCACATCAATAAATATTGCAATACTCAATGATACAACATTATTTTGGAATCCCATTACATAAACACTTAATCATTCCACCACATCGTTGTCATATTCAACATTGCCAATAGTGATCGCATGTGATTTCCCTTTGTCCTTTGCCTTCAGTGGTTGCTCATGTTGATCATCACTAACCCTTAGATTAGGGCAATTATTAGCATAATGCCCCATTTCCTTGCACTTGAAGCATTGAAGTGTTGGCGGTGCGTTCTCTGCAGTGTTTGCTTTATCATTAGAAACCCTTTTTCCATTACTTCGACACTCAGCTGCTCGATGACCTTCTTTTCCACACTTAAAACATTTTCTAGTCCCTTTTAGACAATCTCCACCATGCTTCTTTCCACACTTTGTGCATAAGGAAACATTCATCTTCTTTTCACCATTATTCTGAGATTTCTCCTTGAACTCCATCGTTCGTTTCTTGTCAAAACCATGAGATGGATATGTAACACCAACTTCCATTTCTACCTTGATAGCACAACGCACAATTTCTTCATAGCTACTGAAGTCTCTTATAGCTAATGCCCTTCGAAGACTTGGTTTTAATCCACTGAAAAATCGATCAACTTTACTTTCAGGTTGGATGATAATTCCAGAAGCATACCTTGCAAGTCTTGTAAAATTTGCTTCATAGGTACCAACAGATTCATCGTCCCTTTGCTTCAGTTCAAGAAACTCTTTCTCCATCTTTGTTCGAAGAATACGAGGGAAGTACTTATTGAAAAATTAGTTCTTGAACTCGTCCCATTCCATAGACTCAATTTCATCCCTTTGCCTTGTATTCTTAATAAGATTCCACCATTGATCAGCATCTCCTTCCAAACGATACACTGCTAGGATGAATTTATCATGTTCAGAACATTGAAGAACTGAAAATATCTTTTCAGTAGTACTAATCCATTGTTCAGCAACTAATGGATCAGTAGACCCACTGAAAGAAGGTGGACGCTGCCTCATGAAGGATTCAACAGAATGTTGCTCCTTCCTTTTCTCGTTTGGAAGTCCTGCATGATTCATAGCTTGAGAAAGTTGTGTGAGCATGGCTACAAGATTTTTCATTCCAGCCCCTATATCGTTTGGTTGCTCAGGGGTACAATCATTGCATTGCCCATCACATTCCTCATTAACACGGTTCCTTCAGGTTCCAGCCATCGTCTAAAACCCCAAAAGAATTGTGTGAGAGGCAAAAATCATGCTAGGGAAAAAAACATAATAAAGGGTTAGTATCCTCAATATCTAGCATCTTAGGTTAAATTCGAAGATCGTTAGCGCAATTCTAGGACTATAACCTATACGTATACTTAACCTTAGAGACATCCCTAGACATACCTTAGAAATATCCCTAGGGATCTCACTAAAGTTCTCGCATCCTAGTTTCCAAAGGTATACTAAACCTTTCCTCTGATACCAACTGTAGAGACCCGAAGCTTATCGTACATGGACATTACATTACATTTGCGGAATACTTAGTACATAACAAAAACACACACAAACAAGGATCGTAATAGTATAGTGTCTTTGGAAACTCGGAACGTAATCTTCTAATCATGGTGAAAGATCTTCAATATCTCCCATAAAGATCTTCCCCTTTTTTTTATACCTAAAACCTTTCTTTATATCCTGGGGAAAAGAAAACATAAAAGGGTGAGCTCAAATGCTCAGTAAGGGTAAACAAAAGAAATATCAATCACATCATATACATAAGAACATATCTTTTGGAAATCTTAACCTGCAAAAGAGATCATAATATCTTATCATGGGATAAATCATAGAAGTGAAAATGAGATCCCCATAATCATAACATAAAACTTGAAACTTTGTGGCATGCACACATAATCATGGAAAATCATTTCTTGTTAGTCATGACTCATTGCCAAGACTATCTTAGTGGACAAAGTCCCTTTCTGAACCGAGTTCACTCCTCGTTTCAGTCTTGTATCACTGAACCGAAATAACCTTCCGTTCCAGCCATGTCTATCTCATGAGATATAAAATCTTTACCCAATGCATTGGATGGAGATATAGGTCCCACCCATCTTATAATGAATCCTTTCTTATGTGTGCCACATAATCATATATCATACATCATCGCATAACCCATGTAATAAAAATGGGTTTCTTAAACAACATGACATCATAAAACAATTCATATAAGATAAAGGAATTCATAAAAATGTTTCCATCAAAACATAATCAAATCCATGTAATAATAGGGATAAAAACAGAACCCTTTTATTATCTTAGATGGAAAATAATTTTGATAAAATACTTGAATTGAATTCTTGAGGAAAATATCCTTTCTTCTTCAAAATCAATTTCTTTTCACAAAACATCATGCAATTTTAAAAGAAAGAGATTTTATTGAAAATAGTCAAGAAATATTTTAGAGGAAGCTTCATGAATATAAGGCTTTATAAAACAGTAGAAATCCGTTCGTGCCGTATAAGTTAAAAAAAACATTCTTCGTACTTTTGTCGGAAAAGTCAAAAAGTACCTCGTACGAAAAACGACAAAAGATTCCTTTCATACGTATTACTAAAAACTCACCAAAGGGTAAAATGGATTTAAACAATTTTAGGTGGATGGAAATAATATTACATATTGAGTAAACATGGATGTGGATGATAAAATCCACCCCAGTAAATACTTACGAATAAACAATCTTGGATAAAAATGAGATTGTGATATTTCCCTTACCTTAGGTCCAATTTGCTTCGTATGTGTCCGAACCTCCTGTATAATGATTTAAATAATGTCATTGACTTATTAAAGAATCATATTCATTGTTATGATATCATATATGGTTCACTTATGACATTATATTACCCGTTCTTTTGTAAATGCCATGTTAAAGAAGCGTTTTGGGTAAAATCGTTTCATTTATCGTAGGTGTTTTGAATTGTTGTTCTTGACATCATTATTACTTATATCATGATTTATTTACTTCCAGAATATAAAATATGATTTATATATCATATATATTCAGTACATATATATATAATAGATAGATAAATAAAATGAAAAACACTGTTCATGGAGACGGTAGTCCGTACGTACGCATGAACGCTGTTTTTCTTTCCTTATTGTCTTGAAATGGAAGTAAGTAGATGACATACATATATATATATATATATATACATAAATCCAGTAGCTTTATAATGTCATATATTTCATTATTATTTCTTATATATACATTATAATCATTCTTAAATGGTTAACATGGAGAATGAATCTCATCGCGTCGTGGAGACGGTAGTCCGTACGTACGCACGAGCGATGATATCATTTCTATAAATATTGAATTGAATTGGAGTGGATTATACAATATATCAGAATCAATATGATGTTGTAATAACTATGTATAGTTATTCTTTACACCATTATACCCATCCATGTAAGGTGGTGGTGGAAAATAGATTACACCATGGCGTGGAGACGGTATTCCGTACGTACGCACGCGCGGTGATTTCTTTTTCCGTAGGATGGATAGATGGTGAAATAGGGTTGTTTCATACTTATAATAACATATCAGTATATGAGTGATACTGATGTTATTACTTCGTAATGAAACAACCTAAGAAGAAGAAGTGGAAGAAGAAATAAAGATGAAAGAATTGGTAACGGTAATTACCTCTTCTTTGAAGTGCCTCATTGAGACCTCCTCTTAGGGCACTAGAATTGGTCTTTGAGGAAGACCAGAACCTCTAGGATGTTGCTAGGGAAGTGGAGAAGGAATTTTGGCAGGGGTTGGCCGAGCTTGAGTGCTCAAATTGGTGTGAGGAGGAGGGGGAGGAGGTGTCCTTTTATAGGGGAGGAGAGGGGCACCTTAGGAATATCTCAAAATATTATTTTATATTAAATTCAAAATCGGTTTATAATGGTTCCAAAGGGTCTTATTTCGAAGCTAAAGTGGGTATGGGTCGAAATCCTATCAAACAATATAATTTAGACAAGTTTAGGATATTATTTTAACCTTATCAATTAGATTT
Source organism: Viscum album (assembly GCA_963277665.1). Taxonomy (NCBI): domain Eukaryota; kingdom Viridiplantae; phylum Streptophyta; class Magnoliopsida; order Santalales; family Viscaceae; genus Viscum; species Viscum album. Next base: position 1,440,897,345 of record OY728157.1, read on the forward strand.
AACTCTAAGTTAAATAATTTAACTTTTACCATGTCTTTTTGTTTTCTTTCACTATATGGTTAATACACATACCATAACATGCCAAACGAACCCCAAATTGTTTATTATTAATATATATATCTTTATCTAAGTCATTTGGCCGAACCTTAGATTTTTAGGAAGACAATAACAATTAATAATATAATATTTGATTTAAACAATTATTTTGTGTCAATTTTGACACTATTTGATATATGATTTTTGTGAAAGTCATAACAGAATTAAATGTTCTAAAAAAGATTATTAAATCAACATTAATATATCATATTAACCTAGAAAATTAGATTAATTCATAAAAAATCTCAAATTACATTTATTTTGGTGTTTATAACATCAATTATGTCAATATTTCATTAATAAGATAATTACTGCATCATCGTTGTGTCATAAATAAATTAAATTATTTTATGTCTAAAAATTACAAATAAAATACCATAATGTAGGAAATCTTTTTAGCTTTCTAATGAATATTTAAAATCGAATTTATCTTATGTATAACTCCATATGAAAAATGATTTACTTATTAAACTTTGATTTTAACTATTTTAACCTTTCTTTAAATAAATTAATAATAAATGTCCTAATCTAATCCAAGTGGGCCTAAATGGTCATATTTTATTCCTAAGTTTGTTTTTGGTCGATTTACACTTGTCCAATAGAATTAGGACATGTGTTAGGGTAATATTAATATCATATTTACCCTTAGTTACCCTATTTACTATTAACCGCGGTAAAAAAAGTAAAAAGTTACTATTCACCAAAAATTATTTTCATCTCATTGAACCACATTTTAGTCCTTGATATTAACCGTGTCTCTCGGATTTTTGAAATTCCATTCACAAAAGCGGTAAAATTATGTTTTATGAAAAATTCAGTTTTTTTTAACTACCACTTAGTAGTTTCACTATTTATCAAAAAATAAAGGTTTTCAGAAAAATGCCAAAATTTCATCCTAAGCTATATTTCATATTCCGAATTCAAAAATGAAGTCTATTTTACCAAATTCATAACATAGAAGTTGCATTAATTAATTTTATAATTAAATCCCGCTGTTAAAACAAATAGCGTGTTTTTAAGAAACAATATCTATCAAAAGATTGACACTTGTTTATGTCTGGTTTAAATGTGCAATTACATCCAATGACCAACATTGTATTAAATTGTAAAAATATATTCTAAATATACTTTAAAACCACTCAAATTAATGATTTATCACTATTAATTATTTCGATTAAAAAATTGTTTTTAATTATAATTTAGTAATTTTCACTATTCATCAGAATATGAAAGTTATCCGAAAAGTACAAAAATTTCACCTTAGACTAAATTTGATACTCAGAATCCATAAATGAAGTCCATTTTGAAAAATAAAATTTACAAAATTTCAAAAAGTGGTTATTACTATTCACAACAGCTAGTTTTAATAATATCTTAATAGCATATCGTTGTTTAGCGAAACTTGGTGTTGCGTACAACACACGCTATCGAGGAAGGTCGCGATTGCGTGTAATGCAAGGCAAGTCAAGGATGTGTGTTGTGCAAGCTCCTTTTGGTGTAGCGTACAACACAAGACATTAATAAAATTAAAAAGAATATTTTTTATAAAATCTTGGGCTGTTACAATACACCACATGAAATGAATAAGTGGCGAACAATGGAAATCTCACAGAATTAAAAGTGATATAAGAAAATCCCTTACCTCTTGTCCGACATAACTTGTTTGTTCCTTGTTCATCATGAATAATAAAATAAAGTTAATTTATACTTTCTTAAAAACATTTTTCAAGTTTATTATCCTTTTTATATCACTTATTACCATGTTATAAGCATTATGTAATCTTTTATGTTAATAATGGTCGTTTGGTCGATATTTGGTACTTGAGTAAAAAATGAACACCTTATATCTACAAGATGTCCATGTGGTGGTGAGACCATTTTCTAAAGAATGATATTAATTATTTAGATATCATATATATCATATATATCCATTATATATGTGTACTTATACAATTAAATAACATTTGGAGATAAGAAATGAAATGCACCGTTCATGGAGACGGTATGCTGTACATATGCATGAACGCTACTTTCATTTCTATTTCATATTGTAATAGAATGGAAAATTAATGATAAATAATTATATTATAATCACATTATAATATCATATGTAATATCATTAAATCAATCCTTCCCACATATGGCATTAATGAGTCATATCACTTTGAGGGGGCGGTAGTCCGCACTTCCTCAAATGAAATTATTGCGTTCAACAATAATGGAAACCATAAAGGCATGATATAAAATGAAAATACAGTGTCATAAAGAAAACATAAACATAATATATATAATATATAAATATAGTTCCCTCATAATGGACACCATGAGAGGTGGTGGGAGGTAATTGAACAATCATCGTTTCGCGAGTAGTTTGTTTTCCATCCACAGAAACATTATGTTTTTCACCCATTAGATAGAGGTGTGTGTAAGTGTAGTTCTAATAATTCTCATAATAATATCCTAGGATAATTAGTATACTGGTGTTGTTATAAAATAAATAAATAAAAAGAGTATAGGGGTTGGAGAAGTAAAATAATAGAAAATAAGTTAAGCGAAACTGTTACCTTTAATTTGGGTAACTTCCTTTGGTTTGAACCAAAAGGACTTCTTAAAGTGACTTATGCTAAAGTAAGGATTCTAGGAGGAGTATATAGATGTAGGTAGCTTAATTTGGCAGAGTCTTGATGATCCTAAATGACTGAGAGGTGTGAGTAATTGGTTAGAAGCCGTATCCTTTTATAAGGTGGGGAGGGGATCTTTAGGAATGTGTGATAATATTATTTTATTATATTATGATATTCGGTTTCTAAAGGTCCATAAATCATTCCAGTATAATATAAGATGACTCATGGTTGAAATAAAATCATCCAATAATAATTGGACATGTTTTTGGATTTTATTTTTATATTTAAAATCTTATTTATTTAAATCATTTATTAAAGAGGTATATATTGCATCATTATTGTGTCATAAATAATTTAATTTATTTGATGTCTAAAAATTAAAAAAAATACCATTATTTAGTAAATTTTTTTATATTTCCAATTAATATTTATAGTGTAAAATATAATTTACATAACCCATTTAAAAAATAATTTACTAAAAGATATTTGGTTTTTTCTTTTTTTCCTTTACTTTATGTTAATTAATCTAAAGTGTCTTTATCACTCCCTTGTGGCTCAATGGTGTCTCAAAATAGACCCAAAGCTGCACATGGTCATAAATTACTAAACAAATGAGGTTAGGACAAGTGTTAAGGTAATTTTGTATTATTATAATATTATGTTTACTTTGAATTACACTATTTACCTTTAACCACGTTTAAAGAAGTCGAAAGTTACTATTCACCAAAAAGTATTTTCATCTTAATGAACCAAATTTTACTTACTAATAACAACCATGTGAGTCATATTTTCAAAATTCAATTCACAGAAGTGGTAAAATTTCATTTAAATGAAATTTTCAATTTTTTTAACTATTACTAAGTGGTTTCACTATTCATCAAATATTGAAAATTTTCATAAAAATACAAAAAATTCAGCTTAAGATATATTTGATATTCCAAATTCAAAAATTATGTATATTTTTATAAATTCAAAACATATAAGTGGAATTAATTAATTTAAAATTAATTCTTGATGTTAAAACAAATAACATGTTTTTAAGAAAAAGTAACTGTCAAAGGATTGACACTTGTTTATGTCCACTTTCATAGTGAAATTAATTACAATGACCAATATTAGATTAAATGGTAAACATATATTCTAATTACACTTTAAAAAAAATTATAAAGATAATATAACTATATAAATATATTAGATTAAAACACAGTTTTGAATTAAAATACAATATTTTTCAATATTCATTAAAAATGAACTTTATCGGAAAAATTCCAAAAAATTTACATAAAGTAAATTTTGATGTCCCCATTATAAATAAGGATTTTATTTGGTAAAATATAATGTATTAAAGTGACAAAAACTATATTTAAAAAGGTTTAACCATTAAAAGGTGATAAATCAACATTTTACTAAATATTTGAGTATTCAGGCATAAAATTAGATTCATTCATATTTTCAACCTATAACATTTATCGGATAAATGTAAATACATTTATAAAACATGTATAATAATATTGTAGTCTTTTTTCATTCCATCCAATTCAACAGATATAATTTAACTTCCATTTAAAATAATAATTTTATATTATTAGTGCCAACATAAGATTTCAAAGAAACCCGTTGTTGCGTATCAGTTACTCCATCGAATATAGCATGCCCTTTAATATAAAATTAACATTTAATTCAAAAATATTAATAAATATGAAAAGTGTCTTATTTATTATTTATTTGGGATGTTACATCCTTCCCCACTTTTGGGAATTACGTCCTCGCAATTTTAAAACTAGGCTTCGAAACTTCTTTATAAGTCCCACATCAGAAAAGAGTCAGTAAAACTAACACTTTAAAAGAACGAAAGAAAATTACAATGGTCACCCTAGATAAGACGTTCTAGGATTCCATATAGGAAAACATGGATATGGAAGAGATAAAAAATGGTCAAGTTCTGATGGAGAGTGATGGAAAACATGATTAGGAGAAAGTTAATGACCAGAAAATGACAAACTTATGATGTGTTAAACGGTATTTGATTAACCAGTATGAAATCTAAACCAATAATGTTTTTGTTTTACATTCCTTTTCATAATATTGAGGAATTCATTTACTGCATAGAATAATAACATAAGGAAATATACTTACCTTCAAGTAGAGTTTTATCCTTGAATTAGTTTCTACCAAAAACTAATATTTTCTCCAAAAAAAAGAGCATTCAAAAAGACATGGTCACATAAAAATCAGAAGAATCATCTTATTGAGAATCAAATAATCCAAAAAAGAAGAACTATATATTTCCCTTGCCTTTAGACATCAACTAAAACCCAGAATGGTTAGTGCAAGATCAGATAATACCCAAAAAGGATAATCTTTTACAAAAACAAAAACTACTCCTAAACTCCAAAATTTGTAAAACAAACCCCAAAGATTAACCAAGACCATTCAATAAACAACATTCCATAAAATTCATCAAAAGTAATCCTAACTATGATTGAAACCCAAATCACATAAGTATTTAATTACATAGTCTTCCATGATAAATCATAACATTTATCAACAAATAACATCAGTTAATCATAAAATATCATATTGAAAAGTAATTAAGCTAATCACATATTCTCCATGATTGGTTAATCAGTTTTATAAATAACCCAAATCATCATATGTCCACAATAAAAACATAGATTCTTCCAAACTATAATTTCAACCATTATTCCAGAATTGAAATCCCATAGTATTCTATCTTCCTTAGGCATATAGTGTTTCCTCAAAAGAGAGAATGTATTCCACAACAACCTTTTTCACTTAATAACTAAATCATTTTTCTATACTAATTATATCCATTTGATAAGACATAAGTTCCAAAATTCAACTTATTCTTGTTCCATAAAAACATTTTACTAAAATAATAAGTCATACTAACAAGGGACTTCAAGTAGGCTAGTGGTAGGCGATGCGCCCTTGTCTCCCTTTGCTTGTCGTTTTGATTCCTGCAGCCTTACCAGATGTGTCGGGTTGTCACACATCCTACAGGTTGTCATTTTTATAAAACTCAAAAATAACCCTAACTTGATTTAACCTCAATGGTTTCATTATACCTCTAATTTTCATCCAAATTAATTATGATCATAACATCTTAATTATTGAAGTCTTATTTCACCACCATATGATAAAATAAAATGATCCCCAAAATGAAGAACATCATACCTTGATCATGGTGTCTATTTGGATTCATTATCATCTTGTTGACAATGGTAGAAGGTCCATGCATTCCAAAAATTATTTATAGATCCATCAAAATCATTTTCCTCCTCAAGCCACGTACACCTTGTACAACATGGGTCATATGGGTGTTCACAAAAAAATAGTTTTGGAAAATAATCTTATATGACATATAATGTCAAAACATTTAATAAAACATGATTTCTATAATATAGTAGAACTGAATTTGATTTGAAACATTCAATTAATGGTCCTTTTAAAATACCATAGGTATGTGTTAAGAGACTATAATGTAAAATAAAATATAAATAGGTTACACAAGGGTCTCCTTCTTCATCACCTTTTTTAAAATCATTATATGCTTCAAAAACTTGTGATAATGTAAAATATTTGAAAATTCCTTGATAATATTTACCTTTCATAAAAATATGAGAATATTGTGAAAATAGGATTTATCTCAATACAACCCATGATCCATGATGATAACAAGGTATAGTGGAGGTGTTTTATATCTCAAACAACTTCTTCCAGTGAGTTGTATGATAGAAAAATTTTCACAATAATCCAAACATGACTTTGCAATAATTATTGCTAGCATGTTATCAGGAAGAGATAGTAAAGGGGGTGGCCTCTGATCAGCGGTCTTCTCCCCTTCGCCACTTGTAGGGTTTTCATCCGTAGTTATCTCCTCCCCCCAGTGTGGCTTGGTGGATCGGTGCTAGTGCCTTTTGGATCCGCGGCGTGCAGGGTGGCCCTCGGGACCTCATCTCGGACTCTCAGTGCATGGAGACGCCTTTAACGTGTCGTGGTGCGGGTCAGACTGTCTCCGGCCATCCGGCTTGGTGATGGACCGTTTCATCGATGGTCACCTCCAATGCTGCTATGGGCTATTCTCTGTCCCAATGTGATCCTCGATCCGGTTTTTAATACTCTCCAGTCCTCAGTTTCTTCATATCTGATGAGTTTTAGGTTCAGTGATGATCCAACGTGTTGCTAGGAGTCAGTTTCGTCCTACATGGCTCAGATCTGGTGTGTTTCAGAGTTCAGGCGTCGGCTCTGGTAAGAGGTTTAGTATTGTCATGGTTTGCGGCGGATCTGATCTGGTGCGTCTCGGTTCTTCTCAGTTTCGGATGGATGGCTTGACTTTTCCTTCAGCATGGCTCATGGGTTGAAGTTTTTTAGTCCTTGATCGGATATGGTATTTTGTAGTTTGAAGTTCTGGTGGTTCTTTTACATGTTTTGTATGTTATCTGTGTGAATGGTGTTCTTGTGGTGTTTCCATTTTAGGAGTACCCTCCTTGTTGGTGCTTTCATTTCCTGTGGTTAGACCAGTTTGGAATCTGATGAGGGTTCTTCTGAAGTTTGAGATGACCGGATTCATGCTCAGAGAGGTGCTTCGAGATCTGATTAGCTCAGACCCCCTCAATAGAGACATCTCATAAATGTGCTTTTGAGTCTTCCAGTCCTAGGGGATGATGACTCTGATTCACATTCATGGTTTGTTTTCATTTCCGGGTTGCTACGTGTGGTGTCGGAGGTGCCCATGGATCGGTGAGATTCTGTGGCATTGATTCCAGCATTTTGTTTCTCATTTCACTTTTGAAGATGGTTTATCTTCAATGGTTCTTTATGTGGTTCATTGTATTGGAGATGTAATCGAGACTGATCTCATGTAGTAAGTCCCATAGGAGGTTTCCGAGTTGTCTTTCATCGTTGTGGCGCTATACATATTTGTTGAGAGGGTATGGCGTTAGCCGTCGGATCTAGCCTGTGATTTGACACCGAACATTGGCTTGTTGTACAACCATGCAATGATGGAGGGTTTGTTCACGGTCAAATGCTAGGGAGGGATAACTCCATGTTGTTGGGTTTGGGTCGTGATTTTCTTATGTCCTTGAATTCTATTTGGGTTCTCCCTTTATCCTTTAAAAGGTATTTTCTGATTAAAATAAAATAAAGATTTTAAGGCCTTCGGGCCGTTTGATGGAGTAAGAGATAGGAATGTCATTTGATATCCTCCTCTTTCCATTTGTAACTGACTTTCCTTGATATGAGAATGTTATAAAACAAGTATTTAACTAAAATAATAGACATGGGAACTAACAATTTTTCTAATGAAAACTCATAATCCCTAAAGTTGTCTAAACCGACCTCTGATACCAACTATAAGGACCCGACCTTATAACATTATATAATATTGAATTAAATAAATAATTCAAATTGAGGATCTTTTCAAGATTAGATTTTTAGAAAATTAGGCCATAACTATTACATGAGAACTTGAATATTACAAGTAGACACTACTACTCAGTATAATTTTTTTTCATAAAATAAAAACTCTTAAAAAGAAAGAGTTCTAGTTCCGAATTTTGACATCATGACTTTTCCTTGATCCAATACTTGAATCTTTTCATCTTTAAGTCATGTGGAAAAAATTTCAAAAACGTGGGATGAGCATAAAAACCTCATTAAGGGTTATAATATAAGGATGGAAAACATTAGCCCATCAATAATTACAAATCAATGAAACTATATTTTTCAATCATAACATACCTTATGAAATAAATACGATCTATGAATAACACACAAAAATCATAAATCATAGATGTTACTTATGGAATACATATCAAACATACATTGTAGCTATCATATATACATAGGGAGTTACAATTGGAATACCCATCACAATATATTCCCTAAATCTCTTAGGAGAAACATCACATTTACCTCTGTCACGTTACCCAATGCATTGGAGAGAAATCTCAGGCTCACACGCCCTATGGTTATCATGAAACCACCCATATACGTAAAAAACTCCCAATAACCATAAAATAATCATAACACATAACACAAGTATAAAGGAATGATAACATTTCCACATTCCAATATATCAAATCAAGATATTGAAATAAATAATGTTTTATCAAATCATTTTAAAAACCATCTAAAAATAGATTTTTGAATTAATGTTTCTCATACCACTTTGATGATTTTAAATGAATTATCATTTGAAAACATTAATTTCCATATAAATAAATCCAAAAAAACATTTTGAAAACATGGACATTAATGAGAAATATTTATAAGAATATATCTTTAAAACATTTAAAACGATATTTTAGATAAAGAGTTTTGTATCAAAAAGAGAGATGCTTGAATACAAATAATTGAGGAATAACATTTAATCAAAACATTATAATATCATCAGAATATATGGATTCATGATATAATATGTCAAAGGATATAATTGTAGAGACTCGAAGCTTATCGTACATGGACATTACATTACATTTGCGGAATACTTAGTACATAACAAAAACACACACACAAGGATCGTAATAGTTTAGTATCTTTGGAAACTCGGAACGTAATCTTCTAATCGTGGTGAAAGATCTTCAATATCTCCCATAAAGATCTTCCCCTTTTTTTTATACCTAAAACCTTTCTTTATATCCTGGGGAAAAGAAAACATAAAAGGGTGAGCTCAAATGCTCAGTAAGGGTAAACAAAAGAAATATCAATCACATCATATACATAAGAACATAGCTTTTGGAAATCTTAACCTGCAAAAGAGATCATAATATCTTATCATGGGATAAATCATAGAAGTGAAAATGAGATCCCCATAATCATAACATAAAACTTGAAACTTTGTGGCATGCACACATAATCATGGAAAATCATTTCTTGTTAGTCATGACTCATTGCCAAGACTATCTTAGTGGACAAAGTCCCTTTCTGAACCGAGTTCACTCCTCGTTTCAGTCCTGTATCACTGAACCGAAATAACCTTCCGTTCCAGCCATGTCTATCTCATGAGATATAAAATCTTTACCCAATGCATTGGAGGGAGATATAGGTCCCAACCATCTTATAATGAATCCTTTCTTATGTGTCCCACATAATCATAAATCATACATCATCGCATAACCCATGTAATAAAAATGGGATTCTTAAACAACATGACATCATAAAACAATTCATATAAGATAAAGGAATTCATAAAAATGTTTCCATCAAAACATAATCAAACCATGTAATAATAGGGATAAAAACAGAACCCTTTTATTATCTTAGATGGAAAATAATTTTGATAAAACACTTGAATTGAATTCTTAAGGAAAATATCCTTTCTTCTTCAAAATCAATTTCTTTTCACAAAACATCATGCAATTTTAAAAGAAAGAGATTTTATGGAAAATAGTCATGAAATCTTTTAGAGGAAGCTTCATGAAAATAAGGCTTTATAAAACAGTAGAAATCCGTTCGTGCCGTATAAGTTAAAAAAAACATTCTTCGTACTTTTGTCGGAAAAGTCAAAAAGTACCTCGTACGAAAAACGACAAAAGATTCCTTTCATACGTATTACTAAAAACTCACCGAAGGGTAAAATGGATTTAAACAATTTTAGGTGGATGGAAATAATATTACATATTGAGTAAACATGGATGTGGATGATAAAATACACCCCAGTAAATACTTACGAATAAACAATCTCGGATAAAAATGAGATTGTGATATTTCCCTTACTTTAGGTCCAATTTGCTTCGTATGTGTCCGAACCTCCTGTATAATGATTTAAATAATGTCATTGACTTATTACAAAATCATATTCATTGTTATGATATCATATATGGTTCACTTATGACATTATATTACCCGTTCTTTTGTAAATTCCATGTTAAAGAAGCGTTTTGGGTAAAATCGTTTCATTTATCGTAGGTGTTTTGACTTGTTGTTCTTGACATCATTATTACTTATATCATGATTTACTTACTTCCAGAATATAAAATATGATTTATATATCATATATATTTAGTATATATATATATATAATAGATAGATAAATAAAATGAAAAACACTGTTCATGGAGACGGTAGTCCGTACGTACGTATGAACGCTATTTTTCTTTCCTTATTGTCTTGAAATGGAAGTAAGTAGATGACATACATATGTATATATATACATAAATCCAGTAGCTTTATAATGTCATATATTTCATTATTATATCTTATATATACATTATAATCATTCTTAAATGGTTAACATGGAGAATGAATCTCATCGCGTCGTGGAGACGGTAGTCCGTACGTACGCACGAGCGATGATATCATTTCTATAAATATTGAATTGAATTGGAGTGGATTATACAATATATCAGAATCAATATGATGTTGTAATAACTATGTATAGTTATTCTTTACACCATTATACCCATCCATGTAAGGTGGTGGTGGAAAATAGATTACACCACGGCGTGGAGACGGTATTCCGTACCTACGCACGCGCGGTGATTTCTTTTTATGTAGGATGGATAGATGGTGAAATAGGGTTGTTTCATACTTATAATAACATATCAGTATATGAGTGATACTGATGTTATTACTTCATAATGAAACAACCTAAGAAGAAGAAGTGGAAGAAGAAATAAAGATGAAAGAATTGGTAACGGTAATTACCTCTTCTTTGAAGTGCCTCTTTGAGACCTCCTCTTAGGGCACTAGAATTGGTCTTTGAGGAAGACCAGAACCTCTAGGATGTTTCTAGGGAAGTGGAGAAGGAATTTTGGCAGGGGTTGGCCGAGCTTGAGTGCTCAAATTGGTGTGAGGAGGAGTGGGAGGAGGTGTCCTTTTATAGGGGAGGAGAGGGGCACCTTAGGAATATCTCAAAATATTATTTTATATTAAAGACAAAATCGGTTTATAATGGTTCCAAAGGGTCTTATTTCAAAGCTAAAGTGGGGATGGGTCAAAATCCTATCAACCAATAGAATTTAGACAAGTTTAGGATATTATTTTAACCTTATCAATTAGATTTAACTCTAAGTCAAATAATTTAACTTTTACCATGTCTTTTTGTTTTCTTTCACTATATGGTTAATACACTTACTATAACATGCCAAACGAACCCCAAATTGTTTATTATTAATATATATATCCTTATCTAAGTCATTTGGCTGAACCTTAGATTTTTAGGAATACAATAACAATTAATAATATAATATTTGATTTAAAAATTATTTTGTGTCAATTTTGACACTATTTGATATATGATTTTTGTGAAAGTCATAACAGAATTAAATGTTCGAACCAAGTTGATTAAATCAACATTAATATATCATAGTAACCTAGAAAATTAGTGTAATTCATAAAAAATCTCAAATTACATTTATTTTGGTGTTTATAACATCAATTATGTCAATATTTCATTAATAAGATAATTACTGCATCATCGTTGTGTCATAAATAAATTAAATTATTTTATGTCTAAAAATTACAAATAAAATACCATCATGTAGGAAATCTTTTTAGCTTTCTAATGAATATTTACAATCTAATTTATCTTATGTATAACCCCATATGAAAAATGATTTACTTATTAAACTATGATTTTAACTATTTTAACCTTTCTTTAAATAAATTAATAATAAATGTCCTAATCTAATCCATGTGGGCCTAAATGGTCATATTTTATTCCAAAGTTTGTTTTTGGTCGATTTACACTTTTCCAATAGAATTAGTACATGTGTTAGGGTAATATTAATATCATATTTACCCTTAGTTACCCTATTTACTATTAACCGCGTTAAAAAAAAGTAAAAAGTTACTATTCACCAAAAATTATTTTCATCTCATTGAACCACATTTTAGTCCTTGATATTAACCGTGTCTCTCGGATTTTCGAAATTCCATTCACAAAAGCGGTAAAATTAAGTTTTATGAAAAATTCAGTTTTTTTTAACTACCACTTAGTAGTTTCACTATTCATCAAAAAATGAAGGTTTTCAGAAAAATGCCAAAATTTCATCCTAAGCTATATTTCATATTCCGAATTCAAAAATGAAGTCTATTTTACCAAATTCATAACATAGAAGTTGCATTAATTAATTTTATAATTAAATCCCGCTGTTAAAACAAATAGCGTGTTTTTAAGAAACAATATCTATCAAAAGATTGACACTTGTTTATGTCTGGTTTAAATGTGCAATTACATCCAATGACCAACATTGTATTAAATAGTAAAAATATATTCTAAATATACTTTAAAACCACTCAAATTAATGATTTATCACTATTAATTATTTCGATTAAAAAAGTTGTTTTTAATTATAATTTAGTAATTTTCACTATTCATCAGAATATGAAAGTTATCCGAAAAGTACAAAAATTTCACCTTAGACTAAATTCGATACTCCGAATCCATAAATGAAGTCCATTTTGAAAAATAAAATTTACAAAATTTCAAAAAGTGGTTATTACTATTCACAATAGCTAGTTTTAATAATATCTTAATAGCATATCATTGTTTAGCGAAACTTGGTTTTGCGTACAACACACGCTATCGAGGAAGGTCGCGATTGCGTGTAATGAAAGGCAAGTCAAGGATGTGTGTTGTGCAAGCTCCTTTTGGTGTAGCGTACAACACAAGACATTAATAAAATTAAAAAGAATATTTTTTATAAAATCTTGGGCTGTTACATTCTACCCCCCTTAAAATGAATTTCGCCCTCGAAATTCATCGGGGTTATAAATGGTTTACTATTTGAAAGTTTCTTTAATAGAAACCCACATCGTAAAAAGGAATATCAAAACCAGTTTTTAAAAACAAAAGTATGAAACGTAACGGTTACCCAAATAAACTAATCATTGGGTTTCCACATAGGTGGAAATATGGATATGGAAGAGAAATCTAACCATCATGTTCTGATGGAGAGTGGTAGAGAACATGGCTATGGAAAAGCCAGTAATCACAAATCCATAAATTTGTGACGATCTAAGGTACCATCTGATTCATTAGGTATAAGAGAACTAGGACAACATTTTTGGTTTTCAAGATCATTTCCCTAAATTTAAAGAATTTGAATTAGAATAAATACTTACTTTATTTTGGTACAATCTCACTGTTGTTCGTGCCTTTAACAATTTCCACTTCATCTCTTAAATAAATGAAGTTGAATTTGTTATTCGTGAAGTGTTAGCAGATCATGTGATAGAATGACGGGTCATTCCATCTGTCTCAAACAAAATGTTAGAAAAAATTATATACATAAGTCGATATATAGTGAGATTAATCACATATGGTTCCTAAAATGGGCTTATACTTCATATATCATACTGCTTAATATAATAAAACTAGTTTCTACTAAACAGGGACTTCCTGTAGGCTAGTGGTAGGCGATAAAGGCCAGTCGCACTTCGGTTGTGGGTTCGATTCCTACAGCCTTGTCCGAAGCGATGGGCTGTCGCCCATCCTGCAGGTTGTCCTTTTTCTAAAACTACGTTACTATAACATCCCATCAATAATATCGAAAATCTTATATCCTTAAACAATACTAACTTATGTCCAACATAATCCAGTCTAATCATTAGGCTTATACATAATACTGCAGTCCACTCTCATAATATAGTGACATCGATTACCAGAGATTTAATACTGTCGTTGATCCCCACATATCATAAGATATGTCTTGTTGGTCACATTCCAAACATTCAAAGTCCTTAATCATGTATTCTCTTTAATACCTTAGTGAAAACATGAGTGCAGTTAAAAGTTAACACTTTCCACATACCAAAATCCTCAAAATTCTATATACTCAAACCATGATATCACTTAGTCCTTATATCAATCATGAGCTCATGAATACTATTAAACATTTCATTTTCTCGTCTTCATTATGCGCATATCATCTTATTTCCAAAAAATATCTCAATCACTTGAATACCACATCAATAAATATTGCAATACTCAATGATACAACATTATTTTGGAATCCCATTACATAAACACTTAATCATTCCACCACATCGTTGTCATATTCAACATTGCCAATAGTGATCGCATGTGATTTCCCTTTGTCCTTTGCCTTCAGTGGTTGCTCATGTTGATCATCACTAACCCTTGGATTAGGGAAATTATTAGCATAATGCCCCATTTCCTTGCACTTGAAGCATTGAAGTGTTGGCGGTGCGTTCTCTGCAGTGTTTGCTTTATCATTAGAAACCCTTTTTCCATTACTTCGACACTCAGCTGCTCGATGACCTTCATTTCCACACTTAAAACATTCTCTAGTCCCTTTTAGACAATCTCCACCATGCTTCTTTCCACACTTTGTGCATAAGGAAACATTCATCTTCTTTTCACCATTATTCTGAGATTTCTCCTTGAACTCCATCTTTCGTTTCTTGTCAAAACCATGAGATGGATATGTAACACCAACTTCCATTTCTACCTTGATAGCACAACGCACAATTTCTTCATAGCTACTGAAGTCTCTTATAGATAATGCCCTTCGAAGACTTGGTTTTAAGCCACTGAAAAATCGATCAACTTTACTTTCAGGTTGGATGATAATTCCAGAAGCATACCTTGCAAGTCTTGTAAAATTTTCTTCATAGGTACCAACAGATTCATCGTCCCTTTGCTTTAGTTCAAGAAACTCTTTCTCCATCTTTGTTCGAAGAATACAAGGGAAGTACTTATTGAAAAATAAGTTCTTGAACTCGTCCCATTCCATAGACTCAATTTCATCCCTTTGCCTTGTATTCTTAATAAGATTCCACCATTGATCAGCATCTCCTTCCAAACGATACACTGCTAGGATGACTTTATCATGTTCAGAACATTGAAGAACTGAAAATATCTTTTCAGTAGTACTAATCCATTGTTCAGCAACTAATGGATCAGTAGACCCACTGAAAGAAGGTGGACGCTGCCTCATGAAGGATTCAACAGAATGTTGCTCCTTCCTTTGCTCGTTTGGAAGTCCTGCATGATTCATAGCTTGAGAAAGTTGTGTGAGCATGGCTACAAGATTTTTCATTCCAGCTCCTATATCGTTTGGTTGCTCAGGGGTACAATCATTGCATTGCCCATCACATTCCGCATTAACACGGTTCCTTCGGGTTCCAGCCATCGTCTAAAACCCCAAAAGAATTGTGTGAGAGGCAAAAATCATGCTAGGGAAAACAACATAATTAAGGGTTAGTATCCTCAATATCTAGCATCTTAGGTTAAATTCGAAGATCGTTAGCGCAATTCTACGACTATAACCTATACGTATACTTAACCTTAGAGACATCCCTAGACATACCTTAGAAATATCTCTAGGGATCTCACTAAAGTTCTCGCATCCTAGTTTCCAAAGGTTGACTAAACCTTTCCTCTAATACCAACTGTAGAGACCCGAAGCTTATCGTACATGGACATTACATTACATTTGCGGAATACTTAGTACATAACAAAAACACACACACAAGGATCGTAATAGTTTAGTGTCTTTGGAAACTCGGAACGTAATCTTCTAATCGTGGTGAAAGATCTTCAATATCTCCCATAATGATCTTCCCCTTTTTTTTATACCTAAAACCTTTCTTTATATCCTGGGGAAAAGAAAACATAAAAGGGTGAGCTCAAATGCTCAGTAAGGGTAAACAAAAGAAATATCAATCACATCATATACATAAGAACATAGCTTTTGGAAATCTTAACCTGCAAAAGAGATCATAATATCTTATCATGGGATAAATCATAGAAGTGAAAATGTGATCCCCATAATCATAACATAAAACTTGAAACTTTGTGGCATGCACACATAATCATGGAAAATCATTTCTTGTTAGTCATGACTCATTGCCAAGACTATCTTAGTGGACAAAGTCCCTTTCTGAACCGAGTTCACTCCTCGTTTCAGTCCTGTATCACTGAACCGAAATAACCTTCCGTTCCAGCCATGTCTATCTCATGAGATATAAAATCTTTACCCAATGCATTGGAGGGAGATATAGGTCCCAACCATCTTATAATGAATCCTTTCTTATGTGTCCCACATAATCATAAATCATACATCATCGCATAACCCATGTAATAAAAATGGGATTCTTAAACAACATGACATCATAAAACAATTCATATAAGATAAAGGAATTCATAAAAATGTTTCCATCAAAACATAATCAAACCATGTAATAATAGGGATAAAAACAGAACCCTTTTATTATCTTAGATGGAAAATAATTTTGATAAAACACTTGAATTGAATTCTTGAGGAAAATATCCTTTCTTCTTCAAAATCAATTTCTTTTCACAAAACATCATGCAATTTTAAAAGAAAGAGATTTTATGGAAAATAGTCATGAAATCTTTTAGAGGAAGCTTCATGAAAATAAGGCTTTATAAAACAGTAGAAATCCGTTCGTGCCGTATAAGTTAAAAAAAACATTCTTCGTACTTTTTTCGGAAAAGTCAAAAAGTACCTCGTACGAAAAACGACAAAAGATTCCTTTCATACGTATTACTAAAAACTCACCGAAGGGTAAAATGGATTTAAACAATTTTAGGTGGATGGAAATAATATTACATATTGAGTAAACATGGATGTGGATGATAAAATACACCCCAGTAAATACTTACGAATAAACAATCTCGGATAAAAATGAGATTGTGATATTTCCCTTACTTTAGGTCCAATTTGCTTCGTATGTGTCCGAACCTCCTGTATAATGATTTAAATAATGTCATTGACTTATTACAGAATCATATTCATTGTTATGATATCATATATGGTTCACTTATGACATTATATTACCCGTTCTTTTGTAAATTCCATGTTAAAGAAGCGTTTTGGGTAAAATCGTTTCATTTATCGTAGGTGTTTTGACTTGTTGTTCTTGACATCATTATTACTTATATCATGATTTACTTACTTCCAGAATATAAAATATGATTTATATATCATATATATTCAGTATATATATATATATAATAGATAGATAAATAAAATGAAAAACACTGTTCATGGAGACGGTAGTCCGTACGTACGTATGAACGCTATTTTTCTTTCCTTATTGTCTTGAAATGGAAGTAAGTAGATGACATACATATGTATATATATACATAAATCCAGTAGCTTTATAATGTCATATATTTCATTATTATATCTTATATATACATTATAATCATTCTTAAATGGTTAACATGGAGAATGAATCTCATCGCGTCGTGGAGACGGTAGTCCGTACGTACGCACGAGCGATGATATCATTTCTATAAATATTGAATTGAATTGGAGTGGATTATACAATATATCAGAATCAATATGATGTTGTAATAACTATGTATAGTTATTCTTTACACCATTATACCCATCCATGTAAGGTGGTGGTGGAAAATAGATTACACCACGGCGTGGAGACGGTATTCCGTACCTACGCACGCGCGGTGATTTCTTTTTATGTAGGATGGATAGATGGTGAAATAGGGTTGTTTCATACTTATAATAACATATCAGTATATGAGTGATACTGATGTTATTACTTCATAATGAAACAACCTAAGAAGAAGAAGTGGAAGAAGAAATAAAGATGAAAGAATTGGTAACGGTAATTACCTCTTCTTTGAAGTGCCTCTTTGAGACCTCCTCTTAGGGCACTAGAATTGGTCTTTGAGGAAGACCAGAACCTCTAGGATGTTTCTAGGGAAGTGGAGAAGGAATTTTGGCAGGGGTTGGCCGAGCTTGAGTGCTCAAATTGGTGTGAGGAGGAGTGGGAGGAGGTGTCCTTTTATAGGGGAGGAGAGGGGCACCTTAGGAATATCTCAAAATATTATTTTATATTAAAGACAAAATCGGTTTATAATGGTTCCAAAGGGTCTTATTTCAAAGCTAAAGTGGGGATGGGTCAAAATCCTATCAACCAATAGAATTTAGACAAGTTTAGGATATTATTTTAACCTTATCAATTAGATTTAACTCTAAGTCAAATAATTTAACTTTTACCATGTCTTTTTGTTTTCTTTCACTATATGGTTAATACACTTACTATAACATGCCAAACGAACCCCAAATTGTTTATTATTAATATATATATCCTTATCTAAGTCATTTGGCTGAACCTTAGATTTTTAGGAATACAATAACAATTAATAATATAATATTTGATTTAAAAATTATTTTGTGTCAATTTTGACACTATTTGATATATGATTTTTGTGAAAGTCATAACAGAATTAAATGTTCGAACCAAGTTGATTAAATCAACATTAATATATCATAGTAACCTAGAAAATTAGTGTAATTCATAAAAAATCTCAAATTACATTTATTTTGGTGTTTATAACATCAATTATGTCAATATTTCATTAATAAGATAATTACTGCATCATCGTTGTGTCATAAATAAATTAAATTATTTTATGTCTAAAAATTACAAATAAAATACCATCATGTAGGAAATCTTTTTATCTTTCTAATGAATATTTACAATCTAATTTATCTTATGTATAACCCCATATGAAAAATGATTTACTTATTAAACTATGATTTTAACTATTTTAACCTTTCTTTAAATAAATTAATAATAAATGTCCTAATCTAATCCATGTGGGCCTAAATGGTCATATTTTATTCCAAAGTTTGTTTTTGGTCGATTTACACTTTTCCAATAGAATTAGTACATGTGTTAGGGTAATATTAATATCATATTTACCCTTAGTTACCCTATTTACTATTAACCGCGTTAAAAAAAAGTAAAAAGTTACTATTCACCAAAAATTATTTTCATCTCATTGAACCACATTTTAGTCCTTGATATTAACCGTGTCTCTCGGATTTTCGAAATTCCATTCACAAAAGCGGTAAAATTAAGTTTTATGAAAAATTCAGTTTTTTTTAACTACCACTTAGTAGTTTCACTATTCATCAAAAAATGAAGGTTTTCAGAAAAATGCCAAAATTTCATCCTAAGCTATATTTCATATTCCGAATTCAAAAATGAAGTCTATTTTACCAAATTCATAACATAGAAGTTGCATTAATTAATTTTATAATTAAATCCCGCTGTTAAAACAAATAGCGTGTTTTTAAGAAACAATATCTATCAAAAGATTGACACTTGTTTATGTCTGGTTTAAATGTGCAATTACATCCAATGACCAACATTGTATTAAATAGTAAAAATATATTCTAAATATACTTTAAAACCACTCAAATTAATGATTTATCACTATTAATTATTTCGATTAAAAAAGTTGTTTTTAATTATAATTTAGTAATTTTCACTATTCATCAGAATATGAAAGTTATCCGAAAAGTACAAAAATTTCACCTTAGACTAAATTCGATACTCCGAATCCATAAATGAAGTCCATTTTGAAAAATAAAATTTACAAAATTTCAAAAAGTGGTTATTACTATTCACAATAGCTAGTTTTAATAATATCTTAATAGCATATCATTGTTTAGCGAAACTTGGTTTTGCGTACAACACACGCTATCGAGGAAGGTCGCGATTGCGTGTAATGAAAGGCAAGTCAAGGATGTGTGTTGTGCAAGCTCCTTTTGGTGTAGCGTACAACACAAGACATTAATAAAATTAAAAAGAATATTTTTTATAAAATCTTGGGCTGTTACATTCTACCCCCCTTAAAATGAATTTCGCCCTCGAAATTCATCGGGGTTATAAATGGTTTACTATTTGAAAGTTTCTTTAATAGAAACCCACATCATAAAAAGGAATATCAAAACCAGTTTTTAAAAACAAAAGTATGAAACGTAACGGTTACCCAAATAAACTAATCATTGGGTTTCCACATAGGTGGAAATATGGATATGGAAGAGAAATCTAACCATCATGTTCTGATGGAGAGTGGTAGAGAACATGGCTATGGAAAAGCCAGTAATCACAAATCCATAAATTTGTGACGATCTAAGGTACCATCTGATTCATTAGGTATAAGAGAACTAGGACAACATTTTTGGTTTTCAAGATCATTTCCCTAAATTTAAAGAATTTGAATTAGAATAAATACTTACTTTATTTTGGTACAATCTCACTGTTGTTCGTGCCTTTAACAATTTCCACTTCATCTCTTAAATAAATGAAGTTGAATTTGTTATTCGTGAAGTGTTAGCAGATCATGTGATAGAATGACGGGTCATTCCATCTGTCTCAAACAAAATGTTAGAAAAAATTATATACATAAGTCGATATATAGTGAGATTAATCACATATGGTTCCTAAAATGGGCTTATACTTCATATATCATACTGCTTAATATAATAAAACTAGTTTCTACTAAACAGGGACTTCCTGTAGGCTAGTGGTAGGCGATAAAGGCCAGTCGCACTTCGGTTGTGGGTTCGATTCCTACAGCCTTGTCCGAAGCGATGGGCTGTCGCCCATCCTGCAGGTTGTCCTTTTTCTAAAACTACGTTACTATAACATCCCATCAATAATATCGAAAATCTTCTATCCTTAAACAATACTAACTTATGTCCAACATAATCCAGTCTAATCATTAGGCTTATACATAATACTGCAGTCCACTCTCATAATATAGTGACATCGATTACCAGAGATTTAATACTGTCGTTGATCCCCACATATCATAAGATATGTCTTGTTGGTCACATTCCAAACATTCAAAGTCCTTAATCATGTATTCTCTTTAATACCTTAGTGAAAACATGAGTGCAGTTAAAAGTTAACACTTTCCACATACCAAAATCCTCAAAATTCTATATACTCAAACCATGATATCACTTAGTCCTTATATCAATCATGAGCTCATGAATACTATTAAACATTTCATTTTCTCGTCTTCATTATGCGCATATCATCTTATTTCCAAAAAATATCTCAATCACTTGAATACCACATCAATAAATATTGCAATACTCAATGATACAACATTATTTTGGAATCCCATTACATAAACACTTAATCATTCCACCACATCGTTGTCATATTCAACATTGCCAATAGTGATCGCATGTGATTTCCCTTTGTCCTTTGCCTTCAGTGGTTGCTCATGTTGATCATCACTAACCCTTGGATTAGGGCAATTATTAGCATAATGCCCCATTTCCTTGCACTTGAAGCATTGAAGTGTTGGCGGTGCGTTCTCTGCAGTGTTTGCTTTATCATTAGAAACCCTTTTTCCATTACTTCGACACTCAGCTGCTCGATGACCTTCATTTCCACACTTAAAACATTCTCTAGTCCCTTTTAGACAATCTCCACCATGCTTCTTTCCACACTTTGTGCATAAGGAAACATTCATCTTCTTTTCACCATTATTCTGAGATTTCTCCTTGAACTCCATCTTTCGTTTCTTGTCAAAACCATGAGATGGATATGTAACACCAACTTCCATTTCTACCTTGATAGCACAACGCACAATTTCTTCATAGCTACTGAAGTCTCTTATAGATAATGCCCTTCGAAGACTTGGTTTTAAGCCACTGAAAAATCGATCAACTTTACTTTCAGGTTGGATGATAATTCCAGAAGCATACCTTGCAAGTCTTGTAAAATTTTCTTCATAGGTACCAACAGATTCATCGTCCCTTTGCTTTAGTTCAAGAAACTCTTTCTCCATCTTTGTTCGAAGAATACAAGGGAAGTACTTATTGAAAAATAAGTTCTTGAACTCGTCCCATTCCATAGACTCAATTTCATCCCTTTGCCTTGTATTCTTAATAAGATTCCACCATTGATCAGCATCTCCTTCCAAACGATACACTGCTAGGATGACTTTATCATGTTCAGAACATTGAAGAACTGAAAATATCTTTTCAGTAGTACTAATCCATTGTTCAGCAACTAATGGATCAGTAGACCCACTGAAAGAAGGTGGACGCTGCCTCATGAAGGATTCAACAGAATGTTGCTCCTTCCTTTGCTCGTTTGGAAGTCCTGCATGATTCATAGCTTGAGAAAGTTGTGTGAGCATGGCTACAAGATTTTTCATTCCAGCTCCTATATCGTTTGGTTGCTCAGGGGTACAATCATTGCATTGCCCATCACATTCCGCATTAACACGGTTCCTTCGGGTTCCAGCCATCGTCTAAAACCCCAAAAGAATTGTGTGAGAGGCAAAAATCATGCTAGGGAAAACAACATAATTAAGGGTTAGTATCCTCAATATCTAGCATCTTAGGTTAAATTCGAAGATCGTTAGCGCAATTCTACGACTATAACCTATACGTATACTTAACCTTAGAGACATCCCTAGACATACCTTAGAAATATCTCTAGGGATCTCACTAAAGTTCTCGCATCCTAGTTTCCAAAGGTTGACTAAACCTTTCCTCTAATACCAACTGTAGAGACACGAAGCTTATCGTACATGGACATTACATTACATTTGCGGAATACTTAGTACATAACAAAAACACACACACAAGGATCGTAATAGTTTAGTGTCTTTGGAAACTCGGAACGTAATCTTCTAATCGTGGTGAAAGATCTTCAATATCTCCCATAAAGATCTTCCCCTTTTTTTTATACCTAAAACCTTTCTTTATATCCTGGGGAAAAGAAAACATAAAAGGGTGAGCTCAAATGCTCAGTAAGGGTAAACAAAAGAAATATCAATCACATCATATACATAAGAACATAGCTTTTGGAAATCTTAACCTGCAAAAGAGATCATAATATCTTATCATGGGATAAATCATAGAAGTGAAAATGTGATCCCCATAATCATAACATAAAACTTGAAACTTTGTGGCATGCACACATAATCATGGAAAATCATTTCTTGTTAGTCATGACTCATTGCCAAGACTATCTTAGTGGACAAAGTCCCTTTCTGAACCGAGTTCACTCCTCGTTTCAGTCCTGTATCACTGAACCAAAATAACTTTCCGTTCCGGCCATGTCTATCTCATGAGATATAAAATCTTTACCCAATGCATTGGAGGGAGATATAGGTCCCACCCATCTTATAATGAATCCTTTCTTATGTGTGCCACATAATCATAAATCATACATCATCGCATAACCCATGTAATAAAAATGGGATTTTTAAACAACATGACATCATAAAACAATTTATATAAGATAAAGGAATTCATAAAAATGTTTCCATCAAAACATAATCAAATCCATGTAATAATAGGGATAAAAACAGAACCCTTTTATTATCTTAGATGGAAAATAATTTTGATAAAACAATTGAATTGAATTCTTGAGGAAAATATCCTTTCTTCTTCAAAATCAATTTCTTTTCACAAAACATCATGCAATTTTAAAAGAAAGAGATTTTATTGAAAATAGTCATGAAATATTTTAGAGGAAGCTTCATGAAAATAAGGCTTTATAAAACAGTAGAAATCCGTTCGTGCCGTATAAGTTAAAAAAAACATTCTTCGTACTTTTGTCGGAAAAGTCAAAAAGTACCTCGTACGAAAAACGACAAAAGATTCCTTTCATACGTATTACTAAAAACTCACCGAAGGGTAAAATGGATTTAAACAATTTTAGGTGGATGGAAATAATATTACATATTGAGTAAACATGGATTTGGATGATAAAATACACCCCAGTAAATACTTACGAATAAACAATCTCGGATAAAAATGAGATTGTGATATTTCCCTTACCTTAGGTCCAATTTGCTTCGTATGTGTCCGAACCTCCTGTATAATGATTTAAATAATGTCATTGACTTATTACAGAATCATATTCATTGTTATGATATCATATATGGTTCACTTATGACATTATATTACCCGTTGATTTGTAAATTCCATGTTAAAGAAGCGTTTTGGGTAAAATCTTTTCATTTATCGTAGGTGTTTTGACTTGTTGTTCTTGACATAATTATTACTTATATCATGATTTACTTACTTCCAGAATATAAAATATGATTTATATATCATATATATTCAGTATATATATATATATATAATAGATAGATAAATAAAATGAAAAACACCGTTCATGGAGACGGTAGTCCTTACGTACGCATGAACGTTGTTTTTCTTTCCTTATTGTCTTGAAATGGAAGTAAGTAGATGACATACATATGTATATATATACATAAATCCAGTAGCTTTATAATGTCATATATTTCATTATTATTTCTTATATATACATTATAATCATTCTTAAATGGTTAACATGGAGAATGAATCTCATCGCGTCGTGGAGACGGTAGTCCGTACGTACGCACGAGCGATGATATCATTTCTATAAATATTGAATTGAATTGGAGTGGATTATACAATATATCAGAATCAATATGATGTTGTAATAACTATGTATAGTTATTCTTTACACCATTATACCCATCCATGTAAGGTGGTGGTGGAAAATAGATTACACCACGGCGTGGAGACGGTATTCCGTACGTACGCACGCGCGGTGATTTCTTTTTCCGTAGGATGGATAGATGGTGAAATAGGGTTGTTTCATACTTATAATAACAGATCAGTATATGAGTGATACTGATGTTATTACTTCATAATGAAACAACCTAATAAGAAGAAGTGGAAGAAGAAATAAAGATGAAAGAATTGGTAACGGTAATTACCTCTTCTTTGAAGTGCCTCTTTGAGACCTCCTCTTAGGGCACTAGAATTGGTCTTTGAGGAAGACCAGAACCTCTAGGATGTTGCTAGGGAAGTGGAGAAGGAATTTTGGCAGGGGTTGTCCGAGCTTGAGTGCTCAAATTGGTGTGAGGAGGAGGGGGAGGAGGTGTCCTTTTATAGGGGAGGAGAGGGGCACCTTAGGAATATCTCAAAATATTATTTTATATTAAAGTCAAAATCGGTTTATAATGGTTCCAAAGGGTCTTATTTCGAAGCTAAAGTGGGGATGGGTCGAAATCCTATCAACCAATATAATTTAGACAAGTTTAGGATATTATTTTAACCTTATCAATTAGATTTAACTCTAAGTTAAATAATTTAACTTTTACCATGTCTTTTTGTTTTCTTTCACTATATGGTTAATATACTTACTATAACATGCCAAACGAACCCCAAATTGTTTATTATTAATATATATATCTTTATCTAAGTCATTTGGCCGAACCTTAGATTTTTAGGAATACAATAACAATTAATAACATAATATTTGATTTAAAAAATTATTTTGTGTCAATTTTGACACTATTTGATATATGATTTTTGTGAAAGTCATAACAGAATTAAATGTTCTAACCAAGTTGATTACATCAACATTAATATATCATAGTAACCTAGAAAATTAGTGGAATTCATAAAAAATCTCAAATTACATTTATTTTGGTGTTTATAACATCAATTATGTCAATATTTCATTAATAAGATAATTACTGCATCATCGTTGTGTCATAAATAAATTAAATTATTTTATGTCTAAAAATTACAAATAAAATACCATCATGTAGGAAATCTTTTTAGCTTTCTAATGAATATTTACAATCGAATTTATCTTATGTATAACCCCATATGAAAAATGATTTACTTATTAAACTTTGATTTTAACTATTTTAACCTTTCTTTAAATAAATTAATAATAAATGTCCTAATCTAATCCAAGTGGGCCTAAATGGTCATATTTTATTCCTAAGTTTGTTTTTTGTCGATTTACACTTGTCCAATAGAATTAGGACATGTGTTAGGGTAATATTAATATCATATTTACCCTTAGTTACCCTATTTACTATTAACCGCGGTAAAAAAAGTAAAAAGTTACTATTCACCAAAAATTATTTTCATCTCATTGAACCACATTTTAGTCCTTGATATTAACCGTGTCTCTCGGATTTTCGAAATTCCACTCACAAAAGTGGTAAAATTAAGTTTTATGAAAAATTCAGTTTTTTTTTAACTACCACTTAGTAGTTTCACTATTCATCAAAAAATGAAGGTTTTCAGAAAAATGCCAAAATTTCATCCTAAGTTATATTTCATATTCCGAATTCAAAAATGAAGTCTATTTTACCAAATTCATAACATAGAAGTTTCATTAATTAATTTTATAATTAAATCCCGCTGTTAAAATAAATAGCGTGTTTTTAAGAAACAATATCTATCAAAAGATTGACACTTGTTTATGTCTGGTTTAAATGTGCAATTACATCCAATGACCAACATTGTATTAAATTGTAAAAATATATTCTAAATATACTTTAAAACCACTCAAATTAATGATTTATCACTATTAATTATTTCGATTAAAAAAGTTGTTTTTAATTATAATTTAGTAATTTTCACTATTCATCAGAATATGAAAGTTATCCGAAAAGTACAAAAATTTCACCTTAGACTAAATTCGATACTCCGAATCCATAAATGAAGTCCATTTTGAAAAATAAAATTTACAAAATTTCAAAAAGTGGTTATTACTATTCACAACAGCTAGTTTTAATAATATCTTAATAGCATATCGTTGTTTAGCGAAACTTGGTGTTGCGTACAACACACGCTATCGAGGAAGGTCGCGATTGCGTGTAATGCAAGGAAAGTCAAAGATGTGTGTTGTGCAAGCTCCTTTTGGTGTAGCGTACAACACAAGACATTAATAAAATTAAAAAGAATATTTTTTATAAAATCTTGGGCTGTTACAATAATATACCCCATATAAGATTTAATTGGTGCATAACAACAATGAAGTCTCAGTGGAAATGTAAATTGAGATGAAATCCCTTATAAAGATGGTATCCTTAAATTAAGGATAAATAAATCACATAATTATGTGTGAAAAATATAAATACACCCAATATAATAGGATATTATGTTTAAAACAATCATAGGTCGTCATCACATATTCATAGGATGACATATTCAAGAAGTACAAGTTTAACCCAACGAATTGAAATTTTGTTAAGTAGTTCCCTTGTAAAAATTCAACAGCCAAACAACATCACTTTAAAATAAAGAAAATGATTTGATGCGATAAAGAGGGTATCTCATCACTTGGACATAAATTTTTATATCAATAAGTATATAGAAGAACATATCCCATCATAATAAGATGTAAATTAAAAGACATAACAAAAAGAAGTCTTTTAAAAAGAGGAGGGTGAAAGGTTCCCTTAACGATTTTGTAACTTACAAAACATACGCCACACGAAAGAAGGATCGTACAATGAATATGTAAATACTCATAAATTAAATTATATTACACAAATAGTACAATCACGGTCATTACATACACCACAAAAAAGAAAATAGTTGCAAATATAGCATGATCACAGGAATAAAAAGTGAGATGAAACCCTTTACCCCGTTGTAATCAACTGATTCGTATGACCAAAAGTTAATAACCACCAAATGAATAACATTATACCATTAATATAATGAGAATCATGATAATATATATCAAATTTCAGTACTAAGTACACCACATGCAATGAATAAGTGGCGAACAATGGAAATCTCACAGAATTAAAAGTGAGATAAGAAAATCCCTTACCTCGTGTCTGACTTGACTTGTTTGTTCCTTGTTATTCCATAATAATAAAAATAAAGTTAATTTATAATTTCTTAAGAACCTTTTTCAAGTATATTATCCTTTTTATAGAACTTATTACTATTTTATGAACATTATGCAATCATTTAAGTTAATAATGGTCGTTTGGTCGATATTTGGTACTTGAGTAAAAAATGAACAACTTATATTTACAAGTTGTCCATGTGGTCAAGAGACAATTATCTCCAGAATTATATTTATTATTTAGATATCATATATATCATATATATCCAGTATATATATGATTTTATAAAAGTACATAACAACTGGAGATAAGAAAAGAAATGCACCGTTCATGGAGACAGTAAGACGTACGTACGCATAAATGCTACTTTCAATTATATTTCTTATTGTAATAGAATGGACACTTAATGATACTTAAGTATATTATAATTCCAGAATAATATCATATATAATATCATTAACTACATCCTTTATACATCCCACATATGGAATTAACGAGTCATATCACTTTGAGAGGGCGGTAGTCCGCACTTTATCAAATAAAATTTTCGTGTTTACACATACTGGAAACCATAAAGGTATGATATAAATGAAAAATACAGAAGAATAGAGAAACAATAAACATTATATATATCATATATAAATATAGTTCCATTATAATGGCCTCCATGAGAGGAAATAGGAGATATTTGAACAATCATCGTTTCGTGAGGCGTTAGTTTTTCATCCATAAAAACATTATGTTCTTTACCCATTAGGTTGAGCTGTGTGTAAGTGTAGTTCGAATAATTCTGATAAAAACATCCTAGTATATTTAGTATACTGTGTTTGTTATAAAATAAAGGAATAAAAATAGTATAGGGGTTCAAGAAGTAAAATAATAGAAAATAAGTTAAGAGAAACCATTACCTTTAATTTGGGTAACTTCCTTTGGTTTGAACCAAAAGGAAATCTTAAAGTGCTATATTCCTAAGGTAAGGCTTATAGGATGAGGATAGGGATGTAGGGTACATAATTTGGTAGAGTTTGGACGATAATAAAGGCTTGAGAGGTGTGAGTAATTGCTTAGAAGTATTATCATTTTATAAAGGGGATGAGGGGCTCTTTAGGAAAGTGTGATAATATTATTTTATTATATAATGATATTCAGTTTCTAAAAGTCCATAAATTATTATATTCTAAGATACTATGACTCATGGTCTAAATAAAATCATCCAATAAGAATTGGACAAGTTTTGGATGTTATTGTATTATTTATAATCTTATTTATTGAAATCATTTATTAAAGAGGTATATACTGCATCATTATTATGTCATAACTAATTTAATTAATTTGATTTCTAAACATTATAAAACAAATACTATAATGTATTAAATATTTTTATATTTCCAATTAATATTTATAGTCGAAAATATAATTTATATAACCCCTTTTAAAAATTAATTTACTAAACAATATTTGTTTTTGTCATTTTTTCCTTTACTTTAAGTTAATTAATCTAAAGTGTCATTATCACTCCCAGGTTGCTCAATGGGGTCCCAAAATCTATCAAAAAATTTCCATGGTCGTAAATGACTCAAAAAATAGGGTAGGACAAGTGTTAATGTAATTTTGTATTATTATAACATTATTTTTACCTTCAATTACAGTATTTACCTTTAACCGCGGTAAAAAAATGTCAAAAGTTACTATTGACCAAAAATTATTTTAATCTTAATGAACCACATTTTACTTTCTAATAACAGCCATGTATGTCGTATTTTCAAAATTTAATTATAGAAGTGGTAAAATCTCATTTAATTGAAAATGTAATTTTTTAACTACTTCTAAGTGGTTTCACTATTCATCAAAAATTGAAGCTTTTCTGAAAAATACAAAAAAATTCAGCCTAAGATATATTTGATATTATGAATTCAAAAATGATGTCTATTTTTATAAATTCAAAACATATAAGTGGCATTAATTAATTTAAAATTAATTCCCGTTGTTAAAACATATAGCGTGGTTTTAAGAAAAAATAACTACCAAAAGATTGACCCTTGTTTATGTCCACTTTCAAATAGAAATTAATTCCAATGACCAATATTGGATTAAATGGTGAAAATATATTCTATTTATACTTTAAACCAATTAAAAAGATAATATAACTATATATATTTATTAGATTAAAACACAGTTTTGAATTAAAATACAATATTTTTCACTATTCATTAAAAAAATGAACTTTATCGAAAAAATTCCAAAAAATTACACAATGTAATGTTTTATGTCCACATTCTAAAGAATGATTTTATTTGGTAAAATGGAATGTATTAAAGTGACCAAAACTATATTTAAAGAGGTTTCTCCATAAAAAGGTGGTAAATCGACCTTTTATTGAATATTACAGTATTCATGAATAAAATTAGATTCATTCATATTTTTAACATCTAACTTTTATTGGATAAATGTAAATAAATTTAACAAAAATATATAATCATATTGTAGATATTTTTTTCATTCCCACCAATACAATGGATAGGAGTTAACTTCCATTTAAAATAATAATATTATATGATTAGTGTGCAACGTAGGATTTCAATGAAACCTGTTGTTGCGTATCAGGTACTCCATAGAACATAACATCCCATTTAATGTAAAATTAATATTTAATTAAAAAATATTAATAAATATGAAAATATTCTTATTCTATATTTATCTGGGATGTTATATACCCCATCCTTGCTTTACGGTTGGGGTATATAGTGTTTGATGAACATTGCTTATTTTCATCAATCCTTCACTATTTTGTAAATTTTTTTTGTGAATCAATGTGGATAAAATGAATGTTTCAAAAATATAGTAGACTATAATGAACCTGAAATTATTCTTCACTGTGTTTACTAATGAAATATCTCCATACCTCCTATTTTATAATTGGTTAATACATAATTCATGGATTTGGGTTTAATTTACCCTAAACATCTCTTATATGACACTTTGAGAAAAAATTCCATAAGACACTATGATCTTTTATGTATAAAATTAAGAAATATTTAATTTGGAAACTATATAAAAAAACAAACTCACAATGGATAATGAAAATTAATTCAATGTTTCATTATAAATGTTTTCATTAAAATATAGAAATTATATCATATCATTACCTTAATTTATTACCATATTGTTTTATTAAATGAAAGAATGACATTTTTAAATATATCAATTTTAATTGGAACATGGATTAGGATTATGATCTCAATGTAAATAATGAACATTTCCCTATTAGTGTCAACAAGTTGGATACATTGATTCCATACAACCTCAGATTTTGATACATTTTCTTATATCATAGATAATTTTTGTTAAAATGGTGATCCTATTCCATTCTGGGGTTTTTATCAACATTTTTTTTATATAATAATAATTCCATATATTCAAAATTGATAAATAGTTCTACCTCAGAATTGGTAATATAGTTTTGTGAAGATGTAAATATCTACATTGGTATTAAACCATTTATCATAGATTATATAAATGAAATAGAGAAAAAAATAATATAATGATGAAATGCATTATATATTAATTTTTTTTGGACATACTCATTGAACCATATTTTCCCATTAATGAATGAAATAATTTAAATATTATATAGATTATCAAAATCTAGTCTTTTTAGTTACCTATCACTTTTGAGAAAATTTCTATATTGGGGTTTCCATAAAATGATTATGATCTACAAATAAAAGGGTAATTATCAATTGAATTTTCATCTTACCATATAGTTTTCTTTATTAAAAATTAAGGACATTTACAAATTATTATTTATGGGGTTTGAGATATAAAATACCTATACTATATCTGATTTAATTATGAATTGCTCATCTTTATAACCTTCCACACTAAAATTCACTTGCATGATGCCAACTTCATCAATATTCACTGCACTCCTATTGTCAACCCAATTGAAATAGAAAATAAGAACTTTCAATTTTGTATAATCCTACTTATAAATATATTTTATGATGTTTATATATGATATATTCAAATAAATTGGATTTTATCCTTATAAATGAATACACACACCACTCTTACCATAAGCGTAACATCACTATTTTCATTGTACTATGTTTCTATTTTTCCATTTTATAGAACATATAACAATTAATTATAAAACTAGTATAAGATATAGCATTTACTGTTAGTCTCTAAGTTATCCATTAAATTCAATTGGAAATTAAATTTGGATTTTCAGATAACTCCTTATAAATATAATCTCAAAACCATCCTATAAATAATATATTATGTATGTTTGATATCCTTCCTTCATCATTTGATGGATTTAAATGCCTGAGAGTTACTTTTTGGGATTCAATATATGGAGAAACGTATACTATATTATATATAATGAAATGGTGTGATTGATCATACTCTATGATGGTAATTGTAAAATAATCTCTTCTAAAGACCCCTTCACCAAAAATTCATCTTCTGTATTGAATTTTTTTGAGACAAATGCAATAAACATCTTATATGTAAAATAAAAAAATTTCAATAGCCTCATTAACAATATGGAATTATACACTAAAACATTTTAGATGACTTTTATTCGTTATGTACCCTTTCAAAATATTTATATAACTTTGAATGGGGTACATCCATCTATAATGGACATGACAACTTAATTGAATCTCTTTATCCATGTGAACTATTATGTGGACCATTACATCAAATAATGGTGGTGGGAATAACATCTATAATTAACATAATATAACTATAATATTACTTTTCATGATTAATAACATTACAGGGTCTATAAATTTAGTTTATATGGCTTTGAAAAAGGGGAAATGTTTGGTTAATTTATGTCATATATTTTTAGAAAAAATAAAACATAAAGAGACATGAAATAAAAATTTCATTAAAACATGATAGTTGTGTGATTTTATACCCTATAACATTAAGGTTTAAATTTAAATGAAATTATTGAAATTTTATTATTACCATATAGAACTTTTTACACCATTATGAAAATTACGAAATTTAAGTTTTACTTTTATGGAATCTGTGTAAGATGCTGGACTATGAAAGGTTCCTATTTCACCCTTCACTAGTGACAACACATTCCTAATCCCAATACCAATCGTGTAAAAATTATACTTGATGTAATCTATTTTTTCTTAATAATATTTTATAATTTTCTAACGAATATTTGAAAAAAACATTCTACATTCATTTCATAAAAAAATGAGTTAAATATAAGCAATTTCAACATTGTAATGAAAAGAAAATTGATCTATTTTCCCATCCTAATTTTATAAGGTTTTTTAAAATATATTTACAAATAATAGTTTCAATATATTTTACATTCATGAACTATTCATCACCCCTTAGTGGATGTTGTGTTTTTCATTATTCTATATTCCAATCGAATGATGTTATCTATGATTTGTAGTGATGTATTTAGTGTAAATATTTGTGATTTCATACAAAAAAATTCATTGAGTAATGTTTCAATATAACCATGTGTTTGAATTATTGGAAATAGAAATCCCCAAAAATTGTTTAATTCTAAAGACTAATTTTTAATAACTTGGAAAGTCATTTATCATCCAATAAAACTAAACTCTCAATGTCAATTATTCATTTATGTGATTATCGTACAATATATCACTTGTATCAGAGATTAATTTCAGTTCCCTGATAAATGGAACTAAATAGATACCAATATCATTACCATATTTTTTGGTCAGGATATAAATAATTAAAACATAATGTATTTATCCTGTATGCATAACCACAGTGGGAATTAATAATTTATCCACATAACTAGACATATAATGTGAGTGATACATTTTACACCAATAAGATTTATTTTATCTATATAAAATGAAAGATAGATGTTTTTCATATTATTCCAAAATTTAGGATAGTCATAATATTTTTTATTCCACTAATGAGAGTCTTCTGGGTGGAATAGTTTCCCATTTTAATTTTTTTCTACATTCAATGCCAATTGTCTAGTAGTTTCCATATATCTATATAGTTTTGTAAATCATGGAATGATGGGAAACTATAATAAAAATTTAAAAATACTTCATCCATCATTCAGGTATCAATTCATTCTACAATTAGAGAATTTTTGAAGTGATTAACGGTCCTTAAAAAAATATTCTATCATTTGAATATACTTGTATTTTTTTTAGACATCATTACCGATGAACATGAAATTCATTTATCATTACTTATTTAAAAATAAAGTTCATTGTGTTTGGAATAATATCATTAATTAGAAAAAGTTATTATGTAAAGCTGTTGTCACTCTATCTTTTGCTATCTTTCAAATTATATAACTTCTATGCAGCTGATAATATTTTATATTTAGTAAAAACGACATTCAATTGTCTCTTATCACATCCACTTAACTTCTTAAACAACCTTGGACAACCCTAAAAGAAAAGATTAAATTTCTATTTTCATTTTTTTATAGGATCTATATCATCATTTACACTAGTATTCATATTAAATAATCCATAAATAATATTATCATCCAAATCAGTATGTAAATTCAGTTTCTATTTTTGTTTAGTAAAATAATTATTAGTACGAAAAAAATTATAAAAATAAACTTCTCTTCCAACTCTTTAGAATTAAATTTTTATTTAACAACAACAATGTAAACATGGAAAAATTATTTGAGAAGGTTTTTTTGCATTCTCTATTATAAATTTGATGAAATTTTCTCTATATCCTTGTAATATTTTATCATATGATTAACATCCATACAATTTTTATTCAAACTAATACTATAAGGTTAAATAAATTAATTGTTCAAAATAAATAAATAAATATAGAAATGGTATCCATATAATTCATATATAAAATGATATATAAAAATGTATCGGAATTTGAGTGTATGCATGCTATATTTTGGGAATTTTTATATATCTTGACATGTTTTTGAAGAACATATAAGAGTGGTATAAATAAATTTCAACACTAATGAAAAAAAACATTTGATTTTGATTAATTCAAAAGATAATATAGTCATTATAATATAACTTTAGTCAAGGTTATAGAGATAATTCAAGTATAAAATATTAGAAACCTTATTATAAGATCAAAAAATCATTGATGATGTGGAGTTTTCTATAGAATTCATTAAAAAATAATCAATTGTAATGTCATATTTTGATTGTTCTAAAATGTTTCTATTGAGGTAATATAATCATTGATATTTATTATATTATGAGAAATAAAAACCTAAAAATGGAATAATTAATTTATTATATTACATCAATGATACAATAACTCTAACAAAATTTATCCTAACCATAAAACCATTCATTATCAAAATAGATTTAATCTATAATAGGAATATTAAATCATCATATTTATAGGACTTGAGTTTCAGAAATCTAATGTATGGGATTAGATCATAGCGTGAATCTTTCCTAAAGAATCAATGTTGACACACTATCACACAAATAATTTAAAAATATCATAGAATTAATTTCAACAAGGATTGCGTCCATGATTTAGAAAATAAATTTAAGATAATGATCAACGATATAAAAATGAATAAGATTTTTTATGAAGAAAAACATAAAAACTATGGAGTTCTATAATAAAATTATGAAATATGATATGAATAGTAAAAATCTATAATTTTAAAATATAATTCATAATGCATGACATTAATTGATGGAATTGAAATTAATATATTTACACTTCCAAATATCACACAACAATAGTAATATTTTTTTGTTTTGAATGTCATCTGAAAACAATAGAAAAGAAAACTCTCTATCCAATATAATCAGGCTCATCATGAATTGGTCATACCCACATATATATAATAAATATACAAATTAGAATATATATATATATATATATGTTTAAGAAAAAATAAGAAATGGAAAGAAATGTAAAATATATTTTCATTTATGAAAATAAAAAACTATGACACAACATACATTGACTAATCAATAGTAGATTATATGAAATATTAATATCTAAAATCTATTCTACACCATTTTAAAATAAAAAATTAAATTAAAAATAAAAGGGTTTATATTCATTGAATAATAATAAAAAACAATAGATAAAATGTGATATATTTATAATTATATATAGCAAGTTCAAGACTAAAAAAATTCCCATGAAGAATAAAAAAATACATTAATAAATGGTACTACTTAACCAAAATAAAATAATAAAATAATGATTTATAATTAAATGAAATATATTAAAATTAAATTTATTATGTCTTATCCTAAATGAAATTCTAATATAGAAAGTGGATAATTCCACTCTTGATGCATGTGTGTGTTTTCCATGTATAATAAGAAAAAATAATTCAAGTTTTTATTTGTTTCATTATCATGGTATTGAGTAGAATTCCTAGTAACAATGTGATTAATGATAATGATAGATTATTTTTATATAAAAGTGCAAATGTTGTAATAAATATATTTAAATATGTGAAAATAATTGAAACACCAATTTTCTCGATGAAATCACTGTAGACTGTGATCCACACTTGAAATATATCTAGAAAATTAATGAATTAAAATTCGGGGTTTATATCTAAGGACATGACACTCAGAATGATGATGAATCATGGATAAATGGTCCCTAATATATGTGAGGTATAACTATATGCTACTTCGAAGAACAGTTATTCTATTTGAAATAAAAATAAAATGATTCCTTGGGAAGAACATTGTATAGGATATGGTTTGATTGCCATAAGGGTGAGGAGCATGAGGGTGGGGAGTATGATGAATTTTGGATCATTGGTTGTTGAGTCTCTCTAAAATATATAGATCAAAAGACAAGACCAAACCCTTTGAAAAAAATAAAAACAATGAAAAAATGTTTGATCGACTATAAAAGAGAAGGAGTCACATACATTGTGTTTTGAGAGTGTTTATTCGTTCAAGATTTCTGAGGGGGTCATCGGTGAAGGTTCAACTCTTTGAGATCTTGAACAACAACATTGATAAGCTTCTATATTAGGGTATTATTTTAATGATTGGAAGGGGTTTATCAATGATTTTCAATAAGCATTGATAATGATAGGTTTTATCAGCACTAATATTAAAAGCATTGATAAAACCCATCCCTATCAGCCATAATTATTAGTGTTGATAAACATGGTTCTTTATTAACACTTTTTTGAATAGAAAAAACATATTGATGTGAACAACTAAAGATATATACAGTAAATATATGTTTTATCAATGATTTCTTTTATTATCTCGGAAAAAATATATCTTTATTAGTGTTTTTAGAGAGATATGAATGAAGTCAATATGGAATAAATTACAAAATATTCCATGATGATATATAAAAATTTAATAATTTATAAAAAAGTTAAAATAAATTATATTATTAATAAATAAATAATATTTTATATATTATTGTTATAAATTAGTGGAATTTAGTAACTAACATTGAATAAAATTCAAAAATATTTCAAAAATTATAATTTTTATTATTTATATGAATTATTAAAAAATTAAAAATGACAATGATTTCATATTAAAAATTTACATTACAACCATATTAAAAATATTAAATATTTTTGAATAAATACCTATAAAAACTTTGAAAATGAATTAATTAAAAAATATTATACAAATAAATATTAAAAATTAATAACATAAAAATAAAATTAAAAATAATTGTCATTATGAGCGACCAAATTATAATAAATAATAGTAAATGAATGAATGTTAAAATAGAGTGAAATTTAATAATACTAAAAAATCATTAGATTGAAATAATATTAAAAAAAATCATTTTGTGTTCTTAATTATATATATTATTAAAATAGTGAGAAATCAAAATATGTTAAATTAAAAATAAATTCATATTAATTATATAAATTATATCCATATTAAAAACATTAAATTATAATGAAAAAATGCATAAATAAATATAAAAAATGGATAAAATTACAGAAAGTTTTAACAAAAAAATTAAAATCAAATTTATTACAAATATATTAAAAATAATTATGATTGTCAATGAATAAATAATATTGAAAATGAAAAAATATGAAAAAATATAAAAAAGTAATTAATAGTTTAAATTGAATAAAAATTCCAAAATCCAATAATATTTACCAAATATATTTATATATATATATCAAATATATTATTTCAATAAATATAATTCTACATTGAGTATTAAAAATTGAATGTGTTACATAAATATTATATATATTTGTGTGTTCTTATAAAAAATTGAATTAATTATGTCATAAGTGTGTGTGAAATTAATCCAAAACAAGTTTTATATATGCTAGATTAATGAAACAATTAAATTTTTATTAAAAGTCTATCACTCAATACTAATTAGTCAGTATTTCTAAATAATAATATTTTCAAATGATAATTGTTTTACTAAATAAATGATATATTTAATGTGAATACATATTTTGTATTCTAAAAATAATTTTTAAGGAAAAATTATATATATTATTATATATATATTAATATTAAAAATTATTAAATTTTTATTGAATAACTATTTAAAAAAACAATAATATTATAAATTATAAAAATATTAAATGAATAAATATATAAAATCTATATATAATAAAAAAAATTAAAAAACAGAATTAACATTATTAATGAATAAATAATATTAAATGAATGAATGAAAAAATGAGTGAAATTTCATTAATGTATAAATAGATTTAAAAAATATTAAAAAATGATTTAGAGTTATTAATTATAATTATTATTTTTTAAAATAAAAATAAATATATGCTAAAATGGAAGTGAATACACATATTAATTTGAAAATTACCACTCTATTAAAAAATTATTTAAATTTAATGAATAAATATAAATAAATAGTCAAAATTAAAAACATTAAACAAAAATTAAATAAATAAAAATTAATAAATTATAAATTACATATATATATATATGTAATTAATAGTATATATATAATATAAATATAAAAAATGAATAATATTTAATAATTAGAAACATAATATATTAAACATTTAATATTAATGAATAAAAATATGAATCCATAACATTAAAAATATTTTATTTGTGTATATATTTTCCTCTAAAAATTGGAATAATTTCATTTATATACTTATGAAATTATTTTATGACATATTAAGTGTAAATTATTTAATCAGTTTTTTATACATAATTACAAATTTATTATTTGATATATATTTTAGTTTGAGAAAACAAATGACCATGATAAAATAAAATGTTATTAAATGTCTATTAATATTAATTGTCAATATTTTTATTTAATATAAATTTTTAATAAAATTGTAATTATTTTTTCACTAAATATATGACA
This sequence comes from Viscum album, assembly GCA_963277665.1. Lineage (NCBI taxonomy): Eukaryota > Viridiplantae > Streptophyta > Magnoliopsida > Santalales > Viscaceae > Viscum > Viscum album. The sequence continues at coordinate 1,440,936,804 of OY728157.1, forward strand.
TAAATATGATGTATAATACATTATTTAGAATTATATAAATTATTTTTAATAAATATTCATATATATATATATATATATATCAATATGTATTTTGATATGAAATACGATTTTGAATAATATATATTTATTATTGTATATGCCACTTTTAATTAAATGTAATATATATCAAGTATAAATGTATATCTATTCTTATATAAATCTTATTTTATAAAATATATTATATTTTTATTAATATAATTATATTTATATATTAAAATATAAATTGTAATGTAATATTTTTTATAAATAGACAATCTTTCTTGGTTTTTACCACTCATAAAGGGAAAATGTTATCAAATCTAAAAATTATGTTGTTATAGGAGTTCCTATTTTTGTGTTAAAAATACACTAATAGAGGAATGTATTTATCATTTCATTTTGGTTAGCAGTGATAAATGCTAGTGATATATATCACATTAATTGAAGTGGTGTGAGGTTTATATCCCACCCCATTGACATGTCATATCATTAATACGCTTATATTCATTTTATTTAACTTTTTTTATTATTCGTTAGTGGAGATTGCGATTTGATAATTACCAATGTGTAATGGTTTTATGTTTCAATCACATTTTAATTTTTTTATTTGTGCTTGAATTTATATATACAACTTATATGATAATATTATTATAAACTCACTTCATTTTTATACCCCATTCGATTTTTTTTAAAAAATATTCTATTTTAGTACAATTTATCTCACATTAGAACATAAAAGGGTTTCATCAAATATTTTTAAGAAAACGAACCTTATTAATCTTATTTAAGGTGGAAAATATTTCTCTTTTATCATGGTGATTTCTAAAATATTTTAGATAATATTATTTATAAAAATAAATGATTTCCAAATGTTATATTACATGATCATTCACAATATTTTAATATATTTTAAAAATAAAATTATTAAATTTTTTTTAAATTTTCACTTTTGGACCTATTTATAAAATATTTAAAAGATTTTTTTTAAAATTTATAGAATGAATAGTTGTTATTTTCATCATGATCACTATTTACTTGGACGATTCAATTATAAGTTTCGAAGATTATTTTAAAAAAATTGAGTTTCATAATATGGTTGGATTTTTTTAAATGTGATTTTCAAAGTTGATAGAGTATATTCCCAATGAATTTTTTAATGATTCTTTTTATGTTATTTCTATTCATTGATACCAAAAAACCTTGACGTTACATATGCTCCACTGGAGATAAAATTTTACAATATCATCCTATTGTTCTTTCTCTTTAGGGATTATAATTGTTTCAATGATATTTTCATACTACCCATTTCTTTTCTACAGGTAAATCATGCTATGAAATAGAAATGGTCAATGTTTTGTTGAAAATGAATGATATCATGTGTAGTGATTAGTTATGGTTCTTAAACATTATTTATGTTGATTGGTGAGCTTTATATAGATCTCAAATGCATTGGGCAATGATGAAAAAGATAACCGTCTATAATTAGCTTTTAAGAGATGATGGAGTTAAACAGTTAATAGGTTAACCATATTAAATTATCGGTATTACCAAGGTATGATTATACTAACAACAAGGCTTCTTCTAAGAGTTTTATGAAGAATATGTTCCAAGATACCAATATGTTTTCTTGGTGATTTCTATGAGTTATTAATGGTTCTTTTGATCAAGATTGATATCACATGGTTTTTGATTATTAATTCCCATGAGTTTTTCCTTTGATAAATATTTATTCCATGGAATAGTTTTAATGATATAGGTTTTGATGTTTTGGAATAAGCTTCTCTTACACTCATGAAATTTCATTATTTCATCATACCCTTGTACTCATCTGGTGGTCATTGATGAAATTCCATTATTAATGCTTATGTGTACCCTTACTTAGTGTATGAGCTCACCCATCATATGTTTTACATTTCACTATGTTATGAAAGAAGGTCTTCAGTATTTTATTCCTAAGAAGGATAATATATGAAATTAACAGAGTCATAGATGATAAAGATTTTTTTGAAGTAGTTCTTCATTTATCAAATTGTTTATGTAAGATATTCTTCTACTCCTATAAAAATCTAAAAAAATGGTTATAAGGTATATATGTGATTAAGTATTTATATTTTATGTTTTTTTGGTTGTATAAAATTGGTCAGGTTTGTTAGTATTAATGTACATATGTAAAGATTATGGTTTTATCATTGGACCCTAGAATTTGGGCTTGGAGATTTTACAAGTAGGTCTCATGAGAAAATCTAGTTTGATTGTTTGGTGTATTACATACCTATTTATGTATGATGTCATTTAATAAAGTCTTAATGGTAATATTATGGTGTCTAATATTATGAATTGTATCATTTTGAAACTAGTTTTGGTTATGCATGTGCTTATTTAGGTTCTCATGTCATCCATGGATATAGACATTTTTATGATATTAGTTATATGAAAAATTTGATTAATATTTTTCACTAATATATTATTAATGATTTGTTTATCATGTTTTTCAGAAATTACCTTAATGAGAAAATAACTTTACTCTTTTTTATTTTTTATATTCCCCTTGATACAAATATGTGGTCTGTAAATTATTTCATTTCTTTACTAGAAAATATAATAATGTTATCACTAGAGTTCTTTATGTTGTATTTTATTTTTTCTAATCTAATATGAGAATCATATATGTATATAGTCTCCCAAGGCTACAAAATATTATATCATTTAGGATAAGATACCTTTTATTTGGTTCCAATTTAGTAAAATAACCACTTTCTTTGGGTTACCTGCGTCAGGGTGTCATATGGGCCACAATATCTTTTTCTTTAAGAACGCCAACTGATATAAAACTACTCCTTTAATTTTGAATATTAGACCGAGAATGAAATCCAAGATGTTTCATTTTCTATTTCCATCCAATTTATAATCATTATCTACATCATTATATTGTTTATAAATAATAGACATCCACTTTTAAACCATGACCCTAATTTAAAAATCATTTCATGTTGAGTTAAACATTTTACTCTCCTCATTTTATAACCACAGTTGCTCTGCATTCTCATTCACATGGTAATGAATGAACAAATTATCTCTTGACGATAAAAAAATTTTCAATACTAATCAATTATGAATTTATTGAACTACTAGTTGGTTTTATTTCTCAAGGTGTGCATTATTTTTATAATGAAAATGGAAACTACTATATCATTTTTTTCATACACCTTATCATGATATTTTTTATGAATCATGTAAAATGGAATATTTCAATAAAAATAATTTTTTTTGAGTTAAATTTACTACAAATAGATTTTTATTTTAACCTTTATTCCAATTTATTTTCATCATTATAACTATTACATAATGAATATTTAAATACTTTTTTACCACATTTAAATCACCTCACTTCATCCATGTTTGAATATAATTTATATATTAAAAATAAAAGTAAATATACATATCTTTAATGTCATCAAATTTATCTTCTTTAAATAAAAGTCTCCCCTTTTACATCTAGAATCTATTAAGGCATATCAATTTCACCAATCAACTTATTATTTAAAAAAGATACACACATTTTTATTTTATTATCATCCATTGAAAATAAATTTCCCATAAAAATTATAATAAAGAATAAGACAATCATTCTAAGACTATATGAGAAAGCGTGATATAGGGAAAAATAATAGATAAAAATAAACCCAAATTTGGCCATAAGAGTGAATCATAATAACTTATTAACCTTATATAAAACTTCTCTTCTCAAATCCTCCCATCAAAAAAAGATCCCTATATATGTGCCAAATTTTTTCAATTCACACATATGAAACAAATACATTATAACAATTCCCAATCCAATAAAACACACAAACATGATGAGATTTTAGCTCTTGACACACACCCCACATTTTTATGCTGAACTCACTCCTCTTTACTTTTTATAATCTCCCTTAAATATATACCCCATTTTAATAAGATGTTTATATCCCAATAGAAAATATATACTTTTTGATTTATATTTTCATATTTATACCTCTTTGTCAATTATAATCTGTTGAAATGTTAATATAGGGGATTACATGCCTCTTCATTGATTGGAGAATGAAAATGTTAAACTCTCATGATCAAACACAATTTTTGAAATATATCCAAATGAAATTATTTGGAAAACACATCCACCACTTTTTACATTATAGGAATACAATTTATATTCATTAATAATTTTTCTACCATATATTATATAAATTTTTATCTTATATAATTTAAATTTAATGTTGAATATTTAACTTTATTTGTTGAATTATTAATGGGACTTGAGTTATCACAACCCACTAATAAGGGTACCCTCAGATTTTTCTTAATCTCATTAAGTATGAACTTTTACTACATTAGTTGAGATATTTATTGAGAGGATGTAACATAATAAACAACAACTTTTATCAAGGTATGAATATTTTTCTTCTTCTTATTCCTTAGAGTACATAATTTTTTTAATAACACTACAAAAGAGATAGAATTATGATAATCAACACATCCAACATGATTTTAATTGGTATACCAAAAAATATCAAAATTTCATTTCATATAATTTATTAAAATCTAATATATAGTGAATTATATGTACCATATACTTATCATGACTAATTATAACTAGGAACCATTATAAATAATGTTACACCCCAAGCTTCCACAGTATGATTCCCTTTGAATAATGCAATAATGTGTGTTGTATGCTACTTCGAGTTCTAACAGACACCTCAACCAATTATACTAGCCATTATGAATAGTAATACCCAATTTTTGAAATTTTATAAATTTTTTCATTCAAAATGGACTTAATTTTTGGATTCGAAATATATAAATTAGCTTACGGTGTTTTTTTGATATTTTTCTGAAAACATTCAATTTTTGATGAATAGTTGAAAAAACACTGAGTTATAGTTTAAAAAAAATTTATTAAAAAATTTATTTGTTTTATTTAAATTTAATTAAGGTCAAAATAGATATATAATACTTATATAAGTTCAATTTAATTCATTGGAGTTAGTTTAGAATAATTTTAGATATAAAAAATTTTTATGGAACTTTTCACCGTCTTTTACCCACGTTCTAGTAGATTTGGAAATTCATGAAAAACTTAATTTTACCACTTCTGTGTGTGGAATTTTGAAAATCTGAGAGAAAATATTAATATCAAGTAGTAAAATTTGATTAAAGAAGGTAAAAATTATTTTTGGTGAATAATAACATTTAACTTTTATTTACCACTGTTAAAAGTAAATTGGGTAATTAAGGGTAAAAATGATATTAATATTATCCTAACACATGTCCTAATTCTATTAGACAAGTGAATCTCGACCAAAAACAACCTTAGGAACAAAATATTGTCATTCAGGTCCACTTGGATTAGATTAGGACATTTATTTTTATTTAATTCAAAGAAGAGTAAAAAGAGTTAAAATCAAAGTTTAATTACTAAAAAAATTTCAATATCGGGTTATACATAAGGTAAATTCAATTTTAAATATTCATGATAAATATAAAATTATTTCTTATATAATTCTATTTTATTTATAATTTTTAGACATTAAATAATTTAATTTATTTATGACACAATGGTAATGTAGTAATTACCGAATTAATGAAACATTAAAATAATTAATATTATAAATATCCAAATAAATGTCATTTGAGACTTTTTATGACTTTAAATAATTTTATAGGTTAATATTACACATTAATATTGGTTATATGAATTTTATTAGAATTATTAATGTTTATATGAATTTATCAAAAACAAAATACCGAATAGTGTCAAAATTGACATAAAAGAGTTTTTAAAACAAATATTATATTGTTAATTGATATTATATTCTTAAAAATATAAGGTTCAGATAAAAAACTTATATAAAGATTGGTGTATCATTAATGGACAACTTGGAAGTCTCTAAAATGTATATAGTATGTTTATTGACTATATAATATAAAAATAAAAGAGACATGGTAAATGTCAAACTATTTAACTAAGAGTTAAATCTAAATGATAAGGTTACTATAGTGACCCAAACCTGACTAAAATATATTGGTTGGGTGTTTTATGACCCATCCCTACCATAGACATTTAATAATCCACATTTTAGACTTTATAAATCGAATATTAATTTATTATAAATTAATTATTTATGTTTTTTCTAAAGAGCCCCTCCTTCCCCTTATAAAAGGACACCACTTCTAACAAATTCCTCACACCTCTAAAGCCTTTTGGATTGGCCAAACTGTGCCCAAATATCCTCCCCACTTCCAACACTTAAACATAAAGGCCATAGTGTGATCATAAATCCAGCCTATAGAGCCTTTTTGATCAAATCAAAAGGAAGAACCCGAAGATGAGGTAACGTTTTCACCACCCTCTTTTATGTTCCTCTCTTCTTCAACTTATTATTTATTTGTTATTTCCATTATAGAATAATAACTCCGGTATCTTCTATATAATGTGATGTTATTATAAATATGGTACAACCATATTCAGTATTCTATTCATCCTTGGAATGACATGTCACCATACATGCGTACGTACGACTTACCATCTCCACGTCGTGGTGTAATTGTTATTCAAAACATTATTATTTAGATGGTTATAATAATGATGTATAATTCATATAAATAATAAATATAACATGATAATGATTTTATAAATATGATATACAATCCAATTATATATTATTTTAATATCAAAAGAATTATATTATCGCTCGTGCGTACGTACGGACTACCGTCCCCACGAACGAGATGAGATTCAATCTCCATATTATCTATACAAGTATAATTATAATTTTATGATTAAAAATAATTTTTAAGGACATAATATAATTCTTTATATTAATAATATACAACCAATCCATAACAAACACAACTTATATAACAAAACATATAAAAGAAAATGAGTAAGTTAACACACGAAACGATGATAATACGAAGATATTATTAACAAAGCAATGTTAAAAGATCATACATAATATCATATTAATGTATATGATTATTTTAAAATTCAATAACAATTATTTCAACATTATAAAGGAGGATAACCTACCCTCAACCAAGGAAAAATTACAAAGTAAGTGATTTCATATCTCACTTTTAATTTCGTGAGATTTCCATTGTTCACCACTTATTTATTGCATGTGGTCTGTGTACTACCCATGATTGTATTCATTGTGTAATATATATTAATTTGTGGATTCTACATCATCATTGTATGATTCTTCTTTCATTGGTGTATGTTTTTTATGTTACAAAATCGATAAGGGAATTTGAAATTTCAATTTCCATTCATTCGGCTTTACGCATACTTCATTGATTATTTTACTCCAAGATTATGCATAGAATCACTATTCATTTTCTTATGTCATAATCGCCACTCCCCTTTCCATGGATAAACTTTTTATACACTTAATCACTCCATTTATATTTTCTCAAGTCATCTATATGAACTTGATAAGAGCAATTTTAACTCAATCTCCATTAGTTGTGTTAAATATCAAATTTGTTGGTGTTGTCTTTACAAGAATATGTGTGAATATACTCTGATTTATTTACACTGAATATCCAATAATACTAAGGTTTTTTATATTTTCCACACATAATAATTCCATTGATTTATCCTTAACCTAAGGATACAGTCTTTATAAGAAGTTTCATCTCAAATTACATTCCATTGAGACTCCATTGTTGTTATACACCAAATCACTATTATATGGTGTATATAATGTACATTGACATAGTATATCATGAATTCCTTTATTCTCATGATATTACAACGTTTTTATTACCTCAATTATTTGTAGTCAAGCATACTTCCTTTGTTTATAAACTCTAACAAAAATATCATTTTTAAATGCTTTCAACATTTATCCTTCTAAATTTGTCTTATTAATGTCCATGTTTTAAAAATGGATTTAAGGATTTATTTATATGGACATTAAGGTTTTAAAATTAAAATTACATTTAAAAGTTTCAACGTGGTATGGGAAACTTTGATTCAAAACTACATTTTTAAATGGCTTCTTGTCAAATAGTGTGACTTTTAAATGATTTCAAGAAAAAAGGGGGATATTTATCTGTAATAGTTTTGATGATTATTTTCATCTATGTCAATATCCTTCATCATTCTTGATTGAGGTTAATATGATACAATAAAATATTCCATATTGTATTGAATGAGTTATGTTTGACTGTGGATGTTCTATTTTTATACCATTCATGGTTTGTGGATAAAGTATTGACATTTCGTATGCTAGTTTTAATACGAATGTTTATGTTATGTTTGAAACATTTCATATGAGGAATGCATTGGACATAGTAACTGATTGGTGGAGCCCTCCATAGCTCCTCGATGGATCGTTAGGTATCATGAGAAAAACTAGTGTCTTGGAACAAGGCTTTGACAAAATCTTATTTGTAGTCTTGGCATGAGGCCTTGACTATGTGGTTATGATAGTCTGGCATTATACATTCCATCATTATTAAAGTGGTTAATGATATTGCATATGGTTATTCGACTAGTAGAATATCCATGTGAATAAGTAAATGGAATTATTTCATTTTATCATTTCTATATTATGTTTAAGTTCAAGTTTAAAAGGCTTTTGATTTAGTTATACATTGCCTTAAATGTTTATGCTTATCTATGAAAGTTTCTGCTACATTTTTATCCTTACTGAGTATCTGAGCTCACCCCTATAAATGTTTTATTTTTCATAGGATGTGATGAAATAATTTATGAATGACCTGTAGGGATAGTATGAGGGGATATGAAGGCAATATGATGTCCTAGTTTTTTAAATTTATTATGTAATGTAAGACTTATGAATATATCTAGTGTTTCCAAGACTACAAAACTAATCGGTCTTTCGAGACTTGATCTTTTGTGATCATACCGATGTTATTTATTAATGCACCGACTCTGGGTAACTAGGTATCGGTCATTACAGTTCGTATTAGAGGAAGTTTAGTACAAATATTGGAAGCTATATTTAGATAAACTCTGATTAGAGAACATAGCCCTAATAATGAATTTCAGGATTAGTATAGAAGAACTTCCAAGAGTTTTAGTATTGTATAGATTTTGAGATTTTTCGAAGAAATGCATCCATGTCTGGATACGAGTAGGTAGAGTAAGCTCTAGCACAGATGTACCTAGGGGTAAAACCTGAAAATACCGCATTGAGCTAGAATCAAATGGGAACTGGTGAACGAAAACGGGCCTTGCTGCACTCTTGGTAAGGACACTCCTGGGGGATATTCTTAGGATAATTTTCATTTTCTTTACAAAGCGATTTGAATTATTATGATAGTAAATGACCTTGGTTACTCTTAATGTGTTTCAAATTTATAATATGGTGACATGATATTATATATATGATTTTATGACTACTGTTACTCGCACAATTCATTCTGGTTTTATTCAATGGTTGGATTCCAAGGAAGTTATATTGACTTTGAGAATGATGTACCAGGTGGGAACGGTGGTGGAAATGAGAAAAAAAATGGAATGTTGTTATTTGTAAAAGATATCTTCTTCATGCCAAATCAATTTTCCAAAAATATGATCAAAAATATATATATTAACCAATTCTCGTACTCAACAAAGACTAGAAAGGTGCATAATGATAAAAACTCCATTAGTGGAGACCATGGAGAAAAGAATCATTAATTTCCATCCTGTAGGAAATGTGGAAGGGGACACCCATGAAAGTTTCTTGATGGAACAAATAAATCCTTTATGTGTGGGATGAATGGACATAAAGTGAAGAATTGCTGAGGAAAAATGAAGATAACTATGAAAGAAAATAAAAATGGTCCCATGATTCCAATTACGGTCATTTGTCGTAAATGTAAGGGAACTTGGCATCACCCATGTCAATGCCCTATTCTATAGGATAACCTCTTGGTTAAGGAAGAACCTGTGTGGAAATAAATGGATGTAAAAATATTTATAGGTATTATTTCTTCATGTTGATGAGATTACATTGGTTGAATTTTCTATTATATGTGTAACCCTACAATTTATCATGTGAGAATGATAATTGAGGAAGACTTTTCCTTTCTCTTGTGGATATAGTTATAAATAACCATTTGGTTTTATATGATTATTGGGTTTGAGGAAATTAGAAGTTATTATTTTTTGTGATTAAAATTCAAGGTATGAGATAACATTTGTGGCTAAATAATGTTATAGTTATTTTGAAGAATTTATCACATTTTGGTAATGTTTTAAAATATAGTTTTTGAAAAAGGATAACACACAGACCGTGTGACAACCCATCGCGTCGGAAAAATCTATGGGAATCGAACCCACAACCAAAGTGTGATAGGGATTTATCACCTACCACTGGACTACGTGAAGTCCCTGGTTAGTGTGACTAATTATTTTTAGTTAAATTATTTTATTGATAAATAATTAGTTGATTTGGTATCTTATGTCTTATCATGTTAATACCATTAGTATAGGAAAATGATTTGGTGATTAGTCGATAAATGTTATTTCAGAAGATGTTCACTTTGTTGGGAACACTATATGCCCGAGAAAAATAGAATACTATGGGATTTCATTTGAGGATTAATGGTGGATTGTTATCTATGTTTTTATTGTGGATTTATACTGATTTGGATTATTTATAGAGACGATTAACCTGTGATAGAGAACATGTGATTAGGTTAAATACTTTTAAGTATGTGACTTTAAGAGTAGTTAATGTCATTTGGAGATACAATTTAACATGGGAGACTACATAAACAGATTCTTCTAAGTTTTGGGTTTCAATATTACTTAAGATTATATTGAAGGATTTGAAGGACAATAGTTTTTTGAATGGTATTTATTTATCATTGTGGTATTGTTGGTTTACATTTATAAATTAAGATTAGTGTTTCTTTCTCTAATAGAATATCCTTTTGGGGGATCATCAGATCTTATACTAACCATTTTGGTTTTGATTAATATCTAAAGACAAGGTAAATATATTGTTTATCCTTCAGGGATAATGTGATTCTATAAGAAGTTTATTCTATCTCTTCTTGTGTGACCAAGTCTTCTTGGATAATCATCGTTTAAAAATGATTTAGTAGTAAGAATTTATTAAAGAATGAAACATTACTCAAAAATTATGTATATCTCTTTATGTTTTAGTCAATCTCAAAAATGAATCCCTCATCTATATATAATGTAACTTAAAAAAAAAAAAAGTTTTCCATTTAGTTTTCATACTGGGAAACTAATGACCATTTGTCTCATTACAAGTTTGTGATTTTCTTGTTGTTAACTTTATCCTGATCATGTTCTCTATCCCTCTCCCTCAGAACATGACACTTAGTCTATCATCTATATCCATGTTTTTCTACATGGAATCCCAGTATAGGTTATCTCGGCCGACCTTTTTACTCCTCTTTCTTTCTTTTAAACTGATAGTTATATTGATTCTTTTTCCGATGTGGGACTTTCAATTATATTCCCAAGACAAATTTGAAAAATTACAGGGACTCAATTTATTGAATGAGGAGAGAATTAAAAACCCCAAGATTCCATGGTACATTTCACTTTGAATAATGCAATAGCGTGTGTTGTATGCATCATCGAGTTCTAACACACACCACAACCAATCAAACTAGACGTTATGAATAGTAATACCCACATTTTGAAATTTTATAAATTTTATCCATCAAAATGGAATTTGTTTTTGGATTCGGAATATCGAAATTAGCTTAGGGTGAATTTTTGGTATTTTTCTGAAAACTTTCAATTTTTGATGAATAGTGAAAAAACACTGAGTTATAACTTAAAAACGAATTTTTATTTAAATAATTATTTATTTTATTTAAATTTAATTAAGGTCAAAATAGATATATAATACCTATATACGTTCAATTTAATTCATTGGATTTAGTTTCGAATAATTTTAGATATATAAAAATTTTATGGAACTTTTTACCATCTTTTACCCACCTCCTATGAGAATTTGGAAATTCAGGTAAAACATAATTGTACCACTTATGTGAGTGGAATTTCGAAAATCCGAGAGACACAGTTAATAGAAAGGATTTAAATGTGATTCAATAAGGAAAAAATAATTTTTGGTGAATAGTAACTTTTTACATTTATTTACCACTGTTAAAAGTAAATACGATATTTATGGTTAATAATGATATTAATATTACCCTAAAACATGTCCTGATTATATTGGACAAGTTTATCTCGACCAAAAAAAACCTTAGGAATAAAATATTATCATTTAGGTACACTTGTATTATATTATGAAATTTATTATTATTTAACTAAAAGAAGAGTTAAAAGAGTTAAAATCAAAGTCTAATTACTAAAACATTTATAATATAGGGTAATACATAAGATAAATTTGATTGTAAATATTCATTAGAAATCTAAAAGGATTTCCAACATAATTTTATTTTATTTATAATTTTTAAACATTAAAAAGGTTAATTTATTTATGAATCAATAGGGATGCAGTAATTACCGAATTAATGAAATATTAAAATAATTGACATTATAAATATCCATATAAATTTAATTTGAGACTTTTTATGAATTAAAATAATTTTCTAGGTTAATAAGACATATTATTATTGGTATATGAATTGTATTTGATTTAATAATTCTGTTATGAATTTATCAAAACCAATATACCAAATAGTGTTAAAATTGACATAAAAGTATTTTTAAAACAAATATTATATTATTAATTGATATTATATTCCTAAAAATCTAAGGATCTGAAAAAGGACTTATATAATGATAGTTGTATCATTAATTGAAAACTTTTGGGTCTCTTGGAAGTATATAGTAAGTTTATTAACTATATAATGTAAAATTAAAAAGAGACATGGTATATGTCAAACTATTTAACTAAGAGTTAAATCTAAAAGATAAGGTTAATAGAGTGACCCAAACCTGTCTAAAATAAATTTGTTGGTTGTTTTTCGACCCATACCCACCTTATCCATTTAATAATCAACTTTTGAGCAATTATAAACCTAATATAAATTTATTATAAATTAATACTTTATGTTTTTCTTAAAGAGCCCCTCCTCCCCTTATAAAAGGACACCACTTATAACCAATTCCTCACACCTCTCAAGCATTTTGGATAGATCAAACTCTACCCAAATATCCTCCCAACTTCCCTCAATTCAAACTAAAGGCATTATTTTGATCATAAATCCATCCTAAGGAGCCCTTTTGATCGAATCAAAAGGAAGATCCTGAAAAAGAGGTCACATTTTCACCACCCTCTTTCAAGTTCCATTCTTCTTCAACTTATTCATTCTTTGTTATTTCCATTATAAAATAATAACTCTAAAATCTTATATATACTATGATGTTATTATAAATATGGTACAACCATAATCATTATTCTATCCATCCATTGAATGACATTTCACCATACGTGCATACGTATGGCTTACCGTCTCCACATCGTGGTGTAATTGTTATTCAAAACATTATTTTTTAGATGGGTATAATAATTATGTGTAATTCATGTAAATAAATTATATAACATGATAATGATTCTGTATATATGATATACCATCCAATTATATATGATTTTAATATCAAAAGAATGATATTATCGCTTGTGCGTACGTACAGACTACCGTCTCCACGAACGCGATGAGATTCATTCCCCATTGTATCTATACAAGTCTAATTCTCAATTTATGATGGAAAATATTGTTTAAGGACATAATATAATAATTTATATGAATAAGATACATCCTATCCATAAAAAACATGACATATGTAAAAAAATATATAAAAGAAAATGAGTAAGTTAACACCCGAAACAACGACAATACTAAGATATTATTAACAAAACAATGTTAAAATATCATATATGATATCATAATAATTAATATGATTCTTTTATAATTCATATAAATTATTTAGTCATTAATCAGGAGGCTAACCTACCCTCTACCAAGGAAAAAGTACAATGTAAGGGGTTTCTTATCTCACTTTTAATTTCGTGAGATTTCCATTGTTCACCACTTATTTATTGCATGTGGTGTGTGTACTTCCCATGATTGTATTAATTGTGTAATATACTTTAATTTTTTGATATCTATATCATAATTGTATGATCATTCATTCATGGGTGTATGTTTCGTACATTACCAAATGGATAAGGGAATTTGAAATTTCATTTTTCATTCATTCGGCTTTACGCATGCTTCATTGATTATTTTACTCCAAGATTATGTGTGGAATCACTATTAAGTTTATTATTTCATAATTTACACTCCCATTTATGTGGATATACTTTTTATACACATAATCAATCCATTTATAATTTCTCAATTCATCTATATGAACAGGATAAGAGTAATTTTAACTAAATCTCCATTTCTTGTGTTAAATATCCAATTCACTGGTGTTGTCTTTACAAGAATATGTGTGAATTTCCTCTGACTGATTTACACTGAATATACAATCATATTGAGTCTATTTATACATGTCACACATAATTATGCCATTTATTTATCATTATCCTAAGGATACAGTCTTTATAAGAAGTTTCATCTCAAATTACATTCTATTAACACTTTTTTGTTGTTATACACCAAATCCCTTTTATATGGTTTATATAATGTACTTTGAAATATTATATCATGAATACATTTATTCTCATGATATTAAAATGTTTTGATTACCTCAATTATTTTTATTTAAGTGTCTATCTTTTGGATAGAAACTCTAACTAAAATATCATTTTTAAATGTTTTGAAGATTTATTCTTCTAAATCTTTCCCATTAATGTCCATGTTTTAAAAATGGGTTTATGGATTTTCTTATTTGTACATTAAGGTATTAAAATTAAAATTAATTTAAAAAGTTTCAAAGTGGTATGGGACAACTTGATTCAAAAAATTATTTTTAAATGGCTTCTTGATAAATAGTGTGACTTTAAAATGATTTCAAGAAAAAGGGGGATATTTATCTCTAATAGTTTTGATGATTATTATCATATATGTCAATATCCTTAATAATTCTCGATTGAGGATAATATGATACAATATAATCTTCCATATTATATCAAATGAGTTATGTTTGACTGTGGATGTGATGTTTTTATACCAATCATGGTTTGTGGATAAAGTATTGAGATTTCGTATGGTAGTTTTAATAAGAATGTTTATGTTATGTTTCAAACATTTCATATGAGGAATGAATTGGACTTTGTAAGTGACGGGTGGACCCTCTATAGCTCCTCGATGCATCATTAGGTCTCATGAGACAAACTAGTGTCTTGGCATAAGGCATTTAAAAAATCTTATTTTTAGTCTTGGCATGAGGCCTTGACTATGTGGTTATGATAGTCTGGAATTATGAATTCCATCATTATGAAAGTTTTTATTGATATTTCATGTGGTTATTCGACTAGTAGAATGTCCCTGTGAATAAGTAAAAGGCATTATTTCATTTTAATTTTTTTATATTATTCTGAAGTTCAAGTTTAAAAGGCTTTTGTTTTACTTATACATTGCTTTAAATGTTTATGTTTATCTATAAAAGTATCCATTCTATTGTTATCCTTACTGAGAATTTGAGCTCACCCCTCTCAATGTTTTATTTTTCCTAGGATGTGAAAAAGTAATTTATGAATGGCCTGCTAGGATAGTATGAGGGGATATGAAGACAATATGTTGTTGTAGTTTTTTACATTATGATATAATGTATGACTTATGAATATATCTAGTGTTTCCAAGACTATTAAACTAATCGGTCATTCGAGACTTGATCTTTTATGATCACGCCAATGTTAAGTAATAAAGCACCGACTCTGGGTAACTGGGGTCAGGGCGTTACAAATAATTTGATGTCTTGTACGTAGCGTAATAGAATAAATTTTATATTGTAATGGAGTCATCATATATTGAAAAATCCCAAGATTTTTTTTGAATTCCTACTAATTAAATTCATTATTTATTCATACATTATGACTTTGATCCTGACTAAAATTATAGTAGAAATCAGCTCTACATCCTTTACTCCATACTCATTTAAATAAATTTATGTATAATACTCTTAAGAAATAAAAACATTGACTTTTTCTTGGGAAATTTAATGTTTTAAGAGAACTATATACATACTGACAATGGAATCTTGAATAAATGTTACATTTTTATGGAAATTTACTTATAAACAACTCGTTTACATCAAACAAAGATAATATCATTAACATAGATATTAATAACTATAAATAACTCAGTGATCATATTAATGTAGATATTTTTCCATTGTCCATTATTTTAATTTTAGTGATTCAATAATTAATCAATATTTTAATACTATGTTGTGAAAGAATATTTTTATCCTCACAATTGTTTACCTAACCTTCTGTCACTTCTTATATAACATAAAAGAATAATTCATTAGGTGATTTAATGTACACATACTCTTTTTGTAAACCAATGTTGAAGGATGAGTTGACACCCATTTGGGAAGGAATTTTTCCATTGTTGATTAGAAATAAAATAAAATATCATCAAATATTCAAGACAATAATGTAAATTAAATGTCATATAAAACTCAATTCTGTTATCATGAAAAAATCGATTTTATGAAATCCTTTCTTTTTCATCCTAACTTTACCATTTAAATGGATATTATAATCCTATTTACTCAATCTTCAGTAATGGAACATCTCAAACATTGTCTACAATAATTAATTTTTCCATGTTGTTTTGAAAAATGTGTATATACCACCAATGAAATAACCCATTAGCCTATCTTATTCTTATGTAATAGGGATTTTAATGTTTTATCAATCAAAATAACTTCCATCTAGTTCATTTTTATTAATTCATGAAAACTATATATTTTAACATATTTATATAAAACTATTTATAAATTATTAATTTATTACCATTATAACATAAATTTGAATCCTTAAAAAGTTTACGATTCATACTATCAGTACTGAGAATAATCCTTGAAAAAAACTGATTATCACCAATAATTTTTTGTCTAACTCCATTTATTTTAAGTGATACATTATTTCAAAATATGGGTTATCATTCTATAATATTTCCAAATACTTTGTGAACCCTCATATCACCTTTCATATGTGATGAACACACCTAGCCATGTTTTTATGGATGGTTCTTTTGAAATTCCTTCAAAGATACCACCACAAAAAGATCATTCTCATTTGAATTATATTTATTATTCTAAAATATCCTTATCAAAGTGACCTAGTTAGTTACATTTTCAAAAAAATTCATTTTGTACTTGAAACCAATTCTTCACTTGGACACCTAGATTTTAAATATTTCCCTAAATTTATCCTATTTATGTATATTATCAACCCTAAATATTAACACTTAATACCATAATGAATTTATAAAATATATTTCTTTATAAAAAAATCCATTTCCTCATTAATATATCTACTATGGAAACAATAGTATAAAAAAATAAAAATCATCCAGCCTATGTTGCTTATTTTAAAATCATTAACACCCGTTGTTCATCACATTATGACCCGTGATATCATATCCTTTCAATAAAACCTACTTATTGGTTTTTATTGAAATATTCTTTTAAGTGTCATATATATTTGATAATATTTTTATATTCCCTTTTGTAACTTATTTCTTATTAAATTTTTTATTTCCACATATTTTATAATTCTACAATTCTATAACTAAGGCTATATGAAACTAATCGTTTTCATTATATTTATAATCAATATTGTTCTGATTGACTTTAAAACATATCAAATCAATATAATAAGAATCATAATAATAAAAATGATAAATGAAATGTTATTTTACCTACTAGTCATATCATTACACTTTGACGTTTGACCAGCTTCAGAAAAATAATTTTGAAGTAAAACATTATATTTTTTAAAACATATTCATTGTCTAAAACATGTTTATAAAAATTAAAAATTTATTTTTATTTTTTTAATTATTTTTCTAAAAAAAACATACAATCATATCCTTGATAAGAGAGACATTAAAACTCTCAATATTTTTCAACAACTAAAATAACTTTTCAACTTAAAATTTATCAACCCCATTTGATACATGAGGAACCCATCCTGTGTTTTTTATTATACTTATCAAATTTAGATATATTAATGAGAAATTATTTTATTTCTCACTTCAACATAAATTATATCAATGTTTTTTTCACATCCTTTACTAGATAACACTTATTTATTCACATTGAGATTAAATAAAATTTCACCATTATTACTTTATGATAATTCAATTTTTTTCTTTCACTATCATCATAATATTGTTCCACAAAGTTTTATAAATATTTTTGTTTCTCAATTTAGAAAAAATATTTTATATTCCCTTATAAAGTGACTATTTTGTAAAATATTAAGTCTTTAATCCTTGAGATATGTATTGATTACTTATTCTAATCTACAAAATATCTTCTTTTTATATTTTGAACACTTGTTGAGATTGATGAAATGATGTTTTGAAACCTCACATAAACAGATTCAACAATATCTGATATTTTGTCTCCATCCTTGATAAACATAAAAATATTCTGATTCCTTTGGGATTTGAATTTTTTTCATTCCACTCTTGGTTATCTTATTTAGTTATACGCATTATCCCATTTAATACACAACCAACAAACTATGTATGTCGCTTGATGAAAATAAAGGTGAAGATCTTCAAGAGATGAAACTTTTTAATTAATCCTCTTTTAAATGATATTAATAAACTTCTTGACTATCAGAAATCATATATTTTTTCTAAAAAATTTATTGATTATTCAATATCATTAAATCTTGAAAATAATAATTCCACAATTTTGTTATAAATCATATGAATGGATTCATAATGGTTGTTATAAATTTAATGTTTTTCTTACTTCACTTTCACAATAACATTATGAATATCCCATAGATGTTTTAAAATTTCATTTTTAAATAGATAAAAAAATGTTTATGAATTAATTTTTTTAAAGTATGTAAGATGAAATTTATTTCATATATATCAATATCATTATTATTTATATTATCTAGATTCATCGTCGTACCTTCCACAACTAGAGTAAACCCATTAATTTTAATGTATAAAATATATATACTAAATGAGAGGATGTATCAAAAATTATTTTCTTCTAAAAAATTTATTTTTCCCATAAAAAAGGGAAAATCTTCTATTCATTAAGTTAATATGATCCTTGATGAATATTAAAATTTAGTCCAAATCATTACCTTTAAAATAGAGAGTACTTAACATAATATACATTATCAAACATTAATGTCTTCAAAGGGTATCTCAAATACTAATTTGATACCAATTTTATAAAACCCTATCAATAATTATACTTATTTATCACATCATGTATTTATTGAGAGTGGTAAAAATGTTAATAAATGAATTTTATGATTTTTCCTTATTTTAATTCATTACTGGTCCAGATGAAAAAAAATTCTATAAAATTTACACTTTGAAACTAAAAAATATAAGGTAAATAAATTAAATTTTCTAATTTTATTTTTACAACAACGCAATAAATTTGAAAAAAGTGATTTAACAGGATTATCATTCAAAAAGAATGACTATACCTAGGGCATGTCATGGGAGAATATACTATCATAATTTTGATCAGTATATTATAATGGATACATCAATGTGACTTTATCTTGATCATTTTTGAATTTCATTGTATCCTAAAAAATACGCCGTGTTTAATAATGAAAAAATACTATTCATTAAAAGATACAACAAATAGAATCTTCAATATCCAATTAGTCACATCATATTATGGTTTTTTATAATTGAATATATGCAATTCGTTAAATAAAAACTTATTCTAGATCACCCAATGTCTTTTTTACTATTATACTATGAAATATTGACATTTAGATGAATGCATGGTAAAACAATATACTCATTATAACATTGAAATATTAATTTTATCCACCATCTCTCCACATATGCCATTAATATTCACATTATTTTGACTCATATATGGATTATGTTGATAAATATAAATACCAAAACAAAACTTCCTTGTGTGTGTTAATTTTTTTACATCTTCTAGCCTTAAATTCCCACAACGACTATAATTATTCCATATCCACAAGCCAATTTCCATTCCTTGATGTTTTATTGTCAAATTCAAAATCCAGAAATAATATAAAATGATATCTTCCCTGAAATTAGTCTTTCCCTTTAAGTCATACAAGACTTAAATTAACCATTTATATATTAGAGGGGTTTTAGTGATAAAAAATGATTATATTGTGTTTAAAAAAGTCCATATCATTAAATACACTTGAATTTTTTTTTCATTGAAAAACAATGGTTTTTTTAGGAGTACTATGATATTTGTTACATTTTAAATAGATACATGTAATTAACTAAACCTTCAAATTAGAAAAACCACACAAAACACTACAAAATTACATTGTTTTTAATCAATTTTTCCTTCACCATGAAAACCTTGATATATATATATTTACATGGTTTAAAATATTATGACCTCCATTACCTAACCACATACCTAATAAAAATTTATGTTGATTTCTCCATCATGGAACTATGTTCACTCGACATTTTCCTTAAACATTGTGTAACACTAGGATTATTTCACTTTAGGCCATATGAATTTTCAATTCCATCCATGAATAAATTCAACAAAAAATGACTTATTTTTTTCTCTATAAAATATATAAATATTTTAAAAAAATAATATGGACTTATTTTAATTCTAATGATTTGATTCGCTCAAAATACATAAGAATTAGGATACTATATAGCCTATATTGAACCTTCCAACCACTTGACTTTTATGAACATTAATAGGGATCTTGGAAACACAGGTAGAAAATGGTTTATCCTTCTTTTAAAAGTATAAATAAATCCAAAAAATAATGTAACTATCAAAATGAAATTATTGTCATTTATCATACACTAAATATAATTTAGATAAGTTACATGGACATAAAATTCAGGTTTCATATACACTAGTTATGTGACCACACCATCTTCAACCACTTACTCTAGAACCAAGAGTATATGTAACTATACTCACTTCAATCTCATGCTACAAGATTAAATAATCTTGATAAAATACTAGTACCAATAGTTACTTACCAAATAGACCATAAAAATTCATGTTCACTTAGGTGAACATGCAGGGTGTGAGATTAAAATTCTCAATAGACAATAAAGAAGATTTTATAATTGAAAAAGTTCCATAGTTGTGTTTTTTAAATCATTATACTCATTTTCAAAAATATAAATTTTTACACAAATTTGTTAATAAAAACATAATTGGAATATATAACTAAGTGATTCACATATAATTACAAATTCAAAATGAGAACTTCTTATACTATGAGGGTCCATACATTGACCGAACACCACTTACATCCTTTGATATTCACCAATATCAATGCCATAAAGGTTTTAGGGAAATTATATAGCCCATCTCATCTAGGTTTGTGGTAGATCCATGTAACACCTTATCATACTTATTTTCACTTCTAGAGTCAAGGGTTTAGCATGTCTTGTGTGATGGGGAAGGTGTATACAATATCGGGGAATCAACCCATGCTGTGTAATATGAGAAACGATATATAATGTTAAGGAATTGTGAACTTATACCAACATAATACTCCACATCAAGAAGAAATTACTTAACAATTTTTATTGAATTAATATATACATATTCCTCTAATAACAGGATTATCAACTACCAAGAAATAAACGTGATCAAAACATTAAATTAAAAAATTAACATGATCTTTTACATAAATATAAATTAGTATTATGAAGTAATAACTCAATCATAAAAAACAATGTACTAAAAAAAATAGAAATTACAACATTATCTACCATAATAATAATAATATAATAAATTGTTTTTGCTTTTTCATAGGTCACAACAGAATGATTTTTAGTCTAGGTACATAACATCATGGATTTCAAAAAATTTTACACACATTGGGATACAAATAAGATAAATTATGGAACATAATTCTATTTAGTTCACATTAGAGTAATGCTTTATAAATTCCAATATTCATGCGAGTGGATTCTATTTTTCCTTGAAACCATTCAAAACAGGGTTCTATCTCTATCATGGGTTGTATCTAGTTTAAATGAAAAAATTACATAGTTTTAAACAAGTATATCATTGGCTAAAAAAATATATCATAAGTATCACATATAAATAGTTATACATGGTTAATTTTTTAATAATAAAAATTTTCATTAAATTAAATCTATTTTAAAAATAATATTTCATGGTTTAAATCAAATTAATTTAGTAATACAATTTTTATGTAATGTTATGAAAAAATTAATTTAAGAATTATATTTTTTGGGTATTTAGTTTAAATATATTTTACAATATTAAATGTTTTTCTAAAACTATGTTATGATAAAATGATCTTTATAAAAATTATAGGTAATTTATAATACATTATGATTGAGTAAGTGATGGTTTTTAAAAAAATTGTATTCAGTTTATGATGTAACTTAATTAATGAATCCATGAAAATTTATGTATCACATCATTCCATTGCACTTCATATCGACCTAGATGTTACCTCTACCTTAATGAAACTATTAAATAATGTTATGTTCGGATCATTGAATTATAACCCTAATAAGTTGATTTGGTAAGTAATTTTTCCATTAAATAATTTCGTGTAACAAGAATGAATTCATCCATTAAGAATGAATAACACTACAAATTTTTTATAATTTATTCTACTGGGGGTTCATTTCAAAAATAATTAATAGTCTATAAGGGTTCAAAAAAATTACCTTTATGTTATAAAAAATTTACAATGTCTAAAAATTAAATTTTTAATCAGCTAGGGAAAATAAATTATACCCAATTTTAAACATATGACATGTCTTTTCAAATCAATTTAATTTTTTTAAAATGTGATTACACCCTAAATGGAATCAGGAATCATGGTACATCATAATCACATAACTATTTACGTGTAGAATCAAATTTACCCTCAATATTTTATAGCTATGTAATTAGTAATGTTATTGATTATGTTATCAATTTAATTTTTTATTATCCCATATGAAGAAAATTAAAGGGAATGAATTTTACACATTAAGTATGTATAAGAAAACTGAACATATATAAAATGGTATCAATATAAAATATTTACAAACCATACTTAATTACATTCTTCAAATTAATAAATTCATTAAAAATAATAATATTATAATTTAGTATAATTGAAATGAATCAATCATTTTACTATAAATATAAATAGGTGTTTTCAAAAAAAAAATTTGAATTTAAGCTAATGATATTTACACAAAAACTATGAGTATTTTATTTTGAAAAAAAAATTAAAAATGTTTTTATTAGTGTATGAAAAATATTGTAAGGAAAAACCCAGAAATCCCTAAGGGGTTTTATAGGGTTTAGAAGAACCTACAATTGAAATAAAGTTGGTGAGACCTCTAATATACTCTAATGATGTCAAATTGACCTATAATAATCATGAAAAAAAATTTATAAACATTTCAAATATATTACCCAATATCCAAAATGACTATGTTAAAATCCTTAATAAAACTATACCAAAATAGAGATCGATAACCTAAATACTTAAAGTAGTCACTAATTTGAAGAAATCCCCAAATAATTTTGTACTATGGAACCCTAAATCAATGTCTAGATTTATGAAATCTCTATATAATGTTAAACAAATATGACATTTTCCAAAACATTGATAAACCATAATAAAATGATCACCAATTTCCTCTCTATCCCAATCCTAAAAAATCCAAGTATTATAATATATTTCCCCATGAATTTAATGAAATTCCAAGACATAGAACCATTTTCCATGAATATAATTGGGAAAAGATTATACGTGGATAAAATATTATGGAAATTATAGAATATTTTTAATTTAGAATGAATACAACATGGAATCACCATGGATTTATAGAATATGTGGAGAGAAATAAGAGAGCCAAAAAGACACCAATGAGGGGATCTTAACATCCTATAGAAAGTGAAGTCCAAAGGGGATAACGAAAGTGTTTAAATAAATAATATGAAAATAAGAAGAATAACATTTTAATCAAAAATACAAACTAGGACTTGAATGTACCCACTAGTGGTTAACCGTGTTCTTGATGATTCCCCTATGTAAGATGCAACTCTTCCCACTCCACTGAGTAGCTAGTACCTCGTATTGATTAAATAGGTGCACCTGTAGTATTATGACTATAGGTGGTCGTAACCAATGAAGACTTGATCCCATTAAACCATACAATAAATATGAAACTATTTCTTATCACACCTATAATAGTATTTTAGACTTAAGACTGAATGTAACATCTATATTTAAAAGTAAACCATATCCATTAACAAATTTTAAAATTCAATTATAATTTTATAAATTAATTTCTTTAAAAATTAACTGACTATTATTTGGGCCATTAAATATTTTTTCTCAACATCATCACAAATTATGAGGTAACGTGAAATATATATTATTTATATTAACAATTCAAAATTTTATGCTCAGCCTCAGTATGGATAGATTTTAACATCATTGTTTAATCAAATATTCTTCCACCACCTTATAAATCACTTGATAAAATTACATGTAATTTTTTATTATCTATAATAATTTAATTCACATTATTTAGAATACAATTTATATGACTAGTAATGAACTAAACCAGTATATTTAATCACATATACTTCATCTTCTTCAATCATCAATATCTTCCTTTATATAAAACTTCTCTTGAAGAATTATGATTCCCAAAAACAACTTCTTAAAAACAATGATTTCATTAGCTTCAAAATCCCTAAATTGAATATATCCTAAATATTTGACTAACGATCTTTCAGTGGTGGTGGTGGTGTAATGTAGAAAACTATCCATTCATAAATGGTTGTTTTCAATTTTTAAAAATACCCATAAATATTAATTTTTTTATTATTCACTCGAAATATAATTTATCATATCCTAATGATATCCACTTATTTTATGAATCTCTTGAAATATTTAGTAATAAATCTTGTCAAATGTTTATAATATATAATATGTAAGTGAAATATCTGCATGATAAGAAGATTCCACTCGTATTTGACCATGAGTATACTTAAATTTAATCAATGAGTACCCTAATTTAGACTCCTATTCAGTTATTGTTAGTTAATTTTTTGTTCAAATATGTATTTTAAGAAAACCTATGTCTTTTATATGGATTATAAATACACTATTTCCATTTTAAAAAAAATTATTATTGTGATAAATATTTTCTCAAGGAATTTGTTGACAAACTCAATCCAGATATCCCATATCCAAAACATCTTAATCCCATCAAATCATATTCTCAGTGATCATTATTTGAATAAAAAAATCATATGGACTCCAATATCCATCAATATATATTTAAATATATTTCCCTCAAATATTTACAATTCAATATCCTAAGACAAAATTTTAATCAATGTTATAAATCTTCTATCATCTAAATTTAATTATCCAAAAAAATTTATCTCTCTAAATTCAGTGTTATCTATTTATTATAAAAAATAAACCAATTAATAAATGATATTAATTAATAATAACTCTTCTCATTATGGATTAATTTTGTTTCCCTTTTAAAATTAATTGTGATACAATCAGTTATTGGAGAATCCCATATTTTGATTTATTCTAGTCTCTACCACATTAAATGGATAATCAACAGAGAGTTAGTGGAAAGGGAACACTAACTCACACCTCAAGGAAATGGAAATAGAGATTGAACACTTATATCTAGTATTAATTCATTAATAAATTATTTAGAAAGTTAATTTTTAAATTTTTATGTTTTTTTCTTTCATTTATGTAATCTTTATATTTACAACACATTTTAAGAAATCATATTTATAAAAATTATATTTTCAATAAATGTTTTTTGATATTATTTTATACATAGAGTTAACTAATTATAAAATAAAATTCCAAATTTTAATTTTAAAATTATAAATTCAATTTAATTAAAAATATTATTGTACATTTTTCCAAGCTACTAGACACACAAATTCATCATTATGAAAGGTTATGATGAATTTTATTATAATTCAAACCGGGACATTTTCTTCCCATGAAACATTATGTTCATCATATTGATTTTAAATCATTAATATTTCTTACAAAGTCTTCTTCAATATAAACATAAAAATCACAATTACCCATTTTTTCATATCATAACCAACAATTAAAATTAAAATTAATGTACATTGAAATTCCCTCTCATACATCCATGTGTAACATATTAGGTCACTTTGAAACCCTTCACATATGGATAGATAATATTAATTAATATGTCTAGATGTTTTTAGATATAATTTACTTATAATAAATATTTTTAACTCCTTTTTTATAAACACCTATTCCATCATCTATTTTTTATTATTTTTTATTAATAATCATATTAATTCAATCATTAATGGAATAATATATTCGAAAAATATTTTTTAACTGTTTAACCTATTTATTTAGGAATATAAAAATAAATATTATTATTTAATAAATTATAATCTCATTTATAAATTCACCTCACTAATTATGGATTTATAATTTTTTACCATTCGATCAATTAAGTCCTTACAAACACAATGATTCAAAAAAATAATATTTCACCAATATAAAAAATGAAAATTTGAGTTTTAGTACTATTTTATATTACGAAACAAATTATGAACAAATTTCTTTTATTTAATTTTATCTTTATTATTTCATTTTTAATTTTTAATACCATTTTATAAGTTTTAATTTTAAACCATACTGAGCCTTATTCAACTTGATAACATAATTTATAATCATTATCAAGGAAAAATTTATCATATTATTCAATGAATACTTATTTTTAAAGAAAAATACAGAAAAAATATATAATGATATAGTGGTATAAACCACAATGGGGTTTGTGATGGTGTAATCAAAAATTTAGTACTGGTTATTATTTCATTTTTAGGTAGTGGGATTTTATGAGATGAAATATAATTATATTTTTTTCATACTACTATAAGAAATCATAATCCTATGAGACTTCATCGGATGATGTTAAAAGTATTTTAAACATTTCAAAATATATTTATAATGTTAATTTTTTTTTACAGAAATGAAACCACATGTAACAAAGAGTTATAACATTAAAAATAATAATAGAACGCTCCAATCAATGAATAATTGTTTTTTGAGGTGACTAAAATACTTTGGATAATCTCTGGTGGAAATATGAAAAGGTGAAATCCTTAATAAATTAATGTATTTTTAATACAAATGGATGGTTTTTGTAACAACCTAGATAAAAATAGATTTTTTTCATAAATAATTAGTATAATGAAATTTTATTAATATATATTACTGAAATATCTTAATGAAATTTATATGTTATATATTCATGATTTTTTAAAAAATTCATAAAAATATTTTTATAGTCTTATGACAAGAAAAAAAATTAATTTTAAGAAATAAACTATATTTTTCTAAAAGACAATTTTGATGCCCTTTAATGAAAAATATAGTTGAAAACTAAATTTTAAATTTTATACATAGTTTATTTGACAAAAATTATAACTATTTTGAAATAGGAATAAAAAAATTATCTTATGGCGAAATTTTGATATTTTCTTGATGAAGATCCATTTTTAATTAAATAAGTGAAAAATACATAATATTTATTGAAAACTAATTTTTAATATAATTTATTTATACAGTTAAATTATAATTTAAATTGTTTTTAAAGTGTAATTAGTTAAATTACACATCAATAAATCCCATTTAGTTTTGTGGAATCACTTCTGTATTGAAATTTGATATACAAAATATATAAACATTTCATCTTTTTCACTTTTAAAACCCAATTTTTTTGATTATGGGATTAGTTTTAAATATAATTTTTTTAATTAATTGTATTTAATTTGGTAAAATGGATTCCATAATTGGAATTAGAATTTTGAAATTAATTTTTACGATCATTTTTTTAGTCATAAACAAGTTGTCGTGGTAAAAAACAATTTACCATTGTATAGGTAAAATAATGAAACATTTTAATTTTAAAAGGTAAATGATTAAAATTACTAAAAATTATAACTTTAAATGGGTGTTGTATTTTCTATCTCAAACATAAACATGAAGGTCCTTGGAAAACATTGAGAGGGGAGGGGTGAATGAGGGTTTCAACATTTTATTTTAAACTAATGGATCTTGTTCCCATGTTGGTAGAAACCAGTTAAACATGTTTAAAGAAGAAGTGAAAAAAATAAACAATCCCATGGAATTCAATTACAAAAAAAATTTACATGGTTCACCACTAATGGCTCTGTCCAAGGAGCATACACTAACTATGTGTGGGTCATTCTAAAAACCACTAATCTTCTCAAGTGGTGAATTAAAAGAGCTTATCATAATCACTCTGTGACAGGAACACTACCTTTACAAGGTTTTAGAGATAGAACACTACACACCTCATATCACTTATGCTGACTCCCCCTTTATCACTACGTTGGAAGAATCTTCACTCGGTTTATCCACTTGAAGGTCACTTCAATGGTTTAACATTAATTCATGCACCATCAACTGTAAATGGAAGCTCATTTGAAGTCCCATAATCCCTCACAAATGTAATTTATTTTCCTATATACCAATAGGTTATGGAAATTAGTTTGGAAAATATATATGTTTAATTTTCAAGCATTCTTGGGTCGTCCACATACTACTGCAGTTTCCGCATACTGATGATGATCCTACATACCATTTTTATTTTTACATACCATCTGGATCCTCTACGAACTTCCCTTCTCATCATACTTCTTTAATCCCCCACGTACCATACTACTCTGCAAACTGCCTTGCTCCACTGTGTACTACGAGAGCTTCCTATGCAAACCGAACACTCTTTTATAGAATTTTCTTTATGCTAATAATTCTCTCAGCCTATTGTCTTCCCCTACACTAACTGATTAAGACTTCATAGTGTTTATTCCTGAAACATTAATATATAATATTGTCTCTCAACAAAGTGGATTACTAATCCATAAATAGGCACATAACTCCAAAAAATTCTCTAATTTGGATAACCAAAATTTTCAATATTGGATAATCATCACAGTCTCCTAAACTCCATTTGTGTGATGTTAGCCTCTATAGTCTACCACTCCTATTTTGTGAACCACAGCAATCCCGTGATCCTTCTGCATTCCACGTAACATACACCGTCACTGTGTACCATTTCTAGGAACTGTTTTCAGAACCATTATGTGTGTCATACGCCTTT
Organism: Viscum album; assembly: GCA_963277665.1. NCBI lineage: Eukaryota > Viridiplantae > Streptophyta > Magnoliopsida > Santalales > Viscaceae > Viscum > Viscum album. Next base: position 1,440,966,138 of record OY728157.1, read on the forward strand.
ACTACATACTATTACTACAAACCATTTTTGGTTCTCCGCAACGCTCTGCATACCATTATCGTTTTCAGGTACGCATCCGTGAACCATTCATAGAACATGGTACGTGGTCCATATTCAGAGTTATGTAGTTTCCTTATTTTTCAAATTCACTATGTCATTTCACATACCATTAACTCTTATGTGAAAAAACATTGTTTTCCAATACTAAACATCCTATTTTGGAGTCCAAAAAATTGGCAAACACTGGGAAACTACACCACCTTAAATACTGCTTTCAGCCTCAAACACATGAACTCATTCCAAGAAAAATCCCTATTCATCCCTGTGTATACTGAAAAAAACACAAACCAAACTCTATTATGACCAATGAACAACCTTGGTTCCAACAATCTCCCCCTTTGGGTTTCGTGCAAATCTCCTGATAAATTCACTAATGTTCTAGCTACAATAAAAACATCAACCTTCAAGAAACAACTCAGCCATAACTTTAAGTCTAAATGAGAAGTGATTGGTTTAGAAAACAAGATATAGGTCATGAATTGAGAAATAATTATTTTTTCTCCCCCATAATTGAAGTTCTGGATTTTCCAATTCTCCATATTTCCTATATAAAATGAACAGATCTCTCTACATTGAAAAAATAGTTCACACTCCATTTAATTTATCTATCCCTTCCATTGGTAATAAACCCAATGATCCAAATCGTGAATTTTAGAGTAAAATTCATGCCCCCTATATCCTATATCCCTTATAAACATGCATTATTTTCATAATCAGATTAAAAATAGTTAAAACAACTAGGGACAGGGGAATATCGTAACCTCATTATGTGCTAGGAGGTGGCTGAACTCTGAGGCTCAACTCATGTTTCTCAGACATAGCTGCTGACAGTGGCTTGGTCATAATATCAGCCACTTGCTCATTGGTTCCCACATGGTCCATTTTGATCATGCACTGTTCAATATTTTCCTTGCTGAAGTGATATCTGATGTCCAAATTATTCATATGGGAAGGCTGAACATGATTCTATGTAATATCAATTATGCTATTATTATCACAGTAAACCACCATTAGTTGTTTCACCTAATCACCTATGTCAATCAGTTATGGATTTATCCAAAGCCACTAAGTTCACGCCTAGGTAGTATATATATATTTAGATTCCGTAGTACTAAGTAAAGTACTTTCCTATTTCTTTATTAACCATCTGACACATTTCTTCCCAATATACAATACTCCACCACTAGAATAATTTCTATCAACAACATCTCCATCCCAGTTAGTATCATAAAATGATGATAGTTCACTCTCTGTTCCTTCAGAAAAGTATAACCCATAATTATGTGTACATTGAATGTATTTTATGATTTTTTCATTTCCCCTGTATATCCTTATTTTGTATCACTCTAAAAGAGTGCCACTAGAAAATTTGCAAAGACAATATCTGGACATGTCATCATTAGGTATAGTAGGCTTCACATGATTCTTCTATGCATGGTTGGATCCACCAATGTCCCTTCTTCATGCTTTCTGAGACTTGATCCAACTGCAATTGGAGTCATCATTGGTCTTAAATATTGAATATTTAATTTCTTCATCCACTCTCTTGCACACTTTTCTTGAGACATGTAAGTGTAATCCTTATTTTTTAGTACCTACAGCCCTAAAAAGTATGTGAGTTCACCCATCATGGACATTTCAAATTTTTATTTCATGTTACTGGAAAATTCATCCACTGATCCCTATCTGCTTCCACCAAAAATAATATCATCCACATACTCCAATACCATGAACTAATCCTTTTTAAAGTTATTCACATAGATATTATGATCCACTCCCCCTCTTTTAAACTCTATATTTCACAGATAAGAGTCCAATCGAGAGTACCACACCCATGGTTCCTGTTTTAGTCCATAAATTGATTTCATTAATTTTCACACCTTCAGTTCATAATTTCCAAGAAATAACCCCATGGGTTGTTCATTGTAGACTTATTTTTTCAATACTAGATTTATGAATGTTATCATGACATCTATTTGATACAATTTATAACCTTTTTGGATTTCCATGGATAGAAATATCATGATTGACTCTTCTCTCTACCAGAGAAAATGTCTCCTCAACATCAACACCTTCGATTTGTGAATATCCTTTACAAACCAAAAAAACATTATTTCTAATCAAATTTCCATATTTGTCAAATTAGTTTTTGAAAATACACTTCATACCAATCACATTATGATCTTAAGTTATTTTAACAAGATCACATGTTTGATTTTTGTCAATTTGATTTAAGTCTTGATCTATTACATTCACCCATAACTCATCTTTTGACGCCTCTTGAAATGAGAATGGTTCCACAACTTATAGAAATACATATTTTCCATTATTACTCATTATCCACATCTGCATAGGTGAATTTTGGTTACTGATATTGTTGGAATGATAAATCTATGCACTTCAATTTTTCAGAAGGGGTTTGACTGAATTCTCTCCAACTATGGGTTCCTCTTTTGATAATTCTTCTTAGTCAAAATAATGATGTGACTTTTGGGAGTTTTGTACCCCTTCATCTACCTCTTTATTAGAATTTGTTCCATGTTCACATTCATCCTTATCTTCTAACACATTACCATAATAATTCAATAAATCATTCATCTTTTTCACTTCAATGATCTTAACATCATTAAATTCCACGATTATTCCTAAGATCTTATTGAAACACTTATAGGAATTTCTATTCAACGAGTATCCATGAAATACTCATTCAAATTCATTGTCTATATACTTCCCTTGACTTTCTTATTTTTTAGATGAAACACTTTCTTCCAAAAACATGAAAATATTTCAAAGAGGGATTCCTTCCATGTCATAATTCATATGATTTCTTTGTATCATCTATATATAGCCCTGTTCAATTTTGAATATACACTACATCTTGATATTCCTCTTTCCAATAATTTAGAGGAATACAAATCCCAATCAACATAGTTCCAGACATTCTTTTTACCTATCAATTCCTACACTCAACAACTCTATTTTGCTGTGGAGTTCTCACAGCAGCCACCTCATGTTGTATCTCAAGCTTTTTCTAGGTAATTTTAAAATTTCATGGATTTGTATTCCCCTCCATTATCAGACCACAAAACATTGATATTTTGTCTAGTATAGTTTTTGGCGATTTCATGATTATTTTTCATTCAATCAAGAACTTGTTTCTTCCGATGTGTAATGATCACACATGAAATTCTACTGTAATCATCTATGAAAATAAAATTCTACCATTCCCCATGTGTTCAAGAAACATTTATCAGGCCACAAACATCTGTATGGATGAAGTCAACAAGATTTGATGCAATTTTCTTCTTTGCCTAGCAGGAACTGTAGAACAGTTTATATCGCATGCAAGTATTACAGGTCTTTTCTCATCCATACTTCGGATTAGGGATATCCAGGACTATCTTTAACTTAGATATCTTGTCCATGTCTTACTGATTAATGTTCCCAAATCATCAATGTCATTAGTTCTTTTCTTCATCAACTATTATATAGAAGAAGTTATATTTCCTTTAAACCTAATATAAGTTTCCATATGTTATAAATCCTTCCCCAGGAGAATTCTTGGACTTTCCTCTTTTCATTCCATGAGATAATGGATTGAGTGTAGGACAATGATGGTCTATCTATTCTGTCTTCCGTATACATGGGTTCTTCATATTCAAATTCTTCTTCTAGAGAATAAATCCTATTTGAAATATTAACAATGTATGGGTGATGTGTATTGAATCATCTATGATCGTTTAAAGACTTACTCATGTCATACCTCTACCTGAAATACACTACACTATGACCAATGTTAGAATAGTGAAAACAATATTCATAGAAATTATTTCTTCTGTAAGAAGTATGATATGAATAAGTTCTATTTTGTTGAGGTCATAACTCTTCTCCATTCATATAGATCCTTGCTTCTTCATTGTTATATATGGTATGACCCAGATAGACACAAAACTAACAGTTCATGAAATGAAATGTTTTCTCACTTATATTTCTCCTCAATATTTATTTCTCAAGATAATAGTTTGTCTCCCAATTATTTCTAGAAACCCAACGATAATCATTAGTTATCCTCATAGTTTTATTAAAGGTTTTTTTAGTACTTCTGATGGATTTTCAACATGAAAAACATTTAACATTCCTTTATTCTAGTTCACATAATTTATAGCATTTGAAGTTTTGGTGTTGGAACCAATTACACTATTTCCTATGCATGTGAGTCATTGATGAATAAAGATCTATTTCAACTCCATTATGAACTATGTTTTTATCTATCTAGTAGCTCAGCATCCAAAAACCTTCCAAATTATATTTTCTTCTTTTCATTTATTAAAAAATATTCTCTTTTGAGTTTACTTCTCAGAGTCACAAATTCTTCTTCGAGTCCCTCAACGGCCTTGGACTTCTCCTCCAGCGTCAAGGTAAGGTCATTTATAACCTTTTCTTGTTCTTTAATTCTGATTTTTAGTTCTACAACATCATTAGTGATTTTATGGATTGATGATTATAGTTTCACTAGTTCTTCAAATCATTAAATTTCTGCTTCCAACTAATCAATATATTTTGAGGATTCCTCCACCATTGATTTCCATATATTGAATCTTTTACATTTATTCTCACGCATTCCATAAACATACATAAGTTGAAACATGGGATAAACAGTAGTATTCAACAGATTACATCTAGATATATATATCAATGGTTAAGACATTTTAATATTATCCATTAGGGAAGCATGGTTATTAGATTTGTATTATTCTTCCTCTTCATCAAAGAGTTCATTGTCCTCATCTTTTTCATCACAAACAAAACTCCTTCTTTGTAATTTATTTCCCTTTATGAACTCTCTCTTTTTGAAAATCCTTTTTTGGGGATTTTTATTATCTCTATATTTGATATCTTTATCATTGAATATTCTTGGGAAATGAGAGGAAATCTTACCATCTATTCCACTACGAAAACAATCTAGAGCAATATTTTCTTCAAATTAACCTTTTCCCTTCTTCAGTTTATTGGAAATGGGAAAAAGAAAGTATTTTTACTCATCATGTTCATTTACAATATTTCCTTACATTTCTAGTTTTTTTGGATTTTATTTCCATTTATTTATATACACGAGTCGCTGCATCTTTTTGGTTGGGTCTTATATCATATGCTACCAGGCTGCTCAGTATATTATAATGAGAAAGTTTGGAAAGATCCCTTAATTCAAGAGATGAAACCATGGCATTATAAATTGGAAAGAGTATTCTCATTATTTTTATTATAATATCAATATCACTAATCTCTTCTCTAATCCCTTGAATTCCTCCTAAAACGTCAGTAATTTATTGATCAATGAAACTTCATTTTCACTAGGGTGTATCATGAGATCATAAAATCTGTTGTGTAAAACATAGATTTTTTCCTCCTTCACTTTGTTATCACCTTCATAAATATTCTTCAGTTTCTCCCACAAAGACTTTCATAACATTCATTTCATCACCATTATATATATTTTATCGTAAAGAGATATATTTGAGGAATTTTTTGATTTAGCGTCTATATCCATCATTTTTTATTATGTATATATCATTGATAGACCGGCTAGATTAGTGACATGTATTTCTTGTGCACTGAAAAAAATAATATGAATTCCAAGAAATCTTAGAAGATATATCAACTTTTTATTCCATATTTTCATGTAACCTCCATCAAAAAAAGGAACTCCTCTAACATTAATTGTATTATCCATGTCAAAAAAATTAGACAGATTTAACATCAACAACCTTTATACTCTGATACGAGTTGAAGAACCCCAAAACACGCTAAGAGGGGAGGGTTGAATCTGGGTTTCAACATTTTATTTTAAGCTAAACAAAATTGTTTCCACATTGGTAAGAACAAGTTAAACATGTCTGAATAAGATGTGAAAAAAATAAAAAATCACAAGCAAACAATGACATGACAATTTTACTTGTTTCACCACTAAGGTCTATGTTTAAGTGGAATACTCTGAAAGTGTTTATTTCATACCATAAACCACTAATCTTCACAAGTAGTGGATTACATTAGTTTAGCATAGTCACTCAGTTCCAGGTGTACTACCTTTACATGGTTTTAGGGATAACACATTACGTCCTTCAGATCACTTCCAATGACTCCCCCTTTTTCACTACATTGGAAGAATCTTCACGTAGTTTATTGACTTGAAGGTTACTTCAATAATTTAACATTAATTCATGAATTCTCAACTATAAATGGAATCTATCTTAAAGTCCCATAATCACTCACATATGTAATTTATTTTATTGTACACTGATTGGTTATGGAAATTAATTTGGCACACTAAAAGGGTTAATTTTCAAGCTTCCATGGGTGTTCCTATATTTCTGATGTTTTTTTGTGCCATTGCATTTTCTATGTACCACCTCTATTTTCACGAATTGTCTAGATCCTATAAAAATTTCCCTTCTCCACATACTACTCCACTCTTCCACATATCATCCTTATCCGCATACTCTTAGAGATTCCTATAATAATCGCACTCTCTTCCATGGGTTGTCTTCATTATATGGATAATTCTCTCTACATACAGTCATCTACTTTATGAACCACTTTAAAATTCAAATAATTTTTTCTTGAAACATTAATCTCCCATATCATCTCTTAACAAAGGGGATTAATTCTCCTTAAATAGGAACATAACTCTGCAAATTTTTCTAATCTGGTACACAAAAATTTTCAATGTGGGACATTCTTCACTGTATACTGAAATCATTTTGTGTATTAGTTAGCGTCTACCCCATACCACTCTTATTTTGAAAAATTGAAAAAATCATGTGATCCTTCTGCATTCCACGTACAACATGCCTTCACTATGAATAGTCGCTGCGAAATATTTTTCGCAATGTTTTGTGTACCACATGCCTTCACCACATTCCATTTCTATGAACTATTTTCAGTTCTACGCCACGCTCTATGTACCATTCACGCTACCAGGTACGTGGTCGAGAACCATTCTTGGAACAAGGTACATGGTCCATGTTTCAATTTATGTAGTTCCATTATTTTTCAAATTTTCTTTTTGTTTTCTCATACCATTAACTCTTATGAGAAAAACTTTGGTTTTCCAATACCAAACTACTGATTTCGGATCCCAAAAATTTCGAAAAAACTGGAAAACTGTGCCACCTCCAATACTGCTTTCTGCTTAAATCATATGAACTCATTCCTTGCGAAATCCCTAGTCATCCATGCGTAGATTGAAATAAAACAGAAACCAAACTCCATTATGATCAGAGAACAATCCTGGTTCCAACAAAACATAAATTAATAAATTTCTTAAGAATGTAATTCTTTAGAATTAATTCTACCTCAATGTGGTTGGATTTAGATATAAAATATTAATTATTTAATCACTTGAAACAACACCTCATAATGTATTAATACCATTTATAATAACCCCATTTTCCTCACATGCATTTAATACCTTAAAATCTCTTCTAAAACATCTCTCCATAAACTTCCCCACATCTAAGTGCTACTATTCTCACGAAAGGACTAAATCCATTGGACTAAATGGGTTCTTCCTAGAGGTGATATCCAAGACGTAATTTTGCAAAATAAAATAACATAATTTCATTTCTTATTCTATTTTATCCTAAAATCATTCATCCATAAAGTCATGATTGATACCTAATAATGTATATACTGAATGTTTATTCTTTATGATGTAATTTCTCATATCTATTTAATTTCTCATCTTCTCTTGTTCAAATATAAAAAACCATTATCCAAATTATGGAATTTTTCTTTCTATGTGAATAATGATTTTCTCATTTTAGCGACTTCATGGATAGAAATAAATGTATTACTATATCGAAATGTTATTTTAATATGTATATTATTACATATTTAATTATATGGAACTAAAATATATACATAATATTAAGTAAAACAAAACTATTTTGTGATGTTTGGAAAACCGCCAAAATAAACTAAAAATTTATCATTAAAATTTTAGCATATTAATATACAACCAAAACTAATGAAATTTGGTATATTAGAAAATTAATAATTATTAAATATTATTAATACTATCTAACTCAACTTCTATAGTTTTAATCTCATTTTAAAAGAACACCCCTAATATTTCATAATCAAAATGACCCTGAAACCCTAAAATGAAAGCACCTAAAAACAATGAAAATAAAGAAATATTATTAATGAATGAGATATTATTAAAATTTAATATGAGGTATTATAAATATAAATATAAAAATATATTAAATTAATAAAACTATTTAAAATATTATAATGTTATTTTGGATACATTTTAAGGAATTATAACAAGAGAGGAGGGAATTCTTAACCCAATATCCTTTATTTCGATTAAACGTCTATTTCTATTTTATGTCATGATAATGTTATATGTGAAATGAAATTTTAATGTATTAAGTTTTCATCCAATAATATTATTTTTATTTATAGTTAATACTCATAATATACTCAATTGATTAAATATCACTTCAATGATTAGATACATATAGAGGGCATTCTTTTAAAAATCCTCTTCCAAAGTTCCTTTTTAAAAACTATTTTCAATATATGGAATGAATGGAATTTTACATATTCATGTATATATAATATTTTTGTCCTTAAATCAAAAGATTATATGGTTACTTTTATGGAAAATTTCATATATTTTATATGTGTGGCTTTTCAAAATGCTTGATTTCCTAATGAAATGTTTATTTTATTCAAAGAGTGCTATTATAACACAATATTATATGCTTTATGTTTATGTTATGGTTATAGGAAATTGTTTATAATGAATAGTGGTCACATGGTAAATCAATAATGGGTGGTTACATGATAATCCAATGATAGGTGATTATGTGATATACCAAGGATGAATCTCTATGTTATAACCTCCAATGCATTGGGTACTCCAAAGTTTGAGGTTGGCCATATTGGTTACTCAATTTGTATGATTGTGATAGAAAATGATTTCCCAAGTCAGTTAATAATATTTTAGATTATTTATAATTATTTTTCATGAAAATACCATCATTTTTAAGAGGTTTTATATTGAGATTTTTGAAAAATGATTATTTTTTATGAATATAAATGTACATTTATTGAAAATTATTTAGGAATTTTCAATAGAAATCGAGTTTACTTTCCATTACATCCCTAACTGATATTTTATGATCATCCATAGATTAAATATATTTTTTCACAAGATTTATTGGAAAAAATAAAGACGTTAAAGATCATGGGGAAAATTATCAATATTTGATCATGAAAAGAACCCACTATTTAATTTTAAGAATTTGTTTTTGATGAAATGGGAAATGAGTATAGGTGTACATTTGAAATTTATGGATTTATTTTTTAAGGGTTATTAAAAGTTCAATAAATCTCTAAACATAAAATGTTCTGAGAATGTAATAATCTGGATTCTAGTTTAAAATCAATATAATAAGAAATGTTTAAGGCTAGGTCCATACAGTTGGTATCAAATCCTGAATTTGATAACTTTTGGGGATAGTATAATTTTAATAAATCACCCATTAATGATTTTTTATTTTTTTTTATGTTTAAATGCAATGTAATTTTTATATTACAATGTTTCATTGTATTATATAAGTGTGTTTAGAATGTTTTTCTACAGATTAAATTGAATAGCTGTGGTGGGAAGACATCAAGTGGAAAATATCCTTTCTAATCAGCATCCAAATATGGTTGTAATATGAATAGAATAGTTTTTTTAATAATGGATCTATTAAAAAAGCTATAGATGGTGGTGGTATCCATGCAAGGGAGTAGTTAGATCAGATAAAGATAAAAATGTTAGTAGTGGAGTATTTTATGAGGCAATATCCTCCAGATTTCTGTATAACTTCAAATCAAGTGTTTACTGAAGAATAATATGACACTATGGAAAATATATTCAATGTCATAGTTTGATTTGAATAATAAAAGTTTACCCTGGATATTTTTTTTCTTATATTAATGGTCAATGGTGGTCTATAGTTATGAATAATAGAGAAAAGGTTGATTTGGATGTTATGAAATGGGATGATTTTAAGAGTCATTTTTTTGAAAAATATTTTAAAATACCTATTTGAGTCAAAATAGGGATAAAATTCATAAAACTAAGGTACAAGGATAGTGATTCTTACGTTACATATGAATATAATTTTAATAGACTTCCCATGTACATTCTTAATTTTTTCAAGAGATTTTTATTAAAATTAATATATTTTACACTAGTTTAAACCTATTTTATGAATAGATTTTTATTTATTAGTGTTTAAAAACAATGAGAAACATTTTTTTGTGCTAAAAAGATTTTATATGGGTAATTATGGAATTTATGAACTTTTTTATGAAAAGAATAAGAAACAGTTAGGTTGGAAGCAATTGGGGAAGAATTCATTAATGAAATTTGGGGGTAAAAAATAAAATTATTTTCTTATGAAATGTGTGATAAGAAGAACCATATGGAAAGTATCCAAAAATTAGGGAAATTATTTTAATTTTGAAACATTGGTCACATGTCTCGGTATTGTATGAAAAATATGGTGATAATTAATGAAAATATGATTGTAATATTTTTAAAGTGAAATTTGTTCATAAATTATACTAACATTTTTCTAATGTTTTTCACTCATGGGACAAATTAGGAAGATCAGAATCAGAAGGGTGTAGAAAAATAATTTTCCTCTACTGTAGTTGATGTTGGTCCAACCAATTAATTGGTGATACGAATGATACATGTGCATTAAAATTATTCCAATACCCCCATATTATTCTAGATCTTACAATTCATTCATTATTGATAAATTTTCATGAATACTAGAAATAACACATCCTAAAAGTATGATATAATTTTTTTTAAACTCTAGGTGGAAGTATTAAAGTAACTAAGATTTATAGGAATCTTCTAATTGTTGTTAATAAAATTTTATTTCCTAAAAATCTTGTTTAATTACCCATATTTGTGTTTGATTTTATTTTTTTTATATACTTTCATTCATTTTATCATGATATGATAAATTAATGAGAAACAAATGTCTTGTTCTATGATCTCATATCTTTAATAACCTTCCAATAAGAAGAGAAATTGATTAGAAATTTCATTTGATGTTACTTGGAACATACAACTGAAAAAAAGGAACAGTTCACATTTTTTATGTAATAGTAGTTATTGAATACATGGATATTTTTTCTGATGAATTTTCTAGTGTTATTCATGATCATGAGTTTGAATTTATTGTTGAATTTTTCATAGATGATAATCCAATTTTATAAACCCCATATTAAATGGAATATATTAAAATATTAAAAATAAAAAATAAATTCCAATTGTTGTTAGATAATGGTTTTATTAGACCTTTAACATTATCAGGGGTGGTCTTATTTGGTTTGTTAAAAAACAAATATAGTTCCATCAGACTTTTTATTGGTCAAATATACCGAAATAACATCACTATCAAGAACAAGAATTTTTTTCTCATAATGAAGATTTGATTGATCAGCTCAAGGGAGCAGCGTAATTTAAAAAGACTGATCCCAGGTAAGGATACCATCAAATTAATGTTATGGAGATAGGTATTCTAAAGACTGCATTTCAGAATAGATGTTATTATTAAGCATTCATAGTTATGCCATTTAGGATGACAAATTCCATTGATATATTTATAGAACATAAAAATATAATTTCCCATCAATATTTGGATAATGTTTTGGTTGTTTTTATTAATGATATATTGGTTTATTCAAAAAGATTTAAGGACCATGAAAAACCTATAAGGATTTTTCTATAAACCATTTAAGAAAAGAAGCTATATGAAAAATTTAAAAAATGTGAATTATGGTTAAAAAAGATATGTTTTTATGGGAATATTATAATTAATGATGGAGTTAATGTTGATACTGCTAAAATAGAAGTTGTTATTGAATGTCTAAGACCCGCAAATGTGTTTGTGATTTGTTGAGTTTTTGGATTAGAATATTATTTCTGATGGTTTATTAATAACCTTTCATGGTTATCCTGACAATTAACTATGTTGACAAGAATATGAGATACATTTATCTACAATATAATTTCATGATTGTTTATAAGAATTAAACATAATATTGTTAAATGATCTTGTCTTGATCCTACCCTCATGAAATTGGGGTTTTATTCACTACAGTGATGATTTATAGAAGGGACATGGTTGTGTTCTGATGTAGAGTGATTGGTTAATTTCTTATTCTTTGTGGTAATTAAAACATAATGAAAAAAATATCTTATAAATGATTTGTAATTTGATATTTTTTTCATTAAAAATTTTGAGGAATTATTTGAATGTTGTAATGTGTGAAATATGTTGTGATCACAAAAGTTTAAAGTATAAATTATCTTAGAAATAATTGAACAAGGGACAAATAAGATGGGTAGAATTGATTACAGATTATCATTACAAGATTCATTATCATCCAATAAAAGAATACATTGTGTACAGTTCTTTCAGTTTAAAAAATAACTTTAATTTAACAATTTTATGTTTTCAAAATGACACCTTCATTAATGAGTGAATTAATTACGGCCTAAAAGTTTTAGATATAGGGAAAATGTACTTTTTTTAGGAATCATTGTAGTCGATGTTTTCTGAATTAATTAATAAATAAGATAACGAGGATCAATGTTTGATAGAAAAGTTAGTATCCATTAATAAGAGTATGTTATTTTGATTTTAATATTGACGAACAAGGTGTTTTTGATTTTGCAAAAGTCTATGTAAGCCTTATGATTCCTAGTAGAGGAAAGAGTTGTTAACTAGAGCTCATATTTATCTATTTTCTAATCATCTGTTAAGCACTGACATGAATAGACACCTTCATGTGTATTACTGGTGGTATAGAATGAAAAAAGATATTGTTGAATTAACCATGATGTGTTTAACATGTAAATATGTTAAAAAATAATGGTAATTAATGAAGGGGATGATTAAATATTTTCTAAGACTATATTGGAAATGGGAAAATATATCTATAGATTTCATAGTGGGATTTCCAAAGACATCTTTAGTTAAAAATATGAGGTGGGTGATTATTGATCAACAGACTAAATCTGCACATTTTCTTCTAATTTGAGATACATTGTATTTAAATCGACGTTTATGACTATATAATAAGTAGATTATCAGGATTCATGGAGTTCTTCTCTCCATTGTATCTAACCATGATCCCAGGTTTACATCGAGTTTCCAAAAATGATTACAAAATTATTTAAGAACAGAATTAAATTTCAATAATGAAATTTTTCTCAAATCTAGGGTATAATCCATTGGATCAATTCTAAAATAGTATGCTATGATTAGACCTTTTTAAATGGATTACTAACAAATTTGATATCAATATATTTCTTTGGTCGAGTTTTCCTATAATAATTTTTTTCCACTATATAGATGGATACTATAGAGTAATTTGATGGAATGTGATGTAGAACTCCAAATTTTTAGGATGAATTAGGATAAAGGATACTTTTTTTTACTATAATTGGTTGTGGAAATGATTGAGAAAGTGTAGATAATTGAGGAACACATGTATTATTTTTAGAACATAAAGAAATGTCACGAAGATAATATAAAGAATAATATTTATTTCAAAGTAGGTGACCATGTATTTCTTCAAATATATCCCCGGAAATTTGTTATTAATTTTTGTATGATGGTGAAGTTATATCGATTATTCATTAGACCAAATTATGGAAAAATATGGATATGTTTCCTACTAACTATGTTTTCTTCTGATTTTATCCTTGTTAAAGAATGTTTTTCATGTTTTAATTTTGAGAATGTGTTGTCCCGATTCATCACAGGTTTTGATCCTTGACGTAATTTAGATGGAAGATAAACTTTCATATGAGGAACAACATGTTCAAATTCTTGATTATAGAGACTAGGTTTTGAGAAATAATTTAGTTCAACAGTTTATGGTTTTGTGGTGAAACCATAAGGTTGAATAATAAATATGGGAATATGAAAATGAAATGAGACAAAATATACCATCCTATTTATAATGTGAATAAAATCGTAAGGATGCAATTTCCAAAATTGGGGCACAATATGACAACCCAGGTACCAATCAAATATTTTTTTTCTAATTAATTAATATTATTAAATTAAATTAATAACTATTACTAAATTATATTATTAAAATTTATTTGTTATATATTCAAGAAAATATTTTTAAATTCATCCTTTTTTTTGAAAGACGTAAGGTAATTATAAATCTAATTTTATGCATAAAAATTTATATTTTTCTAAAACGAAATATACACATTTAAACAGAGCATCTATTTTGAAACATAATTTTGATTTTTTTTATAAATTTTTATTGAATAATTAAAATTCATTTTTGAAATAATAAGATCAAAATTATCTTAATTTAAAATTTTGGTATTTTTCGAGGAAGTTTCATTTTTTTATAAATAAGTGACTAAGTATTGATTTTAATTAAAATTTAACTTTTTACTTGTTTTTTATTAGTTAAATTGTTATTTAAGTTTTATACAAATTAATATTATTTAAATTATTATTAAATGAATACAGCTTTTCTCATTTGAATCAATTTCATATTGGAATTAAATATAAAAACTTCATATACATATGATCTTTTTCACATTATAACCTAGTTTTTCATTATGTTTAGAGGGTTTAGTTGTCAATATGATTTTTATAATTGTATGAATTTAATTTGAAAAAATGAGTTATATATATAGAATTAGAAGTTACAACATAATTTTTATGATATTATTTCATTTTTATGATTAAAAAAGTTGACGTGGTAAAAAAATATTTATCGTAGTATAGGTAAAATAGTTAATCAAGTTTATGTTAAAAGGTAAAGAAATAAACTACCTTAAAATTACAACATTAAATGAGATTTAGATATTATTATATAACATAACCATCCATTAAAAAAATAATTATCAATATAATTCTTTTTAATTAATTCCACCTCATTGTGGTTGGCTTTAAATATATAATGATCATTATGTAATCACTTAAAACCAAACCCCCTCATGTATAAATATGACCAATCACCACACAATTTGTAAAGACCCGCAAATTTCAAGGAAATTTTTTTTTTCTTAATTTTCTTTGGAATTTTACAAGAGCGCAGCTTCAGACGGCACCTGATTCCGAGGCCCGGTGTGCCCGGAATCAATTTCCGAAGTTTGGCTCGGGTACGTTCAGTGAACGGACGAGCGGGTTTTTCTATCTTTTGAACCGGTGCCCGGAATCGAATTCTGAGGGCACCGATGAAATCGCAGCGCCGGTATTTTCTTAGAAACGCCTCTTCCGGAGTTGCGTTTGCTCAGACGTGGTTTTTAAATTTTGCGGCTTTAAGTCAGAAATAAAATAAAGTTTGTGCGACAACTTTATTTTATTTCACTTAAGCTGCTTGGAAGCCACTTGAAGTCACTTTAAGACGGCTTGAACTGAGTTGAACTGGATAGGATACTATCCAGAAATATCCTACCCCCTTGGTAGGATATTTGTGCGGTGGGACCCGCACGAGCCCCGCCGTTTCTTTCGCTAAGTAACGTACCCGCGAAAACCCGTCAAAGTAACTGAAAAGTCAACCGACGCGTTTTATTTAATTCTTAACAGACCATTTAATTGGGCGGTTTATTTCATGAATTAAATGGACTGTTTCTTCGTGAATTAAATGGGTCGTTTCTTTCGAATTGATGGATCGTTTCTTAACCGGTTTCGTGTTGGCATGTTTATAAAATAAGACCAACATAAAAATCCTTGGAAAGGATTTGAGAGAATCTTCGTTCCTCCACCCTCTCCGCGAAGAACGCGAAGAACGCGAAGAACGCGAAGAACGCGAAGAACGCCGAACCCGGAAGTCGATGACGCTTTCGCCCGAGGCGTTCTTCCGATCTCCGATCTCCGATCACCGACCATTCGAGGTGAGTGATTTCGGATTTCCTCTCAAGTTCTTTTCTTTGGTTTTAAACGAAACACAGATTTAAATATTAATAATTTAAATCTGTTGTTCTTGATTTGTTGACCTCGCCGGCTCAACGCCGGTTTCCGCGACGACGCGACACCTTCCCGCGACGACGCGACGATCGATCTCTTCCGCGACGATCTCTTCCGCGAAGAACGCCCGCGCTCGACGATCATCAAGGTAGGGATTTTGATTGTGATTCTTTTTCCCCGTGCTTATTCTTTTTAAGTGAAGAAAATGATCTCCGACAATTTTAATCTATTTAAAAAAATTGTTGTTGATTATTCCTCCCGTGATTTATGACTAACGCGGAGGTTGCGGGTCTAACGAACAAGACCCGACAACCCTCCGCCGATCTCCTTGTTGTGCGGATATGGCGGACGACGACAAACCGTGCGGCAGAGGCAATCCGTCGATCCCGCAGTGAAGATCGGCCCCCGGGAGGAGCAACGGCGCAGACGGGAAAGAAATCGGGCCACCGGAGCATCTCCGGCGGCCCGCGGAAGGCGGCGGCGGCGCGGGTCGCCGGCGCGGCGGCGCCGGCGACCGGAGGCGGCGGCGCCCGGCGCGCCGCCGTGGAGGAAGCCCGCCGCGGCTGAAGCCGCGGCGGCATCGGCGGCCGGTTCCGCGGCCGCGCGGAACCGGGACGGACGCGGCGGCCTGGCCGCGTCCGCGTGACAGGCGGCCCCCCGCGGGGGCCGCGTTTCCCTCAAAGCCGCGGGGTTGACCCGCGGCGGCAGCCCCTTCGGCCGCTCGGCCGAAGCCGAGCCGGCTCGGTCCGGTCGGCCGGGCCGCGCCCAGGCCGGACCGGACCCGGCCGAGCCGGTTCGGGCCGGTTCGGGCCGGCCCGGTTCGGGCCGACCCGGTTCGGCCGACCCCAGGGGGGGGGGGGGTTCGGGCCGGGTCGCCCCGGACCCGGAACCCCCATTTCGGGCCCTCTTCGGTCCAACACCCATATCTTGGGCCTGGGACCTCCGATTGACGAACCGTCAGCGGCTACGCGATCCTTGGATCGAGACGGTCGTTTCGGTATATTATACTCAAGGTTTCGGAAGACTTTGGGTTCGGCCGGGTTGGTTCGTACACGAAACCAACCGGGCCCTCGGAGCGGAAACGCTCATAACTTGGGCTACGGACGTCCGAACGACGTACCGTCAGCTGTGGTAGTTTCCTCTAAGTGAGACGGAAATTTTGGCATACTCCGCCCGAGGATCGGATACAGGCGGAGCACGGTCGGGTTGGTTTTGCCCTAAAAACCAACCGGGCCCCTGGGACGAAAATGCCAATAACTCTCAGACCGGGCGTCCGATTGACGCGCCGTCTGTCGCGTTGAGATCCTGTTGTCGATACGGAACTTTTGGATACATCAACTTCGGACTACGTGTCAGTTGATGTATCAGCCCCTCGGCTCGTGGAGCGGACCCTCCTAAACGAGCTCGCTACGTGCGGGAACCCTAGCGCTGGCTGTGACCTCGACGACAGAGCAGAGATCCTCCGTGGACTGCGACGACGGCAGAGCAGAGATCCTCCGTGGACTGCGACGACGGCAGAGCAGAGATCCTTCGTGGACTTCGGCGACGACTGTGCAGAGATCCTCAGTGGACTGCGTCGACTACTGCACTCATCGATCCTACGCGGATCAGTGCCCGATCCTATGTGGGTCCTACTACCGGTTCTGTGTGAGCCACTGCCTACCGGTTCTGTGTGAGCCACTGCCTACCGGTTCTGTGTGAGCCACTGCCTATAGGTTCTGTGTGAGCCCGATCCTGTGTGGGTCTTCTGCGGGGGTTAGTACCTATCGATCCTTCGTGGGTCCGACGACTTAGATGGATCAGTGATCATCTTTGACGTCATCTGAAAAAGTATACCTGGTTGAGCTGAATCTTATGTTACTCTCCTTTGTGGGTTGTGTTGAACTATCCTTTGTGGATTTACTGTTTACTCTCCTTTGTGGATTGTGTTGAACTATCCTTTGTGGATTTACTGTTTACTCTCCTTGTGGATTTGAGTCTTGCTTTCCTTCGTGGATTGAGTTGTTCTTGAGCTCGTGAGCAGAGCTAGAATTGGGGACTTAGGTATATGTATGGGCATATACCTAAGTCGAGTCAGATGTTATTTCGTGATTGCATCTTTCTTTTGTGCTATATCCTTTGTGGATTTCGGGAGACCTTCGGGGGTCTCGGGGTCCTTACTGAGTAGTTGTACTCACCCCTGCACGGGCTATGCCCGCACCTTGTTGTGTTGGTTGCAGACGACGGACAGCGCTGATCACGGTTGGGGCGTGGAGCAGGACGGTACCTGGAGGTGGACCACTGGACGGAACGTACTCGGAGCGGACGTGGGACCCGAGGAGCCTGGAGGCTATCTGTACCCACCCTTCAGGTGGGATTGCCAGTGGACGACACGAGGCCGTCGTCTTTTCTTCAGTTGCTGTTTTTCTTTTCAGTTGTACTTTACAGTTGGGCTTGTATTTCCGGCCCCCTTTACTTTCTGCACTTTACTTTCCGCTTGCTGACTCTGTGTGGTTGTTACTTATAAAGGCAATGCCTTCCCTGTTTACTGGGATTTTACGCCTTGGTGCTAGTCGCCAGCCCCTGGCCTATGGAAGGCGGGCTTGGGGTAGTCACGGCACGGGCCCCGAGGCCGGGTCGTGACAAATTGGTATCAGAGCTGGTCGGTTCTACCGCAGACTCTGATCGTCCTTTCTTTCTATGTGAAGCAATAGTGTTTAGTGTATTGAGTGTGGTTATCAGTTCAGGGAGCCCAGTGTTGGTGCGGCGGCCGACGTATCCGTACACCAGGACCCTGACTCCTGATTTCCGACTTAATGCATGAAAACATTGATTGCGTGTGTGTTTCAAGTTTTCTTTGTGATTACTTATGTCAGCTCACCGGGTATACTGATCTGCTTTATGAAAGTCTCAAGTTTTCCTTGTGATTACTTGTGCCAGCTCACCAGGTATACTGTTCTGACTGTGGTGCTCTTGTTCTCCTTTTCAGGATGGCCCCGCGACGACTGCCAGCTAGGGTTCCGAGTGTAGGGCGCGACGGCAGCCCACCGAGCGACGAGGCCTCGGTGCAGGGCCCTTTGCCAGCAGTGGCACCGGCGGTAGCCTTACCCGCCGAGCCACCGATGCTTCCAGTACCATATGCCGACGATGCACGTCGCCTCAGGGCACTGCACGAGTTTCAGAGCCAGCGACCGCCCAGGTTTCGCGGTGAGGCGGACCCCCAGGCCGCCGAGGACTGGCTAGAGGCGGTGGTACGGATCTTCAGGCTAGTGAGGACACCAGCGGATCTCATGGTGATCCTCGCAGCGAGCCTCCTGCAGGCGGCGGCAGGACGATGGTGGAGCCTGATGCTCCAGGTTCACGACGAGACATCCTTGCTCTGGGCGGACTTCGAGAGCCTCTTCCGCTCTGAGTTCGTCCCGACCACCCTCCGAGCGGTGCGCATCCAGGAGCTTCTCCAGCTGCGCCAGGGCAGCATGACGGTCGCTCAGTACGCGGCGAGGTTCACGGACCTATCTCGCTACTCGACCGACATGGTACGGGACCCCTTCTTCCGGGCCCGGACCTTCGAGCAGGGCTTGCGACAGGAGATTCAGGCGTCGCTGATCTCTCTCAGCATTCCGACCCAGGCGGGAGTGCTGGAGCGAGCCCTCCTGATCGAGAGCTTCCTGGCAGAGCCTTCTTCAGCGGCGAGACCTAGCGCAGGGCGGCAGGTAGCTGAGTCTTCGGCAGCAGGTAGCCGACGGATGACTCACGGGTCCAGGCAGACCAGACCCCCTCGCAGACGGCCTCAGGACACCGGCTCAGCGGTGCGGGGCACACAGCGGAGTGCCAGCCTTTCGAGAGGCAGGCTGTGCTACTCTTGCGGCGGGCAGGGTCACATGGCTCGTGACTGCCCGACTCGCCGATCAGAGGAGCAGCAGACGGTGGAGGGGCCACCCAGGCAGAGGCAGAGGGTCGACCGTGGCGGTCCGCAGGGAGGAGGCGGACGAGGCAGAGGAGCTGGCCGAGCAGCGGGTGGTGGGTGACGCTTCCAGGCTCTACCCCCACCACCACCAGGAGGGCCACCTCGACCACAGGGAGCTGGCGGGCAGAGACAGGCCCAGCTCCAGGCAGTGGAGGCCTACGACCCCGACATGCCAGAGATGATTCGAGGTACGATCTGTGTCTATTCCACCCTTGCTGCAGTACTTATAGACACAGGAGCGAGTCACTCTTTCATAGCCTCTGCCCTTGTTCGGAGCTCGGAGATTCCGACTGAGCCGTTGGCTCGATCCTTACGGCTAGAGACTCCTACGGAAGCAGACTCGACGATTACGCACTGGTGCCGGCAGTGTGAGCTTACTCTAGGAGGCGAGAGCTTCGGCTGGGATCTCCTTGTAGCGGCGTCGAGGCCTTACGACGTCATCTTGGGCATGGATTGGCTATCCACGGTTCATGCCCAGATTGACTGTTTTAGGCGCAAGGTGCGATGTGTTCGTACCGACGGGAGCAGGTTTACCTTCACCGGTGAGAAGGGAACCTTTGCAGCACAGGATGGACTTCCGCGGAGGAGAGTGCAGCCCATCTAACATCAGTTGGCTAGCCTCATCCTAGGAGCAGTGGACGTGCGGAGTCCGGCTTTTCCTGCAGTGGTGGACCAGTACGTGGACGTCTTTCCCGACGACGTTCCAGGGCTACCTCCTCGTAGAGAGGTAGACTTTTACATCGACTTGTACCCCGGGACAGCCCCGATATCTACTCCAGCATATCGGATGGCCCCCGCCGAGCTTCGAGAGCTGCGGGTACAGTTGGAGGACTTGCAGAGCAAGGGGTTTATCCGACCCAGTGTTTCACCCTGGGCTTCCCCGATTTTGTTCGCCAAGAAGGCGGACGGGAGCTTGCGACTTTGTGTCGACTATCGTCGCCTGAACCAGGTGACAGTGAGGAACAAGTATCCGCTGCCACGGATTGATGACCTCTTCGATCAGCTCAAGGGAGCGCGGTGGTTCTCGAAGATAGACCTCCGGTCAGGCTATCATCAGCTCAGAGTTCGAGACGAGGACGTGCAGAAGACGGCCTTCAGGTGTCGGTATGGCCATTATGAGTTCTTGGTTATGCCGTTCGGCGTAACCAATGCTCCAGCAGTGTTCATGAGCCTCATGAACAGGATCTTCCAGCCATACCTCGACCGATTTGTCGTTGTCTTCATTGACGACATTTTGGTATACTCGACGACTGAGGAGGAGCATGCCTACCACCTGCGAGTTGTGCTAGACACACTCCGAGAGCACCAGCTTTATGGAAAGCTCTCAAAATGCCAGTTCTGGTTACGTGAGGTCCATTTCTTGGGGCACTTCATTTCTGAGGCGGGAGTTGCAGTGGATCCCGCGAAGATCGAGGCAGTGCTAGCTTGGGAGCCACCCAGGAGCGTGACAGAGGTGCGGAGCTTCTTGGGCCTAGCGGGATACTATCGGAGATTCGTGCCAGACTTCTCCAGAGTTGCAGCACCACTCTCAGCCTTGACGAAGAAGGGGAAACCCTTCGTGTGGTCAGACAGATGTCAGCAGAGCTTCCAGGAGCTGAGACAGAGATTGACCAGCGCACCTATCTTGAGGTTGCCTGAGGAGGGAGTTGGATACGTAGTTTACTGCGACGCATCAGGGACTGGACTCGGGTGCGTCCTGATGCAGGAGCGAGCCGTGATCGCCTACGGATCACGTCAGTTGAGGCCGCATGAGCAGAACTACGCCACTCATGACCTGGAGTTAGCAGCAGTGGTCTTCGCTCTGAAGACGTGGCGGCACTATCTGATGGGCGAGCGCTTCACAGTCTTTTCTGACCACCAGAGTCTCAGGTATATCTTCTCTCAGAAGGACATGAACCTGAGACAGCGGAGATGGCTTGAGTTCCTCCAGGACTATGACTTTGAGATAGTCTATACTCCTGGGAAGGGG
The DNA here is from genome assembly GCA_963277665.1 of Viscum album. NCBI lineage: Eukaryota > Viridiplantae > Streptophyta > Magnoliopsida > Santalales > Viscaceae > Viscum > Viscum album. Next base: position 1,440,988,147 of record OY728157.1, read on the forward strand.
AACGTGGTAGCCGATGCCCTCAGCAGGAGGACGGGCATTCAGCTGCTTGAGGAGGCGACGGAGCAGCTAGCCTCCTTGCAGATATCCTTCATGGATAGAGACGGAGCAGCCTTTCTTCAGTCTCTCACAGTCTCTCCTCCACTTCTACAGCGGGTCAGAGAGGCTCAGCGTGGGGACGCTGACTGTGGGACCCGGCGTGTACTGATATCCTCAGGTCAGGCGCCTGATGGTTTCTCCCTTGGAGCAAAGCACGACATCCTTTTCAGAGGGCGTACCTTCGTACCAGTTGCTTTACGAGAGGAGGTGCTGAGAGAGTTTCACACTTCTCCCTTGGCGGTACATCCCGGAGTGGCGAAGATGTACCAGGATCTCAGGCGACAGCACTGGTGGCCGGGCATGAAGAAAGCTGTGGCAGAGTTCGTTTCACGATGCCTCACCTGCCAGCAGGTGAAGGCAGAGCACCAGGTACCAGCAGGCTTGGTACAGCCCTTGGAGGTCCCGGAGTGGAAGTGGGACGGCATATCTATGGACTTCGTGACTGGACTTCCACGTACTTCCAGAGGTCACGACTCCATTTGGGTGATTGTCGACCGACTCACCAAGTCGGCACACTTCCTACCCATCAGAGAGCAGGGCTCAGTGGAGAGCTTGGGACGTCTTTACGTCCAGGAGATCGTACGGCTTCACGGTGTGCCATCATCTATCGTCTCCGATCGAGATGCTCGTTTCACTTCCAGGCTTTGGAAGGGGTTGCAGGAGGCGTTCGGGACGCGGCTCCATCTGAGCACAGCCTTCCACCCTCAGACGGATGGTCAGACGGAGAGGACCATACAGACACTCGAGGACATGCTCCGTGCATGTGTTCTCGACTTTGGTCGCAGCTGGGAGGACCACCTACCCTTGGTGGAGTTCGCGTACAACAACAGCTACCACTCCACCATCGGGATGGCACCATACGAGGCGTTGTACGGCAGACCCTGCAGATCACCGTTGTGCTGGACAGACCCTGGGGAGTCAGCACTCGTGGGACCAGAGATGGTCCGAGCCACGACAGAGAAGGTCCAGATCATCCAGGAGAGGATGAGGACAGCTCAGAGCCGGCAGAAGTCATATGCTGACAGGAGGCGGAGGCCACTAGAGTTCGAGGATGGCGACCACGTCTTTTTGCGTGTCTCACCTCGACGTGGTTTACGGAGATTTGGCCGAGGCGGCAAGTTGTCTCCACGTTTCATCGGGCCTTTCCAGGTCCTCAGCAGGATAGGAGAGGTGTCTTATCGCCTGGCTCTACCACCTCAGTTGCACCGGGTGCACGACGTCTTCCACGTGTCTCAGCTGAGGAGATACGTGCACGACCCGACGCACATCATCGACTTTGGGGAGCTGGACGTGGACGATGGGGCGACTTTTGCGGAGGTCCCAGTGGAGATCGAGGATCGACAGGAGCGGGTCCTACGTGGGCGGTCGATTCCTCTTGTGCGCATCAGATGGCAGCACGGGAACCTCCAGGAGAGCACTTGGGAGCGGGAGGCTCAGATGCGTGCTCAGTACCCCCATTTGTTCCCCTAGTTTTTGATGTATCTTTACGGGGACGTAAATCCCTGAGGTGGGAGTAATGTAAAGACCCGCAAATTTCAAGGAAATTTTTTTTTCTTAATTTTCTTTGGAATTTTACAAGAGCACAGCTTCAGACGGCACCTGATTCCGAGGCCCGGTGTGCCCGGAATCAATTTCCGAAGTTTGGCTCGGGTACGTTCAGTGAACGGACGAGCGGGTTTTTCTATCTTTTGAACCGGTGCCCGGAATCGAATTCTGAGGGCACCGATGAAATCGCAGCGCCGGTATTTGCTTAGAAACGCCTCTTCCGGAGTTGCGTTTGCTCAGACGTGGTTTTTAAATTTTGCGGCTTTAAGTCAGAAATAAAATAAAGTTTGTGCGACAACTTTATTTTATTTCACTTAAGCTGCTTGGAAGCCACTTGAAGTCACTTTAAGACGGCTTGAACTGAGTTGAACTGGATAGGATACTATCCAGAAATATCCTACCCCCTTGGTAGGATATTTGTGCGGTGGGACCCGCACGAGCCCCGCCGTTTCTTTCGCTAAGTAACGTACCCGCGAAAACCCGTCAAAGTAACTGAAAAGTCAACCGACGCATTTTCTTTAATTCTTAACAGACCATTTAATTGGGCGGTTTATTTCGTGAATTAAATGGACTGTTTCTTCGTGAATTAAATGGGTCGTTTCTTTCGAATTGATGGATCGTTTCTTAACCGGTTTCGTGTTGGCATGTTTATAAAATAAGACCAACATAAAAATCCTTGGAAAGGATTTGAGAGAATCTTCGTTCCTCCACCCTCTCCGCGAAGAACGCGAAGAACGCGAAGAACGCGAAGAACGCGAAGAACGCCGAACCCGGAAGTCGACGACGCTTTCGCCCGAGGCGTTCTTCCGATCTCCGATCTCCGATCACCGACCATTCGAGGTGAGTGATTTCGGATTTCCTCTCAAGTTCTTTTCTTTGGTTTTAAACGAAACACAGATTTAAATATTAATAATTTAAATCTGTTGTTCTTGATTTGTTGAGCTCGCCGGCTCAACGCCGGTTTCCGCGACGATGCGACACCTTCCCGCGACGACGCGACGATCGATCTCTTCCGCGACGGTCTCTTCCGCGAAGAACGCCCGCGCTCGACGATCATCAAGGTAGGGATTTTGATTGTGATTATTTTTCCCCGTGCTTATTCTTTTTAAGTGAAGAAAATGATCTCCGACAATTTTAATCTATTTAAAAAAATTGTTGTTGATTATTCCTCCCGTGATTTATGACTAACGCGGAGGTTGCGGGTCTAACGAACAAGACCCGACAACCCTCCGCCGATCTCCTTGTTGTGCGGATATGGAGGACGACGACAAACCGTGCGGCAGAGGCAATCCGTCGATCCTGCAGTGAAGATCGGCCCCCGGGAGGAGCAACGGCGCAGACGGGAAAGAAATCGGGCCACCGGAGCATCTCCGGCGGCCCGCGGAAGGTGGCGGCGGCGCCCGGCGCGCCGCCGTGGAGGAAGCCCGCCGCGGCTGAAGCCGCGGCGGCATCGGCGGCCGGTTCCGCGGCCGCGCGGAACCGGGACGGACGCGGCGGCCCGGCCGCGTCCGCGTGACAGGCGGCCCCCCGCGGGGGCCGCGTTTCCCTCAAAGCCGCGGGGTTGACCCGCGGCGGCAGCCCCTTCGGCCGCTCGGCCGAAGCCGAGCCGGCTCGGTCCGGTCGGCCGGGCCGCGCCCAGGCCGGACCGGACCCGGCCGAGCCGGTTCGGGCCGGTTCGGGCCGGCCCGGTTCGGGCCGACCCGGTTCGGCCGACCCCAGGGGGGGGGTTCGGGCCGGGTCGCCCCGGACCCGGAACCCCCATTTCGGGCCCTCTTCGGTCCATCACCCATATCTTGGGCCTGGGACCTCCGATTGACGAACCGTCAGCGGCTACGCGATCCTTGGATCGAGACGGTCGTTTCGGTATATTATACTCAAGGTTTCGGAAGACTTTGGGTTCGGCCGGGTTGGTTCGTACACGAAACCAACCGGGCCCTCGGAGCGGAAACGCTCATAACTTGGGCTACGGACGTCCGAACGACGTACCGTCAGCTGTGGTAGTTTCCTCTAAGTGAGACGGAACTTTTGGCATACTCCGCCCGAGGATCGGATACAGGCGGAGCACGGTCGGGTTGGTTTTGCCCTAAAAACCAACCGGGCCCCTGGGACGAAAATGCCAATAACTCTCAGACCGGGCGTCCGATTGACGCGCCGTCTGTCGCGTTGAGATCCTGTTGTCGATACGGAACTTTTGGATACATCAACTTCGGACTACGTGTCAGTTGATGTATCAGCCCCTCGGCTCGTGGAGCGGACCCTCCTAAACGAGCTCGCTACGTGCGGGAACCCTAGCGCTGGCTGTGACCTCGACGACAGAGCAGAGATCCTCCGTGGACTGCGACGACGGCAGAGCAGAGATCCTCCGTGGACTGCGACGACGGCAGAGCAGAGATCCTTCGTGGACTTCGGCGACGACTGTGCAGAGATCCTCAGTGGACTGCGTCGACTACTGCACTCAGCGATCCTACGCGGATCAGTGCCCGATCCTATGTGGGTCCTACTACCGGTTCTGTGTGAGCCACTGCCTACCGGTTCTCTGTGAGCCACTGCCTACCGGTTCTGTGTGAGCCACTGCCTACAGGTTCTGTGTGAGCCCGATCCTGTGTGGGTCTTCTGCGGGGGTTAGTACCTATCGATCCTTCGTGGGTCCGACGACTTAGATGGATCAGTGATCATCTTTGACGTCATCTGAAAAAGTATACCTGGTTGAGCTGAATCTTATGTTACTCTCCTTTGTGGGTTGTGTTGAACTATCCTTTGTGGATTTACTGTTTACTCTCCTTTGTGGATTGTGTTGAACTATCCTTTGTGGATTTACTGTTTACTCTCCTTGTGGATTTGAGTCTTGCTTTCCTTCGTGGATTGAGTTGTTCTTGAGCTCGTGAGCAGAGCTAGAATTGGGGACTTAGGTATATGTATGGGCATATACCTAAGTCGAGTCAGATGTTACTTCTTGATTGCATCTTTCTTTTGTGCTATATCCTTTGTGGATTTCGGGAGACCTTCGGGGGTCTCGGGGTCCTTACTGAGTAGTTGTACTCACCCCTTCACGGGCTATGCCCGCACCTTGTTGTGTTGGTTGCAGACGACGGACAGCGCTGATCACGGTTGGGGCGTGGAGCAGGACGGTACCTGGAGGTGGACCACTGGACGGAACATACTCGGAGCGGACGTGGGACCCGAGGAGCCTGGAGGCTATCTGTACCCACCCTTCAGGTGGGATTGCCAGTGGACGACACGAGGCCGCCGTCTTTTCTTCAGTTGCTGTTTTTCTTTTCAGTTGTACTTTACAGTTGGGCTTGTATTTCCGGCCCCCTTTACTTTCTGCACTTTACTTTCCGCTTGCTGACTCTGTGTGGTTGTTACTTATAAAGGCAATGCCTTCCCTGTTTACTGGGATTTTACGCCTTGGTGCTAGTCGCCAGCCCCTGGCCTATGGAAGGCGGGCTTGGGGTAGTCACGGCACGGGCCCCGAGGACGGGTCGTGACAAAATTTTTCCAAAAAAAGATTTTAATCTCCTCAAATATATGAAAAAAATATCCCCCATGCTCTTGCACCATACATTTTCTTCTTGTCTCACCAAAATACCAAATCTAGTGTCCTCAAGGGGTCATTCAAGGAGGTGATATCAAAGAGTTAATTTTCTCAATAAACCCATCTTATTTTATTTTCTTCTTCTATTTATTCCTAAAATACTTCATAAATCATGTCATTATAACTATTAAATATTTTATATAATGTATTTTTATGTTTCTAATGAATAATATCATATCTATTTCATTTCTCATATCCTCTTATACAACGAAATGAAACCATTGTCCAAATTACGATGATTTACAGTCTTCGTGAATGATGAGTTTAAGTTTTCTTTTACCACAATAATTGATGGTTATAAAAGTATTATTCTTGTAAAATGAACGTTTGAATATTTATATTTACCCTATTTTATATTCTTGTGCTAACATATAAAAAAATATTAAATAAAAAATAGTTTGTGACTTTCAAAAAAATCTAAAATAAACTAAAAATTTATCATTATACAAGAAATAAGAACAATATATGGGAACATTAATACTTATTTAGGATAATTAATACAATTTTTTTAAACTCTTAGGGTAGTAATACAATTTTATTGAAACATTTATAATATTTTACAAGTGAACCGACTATGAAACCATTCATGAAATGAAAACACCCAAAAACAATGAAAATAATAAAATATTATTAATAAAAGAGATGTAAAAAAAGTTAAATTAGGTATTATAAATAATAATTTATTTAAATATTAAATTAATGGATATTGTTTAATCCATTATATAGGAGTTTTCAAAACATTTTTATTATGTAAAACATGAGGTACAGAAATTGATAACCCAATATAAATTCTTTGGGCTAAACTTCTACTTATAGATTAATTAGTGATCATATTATGTGTGAAATAACTATTTTACTATATTTATTTGTATTTAAAATATTTTATGTTTTTTAAAATAATATATTGACAATCCATTCATTTGATTAATTCTCACTTAATGATATTATACTTGTAATAGAATTTTTTAAAAAAGATCACTTTTAATGTTCCTTTTTTAGAAAGAACGTTCTCATTACATATAAGGAAATAAATGAATTTTATCATTCCATATATATTTAATAATTTTAACCATACCTTATAAGTTAATATGGTTAATTTAAAAGAAATCACTTTCCACTGTAGATGTGTGACTTTTCACAAATTTTAATTTCAATATAAAATGTTCATTTTCTTCAAGGAGTGTTTTTATGATGTAATCATTCACGATTTATATTTATGTTCAGGTTATTGGAAATTTATTAAAATGATGGGTGTTTATATGATAGACCAATGATGGGTGGTTACGTGATAAACTAGTGACATGTGGTTCCATGATAAACCAACTATGTGTTGTTACATTGTAATATTCAAATCATTTGGTAATCCATAGTTGGAGGTTGGCCATATTGGTTACTCCATCTGTAAGATTGAGATATAAATTGATGTAACAATTTTTCTACATATATTTTTGATTCTTGATACTAATTTTTCATGAAAATATCAAAATGTGAGATATTCATCTTTTTTAAACGATGATTCTATTTTTTTTGAATACAAATGTATGCTTTTGTGAAAATATTTTTAAGGATTTTCACAAGAATAATGATTTCTATTACTATTTATCCCTTAATAAGATGTTTTTCTCTGCGAAGAATTAATTTTTTTCAAGCGATTTAAGATAGAAAATAAAAAATTCTGATATCATGTAAAACATTATGACGAGTTTATCATGAAAATAAGCCATATTTTTATTTTAAGTCTTTTATTTTAGGTAAGAAATGGATACTTAATATAACAATCCACATGAAATGTAAGGATTTATTTTTGTAAGGGTTTTTCCTAATTCTGAATTAACATAAATCTATAAGATTATTCGAATGTAAGAATGTGGATCTAGTTTCAAATTACTAGAATATGTAATTTTTTAGGATGAGTCCTCATAGTTAGTGATGGTACTTTATTCAAAGAACTCACTCATGCACTCTCCCTCTCTCTTAAATTATATTTCTCTAAAAGACCATGAGGAAGAGGGAATCATTATAAATATTTTAGATATTAATATAAACTATAGATACCATATAAGGATGATGTTTTTTGGATTCTTATTAATGGTCACCATCAACTGCAGTGAATAAACATATGAAGATTGTTTTATAATAAACAATTTCCATTCTCCATTAATATTTCAATAAATTTCATAATAATGATTAAAAATTTTGAAAATATTATTTTTAGTTCATTTAAAGTACATTTGGAATAGAGATTTTTTCTCTAAAACCATTAAACAATTTTAAAACCACATATATATTGTTTAAATTATGGGTCTTAATAAATAAAGATATTGAAAAAACATTTTTTATTAATAATGATATATTTAAATGAAAATAATCGTGATTCATAGTTTTTCACTAAACTAAAATATATATATTAAAAATAGGGGTTTTTATAAGAATTATTGAACTACGTCATGGATTTTGTAAAATTTTTGTAGTAAGTGTTTCAAAAAATAGAACATCATAAAACACATTTTTACAATGTAGTTTTATGTCAAAATTCTCATCATTATTATTAAAATCATATATCTATTAGTTAATGATGAAGAGGTTGAAGAAATAATTGTAGTGTCTTAAAAATTTAAATTTTAATGGGTTTACCCCAAATGAATTAACCTAATAAAATATGTGTACCCTTGTCACTTTCATAACATAAGATCACGTACAACATTATTTATTTTAAAAGTGACCATGGTTTGTGGTTTTAATGATAGTATAATTAAAATATAAAAAATAATCAGTAGCGCATACGAGAAGGGTCCTATATGAATCCGATAGTGGATCTAAACTATATCATATTTATTTTTTTAGATGTGATCTTGGATTAAAATTTGTTAATTTTTTTTTAATTTATAGAGTGTCTATAAATTATAAAATATGTTATAATATAAATTATTTTATATTAGAATAACAAAATTTCATATTGAAAGTGTAAAAAAACTATGTTTTGATAGAATAAATTGTTACCATATTTATTAGATTACTTTAGTCAAATATCTATATTATTTATAAATATTTTATACAATTCTTTAAAGTGAAATAAAAAATGTTTTATAAAATTAATTTAACAGAAAGTTATATTTAAATTATTAATATTAAAATGATTAAATTTTAATTTGAAAAAATTGATTTCATTGATTAATTCAATATGTCAAAATAATCATATAATTCATTTTTGAACATAATTTTTAGAAAATACTGATTTTCTAATGAATAGTGATCGTTTTTATTGAAAACTGTGTTTTTTATAAAGAATTATTATGATTTAGATTATTTTAAAATTTTTATTCTTAAATTTTGATTTAAATTAATATATTTATTTTCTAATTGGATTTAAAATTGAATTTAGTGTAAAAACATTTTATATTTATTAGGATTTTTTCCCAAAAAATGGTTTTCCTTTGTGTTCATTCATTTTAATTTAAAATTAAAATATGAAAGATATGTTTTTAAAATTAGGAAAAAATAAGATCATATTTGGAATCATTGTGTCTATATTGAGTAAAATTTTAAAGTTTATTTTTGGTCAATATGAATTTAAACTTTAGTAATTTTTGTTACCATAGTAAATGGTATATCGGGTAAAATAGATTGAATATAAAATGATAAGTACCATAAAATGACCCAAAAACTTACCTAAATATTATTTTATGAGATTATATAAACCTTAAGCTTAAAATGGTATACATTATGACCTTTTGGGGCCACATGAATAAGATTACGAGCTTTATAGTATTTTATTTTAAGATATGTAAAACTAGTGTAGCCCTTGTTTTTAATAAGTGTAATAATTTTAATATGGTGTCATTCAGAGGATATGTTAAACTATAAATGGTATTTTTAAATCTAAAATATTTATCTTCATCGAGATAAATTATTTTTAATTTTTTCTATAGAAATAATTTCCTAAAATTTTTACACAACAGTAATACAATAATTATTCAATTATTAGAAAAATAAAATAAATGATATTAAAAATGTTTAAATAAATATAATTTTATATAAATAATTTGATAAAAATATTTTATAGATTACCATGTGGATTTATATATCTAATAATATAGTTTTATCAATTTATAAGTGTAATCATGATATTATTAAATTCAATGTGACGAGTTGTTAAAAAAATTGACGTTATTGATATTTTTTAATAATTATAATTTATTTAATGAGATATAATTACTAGAAATCATAAATTTTGATACCTGTTTGGAGTAACTATTTTTATATAAAACATGGTCCATTTGTGGATATTTTTTTATTTTATTGTAACAATATTAACACACAATGAGTACAAGTCTATGTTGTCGTGGTATGAGTTAATGTGGATAAATAAGTGTTAAAACCAAAAGATAATGGTAAACTATTGGAAAACATGTATAATTTTCCTTTTATAATGGTATTTTGACACATAATAATCATATATTATAAATAAATAACTTTTTATTTATAATTAATTTTGAATTTATTTATATTAGTCTAATATTTTGATAATTACCAAGAGTACCCCTCCCCTTTATTATAAAAGTGAATATTTTCTTATAATTTATTCAAAATTAAAAACACATTATGATCAGATAATACCTTCCAAAATAAATTCCTAGATTCAATCCCTATATTCTAAATGTATTTTTAGGCATAATAACAAACTTATATGGATTAATATTTTATGAAAAATAGGTTTTTTAAATAAGAGGTGTAAATTTTCAACTGTAAATTTTAGTTTTGATTATTTATTCAAATATATAAAAAATGCTTAAACCATGTTAACATAATAAATTAAATATCCTAAATAAAGAATTATTTTATTATATTTTTGACATAACCCATATCCATCATCTCTTCCATCAAATTGGAAAATAATTTATCATCCTTGTGTATAGCATACTACCGCCTTGAGAACCAATGCAATTTATTTTCCATCACCATATCTCAATACTAGTTTTGATGATTGTATTAATTATTATATATGAAATTAATGAAATATATATCATTATTATAAGTAAATATATTCCATAAATTCTTATATTCCCATGTATGGAAAATGATAATGTCATTTGTGGTACATGTGGACTACCACCTCCATAGAGTGATGTGATTTGTTTTTCATCACCACATCAAGTAGAAAATATATAAAATTATATTTGAATAATAAATATGACATATATATATATAATTATGTGAATATAAAAGAATAGTTAACTTTTTTCATAATGATCATTGATAATAGGAATAGTACTCATGCATACCTACGACCTACAGTCTCCATGATTTTAATGTAGCTCATTTTTCAAAACAATGTGTAATAGTTTAATTTAAAAGTATAATTTATGTATATAATTATAATTATATCTTGATTATTATTTTATATATGATTGAATAATTACCTATTTCACTATATTCAACTGACCAAATTCATTTGGGACTTAAGTACCAAATATCATCAAAACATTAAATGTGAACTTGAGTGATTAAGTCATTATATATTAAATTATAATAAGTGGTATAAACTGAATTATAAAAACAATATTTTTAATAATTTATTATTACAATATTGTATTATTATTAAGGAAGAAAAATAATACACGTGAAATTTCTGACTCATAGTAAGTGGATTTAAAAAAATTCATATTTTAGAACATACCTTAAAACAATATTTTTCTTCCATATAAAACTGATTATTTACTAATTTTTTAAAAATAATATTTTAGTTATTATTTATTAAATTTTTTGATTCATTTTTACCCATGTTTTACTTTTTACAAAATGGCTTAAAAGGAATAATTTTTTTCATTTTCCCCATGTGATTATTTGTGACATTTCGGAAAAAAATTCAGAAGAAATGTGTTTTTAACTTATACATATTGAGCTAATTTTCCAGCATTCACCAGGAAAAATTTATTTGAATCTTAATTTAATATATTACATGGTTATTTTTAATGAATAATTTCTCTCTTTATGTGAACAGTATTTCTTTTGAATTAGAAGTATTGATCAAGGGATATACTTACGATACATATATTCATGTCTTATGATTATGTAATGGTTTTTGGGAATTATATATGATAATAGATTGTTTTAATAGAAAAAATTGAGGTGGGATCATTATATACATTCAATATATTGGGTATGTTTATGTTGGATGTTTACCATGATAGATATTCCAAATATAATTGTGAGGGTTACTCTATGTATAATTATGAGGGTTATTTCATGTTTAATCATTGTGGATATTTCATGTGTAGATATAATGGTTACACCATAAGTAATTATGATAAAACATGATACCCTATGTTACATATATGATTTATTTATTATTTATATAATCTCATGTTTTCACAAGGTAAGTAATTTAGTTAATGTTAATGGGAATATATATATTAATTTCTAAGGATAAAGATAATAACTTTTTGAAAACGATTTCATGAGTATATCATGTTTTCATAAAAATTTATAGAATTTTTTAAATATTTTTCCTGAAATGTTCTATTGAAACTTTTTTGGAAGGGTGATTTCTTGAGTAAGAAAATTTTTGTTTTGAGTAGGATATTTATTTTGAGTAGGATATTTATTTTGAAAATGAAATTTTTTATATATATGGTGGAATAATGGTTTATTTATTTATTTTTACGTCCTTTACTATGAATTTTGTGCTCAAGATAAGTTTTAAAATAGTTTCAAGGGTTTTATGGATGGTTAAGATAAATGAAAAATTAAATTCGAATGTTGTACATATTTTTCATATAAACACATTATATTTTTATTAAATACATTTTTAATAGAAAAAAGGATAATTTATTGATGTGTACACTTGTAATGTATGGGTTTACCATGTAAGAGTCAGTGAAAATTATCTAAAATTATAAACCAAAAATATCCTTGATATTGTAATAATGTGATTTTTTGTTTAAAATCAGTAAAATATGTAACGTTTAAGGTTGGGTCTGTATAGATGGTATCATAGGATGGGTTAGATAACACTATAGGTTTAGAACAAATTAATGAAATATACTTAAAACAAAAATTGAACATTATGTTTATGTTATAATAATACATATTTTTAGGATTAATATGTTTCTTCAACTAAAATTAGTTTTTTCGAAATGGTTTTCTAATGTGTGACTGTGGGAGAAGATATGGGAATAATGTAGAGACCCGAATCTTATCGTACATGGACATTACATTACATTTGCGGAATACTTAGTACATAAGAAAAACACACACACAAGGATCGTAATAGTTTAGTGTCTTTGGAAACTCGGAACGTAATCTTCTAATCGTGGTGAAAGATCTTCAATATCTCCCATAAAGATCTTCCCCTTTTTTTAATACCTAAAACCTTTCTTTATATCCTGGGGAAAAGAAAACATAAAAGGGTGAGCTCAAATGCTCAGTAAGGGTAAACAAAAGAAATATCAATCACATCATATACATAAGAACGTAGCTTTTGGAAATCTTAACCTGCAAAAGAGATCATAATATCTTATCATGGGATAAATCATAGAAGTGAAAATGAGATCCCCATAATCATAACATAAAACTTGAAACTTTGTGGCATGCACACATAATCATGGAAAATCATTTCTTGTTAGTCATGACTCATTGCCAAGACTATCTTAGTGGACAAAGTCCCTTTCTGAACCGAGTTCACTCCTCGTTTCAGTCCTATATCACTGAACCGAAATAACCTTCCGTTCTAGCCATGTCTATCTCATGAGATATAAAATCTTTACCCAATGCATTGGAGGGAGATATAGGTCCCACCCATCTTATAATGAATCCTTTCTTATGTGTGCCACATAATCATAAATCATACATCATCGCATAACCCATGTAATAAAAATGGGATTCTTAAACAACATGACATCATAAAACAATTCATATAAGATAAAGGAATTCATAAAAATGTTTCCATCAAAACATAATCAAATCCATGTAATAATAGGGATAAAAACAGAACCCTTTTATTATCTTAGATGGAAAATTATTTTGATAAAACACTTGAATTGAATTCTTGAGGAAAATATCCTTTCTTCTTCAAAATCAATTTCTTTTCACAAAACATCATGCAATTTTAAAAGAAAGAGATTTTATTGAAAATAGTCATGAAATCTTTTAGAGGAATCTTCATGAAAATAAGGCTTTATAAAACAGTAGAAATCCGTTCGTGCTGTATAAGTTAAAAAAAACATTCTTCGTACTTTTGTCGGAAAAGTCAAAAAGTACCTCGTACGAAAAACGACAAAAGATTCCTTTCATACGTATTACTAAAAACTCACCGAAGGGTAAAATGGATTTAAAAAATTTTAGGTGGATGGAAATAATATTACATATTGAGTAAACATGGATGTGGATGATAAAATACACCCTAGTAAATACTTACGAATAAACAATCTCGGATAAAAATGAGATTGTGATATTTCCCTTACCTTAGGTCCAATTTGCTTCGTATGTGTCCGAACCTCCTGTATAATGATTTAAATAATGTCATTGACTTATTACAGAATCATATTCATTGTTTTGATATCATATAAGGTTCACTTATGACATTATATTACCCGTTCTTTTGTAAATTCCATGTTAAAGAAGCGTTTTGGGTAAAATCGTTTCATTTATCGTAGGTGTTTTGACTTGTTGTTCTTGACATAATTATTACTTATATCATGATTTACTTACTTCCAGAATATAAAATATGATTTATATATCATATATATTCAGTATATATATATATATAATAGATAGATAAATAAAATGAAAAACACCGTTCATGGAGACGGTAGTCCGTACGTACGCATGAACGCTGTTTTTCTTTCCTTATTGTCTTGAAATGGAAGTAAGTAGATGACATACATATGTATATATATACATAAATCCAGTAGCTTTATAATGTCATATATTTCATTATTATTTCTTATATATACATTATAATCATTCTTAAATGGTTAACATGGAGAATGAATCTCATCGCGTCGTGGAGACGGTAGTCCGTACGTACGCACGAGCGATGATATCATTTCTATAAATATTGAATTGAATTGGAGTGGATTATACAATATATCATAATCAATATGATGTTGTAATAACTATGTATAGTTATTCTTTACACCATTATACCCATCCATGTAAGGTGGTGGTGGAAAATAGATTACACCACGGCGTGGAGACGGTATTCCGTACGTACGCACGCGCGGTGATTTCTTTTTCCGTAGGATGGATAGATGGTGAAATAGGGTTGTTTCATACTTATAATAACATATCAGTATATGAGTGATACTGATGTTATTACTTCATAATGAAACAACCTAAGAAGAAGAAGTGGAAGAAGAAATAAAGATGAAAGAATTGGTAACGGTAATTACCTCTTCTTTGAAGTGCCTCTTTGAGACCTCCTCTTAGGGCACTAGAATTTGTCGTTGAGGAAGACCAGAACCTCTAGGATGTTTCTAGGGAAGTGGAGAAGGAATTTTGGCAGGGTTTGGCCGAGCTTGAGTGCTCAAATTGGTGTGAGGAGGAGGGGGGGGGGGGAGGTGTCCTTTTATAGGGGAGGAGAGGGGCACCTTAGGAATATCTCAAAATATTATTTTATATTAAAGTCTAAATCAGTTTATAATGGTTCCAAAGGGTCTTATTTCGAAGCTAAAGTGGGGATGGGTCGAAATCCTATCAACCAATATAATTTAGACAAGTTTAGGATATTATTTTAACCTTATCAATTAGATTTAACTCTAAGTTAAATAATTTAACTTTTACCATGTCTTTTTGTTTTCTTTCACTATATGGTTAATACACTTACTATAACATGCCAAACGAACCCCAAATTGTTTATTATTAATATATATATCCTTATCTAAGTCATTTGGCCGAACTTTAGATTTTTAGGAATACAATAACAATTAATAATATAATATTTGATTTAAAAAATTATTTTGTGTCAATTTTGACACTATTTGATATATGATTTTTGTGAAAGTCATAACAGAATTAAATGTTCGAACCAAGTTGATTAAAGCAACATTAATATATCATAGTAACCTAGAAAATTAGTGGAATTCATAAAAAATCTCAAATTACATTTATTTTGGTGTTTATAACATCAATTATGTCAATATTTCATTAATAAGATAATTACTGCATCATCGTTGTGTCATAAATAAATTGAATTATTTTATGTCTAAAAATTACAAATAAAATACCATCATGTAGGAAATCATTTTAGCATTCTAATGAATATTTACAATAGAATTTATCTTATGTATAACCCCATATGAAAAATGATTTACTTATTAAACTTTGATTTTAACTATTTTAACCTTTCTTTAAATAAATTAATAATAAATGTCCTAATCTAATCCAAGTGGGCCTAAATGGTCATATTTTATTCCTAAGTTTGTTTTTGGTCGATTTACACTTGTCCAATAGAATTAGGACATGTGTTAGGGTAATATTAATATCATATTTACCCTTAGTTACCCTATTTACTATTAACCGCGGAAAAAAAAGTAAAAAGTTACTATTCATCAAAAATTATTTTCATCTCATTGAACCACATTTTAGTCCTTGATATTAACCGTGTCTCTCGGATTTTCGAAATTCCATTCACAAATGCGGTAAAATTATGTTTTATGAAAAATTCAGTTTTTTTTAACTACCACTTAGTAGTTTCACTATTCATCAAAAAATGAAGGTTTTCAGAAAAATGCCAAAATTTCATCCTAAGCTATATTTCATATT
Organism: Viscum album; assembly: GCA_963277665.1. NCBI lineage: Eukaryota > Viridiplantae > Streptophyta > Magnoliopsida > Santalales > Viscaceae > Viscum > Viscum album. The sequence goes on from OY728157.1 coordinate 1,441,004,147, forward strand.
CCGAATTCAAAAATGAAGTCTATTTTACCAAATTCATAACATAGAAGTTGCATTAATTAATTTTATAATTAAATCCCGCTGTTAAAACAAATAGCGTGTTTTTAAGAAACAATATCTATCAAAAGATTGATACTTGTTTATGTCTGGTTTAAATGTGCAATTACATCCAATGACCAACATTGTATTAAATTGTAAAAATATATTCTAAATATACTTTAAAACTACTCAAATTAATGATTTATCACTATTAATTATTTCGATTAAAAAAGTTGTTTTTAATTATAATTTAGTAATTTTCACTATTCATCAGAATATGAAAGTTATCCGAAAAGTACAAAAATTTCACCTTAGACTAAATTCGATACTCCGAATCCATAAATGAAGTCCATTTTGAAAAATAAAATTTACAAAATTTCAAAAAGTGGTTATTACTATTCACAACAGCTAGTTTTAATAATATCTTAATAGCATATCGTTGTTTAGCGAATCTTGGTGTTGCATACAACACACGCTATCGAGGAAGGTCGCGATTGCGTGTAATGCAAGGCAAGTCAAGGATGTGTGTTGTGCAAGCTCCTTTTGGTGTAGCGTACAACACAAGACATTAATAAAATTAAAAAGAATATTTTTTATAAAATCTTGGGCTGTTACATTCTACCCCCCTTAAAATGAATTTCGCCCTAGAAATTCATCGGGGTTATAAATGGTTTACTATTTGAAAGTTTCTTTAATAGAAACCCACATCGTAAAAAGGAATATCAAAACCAGTCTTTAAAAACAAAAGTATGAAACGTAACGGTTACCCAAATAAACTAATCACTGGGTTTCCACATAGGTGGAAATATGGATATGGAAGAGAAATCTAACCATCATGTTCTGATGGAGAGTGGTAGAGAACATGGCTATGGAAAATCCAGTAATCACAAATCCATAAATTTGTGACGATCTAAGGTACCATCTGATTCATCAGGTATAAGAGAACTAGGACAACATTTTTGGTTTTCAAGATCATTTCCCAAAAGTTAAAGAATTTGAATTAGAATAAATACTTACTTTATTTTGGTACAATCTCACTGTTGTTCGTGCCTTTAACAATTTCCACTTCATCTCTTAAATAAATGAAGTTGAATTTGTTATTCATGAAGTGTTAGCAGATCATGTGATAGAATGACGGGTCATTCCATCTGTCTCAAACAAAAGGTTAGCAAAAATTATATACATAAGTCGATCTATAGTGAGATTAATCACATATGGTTCCTAAAATGGGCTTATACTTCATATATCATACTGCTTAATATAATAAAACTAGTTTCTACTAAACAGGGACTTCCTGTAGGCTAGTGGTAGGCGATAAAGGCCAGTCGCACTTCGGTTGTGGGTTCGATTCCTACAGCCTTGTCCGAAGCGATGGGCTGTCGCCCGTCCTGCAGGTTGTACTTTTTCTAAAACTACGTTACTATAACATCCCATCAATAATATCGAAAATCTTCTATCCTTAAACAATACTAACTTATGTCCAACATAATCCAGTCTAATCTTTAGGCTTATACATAATACTGCAGTCCACTCTCATAATATAGTGACATCGATTACCAGAGATTTAATACTGTCGTTGATCCCCACATATCATAAGATATGTCTTGTTGGTCACATTCCAAATATTCAAAGACCTTAATCGTGTATTCTCTTTAATACCTTAGTGAAAACATGAGTGCAGTTAAAAGTTAAGACTTTCCACATACCAAAATCCTCAAAATTCTATATACTCAAACCATGATATCACTTAGTCCTTATATCAATCATGAGCTCATGAATACTATTAAACATTTCATTTTCTCATCTTCATTATGCGCATATCATCTTATTTCCAAAAAATATCTCAATCACTTTGAATACCACATCAATAAATATTGCAATACTCAATGATACAACATTATTTTGGAATCCCATTACATAAACACTTAATCATTCCACCACATCGTTGTCATATTCAACATTGCCAATAGTGATCGCATGTGATTTCCCTTTGTCCTTTGCCTTCAGTGGTTGCTCATGTTGATCATCACTAACCCTTGGATTAGGGAAATTATTAGCATAATGCCCCATTTCCTTGCACTTGAAGCATTGAAGTGTTGGCGGTGCGTTCTCTGCAGTGTTTTCTTTATCATTAGAAACCCTTTTTCCATTACTTCGACACTTAGCTGCTCGATGTCCTTATTTTCCACACTTAAAACATTTTCTAGTCCCTTTTAGACAATCTCCACCATGCTTCTTTCCACACTTTGTGCATAAGGAAACATTCATCTTCTTTTCACCATTATTCTGAGATTTCTCCTTGAACTCCATCTTTCGTTTCTTGTCAAAACCATGAGATTGATATGTAACACCAACTTCCATTTCTACCTTGATAGCAAAACGCACAATTTCTTCATAGCTACTGAAGTCTCTTATAGCTAATGCCCTTCAAAGACTTGGTTTTAAGCCACTGAAAAATCGATCAAATTTACTTTCAGGTTGGATGATAATTCCAGAAGCATACCTTTCAAGTCTTGTAAAATTTGCTTAATAGGTACCAACAAATTCATCGTCCCTTTGCTTCAGTTCAAGAAACTCTTTCTCCATCTTTGTTCGAAGAATACGAGGGGCGTACTTATTGAAAAATAAGTTTTTGAACTCGTCCCATTCCATAGACTCAATTTCATCCCTTTGCCTTGTATTCTTAATAAGATTCCACCATTGATCAGCATCTCCTTCCAAACGATACACTGCTAGGATGACTTTATCATGTTCAGAACATTGAAGAACTGAAAATATCTTTTCAGTAGTACTAATCCATTGTTCAGCAACTAATGGATCAGTAGACCCACTGAAAGAAGGTGGACGCTGCCTCATGAAGGATTCAACAGAATGTTGCTCCTTCCTTTGCTCGTTTGGAAGTCCTGCATGATTCATAGCTTGAGAAAGTTGTGTGAGCATGGCTACAAGATTTTGCATTCCATCTCCTATATCGTTTGGTTGCTCAGGGGTACAATCATTGCATTGCCCATCACATTCCGCATTAACACGGTTCCTTCGGGTTCCAGCCATTGTCTAAAACCCCAAAAGAATTGTGTGAGAGGCAAAAATCATGCTAGGGAAAACAACATAATAAAGGGTTAGTATCCTCAATATCTAGCATCTTAGGTTAAATTCGACGATCGTTAGCGCAATTCTAGGACTATAACCTATACGTATACTTAACCTTAGAGACATCCCTAGACATACCTTAGAAATATCTCTAGGGATCTCACTAAAGTTCTCGCATCCTAGTTTCCAAAGGTTGACTAAACCTTTCCTCTGATACCAAATGTAGAGACCCGAAGCTTATCGTACATGGACATTACATTACATTTGCGGAATACTTAGTACATAACAAAAACACACACACAAGGATCGTAATAGTTTAGTGTCTTTGGAAACTCGGAACGTAATCTTCTAATCGTGGTGAAAGATCTTCAATATCTCCCATAAAGATCTTCCCCTTTTTTTATACCTAAAACCTTTCTTTATATCCTGGGGAAAAAAACATAAAAGGGTGAGCTCAAATGCTCAGTAAGGGTAAACAAAAGAAATATCAATCACATCATATACATAAGAACATAGCTTTTGGAAATCTTAACCTGCAAAAGAGATCATAATATCTTATCATGGGATAAATCATAGAAGTGAAAATGAGATCCCCATAATCATAACATAAAACTTGAAACATTGTGGCATGCACACATAATCATGGAAAATCATTTCTTGTTAGTCATGACTCATTTCCAAGACTATCTTAGTGGACAAAGTCCCTTTCTGAACCGAGTTCACTCCTCGTTTCAGTCCTGTATCACTGAACCGAAATAACCTTCCGATCCAGCCATGTCTATCTCATGAGATATAAAATCTTTACCCAATGCATTGGAGGGAGATATAGGTCCCACCCATCTTATAATGAATCATTTCTTATGTGTGCCACATAATCATAAATCATACATCATCGCATAACCCATGTAATAAAAATGGGATTCTTAAACAACATGACATCATAAAACAATTCATATAAGATAAAGGAATTCATAAAAATGTTTCCATCAAAACATAATCAAATCCATGTAATAATAGGGATAAAAACAGAACCCTTTTATTATCTTAGATGGAAAATAATTTTGATAAAACACTTGAATTGAATTCTTGAGGAAAATATCCTTTCTTCTTTAAAATCAATTTCTTTTCACAAAACATCATGAAATTTTAAAAGAAAGAGATTTTATTGAAAATAGTCATGAAATCATTTAGAGGAAGCTTCATGAAAATAAGGCTTTATAAAACAGTAGAAATCCGTTCGTGCCGTATAAGTTAAAAAAAACATTCTTCGTACTTTTGTCGGAAAAGTCAAAAAGTACCTCGTACGAAAAACGACAAAAGATTCCTTTCATACGTATTACTAAAAACTCACCGAAGGGTAAAATGGATTTAAAAAATTTTAGGTGGATGGAAATAATATTACATATTGAGTAAACATGGATGTGGATGATAAAATACACCCCAGTAAATACTTACGAATATACAATCTCGGATAAAAATGAGATTGTGATATTTCCCTTACCTTAGGTCCAATTTGCTTCGTATGTGTCCGAACCTCCTGTATAATGATTTAAATAATGTCATTGACTTATTACAGAATCATATTCATTGTTATGATATCATATATGGTTCACTTATGACATTATATTACCCGTTCTTTTGTAAATTCCATGTTAAAGAAGCGTTTTGGGTAAAATCGTTTCATTTATCGTAGGTGTTTTGACTTGTTGTTCTTGAAATAATTATTACTTATATCATGATTTACTTACTTCAAGAATATAAAATATGATTTATATATCATATATATTCAGTATATATATATATATAATAGATAGATAAATAAAATGAAAAACACTGTTCATGGAGACGGTAGTCCGTACGTACGCATGAACGCTGTTTTTCTTTCCTTATTGTCTTGAAATGGAAGTAAGTAGATGACATACATATGTATATATATACATAAATCCAGTAGCTTTATAATGTCATATATTTCATTATTATTTCTTATATATACATTATAATCATTCTTAAATGGTTAACATGGAGAATGAATCTCATCGCGTCGTGGAGACGGTAGTCCGTACGTACGCACGAGCGATGATATCATTTCTATAAATATTGAATTGAATTGGAGTGGATTATACAATATATCAGAATCAATATGATGTTGTAATAACTATGTATAGTTATTATTTACACCATTATACCCATCCATGTAAGGTGGTGGTGGAAAATAGATTACACCACGGCGTGGAGACGGTATTCCGAACGTACGCACGCGCGGTGATTTCTTTTTCCGTAGGATGGATAGATGGTGAAATAGGGTTGTTTCATACTTATAATAACATATCAGTATATTAGTGATACTGATGTTATTACTTCATAATGAAGCAACCTAAGAAGAAGATGTGGAAGAAGAAATAAAGATGAAAGAATTGGTAACGGTAATTACCTCTTCTTTGAAGTGCCTCTTTGAGACCTCCTCTTAGGGCACTAGAATTGGTCTTTGAGGAAGACCAGAACCTCTAGTATGTTTCTAGGGAAGTGGAGAAGGAATTTTGGCAGGGGTTGGCCGAGCTTGAGTGCTCAAATTGGTGTGAGGTGGAGGGGGAGGAGGTGTCCTTTTATAGGGGAGGAGAGGGGCACCTTAGGAATATCTCAAAATATTATTTTATATTAAAGTCAAAATCGGTTTATAATGGTTACAAAGGGTCTTATTTCGAAGCTAAAGTGGGGATGGGTCGAAATCCTATCAACCAATAGAATTTAGACAAGTTTAGGATATTATTTTAACCTTATCAATTAGATTTAACTCTAAGTTAAATAATTTAACTTTTACCATGTCTTTTTGTTTTCTTTCACTATATGGTTAATACACTTACTATAACATGCCAAAAGAACCCCAAATTGTTTATTATTAATATATATATCCTTATCTAAGTCATTTGGCCGAACCTTAGATTTTTATAAATACAATAACAATTAATAATATAATATTTGATTTAAAAAATTATTTTGTGTCAATTTTGACACTATTTGATATATGAATTTTTTGAAAGTCATAACAGAATTAAATGTTCGAACCAAGTTGATTAAATCAACATTAATATATCATAGTAACCTAGGAAATTAGTGGAATTCATAAAAAATCTCAAATTACATTTATTTTGGTGTTTATAACATTAATTATGTCAATATTTCATTAATAAGATAATTACTGCATCATCGTTGTGTCATAAATAAATTAAATTATTTTATGTCTAAAAATTACAAATAAAATACCATCATGTAGGAAATCTTTTTATCATTCTAATGAATATTTAAAATAGAATTTATCTTATGTATAACCCCATATGAAAAATGATTTACTTATTAAACTTTGATTTTAACTATTTTAACCTTTCTTTAAATAAATTAATAATAAATGTCCTAATCTAATCCAAGTGGGCCTAAATGGTCATATTTTATTCCTAAGTTTGTTTTTGGTCGATTTACACTTGTCCAATAGAATTAGGACATGTGTTAGGGTAATATTAATATCATATTTACCCTTAGTTACCCTATTTACTATTAACCGCCGTAAAAAACAGTAAAAAGTTACTATTCCCCAAAAATTATTTTCATCTCATTGAACCACATTTTAGTCCTTGATATTAACCGTGTCTCTCGGATTTTCGAAATTCCATTCACAAAAGCGGTAAAATTAAGTTTTATGAAAAATTCAGTTTTTTTTAACTACCACTTAGTAGTTTCACTATTCATCAAAAAATGATGGTTTTCAGAAAAATGCCAAAATTTTATCCTAAGCTATATTTCATATTCCGAATTCAAAAATGAAGTCTATTTTACCAAATTCATAACATAGAAGTTGCATTAATTAATTTTATAATTAAATCCCGCTGTTAAAACAAATAGCGTGTTTTTAAGAAACAATATCTATCAAAAGATTGACACTTGTTTATGTCTGGTTTAAATGTGCAATTACATCCAATGACCAACATTGTATTAAATTGTAAAAATATATTCTAAATATACTTTAAAACCACTCAAATTAATGATTTATCACTATTAATTTTTTTGATTAAAAAAGTTGTTTTTAATTATAATTTAGTAATTTTCACTATTCATCAGAATATGAAAGTTATCCGAAAAGTACAAAAATTTCACCTTAGACTAAATTCGAAACTCCGAATCCATAAATGAAGTCCATTTTGAAAAATAAAATTTACAAAATTTCAAAAAGTGGTTATTACTATTCACAACAGCTAGTTTTAATAATATCTTAATAGCATATCGTTGTTTAGCGAAACTTGGTGTTGCGTACAACACACGCTATCGAGGAAGGTCGCGATTGCGTGTAATGCAAGGAAAGTCAAGGATGTGTGTTGTGCACGCTCCTTTTGGTGTAGCGTACAACACAAGACATTAATAAAATTAAAAAGAATATTTTTTATAAAATCTTGGGCTGTTACAAATGAACCAAGAAGAAAATTTGATTCTGAATCAGTAATTGATAATTATTTCAATTGTAAGTCTTCATTCTAATGAAATAATGGATTATTTCATAATTGATACAAATGGTTGTGGAATCTATTCTAGAGACAAGATTTATATACTAAAAAGGAACATGATGATAGTGGAACATTTTATGTAGAAACACCCTCATTCATTTTATGGATCTTCTGATCTAGTGGTAGCTAAGGGGTGGATTAAATTCCAAGAAAGAAATTTTACATCATTGGGTATTTATATCATCAAAATATTAATATTTGAAATTATATTTGTATTGGTGAAGCTGGTCTGTGGTGGTAAATGGTATATAATATCAAGGAAATAGAAGTGATTGATTCCTTAAAAATTGATGAATCTGAGAATCTTTTTATCGATAAATTTTTTTATAAGGTGGTTGAACTCATCTAGTAAAATCAATTTATAGATTTAAAATAAAATTAGAAAGATTTAGTGGCCATGTATAAAGAAAACTACAGATGACTGGAATGTTATACTGTAATATTTATTCAATATGTTGATTGTAAAATCAATCATTATTACATAGGATTGAAGACAAGATATCAAAGTGAATTAGATTCCCATTAATTTTAATGTTATGAAAAACTATCTATATAAGATAAGAGGGTTTAAATTGAGTTTTCTAATGATCATTTAATTAAGGAAATTAAGTAGAATAAAATGTTCAGATGGTAATCAATGAGTAAGCATGAGTCAAAAAATCTGAATTTAAGAAAATCAATTTTCTATTTTTTTGAAACTATGGTAAAAAACACCTAGGGGAATACCTTATCAAATCTAAGATGATCTTATGATGTGTTATGTCTAGAAATATATCATGCAATTTCAATGAAAAATATTTCAGTAATGGATAGTTTAAATTTGATAAGAAGATAATAATTTTTTAAAATATAGTGAGTTGGAGAATTATGAACATACATGCCCAATGAAGGACATTAATAATGAGATGAAGCTAGACTATAAGAAGAACGGTGTTGTAAAATCCTTTGAAACTGCTTCAACAGATGTTGGGTCATCTAATAAAGTGGTATCATGTTCATTGTTTTTTATTTAGATCAGGAAAATTACTTCTTTTATTCAGGGTTTATATATTCTTTTATTTATAAGATTGTTTTTGGTAAATTGGAAATGCCACCTCATGAAATGGAACCGAAACAAATGGAAAAAAAATTCTAGGTAAGCATTGAGGAATTAATAAATATAAAAATATTCCTAAAATTTTATTTGGAAGCAATTTACCTAAAAACTCATTTGGATTTCCCCGAGTAGATTTTGATGTCATTATGGGTATGGATTGAATTTCAATTTTCCATGATTTGATAGATTGTAGACCTAAAAAAATTAATTTCTAGAAGGGTTTGAGTTTTTATAAAATAAGGAACCCATATCATTGAGAAGATATACAGAATCCAAGGAACTATTAAATGATGGAAGAAAAAATATATATTCCACATATTATTGAAAATAAGGTAATTTGTTTGATGAATTATTTTCCAGTGTTATATGAGAGTCTTTATGATATTTTTGATGATTTCCATAGTGTTATACATCATCAAGTAGTTGAATTTAGTATTTACTTAGTTCTTGATGCTAATCCAATTTTAAATTCCCCTTATAAAATAGTCGAAGTAGAAATTTTAGAAATGAAAAACTAATTATTGGAGTTTTTACATAAAGTAATAATTCATCTAAGAAATTATCCATTGAATTCTACTATTTTATTTTTTAAAAATAAATATGGTTTAATGTGGCTTTGCAAGGATTATAGATCTTCAAATAAATATTTTTTTAAGAATAAGTATCCATTACCTTATACTGATGTCCTATATGGTCATCTAGAGGGAGATTGGTATTTTTCAATTGTTTAATTGGGATATGGGTACCCTAAGATGATACTAAAGTTGAATGACATTAGAAAAAAATTATTTTTGATTGGATATGGGAATTATGAGCTTGTAGTTATTTTATTTTGTTGCAAAATTCCCCTACAGTATTTATTAATCTATTGAATATCATATTCCATGAATATTTGGATATGTTTTTTTTGTTTTTTATAATGTTATATTAATTTATTTAAAAATTAATGAGGATCATGAAAAAAAATTCGGATTGTTATGGAAACCCATAAAGAAAAGATTTTATCTGAAAAAATTGTAAAATTTGATCTTATGTTACAACAGATTTATTTCCGTTGAAAAATTTTATGTAAAGATGTCAAAATAATGTATCCTATAAAAAATTGTTTAATAAATACCCAAGAAATTCAAATATTATTGAGATTATAATTTTTCTTTGATTATCAAGCCATTTTTAGAGGTTTGTTGAACACATGTCATGGTTATCTCGTCCACTAAATAAGTTTACACATAAATGATTTAAATTTATTTGGATAAAAGAATATAATGATTTTTTTCAAGAACTATAATAAATATTGCTAAATGATCCAGTGTTGGTGAAACCTTCAAAAAATGGAGACTTTTTGACCTACAATGATGATTCATTGAAGCGATTAGATTGTGTTCTGATGTAAAATAATAAGGTTATTGTTCATGATTCACAAAAATTAATACCTCGTGAGTTAAATTTTCCTACCAATGATATAAAGTTAGCTTCAACGGTTTTTTTATTTAAAATTTTGAAGCATAATTTATTTTGATCAATGTTTCAAATATATACTAATACTAAAAATTTGAATTATATATTCACTAAGATAGAGTTAAACATGAGTCTGATAATATGGTTGAAAAAGATTAAAGACTGTGATTACATGATCCATTACCACCCTGGAATGTAAGACAAGGTATCTAATTATTTATGTTGGAAAAATAATGCTATATTAGCCATGTTATGTTTGGAACATTACCCTTCAGTTTACGATTTTCTGAATTTCATCGTATAAGTTTTGGGTCATGAACTTCTTCTATTTTCTTCTGGAATTTGTGTAATCATATCTATTATATATAATTAAGTGAACTCAGAAGGAAGAACCTAAGTTATGGGAAAATGTATTATTGGGTTAGAAGGGTAAGCTTCTTGAATTTATTATTGATAAAAAATTTGGTTTGAGATTTGGAGAGAGATCATGTGTGCCTTATGATTTCTAGTTGAATAGGGTTTTGTTAAATAATTCTCCGAGTTTCGCATTTTCCATTCATCTAGGAAGCACTAAGATATAAATATACATTCATTTGTATTACTGGTGGGATTAAATTAAAGAGATATTGGTGACATTACGAAGAAGTGATTAAATTGTCAGTAGGTTAATTATTGGTGAAAATTACCAAAGGGATGCTTATAAATTTTCTAGTACCATGGTTGAAATGAGAAAATATATCCCTGGATTTCCTAGGCGGACTATTAAAGAATTCCTGAGGATATAATTCAATTTTGGTTATTGATGATCCACTGACTAAATCTATGCATTTACTACCCATTTGAGAGACTCTGTATTTAGATAATTTTTTACAACTATATCTTGAGGAGATAGTATTGTTATATTTATTTAATCTCTCCATTTTATTTTATCATGATCACAGATTTAATTTTAATTTTTAGAAAAGATTTTATTTGTTGATAGACATTAGATTAAATTTTAGCACAAAATTTCATCCTTATTCTGATATAATATAATTATAAATAGTTTAGAACATAGAATACATGCTATGTGCATGTTGAATGGATCAACAGATATATTTAGATCCTCATATTTATTCACATGTTTTTTATTATAATAATTGTTTTCTTTCCTGTATATAGATCCCACCATTTTTCATTAAATTGAATTCTTTTTCAAACATCAACATTATGTGATGATGTTAATGAAAAAAATTTAATGTTAACATAATTTGAAGAGGAAGTGGGTGAGATGGAGAAAATTATTTAGAAACCGATAAAGAAAACAAAGGGTATGTAGAAAAGTAATATAGATTACAAGAAGGATGACCTTACATTCATGGTTGGGGATAATGTTTTTCTCAAAATATTTTCATGGAAAAGTGATATTAATTTGGGAAATAAGTGGATGATAAGCCCAAGTATCATTAAACTAAATAAAATAATCAAAAAATTGTATCATTATCTTACCAACTGGCACAACCTCCAGGTTTTTCCTAGGAATACATTGTTTTTCATGTTTTGATGTTACCGAAGTACGTGGCAGATACATTTCATGTTTTTCAGTCCTCTGGTTATTCAGTTGGAAGATAAACCATTATTATGAGAAAAAATACTATTTAGTTTCATAAAAATATTGAAAAATTATTTAAAAATATGGTAATTAACTAGGTTAGGGTTTTATAGAGAAACCATATTCTAAAATAATTAATATGGGATACCTGAAATGCTATTATGGAAATTTATTCCCACTTGTTTATTAATTGAATAAAATTTTGAGGATGTAACTTACAAAAGTGGTGGGGAGGAAATAAAGCATACTCTATTAAAATAGATGGTTTTCATATTTATTAGTATTCTTGAAATAAAAATATATATTCAATATAAATTTTTTCACTAATTCTAAAAATCAAAAATAAAATAGTTTTATTTAACTAAATTATTATAAGGATATATATAAACATTTAATTTTAAAATAATTTTAATTTATTTCCTATTATATATTTTATTTTTATAAATTTTAATTCATTTATAATCTAAAAATAAAAATTTATAATTTTATGAATATTTTTATTTTCTAAAGAATATTAAAAAATAATAGTTTTTTTAAAATTTATTTTATTTAAAAGGCAACATTATGATTTTTATTAGATTTAAATATTTATTATTTAATTATTATTTTATCTAATCCAATTATTGTTGTTGAAATGGATTTTATACCTGAATTTAGTTTAAAAATATTTAATATTTTAAAAGTGCTTTTAAAAAAAGTATTATTCATTGTGTTTTTTGGATTAATATTAAATTAAATACTATAACTTTTGTGTTTTGAATTTTTAAAGTTGAATTTCATATTTGGAATCATTGGGTCTAAATTTACTATATAGGTTCCTTTTAGTTTTTGTAAATATGAATATTAACTTTAATATTTTTGGTTTCCACGATAATGTGTAAAACAAGTAATTTAGGATAATAATTAAATGACTAGAACTATAAAATGACCCAAACTTATATGTAAATGTTATTATAAGAGTATATATCAACCATAATCATCCTAAGTTTTCATTTATATCATTTTAGGCTAATTTTATAATATTACCACCAATATAGTGTTAAATTTAATGAAGTATCAAATATGTCACACACATATTTTTAATAAGTATAATATTTGTAACATGGTGTTATCAAGAGTATATGTAGAAATAAAAATATTATTTTATAATATAATATTTTTATATTCATCTTGGTAATTTCTGTTTTATATATATTGAAAAAATCACTTAAATGTTTACTCAACGCTGGTACAATTACTATTCAATTATTGGAAACATGAAGAGAATGATATTAAAAATACTAAAATAAAAATAATTTCTTATAAATAATTTGTTAAATGATTTTTTATATGACCTTAACATGATAGGGATATAAGGAAATAGTTGGTTTGAATTATACGTGTTACCCTGATTTTAGTGATATTAGTGTAATGAATAGTTATAAAAAGCATCATAATTGATTTTTTTAATACATATTGTGTTATTTAATGATATAAAATTCATAAAAATATTAAATTCAAAAATTGATTAATAAAATTTCGAAAATATCAACCATGGTCCAATTATAGATCTTTTAGTATGTTATAGTGTAACACCATAAGATTTTAAAAAGAAAAAAATTATGATAGGGTGCATAAAGGACACACAAAACTATATTTATCTTGTGTTATATGCAACACTCAATTTATCTTCTGTTAAATGCCACACTAATATTTTTATATACAATGGAGTATTCAACATGCAACACTAATCCTAAATGATTGATGATATATGTTATTGTTATAATCTAATATGAGTGAGGATGGGTATGGATAAAATTAAATGAATTATTAAAATATTGTTAACATATCTTCATTAGAGACCAATTAAATGTAAATGAAAATAAAACCCATTTTAATATAAAAGAAAATCTTTTTCTGAAAAACTATTTTCAATGAGAAAAACTGTGTTTAATAATAGTGAATTAAAATAATAAATATTATTTCATTATATTAATGAAATTTATATATAATATATTTAATCTAATGTTGAACATTTATCTTATGTGTTTTCTAAACACGGTTTAAAAATAAACCCAATTTAATGCATCAAATTATACATTAAAAAACATTTTTGTCAACTTTATATGGCACGCATATTTTTTAAAAAAATTTAACACTTTTAAAATATTTATTTTAAAAAATAAAAACCATTTTGTGAAGAATAATATGTAAATTTACATCTGGTGAAATCTTGGAATTGTTCATAAAATATTGATTTTTCACTGAATTGTGAAAATACAGATTGTAGTATTTTAATTAATAAAATAAGTAATTTATGATTCCCAATATTTTGGGAATGTTATGTAAACAATCCTAATTACTCTTTATTTATATTTAATCATCTAAATTTATTTTGAATCAACATTATATTTGGTTTTAATGTATATTTGTTTTTGGTTTTAAAGATAGGTATTTCTAAAAACTGTTTTAGAATGCATATTGTTGCACTTTTCTAAATAATTAAAATAATCCACAATGGGGAATGTTTTAAGTGAAATTTTTAGAATATATATATTATTAAATTTTAAATATATTTCATAAAATTATTATTATTAGTAAAAGAGTTAATATTGAATCATATTTTAATAAAACAAAAAATGCTTCGGAAAAACATGTTGCCTCACCGATTTTGTGGGAGGAATTTTAGGTTAATTATTTTCCCTTTATGTTAATTTAATTTTGAAAAATTGATTCCATATTTGTAATAACTATAAATTTAATTACTAATAGTGTTAACATAATTTTTTATTGTATGGATTATTGATAACAATTAAAATTAATTATAGTGATTAAGGTAAAAATGAGTTTACTTAGTGATTAACCACTTAAACTAAGTTGAAAAATACCCTAGAAACATTAAATAACCCATTTTATGATCATATAACGACCTTATCCCTTCTATTATCATGTTTGGTTCATTATTATATTCAGTTATTTGTATAAAACATTTGTGGAATTCCATCATTAAAAAATTATCTAGTTTTCAACTCACCACCCTTACAAAAGGCCTCTCCATATCCTCATATCTCCATGTATCTCAATACAATTTTATCATCTAGTACCCACCAAAATTAATTATTCAATTATATACTCTTATCTTTGAACCCTAAATTTGCGAAAAAATACAACCATGTAATTCCTTTGGGGAAAACCAAAGGAAGTTACCCAAATAAGAGGTTACAATCATGAACATTAATTTTTTTTGTTATTACATGATTATATAAATAAAATAAATATATTTATATGTTTTTCTGTGAGTTATTAAACTTAAAAACATAGATACTTCCATAAAAAAATTATTAAATCATTATTCATGTGTACGGTGGACTACCGTCTCATGAAATGATGTCAATCGTTTTGACATTACCAACTATCACTGATGGGAATTATAATGGAGATAAAACTTATATACTATATTTATAATATTTATGACACAATTATACCTTTGTATTCATTATATCATGTAAACCCTTTTTGACATTTCATACACTAGGAGACACGATAACATCACTCGTGTGTATGGAAGACTACCACCTCACGAAGCGATTTGTGGAATTTTTCAAAAACATGTTACAAGGGAAGAAATAAGGGAAATGCTAAAGATATAAATGAAATAATTATGATATTAATTATATAATTATCTTTATTTTAAAATAATATACCATTTTCTTCTTACCATTTAACACACTAAGAAATATCTAACATCGTTCATGGACGTGTGGACTAACGCCTCCTCAAAGCGTTGTGGTTCTTCTTTTTTCACCACCATAACAAAATAATGATATATAAGTATATATAATTAAATAATATGTTATTTATTGTATAATGATAATTCGGAAAATAGAAATTCAGATTACATTCTTTCAATAATGATCATTGAAAAATAAGAATGTAACTCAAGCTTACATTTCACCTACCATCTCCTTGATCATAACATTGGTTTATTTCTCACAATAATATTTCATTATTGATTTTAGAAGTATAGTTGATATATAAATATTATTATTATTTCATGATTATTTTTCTTTATATATTTATGTAATGACCTCTTTGACCATTGATGACTTTCCAAAGTCATTGTTGAAACCTAAAATGAATATAGTCAAAACAACTGACTTAAAATTAATTTATTAAGTAATATTATATAACTTTTTGATAGGTTAGATAAAAGTAATAATATAAATTAAAAATGTTCAAAATCATGTAAATAATTAACATAATTTCATTATTCCGAAATATAAATACACACAGGACATGTCAGAGTCAAGATAATTGACATCATCTCAATCTCCTATCATTGATTCGTATCTTGATGTTATACACCATTATTCATCAATAAGGATTATAAACATCACCTTTATCTTTTCATGTCATGAATTTCTCAATTTATATTAAATATAAGGTTTTTTTAATTTTATCCCTTAATGGGTTTAACAATTTAAGTGTTTCTTATGTGATAAGCGACCTTTCCTTCAAAAAATAATCTTTTAATGTTTTTACTCAAACTCTTATACTTTATCATCCCTATGTTTTTAAAATGAGTTTATGGAAAGAAAATATTTATAAATTATAATTTAATTATCTATTTTTTTCCAAATTAATCTTTTTACACCACTAGTATATATAGTATTGATAACTGAAAAAGGGGATATTTAATTCTTAACGTACATGACATAAATGAATTTCTACCGCTGTGATTTTTTATTGTTTTTTAGCTTCCTTAGTAGAATTAAAATTTTAATTTAATGAAAAATTATCATTAAATGTTTTGTATTAAAAATGAATTTTTATTGAAAATTGTTTTTTGGTATTGAAAATGGGGTTTTATATGAAAATTTCATATTCTTTTGCAAAAGTGTTTTTCATATGGGTTTAAAAGTTTTCATTGAAGGGTTTTATGATGAAATTGTTTTATTCATGATACATTACTAAAGAATTATATGAAATAGATGATCCAGATATTGCTTAAATAAATGTTTTATCCCCATTATAGCTCACATGTGAGCCAAATATAACTTATACAATGGTTTGAGCCTATAGGAATATTATTTTTTAAATACTTAATAATCCTTTTAAATCCATTCCAATTTTTTATTTTTTACCTAATACTGATACAAAATGAGTTCAATGGTGTATTTGGGGTTTCGGGGGTTGGTTCTGACACCATATCATATTTTTTTAAGAAAACGCGTATGAAACGGTTAATAGAAGCATTTGGGGTCGGAAATAGAGTTAGATCTAATAGTGTGTGGCTGGACATTGTAGTCCTATAGAACACATTATGAGACAAACCATGTAATTTGGGGTACATAGCTGTGAAAAAAACTATAAATTTTTTTGCAAAGGTATTTTTCATGGTTTGCACATAGTTTCTGTAATATTGTGACCTAACCATGTGAAATTCCCCACCTTACAGTAGTTGGTGCATGGTTGACACGTATTTGGAAAACTATGCGGGAAAACCATGTGATGTCCATTTTTGGGTGAAATTAAAAAAATACCTTTAATGATATGTTTCAAACTTATTTTTTCCTCTTTTGTTAATTATATCACTAGGATCTCCCCTATTCTATCGTGATCTGTCTTCAATCTTAAGATATCATTTGATCATGGATCACTGTCTGAACATGGATTCAATCACTGTTTGTCTCATTATATTTGCACTGGTATGATCTCGATTCCTATTGATCCATTCATCATTCTAGTTTCTATTGACTATTCTATTTTTTTTAGATTCGTATTCCCCATTTTCCTGGAATTGATATGTTATTCAAATCTCATCCAATACAAGAAAACTAGATATTGATACTATATGAGGGGAGTTGTAAGAATATTAGGGAGGTGGTTTATGAATCATCTCGTGAGTTTCTTCATTTTTAAAATTGGTGTATTTGTGTGAATCATGATTTCATTGGTAATTTCTTGTTTTCTTCTTATAACTTGTTAATATTTATTATTCTTGTATTTTAGACCCCTTTATATGTAGTATCATTATGTCATTGGAAGTTGAGACCTCAACACTTTCCACCACTAGTAGGGTGTTTTGGTATTTATGCCTTTAGTGGTTTGTTATGTTTGTCTACTCCACCATTCAGGTGTGCTATGGATTGACCCTAATAATGGTGATCCCTTCCTTAATGAAATTATTTATTAATTATAATGGTTAGCCCTTTTATGATATAGTATCACTTGAACCATATAAAGTAATTGTTTCTAATTAATAAATGAATATTATAAATGATAAATGAAATGTATATTAATATATATCAGTTGACCTAAATGAATATAATTGAATGGTCGGATTCATGTCTGTATATCCCATTTAGCAATTTGAAGGAAGGTAATAGATTTAACATAATAAATGATTAAGTAACTTTAGTGTTGAATGGTTTCATGCCAAGTTATGCCTTCTCAAACTAAAAAAGGGAAATAACAAGAACAAATTTCCATAATAAATAGAATTATTATTACATAGATGAATTATTTGAAATAATAAAACATAAGGTGATTATTGTATATGGACATTGACATTATAGTATAATTGGTTAGAATTAAGCTCACCATTGATTCTTGAGGGAGTGTCTTGAGAACTCATGGAAGCCATTCTGATTCAAGGATGTCAGTTTCCAAGGGTAAGATCCACCATGGAACTTGATCTTCATCTATCAGTGGATGATTGGTTTGAAATCATAGGATCCCCCCTTTATTATTGTTATAACATTTTTTTGATACAATCCTTGGATCCAGAATGAATTCTATGGACATGTCACATCTCATATACACCCTTGGTCCTAGTCACTACATATCCCATTTTACCTTAGATTCATAACTTATACTTTTTTAGACTAAATGTATTGTAGAATTCATTGGATAATGCTGCTAGGATTACAATACGTCCCCTATAGCCATGATATATTTATTATTGAGTCGAAAAACATTGAGGTCATGGTTTCCATGGTTATTACCATGGAAATAATTCAATATTATTATCATTACATGATTCATTTCCATGTCTCGGATCCCTTCACTATCATTATAATTTTATGATGTCATTTATGGATTTATCTCACTCAACAGAAACATATGAACAGGAATATAATTGATTAGGGAACTGGTTACATGTTTTGCTTCAAGGTAACAGATGAAGTAGGTACTTGGGTATTCAAGTTACTGTATTAATTTATATATATATATATATATGCTTAAACACTATTTCAGTTTATATTATATGTACTGGATGTTATCAATGCGATTGTTGGTAGCCTACTGTGATTTACCACACAACATATTCCAGACTCTATTGACACCTAGGCATCTTACATGTATGCATGTTTTGACAAAGGGAAGCATACCACTTCAAACAATTTGTCGCATTCTAATATAGGATGGAACTAATAGTAGATGATTTAGCTAAATATTTGGATATTGGGGATAATCTATAGATTCTTTTTACCACATCTTTATATCAGGTATTGTCTACTACTTCATATCCATGTTTTCCAATTTTATAGTGACAAGACATATATCATCAACAACTTTTGAGTATTATTTTAGGTTTTGTATGTTTTTTATTATTTGGGTGTGCCTCTTGGTTTCCATTTTTTATTTATATTAATTATTATTTTTTACATTATATTTCCTTTATCTTACATGATACACTTTGGTAATGATGGGATAGTATCCCCATGTACACACCATAGTCTCTCTCTTCTAGTCAGAAGCCTTTGGCATTTGGGGTTATGCAGGTGAGGACTTGTGGAAAATTTGGTTTGGGGAACCTCTATGTTTTACCTTGGTATAAGATATCACAAAGTTTAATCAAATATTATTTTATGACATTTATATTCAGATATAATAGACAAGAGATTAGAAATGATTTGAAATTGGTTCCATGTCATGCATGGGAATAACTAACCCATATTTGGCATAAATAACGAGTTTCTTGATTATATTATTTGTTGCATTGGATTATTAATATTGATATAATTACACCAATGGGTTATGTAAATGTTGGGTAATGGTTGTGGTAATTATTATTATTATAGAATTTATATCATCCATGCCTCGATGATTTAAGGGAAAGGAGCATTGTTACATGAATCATCATCGACACCTATAATTCATATTCAATGAATATTTCCTTTCCATATATGTTAATTTATATACTTTAATTTTCTTGATATGTTTGTTATTATTGATTGAAAAATCTTTATATATATTCTTGTTTAGATCTCATCTACTATTGAGTGTTTTCTAGTTTGAATTTATGTGGTGTATGGGAAACCGTTGGTTGGAATGGGAAATTTACAAAGTGAATCACCTAGAATTAAATTAAATGGAAATCTATTACAATGATTTGGTGTATGTGACATGATTCAATGGGAAATGAAATCCATTTTAAATGAACCTTGATATATGGAGGTAAGAAAAAGAGAAATATAAAAGTGATCCTTGATAGTTGAAATGATATTGTTTCTAGTAAATGATGAGGCAAGGCATAGATGACCATTCATGTACTGGAACCCCTATAATTTATACATGTTAACATACCTATATAAGGACTTATAAGTCATTATTTTGGGTAGTATAACAAGGGTAATGATCCCTTTCCTTACATTCAAATTTGACTATTTATATCAATATGAAAATAATCTTATTCGATGTCATGTACCGTAAATTTTGAAACCAATGTCATCATGAAAATTTATTGTTATGTTCTTGGAAGGTGGTGAAGGCCCGACTCCGAACATGGTGGGACCCCAGGCGCCATTATTATCTCTTGGAGTACCATTTGAGGCACTGCCTATTTTACCTTATCTGGTATCTGATGCTCATATTTATGATAGTTTCCAATATTTAATGTAGTCCATGGAAGGTTCTTTTTGATCTCACCTATGATGGATGATTTGACACATGTGTTCCAGTAGGAAAATCATCCTAACTTCTTTGGGGATAGAGGTTCATAGGTTTCTAATCCTTGTCTAGAGGACACTCTATCAATCATTAAGCATCTAGAGATTCCTCCAAAGTGGTGGTTCCAACTTTTTAGATACATGATGCATGATTTGACCAAGTGATGGGGGGATTTAATTACCTAGGCTGGTCACCATCAGGTCATTAAATGAGATGATTTTCAATCTACCTTCTATGATCAGTTCATTCCTCAAACGAAGAGAAAATATCAATCCAAAGAGTTTATGCATCCCATGAAAGGTTATAGGTTAGCTAGAAATTTTTCAGAGGGTTTTTCTAAGTCATAGACCTTTTCACCTCTTTTATCCAGTGATGATATTTCTTGTGCTAGATGCTTTAGGGATGGGATTTAGTATTCCATATGAACTCAGGTGAATTTATTTCACCTACCTACCTTTTATGAAATAGTACATGAATATCTTATCATTGAGCATAACCCGAGACACTATGACAGTACAAGGCATTGATGATTAGTATCCAGGCATGATAGTAGTAATTTTGTTATCAAGAAAAGTATCCTTAAGGTTTATCCATAAGGAAATTCCAACAAAGTACACATACTGGTAGCTCTATATTGTGTCATTCGTGTGGACTATAGGGGAATATGAAGACTCGGTGTCCTAGAGACCCTCTGGAGTGTATGGATTACAAATTTATGGGAAATATTTAGATATTATGTCATAACATTACATTATATTCTTGTGGATGTGGTTCTATACTAGATACACATTCAGGGGAAGTTCTTTTTATGGCACATTATGTGGGGAGTTAGAGTTTCTCTGATATGACTAGATGAAGAGGAGGTTGTTTCTATGGTATCCAGATTATTATTCACTAATAGCACCAGTAATGTGGTCATGATCATGGTAGAATGGATATTTCAAAGGATCTAGTATTAGATCAGTTGCGTAAACTACATTTGATATCTGAGGATCAGGTTTTTGGATAGTCTATAGTACCTCGTACTCTTCTAGGTGCCTCTACTATAGGATCTTCCAGATTTAAGACATGTGTTTTACACTCATTCATACCTTTATCTATATGGGAAGGTCTTAGGATAAAAATATAGTATTATTGTGGTGTAATGTCCTTGGATACACAATTGGGAGTATGGGTAGAAGGTATATGCCAATGCAGGGACAATCCCCTTAAGGCACACAATTACCCATTCATGTGGGACCTATATGTTCTTGAGATGATAGACATCGATGAGACTCTTGTTTTGGATTGTTTGGTTCTATATAATGACTTTGTAGACTACTATCACCCCATGGTATCATTTACATCACCATAGTTTAGTAGTTACCTATATAGGGTGAGTGGAATTTCCAGGCAAGTGCAGCTCGACCCGAGCACCATGGGCTAGGTGGAGTGACCACCCATATTTCTAATCTATTTAGGGAGGATCAGAGATTACATCTAGCTTAATTCCTCTTATAAGTATATTATTTCAGTGTTGTCTTTCTTGATGATTTCTTTTGGCTTACCACCTAAGATACAGATTGAGTTCACAATTGATATCATTTAAGGAGATGCACTCATGTTCAATGCTTTGTATAGGGTGGAACCTACATAGCTCCATGAGAACTAGTGAATGTTGGAGGACTTAGTAGACAAGGTTATATATGGACCAATACTTCCTCTTGGGTTTTTACCATGATTTTTTTCATGAATTTGGATGGAACGCTTCATCTATGCATGGATTACAGACAGTTTAACCAGATTACAATCCGAAAATGATATTCACTACCTTAGATAGATGATATTTATACCGTATATATGGGGATAGGGTTTTTTTATGATGGACATGAGATAGGGCTATCATCATGTGTGAGTGATACCATCAAACATACCTCATACAACTTTTCATTGTTGGTATAGTGTATATGAGTACGTTATTATACCATCTAGTCTCATGATTTCACTAATAGTTTTCATGACTTTAATTAATTGGGGTTTCCATCCCTACCTAGATTCTTTTTTCATAGTCTTTTTATAATACATATTGGTGTACTCTCACACTCATAGGGAGAATTATAATCACTAGAGATCATTCTAAGTAAACTTATAGAGAATAATCTATATTATAGTCTTTCTATGTGCCACATCTGGATCTATAAATTACAATTCATGGGTAATATTATCTCAGAATTTAGAGAATCCATTTTCACAGAGAAGCAAAGTGTTGTGGTTCCTCAGAAGCATCCTAAGAACATGTTTGATAAACAAAGTTTTGTTAGGGATCATTGGATATTACATGTATTTCATACAAAACATATCACACCTTGATCCACCTCATTATGGTCTTACAAATAATGGTGTCATGTTCCAATGGTCAGAAGAGTGGAAGAAATCCTTTTAGAGGTTTAACGAGAGGATTTTTCTAGTTTTTGTTATGATTCTTCAAAATAATGGATGTCGTGATTTAGTGTTCTATGATGCATTATGCATCAACCTAGGTACCATAATAATGTGGGAGGACAGATCCATTGCATTTGGTTCTCAATTTCTAGGGTATCATTAAAGAATCTAACTAACATACAACCTCAATCAAGCAGTAGTTGTTCATGCCTTACATTTCCCAAGACAATATTTATAGGGTGAGCACATTATGGTGTATATAGACCACAAAATACTCAAATATATCTTTACACAACATGAATTGAATATTAGATATCTTATATGGGGTGAATATCTTCATTCCTCCGATTTGAGCTTCCCTATATTCATGGGAAGGGAAATGTATTTATTGATGTGTTGCACCAAAAATCATAGGCACATGACATAAATGACGCTAGTGATGAATGTAAATTCATGGACCTATTAACATTGATAAATCTACAATTTCATGATATGCATAGTAAATATTACATGTAATCCTTGATAGTTTCCTCTTCCTACCTTGAGAATGGGAATTGTAGGAAATATTTAGATCATTAAAGCTTGGTTCTTCATGAGAGAATCTCATGAGATAAACAAAATCTAGATTAGTTTGCAGATATAGTTGAAAGCTTATGTGTAAATTGATGCTTTTGGGTTCCTACAGATATGAGAGATTAGTTAAAATGCATGTTTCATGATTTTAATTGGGGAAATTCATATAGGTATGTCCAAGAAGTATCATGATATATGATGACAACATTGGTGGCATAGTATGAAACTCTAGATAATAAGAATTATCACTTGGTGTTCCACCTCTATGTAGGTGAAGGAAAATCACCAATGACCTATAATCTTATAAAATCAGATTTTGGTCCATGAATGGGAATGGGAAGATGTTTCCATGTACTTTTAAGTTGGATTACCTAGGTTTCCTAAAGGTAGAGATGTTGTTTCTCTAGTCATTAAATGACCGAAAAAGTATTCCATTTCCTTTCCATAAGGGAGACATTATTAGTTAATGAGATAGAAAGATTCTAGAATTCATCCAAATACACATGATCCCTTGAAATATCATTTCATATAGGGACTCTCATTTAACATAAAGGTTCTAGAAGGGGTTATGGAAAGCTATGGGTATAATGGTGAATATGAGTACAACCTTTAACCCATTGATCGATGGACAGTCAGAAAGGGTAGTACCTGTTATAGAGGAAATGCTCTAGGAATCCATCCTTGATTCCAGATGTTCTTTGTAGAAGAACACCCCTCTAATAATTTTCACATACAATAATATCTTCTAGGGGATGGTTCAGATAGATCCTTTTGAGGACTTTTATGGTAGTTCATGGCGTTCAATGCTATGCTGGATAAAGGCAGAAGTGGTATCCCTACTAGGTCCTTGTATAGTATCATATACATTACAGTAGGTTTACCAGTTAAAGAATCATATATCTACTACACAGTTTACACATAAATCTTATCCTAATCACCGTATATGGCCTCTAGAGTTTGGGGTTGGGTATCGTGTTTTCATTCAGGTATCACCAATACTTCAAAATAAATGGATAAAGTGGAAAGTGAAGCTTTCGCCTCATTATTTTAGGTTTTTTGAAATTATAGAGAGAGTCATGGTCATATCCTATCAGTTATGACTACCTCATATGTACAGTTCCATGCATGGAGTCTTTCATGTTTCATAGCTCCATTAGTATCTTGCATACCATACTCATACCTGTTGATACTGAGGATGTAGAGAAGTATTTCAATGATTATTATAAAGAGTATGATATATAAATTCATTAATAGAGCACAATAGATATTTGAGAATAGTATGTCCCTCGTGTATAGGTAATATGGAATCTTGACCATTTACAGGACAAGAATTGGGAGTGGGAGGCCGATGCATGTGCCCAATGGCCACAATTGTTCTTTGACTGTGTTTCTCCACCATTATAAGGTGAACATAGAGATGATTTCCTTTAATGGAAGAAGACTTTAAGAAACCAATTTTTTACTTAGGTACATATCATTTTAATTTATTTATAATGAATTTTTTGATATAATATGAATGAAAAATGAGTTCATAGGTGTCTTAGGGATGTTCAGTGATGATTTGAAGTCTGGACCACTTCTTTTTGGGAAACAAAGGCTAGTTTCATGGTTAGTAGAGACCATCTGGGGCAGGTCCCATAGTTAGTTCTAACCATGTTCCGCTAGATAGTGGAGTCCTAGAAGTTTCATTATTAGATAAATAATGTGATTTTGGGTACAAGACCATAACAAAACCACAAAAATGTTATAGATTTTTTTTTTCATTGTTAGAATATGGTTTCACTAATAGTATGGACAAAACATAGAAAATACACTCCCCTATAATATTTGGAGAATGGTTAGAACTTGGTTTGGAAAATAATTTGGCCAAAAAATGTGATTACCTTTTCATAATGAATTTAAAATTATAACATTGTTGAAATATTTTTAATTTTTTTTATTTCCTACTTTTTTTATTATCTTTCCATAAGCCCTCCCCTAACCCATTTTGAGCCCTATCTAAGAGTAACATAACTTTTGTTCCTGACTCACCATCTGAACTCCAATTCGATCACTACTAAAATTGTTAGATCCACACCAAAATGAACTATGTTTATTTTTATACATTCCTCATTCTTCTTTTATATTTAATATTTTATTTAGATGCAGGATCATATGCCCCATTTTTAAGGAATTGATCCATTATTCAGATCTCTTCTAATCTAGGACGAACTATTGGATGATACTGGATGAGGATAGTTCTATGAGTATGAGGTAGGTGGTATATAAATTATCCCTCCTGTTTTATTATTTTATAAATTTTTATCATGAATTCATATTACATTCATTAATTCATCATTATCATGTTCTAGAGCCCTTTCTATATATCACAGTGACACCATTGTAGGTTGATTCCTTGACGCGCTCGACCCCAAGTAGGGTGATAAAATATTTATGCCATTAGGGGTTTGTTATGTTCATTTATGCCTCTGTTAGAGTAGGAATCACCATACCCTATAAAATGTAAATTACTTACTTAATGAAATGATTTATAAATTGTGATGGTTATCCCTAGTATCATATAATATCACTTGACCATTCTATGTTAAGTGTTTCTAATTAATCAATGAATACTTTTAATGATAAATGGAATGTATATTGTTATATATACCTTGGACTAAAAGAATGTAATTGAATGGTTTTTTTCATCTCCATATAACCCATTTGCATGTTTGATGAATGTTAGCAGAGTGAACCTTATAAATGATTAGGTAACATATGTATTGAATAGTTGTATGCCTATTTATTCCATATCAAACTAATGAAATGCATACTATTGAATCAAAGGTCTTATTTAATGGAATAACTACTACATGGAATAATTAATTGAAATACTCAAACATAAAGTACCTATTTTATATGGAAATTTACATTAAAATAGTCATGGTCTGACTCGGCCTGACCTTGGATTCTTGAGGGAATGACTCGAGCACTTGTGGATTCCATTTTGATTCTAGGATGTCCGTTTCCAAGGGAGAGACCCGCCTTGGAACCCATCCCCATCTATCAGGGGATGCCCAGTATGAAACCATAGGATCCCTCCATCATTATTATTATAGGACACCTTGGATACACACATTTGATCTAGGGTGACTTTTATGGACATGTGGAACCTTAGATACACCATTGGTCTAAGTCAGTAGTTATCCCATTTTACCTTGGATGTATTTCTTAGACTCAGTTATAATTTTATTATTATAGAATTACTTTTATGAAGTTAATTGGATTACACCCTTAACCCTATAGACATGATACAATTATTATTGCGTTCGAAATGCCTTATGTTTTGGTTTCCTTAGATATTAACTTAGAACCACTTCGATATTATCATCATTATAGGATTCCTCGCTATGTCTTGGATCCCTTCACTATCATTATCATTTTCAGATTGTAGTGCTGGTTTTACCTCATGTGACATAAATATATAATTTGTAAAATAATTAATTATTGAACCAGTTACCTATTTAGATACTAGATGACGATGAAAGAAGGTACATAAGAATTAATATTATTGTATTAAATTACTTTAAATATGCCTGATTGCACGCTGTTTCATTTTATATTACATGGGCTGGATGTTTTAGATTCCATTAGTGGTGTCCTACTGAGATTTATCTCACATCCAATCCAGGCTTCCATTGGCACCTGGTTAGATTACTAGTTTTTAGGTGTTTGAAAAAGGAAACAAAATAATTTTGATACTTGATCTTTTTATTGTTTAGTATGGTGTTGGTAGCAGAATATTGAGCGGGATCACGAGATGTTGGGGATAATTTTTGGAATAAATTTTATTACTTTTTATATATTGTATTTTACGCTTCTTTGTATCCATTTTTACTGTTTTATTATGTCATTCATTAGCTATTGAATATTATTTGTAGTTTCCTTCACTATTTACCATTTTTTTACTTATATTTTATTAGCTATTTACCTAATTATCATTTATCTGCTCTGCTACACTCTCGTAATGAGGGAACTATCATCCCACATCCACACCCTAGGACCTCACTAGTAGTATTTAGCCTTTGGCATTCGAGAAGATGTGATTGAGGCTATGTGTCCAACTTGTCTTAGGGAACCTCTGAGTGGCACCTAGGTTCATGATTTAATAGACCCCATTATAGCTCATGAGAAATTTTTAATCCTGATATAGATAATACATAGTGTCAATCCCCGTTATAGCTCACAAATAAGCCCAATATAACTAATGTGAAGGGTTATCCCAATTATATCTCCCCAATAAATTGGGAAATGATTATATGAAAATTAAAATATGTGGATATTCCTATTAAAAGGGGTTTAAAAGGGTTTTGTTAAAGTGATGCTCGAAGTTACAAAATGTGGTTTTAATTGTGTGCTATCAGTTATAATAATTTTTTGAGAACAATGTGTGAATTTTTTTCATTTTAAAATGTTTTATTTCATATTCTCAATGATATTTAAAGATAAAGGTGAAAATTATATGGCTTTTCATGTGTTCACTAGACTAACTGTTTTTTACCTTTTGTATCACTTATTGAGGATTTTGTGCTCATACTTGGGTTTTAACTGATTTTCTCAGGATTTGACAATGGGTAAGGGAAAGGAATAATTGAAGCTAAAATTTACCAAGATTTTCTATGAAAATTGACCATGATATTTTTTTAAAGAGTTATATTATGGGAAAATTGACACTAATTGGAGGTGTCCACTTTTTATTTTATGGTTTTGTTATATATAAGTTAGGGTCTAATTCTAAAAAATGAAAAACCTATAAAAATCATATAATTTAGGAAAATTAATTCATGAACTAAAACTCATGATTATGTAATTTAAAATGTTTTTTCCTTATACCTATTAACTATATTAAACTTCAAAGAGTAACAAACCTTATTTCCATGTTAAAAGTTAAAGGAGTTAAATATAGGTTTAAACCAAAAGAAAAGGGTATAAATATAGTAAAAACATATCTGATTTTTATTATATGAAGGAATTAATATGTAAAATAATATTATCTTATAAATAAATCACTTTTTAGAAAATTTTAATTGATGATTAATTTATATTAGTAATGTATTTTGAGAAATTCCAAGAGTTCCCTTTCCCTTTTTTAAAAGAGGAAACCTCTTATTATCATTTTTAACACATAAAAACAATTTTGGTTCACCCAACACCCATACTATTATAATAAAACATATTTTATAGGCCTTGTTAAGTATAATTAAAATATTATATTGTTTATATTGTTAATAAAAATAGGACTAATAAATAAGAGGTATACTTTTTAACTGCACATTTTAGTTTTGTTTATTCTTCTAGCTCATTGACATATTCATTAAAAATGATAAAATAATAACTCCAATACCGTAAATATACTAATGTTTCATTAGGTTTGTGTTAATACCCATATCCAAAACCTATTCCATAAAATGAGAAAGGAATCCATCATCCCTTTATGTAGAGGACTACCCCCAAGAAAACTGAGGCAATCCATTTTCTATCATTGTATCTCTAGACTAGTTATAATGATGGAATTAATGTTTATATTTGATATTAATTAAATAATTATAATTCCTAATGTATAATATATTTCTTAAATTCATACCTTTCCATGTATATAAAAATGATAATGTCATCCGTACGTATTTGTGGACTACCACATCTACGAAGCGATGTGGCATATTTTTCATCACCACATCACATAGAAGACATATATAAGTTTATATAAATAATTAATATGATATATATATATATATATTAATATCATACATTAAATATAAAATAATACTTACCTAATTTCCAAAATTATCAATGAAAATGGAAATGTTACACATGTGTATGTACGACATTATATGTCCATGATTGCAACATAGTTCATTTTTCACAATCATATGTAATAAGTGAATTTAAAATTATAATTTAATTTTAAAAAATTATTATTACTTCCTGATTATTATTCTATATATTATGTAATAATAAACATTTTGACCATACACAACCAACCATAGTCATTTTGGACTTATGTACTGAATACCAATAAAACGTCTAACATGAACTTGTGTGATTAAGTAATTGTAAATAACATTGTAATAATTGATATATAATGTACAATAAACATAAAAATTGTTCTTTATATTGTTTAAAATTAAGAAAAGTTTATTATTATAGAATAAAAATATAATACGTGTTGGGTCAGACTCAAGATAAAAGACTTTCATTTAAAATTATTATTTTAATGATTCCCTTAAAAAATACCTTTTTATTCCATATTAAATTTATTGTTTTCTAAAAAAGATTTAAATAATAGTTTTATTGTTCTTAAATTATTCTTTAAATTTATTTTTACACATGCTTAAAATATTATATAAAAGTATGAAAGGAATATTTTTTTTTCCATGTGAGGTACTTTGTGATTTTCTTGACACCAATACAGAAGGAATGAAAATATTTTCCCACCTACATACTAATATTTTCATTTAGTATTACATTATTAACTTAGATTTTTGTTTTTGAAGATTTTTTTCCTTTGTATGTGTTTTGTTTTCTTTTTAAATAAGTGAATCTCACCAAGGAATTTTTTATGATACAATTATTCATGTTTTATGATAATGGTATGGTTCTTAGGAATTGTTTTTTTATAATGAGTGTTTTCATTATAATAAAAAATAAAGAGGGTCAATTTTATCCCTTTAATACTTTGGTTTGGATTATGTTGGAATTTGACTATAATATTTATTTTAAATGTAACTCAGATGGTCAATCCTAATAAAATCATGAGTTTTATTTCAAGTATAACCATGGAAGTTATTTCGTGAATATACAAAAGGGTTACTCCACAAGTAAGTATGGGAAAAAATATATTCCCAAAGTTACCTATTTGATTTATTTATGTTCAATACAATCTCATGATTTCACAAGGTAATTTATTGAGTTTATATTCAGGGGAGTGAATATGTTACTTTTAAAGGATAGAATGCATAAATCTGGGAAAATATTTTCATGTATTAATCGTGTTTTCAAAGAAACCATTATCTTAATATTTTTTATGATTTATTATGAATATTTATATTGATATTTTTGGGGATAAACTGTTATTTTTTGGGTAAGAAAATGTTTATTTTGAGGTTAATGTTTATTTTGAAAATGAAAAAATTTTAAACGTATAATGAAATAATGGTTATTTTACTTACTTTTATGTCCCATACAAATATCTATGTGCTCTTAAAATGGTTTAAAATTTTTTTCATCAGTTTTAAGGATGGTTTAGGAGAATAAAGAATTCATGTTGAATGTTGTAATGGTTTATCATGAAAAGAAATAATGTTTCATCTTAAATCTTTTTGTTTTATAGGATAATGGATATTGTGTATATATGTCCACTTGTAATATACATGGTTACCATGTAAGAGTTTTTCTAAATTCCCAAAAAATATAAACCAAAAATATACATAGGATTTTAATAAAGTGAATTATATTTTATAATCACAATAATAAGTAATGTTCATGTTCCGGAGCATATAAAGTGATATTATATTTAAAATATATTTAATCCATGCTAATATGTGTTTTTGTGGATTTAATTATTTTTTAATGAGTATATAATATGTGATATTTAAATTATTATTTTTTATGGTTTATAAAATTTCTTCTATTTTTATAAACATCATTAATTTGATCTATGATGGATTTCATATTAAAAGAAAAGAAAAACGAGAATAAAATGTGTTCATATTAAGATAGATATGAAATTTTCATATTTATATATTTATTGAATTTTTGTACAACATGTTTAACGGTAAAATGTTTATAATTGTTTATTTATAAAATATTAATAAATATATTTCTCAAAACAAAATTTATGAACTATTCATTTATTTTCAAATTAAATATTTATTAAATTCTTGAATAATATGTTTTTTGTTGTGGATGAATCCATGATTTTTTAAAATTGAAAAACCACTTCCTATAAATTTTATACCCTGAATATGAGTAGATATATGTTATGTATGACATAATATTAATTTATGTTCAATCAATAATATGAATTGTTCTATAGGTTTTGAACATGGATGTAATGGTTGATTCATATATATATATATTAGGTGTTATAATTATATAGAATTAAGGTCTATTTGGAGTATTTATATATGGTTTATAGGATGTTGAGTTGGACTTCATACTAACTAACAGGAAACAGATTTACCAAAAAAATCAATATTTTCTACCAGTCACACCATACATTAACTTGTGAGGATTTTCATTTATACGATTCTACGCCTTTATATTAAAATTTTTAATTTAACAAATACATGATATAAATTTTCATTTGTAGGATTATAATTTCACTCTTTTTAGTATGTAACATAAATAATGGGTTGTAAAAGGTGATATAAATATTTTTCACGAATATATTAATTTTGTTGAAGGTATAGTATAAAAAAATGAATTATTTTATGCACGCACATATGTAAGGAATATTTGATTAAAGATGGCCTGGAGTAGAAAACCATAAAAAAATATAAAGTTTTCAATTCCATTAAAAGAAATCAATTGTCAGTATCTTTACTTCCAAAATGATAGGTAATTATAATGTTTGGCTTTTAGGAATTATATTGTATATGGAATGAAAAATATTGGTGAAATTGATAAAAATATGTTCTTGTATCAATAATTATACTTGGGATAAAAATGTTTAGGTGTTCTAAGTAGAATTTTTTTCTTGATTAATGAAGTTATCATAAACAATTTTATAGTCCTATAAACGTGATTTTAATCCAACTATCTAAGTATCATAAATGATATTATTAACATGATTGTATCTAGGAATTGATTAGTGATGGGAGAAACACTAAAATTAATAAACGATTTTTGTAATATGTATATTATCCTGTAAATTTATAATATTTAATATTAAAATGTTTTTCAATTTCTTACAATAAAATTGATGAAAATTATTTATTAAATGAATTTAAAATATGACATTCATCTGAAAAAAAAATATTTTTTGGTAAATATGAAATCATCATCATAAAACATGACATTAAGATCAATTATAAAAAGGAGAATATTAAAAATCTATATTTTTAGATTGTATTCTAAACATAATAATATTTATTAACAAATGTTTTATTTTTTTGAGAAACCATTACCAAGTAGTCTACTGGTGAATTCATTAATAAAATTGATCTTGATGTATATAAAAGTATAATAATGATTCACTTAATTATTTTAGGAATAACTAAATAATTTTTATTCTCTACTCATATACTCAATATGATTGATTTTATTAATGAATTTGAGTGGACATCATCTCTTTTATATATGCATCCATTTATGGAATTCATAATACTCATCTATGGATATATAATACCTTATAATATATGGTTATCATAGTTTATTTTTTATATATTACCAGTAAGGAAATAAATGTAATTTTTTAACAGAAAGGGTTTTGTGATGTAAAAAAATATTTTAAAGAAAATATTATGTTAAAAAAGATAGTTGGAGTGTGTTTGGGATTAGATAAATTTTAAGTGAAATAATAAGTGATTATACCAGAAAAACTCAAATTTAATTTATCTTTATACCAAAAAATTATTTAGTGTATCTTTTTATAAAATGATCATAATGTATATAATTATATTTAGATATATTAATTAATGATATCAAAGATAATATTTAATTGAAAATATTCCAAGATGATTATGATGATGATGATGATGATGAAAAGGTAAATATTTATTACTGTTTAAGAAATTATAAGTCATTAAAATTATCACATTGAATGCTGTGAAGTATAGAAGTTTAAATATAATTTTGAAGGTGTTAAACTTGTGGTTTATGAATCATAACATGGCCATTATTCAAAAAATATTTCATTATAGATGTCACCCATTATAATATTAAATTTTAGTATTTATCAAATTGATATAAAGAGATTTGAATTTAGTTACATATTTGAGTGTTGAGTTTATCCAAATTTTAAAAGTTTAATAAACATAAGGAATCTGTAGTAATATATCAAATGAGATATGATTAGATCAATTCTTATTTCTGTTTTGGTTTGTATATTTTTAATTTATTTTATGAATATAAATAATTTATGTTGGTTTTATATATCAAATGAAATGTAATGATAAATTAATTATAAAAATATATCTTGAGTTTATCCTTAATTGATTGTCGTTAGGGACTATTAATGTTTGAGATGTCATGTGATGACTAACAAGGGTTGGGTTTTATAAAGAGATATGGAATATTACCATGAGATATTAAAAGGGTTTTTTATTCTACCTAACCCATTATATATACAATATGAAGTGTTATATATAATTTATTTGGTATAACTTATGTTCATTTTTAATATTGAATACCCATTAACTGAGGATAAAAAGATACTTATAACGTGAACCATCTTGCCTTGATACCATTGTTTCACTAGCCTTGAGGATAAGCTAGTTAGGGGGGATATGTAAAAAACAATATCATTAGTTGAGACTTATTCAAGATGATATTTTACCTCTTGTATGAAATGTGGGACATTGTATTACTCAAAAGATATAAAATGAGGAATTTTATTCTCATAATTAGATAATATACACATGATATGATTTGTAATTTACATGAGAACAACATTATATTAACATCTATTTGGGTGAATTAAATGTGATGCATTAATCCATCTTGTGAGTTTATTCTAAATAAATATGAAAAAATATGAAAAATATGATTAGGATATATGTTTTTTAATTATTATATTCTCATTGTAACATGACGTATTTGAAAAATGTATTATATGGTGTATATGTTGTATATCCTATAATTGGTGGAAACATGTATGGATATCCATGTGTTTTACTAAGTTCATGTTAAAATAAAATATATTTAGTGAGTGGAAATATTTTTTAAAAAGGAAAATATGCACATATAATTATGGATTAAATAAGTTTTCATTATTATCAACTCTATAAAGACCTAGGAAAAATATTTTTATTGGTATGTTATTGAGGATTATTAATTTTTGTGAAGTGTTTATACTTACTTTTAAAATGTACCAGAAAAATAATTTTAAAGAATATCCAAAATATGTTTTGGTTGGTTTTTTATAAGTTTCCACCTTTCATATAAAATGTATAAAAATTATTGATAGATTATCCAAAATTTTTAAATAGATATCCAAAAGGATTTTTTCATATGGTTTTAAAAGTTATAACACAACATTTAATAGATGTTGAATTTTCACTTCATCTATATGGATTTAGTGAAAGTGAGATAATTTTAGAAATATACACTATAGATAAACCTTTTTACAGTGGAATTAACCACATCATGGTTAGTGTTCACATAAATAAAAATTTAGTATGGGCCAATATATTGTTCTTTAATTCATAGTAGGGCCTGAAACTAGAGATAACACTCAACATGATTTTTTATCACATTATAAGCTATCATTATTATATGAAACGTTATGTTCTAATTTTTAATAAGTTTTAAATGTCCAGAATAGATATATAAATTTAAATAAATTGATGGAGGAATTTAATCAAAATCTACAATGAGTTTTATAATTTTATAATGTTTTTGAAAATATTTAAATTAATGTAAATTTTTTTAACTGTTTGGAAGCTTTGCTGGCTATATACTATGGTTTAGTCCATGAGAAAAGTATTTCATGTAGATAAAATTGGAAAATGTGTGACTCTACTTCATTGAAACCTCACTCTATTTCTATTTAATTCTACAGTTACAAAAGACCATGAGTAAGAAAAAATTCATTCCATGTATTATGAGATTTTTATAACCCTGTGAATATACACTAACAAAGGATTCATTTTTTTATTTAATAGTTAAATGAATTGAATGTAGTGAACAAGAATAATAATTTGGTTTTATCAGAGAAAATGTTTTTTATTTATCTATATTTTATTTAATCTAAATTATAATGGATATATATTTACCCTAATATATTTTTACAAAATTTTAAATAAATCCCCTCTCATGTTAAGTGGAAATAAAAAACAAGATACCTTGTTAATCCAAACATTGAATGATTCAAAAATAGATTGTAAAAAATGATTAATTTTTTTTAAAAAATATCAAACCCATAAACCCTAGATTGGTGGGTCAATCGTATGTTACTATTTGTTCCTTGAGCCATATTATAAGAAAATCAGAGCATAATGTTAATAAGGAAGGTCAAGTTATTATTTTAATTTTATGTCATTGTCTCAAAATTTTCATTCCACACATTTTTGAAACTTTGCAATACAAGTCACTACTGAAAATAAGAACACACAAACTACAAAAAACAAAAACATCATAATTTCCTTGCATTAGAAGTACCACTACAAATAGAGAGACAAATATCACCTCCCTTCACTAGAAAAAACATCAAAAACACCAAAGGACGAAATCCACTAGACTATTAAACCATAAATAGATGATATCTAGTCAACTTGAGACTCCATGCCAAGCATCAAAACATATCCACATTTTATAACACCCATTACACACCATCTTCATACACAAAAATAAACTATCATTAATATGTTACCAACATCATTTAAGACCACCATTGTAAACCAATTGAAATAGACACCCGAAAAGAAAATAGGGTTGAAGGATCCTGGAAACTCATAGAGACATTTGAAGTTCCCAGGCAATGACACATAGTGTAATTATAAAAGTTATAGAAAACAAAAAAACACTTAGATATCAAACCCTCAAAAAGTACATAATTAATTGACCATTTCCACCAATACTACCCCCAATGAAAATACATGAATAATCCAAAGCGGAAAATAAATAGTATACAACTACTCAGTGGGAAAAATATCCACCATAATCATCCCAAACCAGAGTGAACAAAACTATGATTGATATTAAATGGGGACAAGACATTATAACGAAATCCATATTGAATATGGAGATGATAAATTTCCATAAATTACAAATAAGAGAATCATTATCCCCCTATTATAGAAGGAACTACCAAAACTCAAAGAATATTTTTTTTAAATAGTATTAGAAAAATTAAAAGGAATAATAACCCCATAAAATAGAAAGAAAAACAAAGAATAATATAGACAATGGAGAGTGAATAAGGAATATGAGTTCATAATTCTCAAATGAGACATTAACACCATTGTGATAGGTTTCATGTGAAAATCCATGAAGTAATAATGAGGGATGAGAGAGATCGGCATATCAAATAGAATATGGATCCATCCTCCAATGGTTTGATACTATATAACTAGTTTTTCGGTTTCTATTTTTTCAACATTTAGCTGAGGTTCTCCCTCCTAAAAAACAATTAATTTCAAACATTTTTAGGAATTTTTATTTTTTTTATCTTTAATAGACTCTATGATAACATTGAGTTATCATGAGAAGGAAATTTATTAAGGATTCATAAATATATATATATAGGGTAAAATTTTCACTCAAAACCATTTCCTTCAACCCAATAAAAAATATCTCAACCAAATCTTGTAGATTTTTTATAGCATCATCATTTTCATTAAAATTATTCCAAGATACCTAGTTATTTAAAATAATATTTTTCTTAATGGTCTTGGGATAATATATAATGTGTGATTTTTTCAAATTTTATTCAATACCTTAGTTATAAAACACATTCAATCATTGTTGTCATGTTATTTATGAACTAATACTGGTTCAACCAATTATCAATGTGTGGTATGAATTTTAGTTACCATACTTAATTTTTTATCATTATGATTATATTTATAAGTAATAATATTATCAGATTCGCAATAAATATTAATATTTGAGATATATTTTTTTATATTTTTCTTTACTATAATATTCAACCCTATTATAATTTACATTTGAATACAAAAATATTAAACACATTAAAAAAAATTCATCAAAAATGATTTTATAATTCTACATATAAAATTATTATTTTTTATATTTTATAATTATTTAATTTTTCTGTATGTTATTCTCTAAAGACATTATTATATTTATTTATCTTCATTTCATAAAAATAATAATTTTAAATTGTATTACATCATAAAATTTAAATCATATTACAAATAAATGATTTCCCAAAAAAATATCATCATTTTATTTCTCATAAAAGTTTAAAAGTTATTGATATTTGATTTAGATTATAAACAAATCATCAAATAAATCAAATAAATTAGCTAATAATTTCTTCCAAAACCACAATTCATTGGATGTCATATCTAAAATAGTATTAAAAAATCAATTTTGAATGTGTATAATAGTTGATATAATTTCGCTCAATATTTTTTTATGTTCAATGAATGGATAATTTGGTTCTTTTAATTTCTGTATGGATTAAATTTTATCTTACAAGTATTCGTTTTTTAGGGATTCGATAATTAACATTATAAATTTGTAATGAAATATTTTTCATTAAAAAAATTATCGTAATTTGAAATAAATTTACATAAACTGTTAGATCATGTATTATTTATAGACCATGAAAAGTATTTGAATAGATAATTTATGTTATATTATAGATTATTAATGGAATATATATTTTCTTTTATAAAATAGAAATTTTAATTAATTTGAATTTATAAAAAATGTGAGAAATAAAAATAAATTGTTATTTATTAATTTATTATAAGAAAAAAAGAATTAAAAAGAATTATCTTTTAAGATATCATGAAATTTGTCTCTAATATTTTAAAATAGTAATTATTATTTTTTATTTTTAGAAAACCATCCAAAATATTATTTATTTAAAATTTAAGGTTTAAAAATTTTATTAAGTTTTATTTTTCAGTGTTTCTCAGTCATCATTATATATTTTTTAAATGTTTTATATTCCATACTATATTCTCCATTTTTGATTTTAAATAATTAAAACAATATGCATTTCCAATTTAAAACATTTTTCCCATTCTCATTATCTATATAGATAACATAACCACATCACATTTGTTTTAATAGTATAATCATTGTTTCTAAGAATCAGTTCATTATATTAAGGATTTTTGTGATTTTTATTTTAATATTATAGATTATATTTCACATGTGAACCATATTGTATCTTTTTATAAGGGAGTTTTCTTGAGTAAACCTATATGATGAAGCACTTTGGTAAAGAAAATGAATTGGAGAAATTTATTTAGAATCTATTCTTGAATAATTATAAAGAAGGAAATAAATTATTAAATAATATTACAGGATAGTACTTTGGGAAGATAATTCCTAATACATGTGAGGGAGAGAAATAAATTTGCAATAATGTTTGAAAGCCACAGATAAGTAGAAATTAACACCAAAATAAAGAATATATGTAATCCATGTCTTGGATGGGAAATTTTCCATAAGAGATAATAGATGATAAATAAATTTTATGTAACTATATAAATTTTATTCAATAATATATTAATAATTTTATTAAAATAACTATTGAGGATGAGATCAGAATATATAATTATTTATAACTTTAAAAAAGGAAACATTTTATTGAATTCTATTTTTAGCTTCAAATTCATCAATTACTACTACATTAATTATTAATGAAATTTGATTTCCAATATTAATTTAACCACTACAAAAAGTATCAAAAAATTTCAAAATGTTAGGACATTATTTCATATAAAATATTATTTATTTTTCAAAATTCATGGATTTTCCTATATTTTTTTTTCAAAACAACTTCTATTAGTATAATTATTTCAACTTTTTTTACATTTTGTACGTTATTAAACTAAATTTATATCTTCAGTTATATTTACAAAATATTTAGAAAATCAACA
The DNA here is from genome assembly GCA_963277665.1 of Viscum album. Taxonomy (NCBI): domain Eukaryota; kingdom Viridiplantae; phylum Streptophyta; class Magnoliopsida; order Santalales; family Viscaceae; genus Viscum; species Viscum album. Next base: position 1,441,043,678 of record OY728157.1, read on the forward strand.
TAATATCATCCCAATTGGATTCATATTCCACATTTTTTATTATATTAATCATATTTTTAATATATCTTTTTATATATATAATTTTAATCAAACTAACTCTCCTATGATACATTCCAACTATTATTATTTTCAAATGATATATTTTTCCAAACCGAAATTTTTATAACCACAATCTACTCTATAAAATTATTCCAATTAAATTTGAATATTTTTACTTGTAAGGTTTTTTTTAAAAACATTAACTTTATGATTTTAGGTATTTCAAGGCACCCAAGGAGCTTGGTAAAGAGTGATAATGCAATCAATAAATTTTTAAATACCAATGATATAAAAATATTCTAATTCTAATTTTTTATATATTGAAATATTTACATAATGAGTTTTTTAATCTAATCACATTATGAAAATTATCTTATAATATTTAACAATTCATAGAAAAACTAACCTATTTCTTTCTCAACATGATAAAATTTGATTCATGTAAAGGTTCATTAATTTTTCCTATTTAATAATGTATAAAGATACTAATATTTTATTTCTATTTAATAGGTGTAATATATCTCTATTTCATATATTTTTCTGAATTAATACAACCATAGATACCATTTAAAATAACTTATAAGTTTATTTATATTTTATTTTTCCCGAGGGTTCTTTGATCAAAACATGAAAAATTTATTTTCCATTATATTAACCTGAACATCGTTTTCTTTTTGAAATTTTCAAAGAACTATTTTGTGAATGCAGATCCCTTAAATATTTTTTTAGAATCCATATATCATTTAATAAATTAGACATGTTGTATTTTATTTTTTATATACACTCTCAATTATTATAATTCTATGATTAAAATTCGTGTTTTAGTTATGAATTATCTAATATTATTCTTTAATATTTTTATACATATTGAATTGATCCTATTTTATATACCCTTCTTCACTAATTAAGATATTTCATTTAATATATCGTCGAATTTATCATCATTTTCCCATATGTTGATGTCCTTATCTTTCCTATTTACGAGTCTATTTATTTTTTTGGGAAATTTCCCTTTTCTCATGAAATCATTATTTCCCATTATGAATTTTTTCTTGCTTCTAAATTTTATTCTATAAATAATTTTTTTTTAAATCACTTTTATCAAACTTCCTCAAAAAAAAATTCATTAAAAACATGTTTAATTAAAAAAAAATTCTAAATAACTTCAAAGGTGGATTTCCTTTGAAACCATATTTTTATAATTTTTAAATATTTAAAGATAAGTGATATAAATATTTGACAACTTTAGTCTAATTCTTTATTTTTTGATTAAATATTGTAAACTTATTTATTTTATTTTAGATTTAAAATTTTCATTTCCATAAAAGTCATATCATTTTCTTATTTATGCTTTTTTTGAAATTGGTGATTTTATTCATCACATAATTTCTTAATTATTTTATATAGGATATCCCAATATAGGTGATTATTATATTTATCTTCAATGGAATAGAATTCTGAATCAAAGTTATCAATTAAAATTTTAAATAAAATCTTAAAAATATATAATTATATAATTATTCACTATATCATGTTATATTTATGAAAGGTTAATTGATCATATTCGATAAATAACCCACATAGTTATCATATTTAATTTTAACATCATTAAACTATGATATTAATATTTTAAAATTAAATTAATTAATCTTATTGTGTGCTTCATGTATATTTTGAACTATGAAATATATTTATTTTCTTTTATTTTATCTAATTATATTGGTGAATTATTTCTCATGAAAATATTAATAAATGGTATTTCTTGTTCTTCTACGATTCTAAAATTAATTATTTTCAATAATAGTAATCCCAAGCACTTTTTCTGGAGAAAAAAATGTTCTTATGTAACCCAAAACTTCCAAACAAAATGATAGAAAATATAGGATAATTTTATTATTTATAACATGAATATTCATTCCATCAAGGGTTTGAATAACCTTGTTTTTAAAAGTCATCAGATTCCATTTAATAAATTAACATATTAAAAATATAGATATAAAGAATACACAAATGACCAAAAAACATGTATATTAAAATATATTTTATGGTATTTAGAAGAAAATAGTTCTCTGATTCCATTTTTGGTGCCAAGGAAATATGGATAAATCACTAGGAGCATGGATGGATTAGTAATTTTGAAAATTTTTATTCTTGTTAATTATTTTTATAAACTTTATTTGTAATTGTTTAGTGACATCAAACACATTTAATATTAGTAAAAATATAAAACCAAAACTCCTGACCATCCAAAAGAATGATAAATAGGAATTAATTATAAAGGATGAACATACCTCTCTATCCACTAGATCATTAATTTATTTGTTTTGTAATATTATATCAGTAATAACTAGTGAGTTCCTTACTCTATAGGTTATCCCCCAGATATTAAATCTAAAAACCACTTTTCAAAGGAACTCCATCACTCTTATGAAATTCTAGTGTCTCTTAATAATAAAGGTTAAAATAAGAGAAAATATTTTTAGAATAGTGTGTTATCTTGATCTCTTATATGATATGAAGAATCGACAACGTCCCATTTTATTGATATCATATATTAATAATGGATCCACATGGGATTTATATATTTAATAATTTCTTGGACCTCTACTAATGAGTGCAAGACATTATAACATTGACATGTACTACTCAAGTGATCATTATACTACTAAATAATTTAAGACAAATATTAAAATTTAATGAATATATCATATAATTCTGTATAAGTTGAATAAATTACTGTCTATATAGCAGAAATACACATAATGTAAGAATATGGTAGATTATATAACATATTCATAATATATTCCATGGATCTATATATACCTTATCATGCCATGTAATATGTGATTTATGGAATTTATCTTCCAAAATCCCAATTATACTATTGCTTTATAGATTTCATGCATATTTAAAAATAGCTAATGATATAATATCAAAACACATTTTGATTAATCTTTTTTAATTCCCTATTTTGTGGGAAAAATATTTTGGTCCAAAATAAATATGTATTCCAGGTCCCAATGTGTGACCCTTCAAGAATTTATATAATTGAAAATAATTAAGACTACTTTTTATAACCTTATTGATGTAGTATATTTTAGAAAAAATTTAATTTCAATCAAATCTATAAGAAGATAATTTATGATCTCCTTCTAATAAAAATATTTACATATGATCATGTTTACCAAATGTATCTCTTTACATATTTTACAAACACATGTAATATTAATATCCCAAACATATATTAATGGTAAGAGTTATAAAATTTTTCAATATCATAAAATCCATATCATATATTGTTGAATACATTGAGATGTTTGATTAATATATATAACCATATCAAATGTAATTTAGATAAGTAATATAGTAAATCATATTCCACTATACTAAGAACAGTTATCTATATATTTATTCTAAGTCAATTATTGTCTTAGATGTCTAGATTTTAAAACAAGGGTAAAATAAAACCTCAATTATGAAAATATCCATAAATTATTATATTCATTCATAATAGCCCCCAATTAGTTCAATAAAAAGTATGGAATAATAAATCAATTGAGGTATGAAGGATCAAATATATTTTACCTTATTGAAATTATGTAATTCTGATTAATATAAACTATACACCCTTAATTATATGAATGAACATATATATGACATTCCATGTGCTATAATATAGCACATTGATTGATATGATAAGTCATAATTATATATCTTGAGTGAAATTTTTATCTCTATATGACCTAATACTCATGATATTATTAATATACTATCAACAATAATTACATTTCACAGTAATAATGGATCAATTCATATTTATAATTCTCTTATAAGGGTTTATTTATCATTCAATTTCAATTAAAATAACAAATAAAATGATTGACTAATGATATTAAAATTAATTTTAACCTAAATATTTGTATAATATCAAGAATTAATTTACATGATATAGCTTTGATACTCATTTATATAAAAATATTAATGCCATTCCCTATCATATCTAATATTTATGAAAATTATATTACCATAATGTTATTATATTGATAATGGGTTTTTAATAGACCTCAAGTATTACATTTTAGAGTCATGGAATAAATATTTACATCACCCCTATAAATAATTTATATAATGTGTTTTTATTTGTGATGTTTTTTTGTTATCTTGGGATAATGTGGTTCATTTCCCCACATATAGTTTCTATTGTTGTCATTGTAAAGGGATATCATATTACAGATACTATAACTATGCCTAATTTAGTAATGAAATTTTTTACTCGAAAATAATTCATTCATATTATTTGATATAGATAAATACTTATATTACAATATATATTAAATATCCAAGTGGTTTTTATTGCTATTTTAGAAAATTCTTCCACTGTGGAGGGAAAAAAATGTTAGACTAGGATCTAGTTTAAATTTTTTATCATAGAAGATAGAATCCTGGTAAACTCTAAATTAAATCCCATCCTCAATTCTCAAAACTGGGAATACATGATTATTCATTTTTAATAAATTTAATATGTTTTTAATAAATATATATTGACTTTATCCTATATCTAATTAGTATAAAAATATTATAATAAAATATTAAGAGATATCAAGATGAGTAGATAACATAGAACACATGATATATCCAATTTAAAAAGTATATAGAATTTCAGTAATGTATTACTTTTCAACATATTTAGTAGTTGACTATGAATGCACCAGACTTACACCATGTATCATTAATAACAACCCCTTTATGCAATTCTCTATACTAAAAGAAGTTATTACATTGATAATATATATTTATTTACCAATGTCAAGAAACCTCTTCTACGAATCTCTATAAATCTTGATGACTAGTATGATGTTCACCCTACCTATATATCACATTGTAAAGTATTTTATCAACTTAGTATTCAAAAAAAATTATTTCAAATATATAATTTTTAATGACTAGTATGCCATCTATAAAAAAACTATTAATAAAATTTCTCTCCCATTATGACACTTGTATATATAAAATTCATAATTGATCATAATAAAAAAAATCATTGATAAAATCATAAAAAAATAAATATTCTAACTCATAGAATATTTCTTCAATTCATAAATAGATCCTTAATGTTTTCATACCTTTGTGTCACTATATGGAATAATAAAACCATCATTTATTAATATATGAATTTTTATTATCAAATTTAAATGAAGAAAAGAAATTTTTGGAATCCATTTTTTAATTTTTATCTAAATAGAGATTAAATAACCAGTGAAACTAAAGATAATTTATTATAGATACTCTAAATAATAATTCATCATAATAAATATAATTAATTGGATTATAATCTTTCACTACTAAGTTTTGCATATATTTAGACACATTACCATCTATGCTAATTTTATTTTTGTAATCTTAGTTAAAACCAATTGGATTTTACTTTTCATGTAGATCAAATCATTCTGAAACCTGATTTATTTACATATAGTCCTTTTCTTATTTCATGTCCTTTAACAATTTTTAGAATTTTAAAATTCTATATAATCTTTATAATAATTAAGTTCATCTTATATTAAGTATACAAAAATATAATTTTCTCCAAGATAACAATATATCTTAACATATTAAAAATAATACTTTCTCATATATGTTCTTATATACCTTTAGTTACTTCATCTTTCTCATCCTATTATGGAAAAATCACCCCTTCAATCTGAAGAGTTATTATGGGTTTTTTGCATGACCATTAATATTTTAAATTTATCTTTTACTAAAAATTTGAGTGATGTATCCCTTATCAACATAAATTTTAGTATGTGAAAGATTATTTTTTGCTTAACATAATTATAGAAATTATATTCCAGTATTTCATTAGAAAATAAAGTAAATAAAAATATATCAAATATTGGAAAAATATTATTTAAAATATTTTAGTTCTAGAATAGTTCCCAACCTTGCATCCTGTAATCTCCCATGTTTTTGAACTGAGATTAAATTAAAATGGTTTTGATTTTTTGGTTTTTCAATGCATTAGTTTTTAATACATGTTCTGGAACTTAATTATGAGTTTTAGAACACTAAAGGTTGTCATTTTTTTACTTGGTATAATACTTGATAATTTTCACGGGTTTCCCGATAAGTCTTAGGAGCACAGAATCTAAAAAATTCCATATTAATGGATATGCACGGGCTGTGCAAGGTAGCGGTCCAACTCATATAGCATACCCAGTTTAATAATTTTATTTATTTTAATTATATAGTATTCAATGGGAGATTTGTGTTTAAATAGAATAGTGTGTTAATAATAATAATTTTATTATTATTATTATGGATTCGATAAAAATTTTGGACATTAAATGATTTTAATTGCATGATTAATGGGGTGTAACATTTATCTAAAATTAATGTAGACTTTTGGTATCTCAAGGAAATGTTTAATTAAATATGGAATTTAATAAATAAGTATTGTTATTAAATAGAGGTGTTGGGTTTATCAAAGGATTCAATAATAATAATAATAATGAGATTATTATTATTTTTGTTTTATGAATGTAATAATAATTATTAATTATGGTTGTTATTATTATTATAAAGAATAATAAAAATGGATTTGGATGATTTGGGATTAAAGGAATATATGAAAGGTTGTAATAATAATAATAACATGAATTTTATTATTACTTATAATGATTTTTATTCCTTGAGCTCATCTGGTATCCACCCTTAATGGGTTTGTTAAAATGTAATTCTGATGGGGCATCAAAGGGAAATATAGGACCTGCTGGACATGAAAATGTCATGAGAGACTCCAATGGTGATGTTATTCATTTCAAATTCGGTCACTATGGAATGGAAACATCCCTTTAAGCTGAGATGTATGGTCTGATTCATGCTGTCAAAACATCCAAACAATTGAACTAGGACATCCTCTGGTTTTGATGTGATTATAGAACAACAATGAAAACTGTCAGATCTGTTTAGGTACATCTCTCTCGGAAGTTGACAACACTATGGGACAACTGTTTTGATCATCTTTCCACCATGAGCCACAACATTAAACGTTTCTATCATGATTCCAATACCTTAGCAAATGTGCTGGAAAACAAGGGAGAGAATGAGGAAGGTTTTTTAATGCCTTTCACCCTTCCTAATGATCAGTTTCTTTTATTTCTAATGGATAAATGTAAAATTCCTACTTTTGACTGTCGTAGATTGTTTTTTCATCTTATTAAAATCACCTGAAACCCAATTTATCCAAATAAATAATGGGGATTTTATTTTTTAGGTATTATGTTAGAAGGAAAAGGAGGTGCTTCTCCTTACATCACCATGCACAAGAGGTGCCCCCCTCATTAACCCTAGGTGAGATGCACCAGGTGTGCGGGTGTCATCCAAATGACCTCCCCTCCCTTCTCCTCCATGGTTTATCTACCTCCATCCAAACCTAATCTTTGTGGTACGTTAGACCTCCCTTAGCTAGAACTCCTAGAGTAGCGTGGCACCACTGGAAAGTACATCGAAGTGCACAACCCCCTCCCTCCGGGTCCTCCATCACTAGATTATTCCTCCTATTTTTTCATGAGTATGGTTTGAACCTTCAAGGAATGTTGTTCACTCATGTTTTTATTTATCTCTTTGATGATTAGATGTTTTTTTAGTGTTTGATTTAATTCTTGATGATTGTATGGTTTGACAAAAATATCCTTTTTTGATGTTCTTCCATCATTAAGGTGTGAAAATGGTGTTTGGGGGGCCTTTGTTCCATTATCCGGCATCCTCCACCAAGGTATTGGTAGATGAACACATATTCATTCAACACTATTGTTTTGGGTATGTATTATATTCCATTGATGTGTTTCGAATCATTCAATTAATGGTTTGATAATGTATACGAGTTCCTTGTACCTAGTTTGAGGTGTGTTAGTCATTTATGCATTAATTTTGGATACTTATTTAATATATTTAATTTTTTATCACTGTAGACAATGTTCATATATATATATATATATCTGTGTGTGTGTGTGTTTGTGTGTATACGTATATATGATATTGTTCTCACATGAAACTACTAATCGAATGTGGATTGGTTTTTGACGTATATAAAAGTTACGATTATTTGATCTTTTCCCCCCAAGGTAGGGTGCCAAATATTTATCAATTTATTTAAGAATGCCAATTTTCTTCTTTAAATAAATTTAGAATGTGAGTTTCCTTGATTATGTAACTGATAAGTTTTCTTCAAATACTGATTAAATATAAGTTGTTAGTTAGTCGTAATGACATGTCATTCTTGATGTGGTTTGGGATTTTCATATGTCTTCTTACTAGTATAGATATATATTATGTTGATTCATGAAACCATTGATTTTATTGAGTAATTTTGACCACATGAGATGAATTAGGTCTTGACTAGATGTTGGTTTAAAACGTGTATTTCTGATTATTTATTTTCTAACAATTGAATATGTTGAGTTTATTCTTGGAACATTAAATTGATGTACAAAAATCACCCCATGGTTATTATTAGTAAATAAAAATTTTATTTCATTTGGAATTGGATAACCTTAGGTGTGTCTTTTTACGCCATGTATAGAATTTTAATTGCACAATTTACTGTACACATGTTGGTGAATTAAATGATTTTAATAGGGTAAGATGTGTAATGGGAAAATAAATTGAATATTTAATTATAAATATGTGAATTGTGAAACTGTGGCATTATTTAATACTGAGAATAATGAATTTGGAATAACTAAATAACATTTTATTTATCAGAAGATCAATTGGAAACTGGTAATGATTAATGGAAAGATTAATTATTACATGTGAAATAGTGAATGAGTAATCAATTGATTTATTGGTTAAGAGATATGATTTAATTAAATAATTTATGAATTTTTTAATTATAATACATCGATTTAATTGTGAATTATTAATGGTTATGGTTCATTACCTTGAATTAGGGACACCCCTTGGGTGCATTTCCCTAGAATGACTGTTTAAGGCTGATTAGGAAAAAAATTACTTTTGAGGCATGTTTGATTTCCATTACATAAGTTGTTTAGGATTGATTTGTTTAAATATATTATATGACATAGGAGATTGTGGCTAAATATATGAGCCTTGTTCATTTTGTTTTACATGAGATGTTTAGGATATGCATTCTAATTGACAAAGTCCTAGAGAAATCACTATTGGAGTATACTGGTTCAGACATGATAATGAATTGGGTGAATCGCTATTTGGGGGAAAGAGGGGTGAACCACTATGTTTAGTGGACAGGCTCTTACTTGGGCTAGTTTTTGAATTGGGTGAATCATTATATTTTGTTGATGGACCTAGGAGTGAATCACTATATTTAGTGGATGAAATATAATTTTGGTTTTGGTTGGATGTAGCACTATTTATAGTGGACGGGCTCTGACATAGTATGTGAATTTTTAAATTCAATATCTTATGATGCGTTATCCAAGCTAAAGCACATGCATGTATTTTATCTTTACATTGATTACAAAAATGGTCCATAGAGACATCTGTTGTGAGTGACTTATATAGGAGATTTCGGGATTAGGCTGGATCTCAAGACTTATAAAATTTAACGATATTCGAATAATTGATAAATGAAAATGAACGGAAGATTACTATTGTGTATGCATGAAAAATGTATAATGTAGGTTCAGACACCAGTTGAGGGATGAATCATGTACTTGGGAATATAGTTACACTTTACTGCTTAATTATTTATGCATTCTTTCACACTATTCCAATTATTTATTGATTGTCTGGATTTAGGGTAGACAATGTTGGTCCCAGCCTACTTAGATTTATATCTCTAACCCCACTCGAACCGCCATTGCACTAGGTACCCGAGTAGATTCTATTTGGTTTCATTATTGTGATTTTTTCAAATACCAGGGAGATAAGAGCAGAGGTCCGAGCAGAACCTCGAGATTCTCAAGGATATCACCCTTAGGCCTTGAGTCTTAGTTTATTTAGTTCCTTATTGATATGTAAATATTTCTTTAATGCTTTCATAGTTGTGAAATCATAACATGCATGTATTGTATAACATTGGTAATAGTTGTTTTGTTTTATAAAAAATTTATAAAAATATATATTCTACTGCTTTATCATTATTCACACAACATCCAAAATTTTCTGATATATTCAACTATTTTTACTCAGATAATAGGGTATAGTCTCCCCATATACTATCCATAGACCCTTATATCTATTCAGAAGATTCTGGCGTAGGAAGAGATGCATTTGAGGTCATGTAAGGACCGTTCTGACCACCGGTTCATGGGTGAGGTGGGTCGGGACATTAAAAAGTGGTATCAGAGGTAAACATTTTCCTTTGTCATTCTATTTTGGGTTGGTAGAAAGGAGACTAGGATTGTGTCGGCAATTGGTTAATTGTCATGCCTCGGGCTGATCACCCAACATATGGAAAATGACCAAGTTCCCAGGACTGGGAATTGATGTTCATGTTTTTCAATATTATAGCAGATATGATTTCACCTAGAATGATTGGTTTAATTTTCATTGGTTATGATTTATGACCCTTATAGTATTATACCATTGGACTGGTAAGGTAAGGATAAATAATTTCATGCATCATAATAGGCACATATATATTCACATTCCATGCATAATGTCATGCCCTGTAGTTTCATTTTAGTATTCCTAATGGTTCAAATTTTGTGCTTTGAATATATTACATGTCTTGTACTTATATATAATTTTTCTAAGATAACATGTTTTAGTGATAAAATTAACATTCTTGTTTGATAATATTTAATTCTCATTATCTTTCTATTGTGCCATGCTTCTATGTTATGGAATGTTTTAGTGGTTTCAACATGTTGCTCTATGTTAGCTACTTGTAGTGACTTGCTAGATTCCTAATAAATGATATGTTTATTTGTAAAATTTTATTTTTCTATGATTATTATAGAACTAGTTTTTAGTTGTAAGGTGTATGGTTTCGTTATAACTATGAAAAAAAAACTCCTGTATTAGAACTAGTGAAAACGATGCTAAATTTAATCATAATGAAAATTCAATTTGATTAAATGGGAACCAAATTCTAACAGTATGGTGTATGGGCGCCTTATCAATTGGTAGGTGTCTAACCATAGGATATAGACATATATAACCACAGTGTGTTTAAAATTTCTATAAATTTAAAACTGCTGAGTTTTGATTAAAATGAACTATTGTTGGGCAGCTTTGGGAAGAACCTGGATTGAATAAATGGGACCCTCTAAGGTTTACTTTTTTGGAAAAATGAATTCAGATGCTATATTTTCAATTTATATTTACATAACACTAAATTTTAAATGTTTATATAGGTTTGTTTTTATAGAATATTTGTTTTTCTTATGGTTCATTGATTGAAAAAACAAGTGACTTATTGTGAAAAAAAAAACATGTGTGACTTTTTAAATTTATTCAAATGATAAAAATGCTGAAATAAAAAAATTAAAATGGCTAAAATGAAAAAGATTCTTTTGAACCTCTTGATTTCGGATTTATGTGACCAAGAGAGAGGGTCAACAATTATGTTTCGTAAAGGGATAACTTGTAGTTGGTTGTACCCTTAGAATGTTTTCGGAATTTAGGTAAGTTTATACCACTACTAGGGATGTCTTTTGGGGATTTGAGTATTTCGACATGCTGATGGGTTTATTTTATGGATTTAATGATAAATGTTTGAAATGTAGATCATGGTTTGAGGAACACCACACACATGCATTAAGTTATACTAAAATAGCATGCTTGTGAGTAGATGATCTGTTCATGTGATGACACAGACAATCTTAAGGTTGGAAGTGACACACTAGTATGATCAGAAAGAATAAGAATACCATTGATGATATAGGCATTGAGGTATAGTTGATAATTTTTTGGTATGAGAAGATGATATTTTTGGGTAAAAAGTCAACCAATTATAGTACGACTGATCTTCTTGGTGACCTAGGTTTTCTCTTAGTGTGTTCTTAGGAATAAAAAAGAAGGACCCCTATCTTGACTTCATCATGGAGACAATAATAATGTTTTGGTCTTACTCCATGCTATAGTATAAAATTATGTTCGGCTTAATGAGTGGTTGTTATCTATGTTTTGTGCAGGATTCATGGTTATATTTGGCTATGGCTTTATTCATGATGGGAAAAGTAGTTTTAAAATACCCTAGAGATGACTTGACTCGAGAATGTCATCGAAGGTCTTGTAAGGACATCGATGCACATGTGTTTGATGATGGAATCATTTTAAAAGGAATGTTTCCATTTTATGGGTTAGTGTGGGTCTTGGTACCATAATATCTTTACAGAAAATCATACGCAACCAATTTCTATTTATCGATCAAGATTAATCAATTTCCTTTAATGAGGTACCTCTAAAAGCCTCATATGTAAGCTCTTTTTCGGTGAACATTGGCTAGGGTTTTAATTAATTATTTTTTTAGACATATGTTTTGGTGAAAATCCTATTTAGAATTTGAAAACATAAATTTTCTTTCAAACAAAAAATTTCAAACCTAGTAGGTCAGATGCTGTAGTTCTCGATGTCTTCTCGAGGACAATACGTTTTTAAGGTGGGAAGATTTTAATGTTCCATGTTTTGGAATTGGGTTTAAATTACGATGGTTTTGTAACATTTCTTAGTCTATCGACGGGTAAGTTTTAAAACCAATATCTGAAACTTAATTATGTGTGTTGGAACCCTTAAAAGTGTCATTTTTGGACATGGGATAAAAACTGATAATTTTCACCGGTGTCACGATATGTCTTGAGAGCTCCCAATCTATAAAATTCCACTTTAATGGAACTCCACAGGCTGCACAAGGTTTCGGTCCAACCTGTTATGCTTACCCGGTTTAATATATTTATTTATTTAAATTAAATATGATAAAATGGGATATTTTTGTTTAAATATAAGTGCGTGTTAATAAAAAAAATTATTATTATTATGGTGTCATATTTTTTTAGATGTTAAAATATTATAATGGCATGATTAATGGGGTGTAGTGTTTATGTGAAGTTAATGTTTATTTTTGGTATATCAAAGAAAATTTTAATTAAATATAGATTTTAATGAAGGAGCATTGTTATTAAATATCGGTGTCACGTTTATCAAATGTTTAAAAATAATAAATATAATAATGAGATGATTATTATTTTATTTTTATGAATGTAATAATCATTATTAATTATGGTTATTATTATTATTATAAAGAATAATAATAATGGATTTGGGGTTTGGGTTTTAAAGGAATAGATGAAAGGGTGTAATACTAATAATTTCATGAATATTATTATTCCTTATAACTATTATTATTATCATAAATTCAATAAAATCATCTAAATACCAATTAATTATGTATGACTTATTATTAATATTAGTATAATTAACAATAATAATGGGGTTTTTAAATTTTCAGGCCTTAAGTTGGAAGGAAAAGGATGGACTTCTCATTCCTTTCCCTTATAGAAGAGGCATGACCCCCCCCCCCTCTTCAAACCTAGGTGAAACACACCAGTTCTGTATGGATCCTCCGCACGGACTCTCCTTCCTTCTCCTCCAAGACGCATCTCCCTCTTCTAAACCTCCCCCATGAAGTGCACGATACCTCCTTTGGCTGGACCTCCTAAATCAGCATGATACCCCAAGGTAGTACCACGAAGCACACGACCACCCTCCATACGGGTCCTCCATCTGAGGATTATTCCTCCAATTTTATTCATGGGTTTGGTCTGATCCTTTGGGACATGTTTTTTTCTCATGTTCTTCTTTATTACTTTAGGGGTTTGATATTATTTTTTGTCCAATTTCTTTCCAGTCTATTTTAGGGTATGATGGAAATACCATATTTTTATTTTATTCCTACATTAAGTTGTGAAAATGGTGTTTTGGGGTCCTTTGTTCCATAATCTGGCATCCACCTCCAAAGAGAGGTGAATGAACTCAGATTATTTCACCTACATTGTTTCAGGTAAGTCTTATACACAATTGTTGTGTTTCGAATAATTCAATTAAGGGTAGATTATTTATATGAGTTCTATCTACCAAATTAGAGGTGTTTTGGTCATTTATGCATTGATTCTAGGTGCATGTTTAATATATTTTACCTTTTTGATCAGTTTAGACCATGTGCGAACACACACACACACACATATATAAGAATATATATATAAAGGTGTGTTCATGTATGACTAGTTACCAGTTATGGATTTTTTGTCGATGTATATCAATGTGATGGATATTTAATCTAGTTCCACCCTGAGGTAGGCTCCTAAATATTTATCACTTTATTTAATAATTCCTATTTAATTCTTTAAATAAATTTAGAATGTGAGTTTCTATGATTATGGAACTACTATATTTACTTAAAAATATGATTAAAGATAAACTGATGGTTAGTTGTAATGTTATATCATGCTTTCAGTGGTTTGATATTTTCATATGTTTTCCTACTAGGACTAATGTATTTTATGTTGATGCATTACACCCTTGATGTTATTGAGTAATTCAGTCTATGTGAGATGAATTAAGACTATACCTGGTGTTGGGTTTAAGCATGTATTGCTGGTTATTTGTCTACTGACAAGTAAAGATGTTGAATTTATTCTTGTATAATTAAATGGTTAAATAAGAAGCACCCCGTGAGACTTCTTAGTAAATGAAACTTGTAAGTCATGTGGACATGTTCACCGTTAAGGGTGTATTTTTTCACCATGTTATAGATTGTTAATTACACAAATGATTTTATATCAGTTAGTAAATTAAATGAATTGAATGGGGAAGGATTAGTAATGGGGTAATAAATTGAAGATTTAATTATCAATATATGAATTGTGAAATTTTGGAATTATTGAATACTTAGAATATTTAATATGGAATAACTATTGAACATATTATTTATCTATAGAAAAATTGGAAAATGGTAATGGTTAGTTTATATATTAATTATTACATGTTAAAAAGTGAATGATTAATCAATTGATGTTTTATTTAATAGATACGATTTAATAAATTAAACATTGTATTAATTAATTAGGATGCATCGATTTAATTTTGACTTGATAATGGTTATGGTTCATTACCTTTAATGAGGGATACCCCTTTGGTGTGTTTACCTTGAAATATTGTTTAAGGTCGATTGTTCCAAGAATGCCTTTTGAGGTGCATTTTTTTCCATGTCTTATGTTGTTTAGGATGGAGTTGTTTACATTTTTGATATTCCTTGAGAGATTGTTTCTAAATATCTGACCCTTGTTCAGTTTGTTTGACATGGGATGTTTATGATTTGCATGGTAATTGCTAAATTCCTTGACAAATCACTTATTGAGTATATGGGTTCGAAATTGTTCATAAATTGGTTTAATCACTATTTTGTGGATGGACCTAGGGGAGAAACACTATGTTTAGAGGATAAGATCTTACTCAGACTTGTTTATAAATTGGGTGAGTCACTATGTTTAGTGGATTGACCTAGGAGTGAATGACAATACTTAGTGGACGAGCACATATTTTAGTTTTGGTAGGGAGAATCAAAATTTTCAGTGGATGGGATCGGAAAAATATACGAATATTTAAATTGAATATATTTTGATGCATAATCCAAGCCAAAGAATAATCATGGATTCAGTTTTTACGTGGATTGTTTATATGGTCTTCAGAGACATATTTTGTTGGTGACTTATATAGGGGATCCCAGGATTAGGTCAGATATCGAGAATTATATAATTTAACAAGTATTGAATAATAAAAAAATGAAAATGAATGTGAGATGATTGTTGTTCATTCCTCATAATTGTATAATAGAGGTTCAGACACCAGCTGAGGGCTAACGAAAGTACTTGAGTATGTAGTTACTTTGTAATACCTACTTTATTTATCCATTATTTCACATTGTTTAAATTATTTATTGAATGTATAGATTTGGGGTAGACACCGGTAGTCCCGACCTACTGAGATTTATATCTCACACCCTACTAAGACCGCCATTATAGTGTGTACATGAGTAGATTATATTTGGTTGTAGGATTTTTATTTTTTCATATACTTGGGAGATAAAATAAGGCGACTGAGAGGAAGCTAGGGATGCTCGAGGAGATCTCCCTCGGGGAATGAGACTAATTTTATTAGTTTCCTTATTGACATGTAAATAGTGATGTATTATTTATTACTTTCATAGTTGTACCATCATAACATGCATATATTATATAACATTGGTTTTATTCATTTAAATTTATACAGGATTTATAAAATTTTGTATTTTGATGTTTTATCATTATTCACAATGCTTCTGCCATTTGCTAATATTTTCCACTATTTTTACTTTAATAAGAGGGTATAGTCTCCCCACAGACTATCTTTATATCCTGTCTACAATTCAGTAACCTTTGGCATATAAAGAGATGCACATGAGGTCTTGTATTGATTGGTCTGGCCACTGGTACATTGGTGAGTTGGGTCGGGACGTCATAAATCCCCATAACATAATTTTTGGGCCATTTTCTAACACATATCTCAAGTGGATTCTAAGTGATTAATTTAGTTAGAATGTGTAAATTGAGAAAGAAAAACTCATTATAGAATTACAAAAAATTGATGTAGGAAGATCAATCGGATTCACCATCAATTGAATCATCTTTAACCTGGTACAATTCTATATTTTAGTTAATTTGTTCATTTTTTGTGTACATTGATGATAGAGTTTTAAAAAAAATCTATAATCCTATAAATGATAAAAAAATTTATGGGATAATAATTATTCTATATTTATATAATTGAATTATATTAATACTTTATATAAATTTATTTTATACACCATTCATGAAAAAATTGAACATTTCAAAATATTGAAACATATAACATACAGAAAAAATAACTATATCAACTAATATATTTAGTAAAAGTTATAAAGTTATTATAACCACCAAATTCTTCAGTACACCATGGGGTTTGTACATCACTATATATTAGGCATAATAGAAAAATAGTTATTTCAAATAATCTAGTACTATATGATTTTGTTATTTATCATGATAAACAAGATTCACATGTACTAAATTATTCCAATAAATCATATTTATAGAATATTTGTACGTGATTCCCGAATATATTTTCATAGAGAAATTTCCAATAATAAAGGTTGCTTGAATTATAAACTTTAAACTTATTATTTTGAATATTATAAAATTAATTTTCTAAATATTGATTATATATTCCATTAAAAATTCTATTAATTTTATAAAACATGTCAATTATATATATATATTCTTGTTCAAACATATACAATACCTGATTTTTAATTAATAAAAGTAAATCAAATTGATATTTTCTATGAGAATGTCATAAAAAAATTCAAATTCAAAAACTCTATTTGATAGATTTCTATTATAAGTTATCATTTACATTGAAAATAATTTTCTGTATTTCCAACATATAAATGTATTTTTCCATTAAAAAGATCAATTTTTTTTTAATTCCATAAAAATCAATGAAAATGTGTGATAAAAAACTATAATCTAATACTAGTTAGTTGGGATTAAAAAAGTTGATTTATATTATAATCATTTCATTACGCTAATAATTCATCTCCTTCTTCACTAATCTATTCATAGTCCATTGGAATAATTTAAAAATATGGAAATATTTTACCAAAATGTCACTAAACATTAGAAATGGTTCAAGATAATAAGGAAATAGGCTTCATTATTGAAAATCTATCTATATAGATTGTAAAAAATAGAACACTATTTTTAACTTGCTTCCATAGTATATATGTCTGGGTAGTATGTTAGTTTATTACCAAAAACCATTCTATTATGAATTAAAATTTATAAAAGTTGGAATATACAATAAAAATAGTTTAAAAAACAAAATGATTTATTATTATAACATTTCCGTTTGATATATTAATTTGGAGACCAATAACAATGGTTTAATGAAAATATGACGATGTGTTACTTATGAACATGGTTAACTAATCCATGGGTATATATGATTTTTATTTTTTAGATTCTGAATGTATGTAAGAACATATTTGAAATTATATTCATATATATTAATTGGGATACATTATAAAAACCTAATAAACTTGAGGTAATAGGTACCTTATAGCTACATATAAATGAACTTCCATAAATGAAATCTATTTTAAAATTTTATGAATATAAATCTGTAATGGTTCAATACAAAAAATAAAATTAAATAAAATAGTAAAAAAATTATAAAATATATGAAATCATAAATATAATTAATAATTATAAAATAATATATTCCATTAAATACCCCAAATGAAAACCCATGTTGGATCTATAGTGAGGAGAAGAGTGACCCCCAAAACTTAGCTCCAATGAGGCATGGATTGGAGACTATCATCAAGGGTATAAACATAAAATGGGAGCAATAAGCCTCATAAATCAAAGGATTATATAAAAAACCACCAATAAACTACATAATATAAATAAAACCAATATATCACAATAATCCTTAGGCAGAACAATTTTATATATATACAATACTCTAAAATGAAATAAAAAAAGTATGTCCAATGATAAAACACCAACCATAGATCAAAGACAATACTGTATAGATTGATCAATGAATACCTCATGGAACTCTAAAAAATATATTTATTTGTATAGGTGTTTTCATATATGCATACTTAGTAGGATCCTTCCCATAACTTATTTTGAAAACTATGAATAATCATAGTAATGATTTTGAGAATAAATAATTGAACCCACGATCAGCTAATAAATTGACTATCACCAACCCTCACCAAGGCCCTCTCACAAAATATCACATCCAAGTATAATAACATAATATTATACGAATATTTAAAATTGGCACCCCACAATCACTTCTCTACTACTTTTTCATATTCACTCTACAAAGAAAAATATCATGGTGCTGTAAATCCCTTCTATAGCCATGTTGCAAAAAACCATACCCCATATCGTAATCCATCCACATATCATTGGTATATCATTACAATTTACATATCCCCCACCACATACCAAATCCTAACTAAACATGAATTCATCATGAGATAAATCCATAATAGTATAGTTTTATGAACATTAATGGAATTAAACTTATTCCCCCATCATACCATGAAAACCCCCTATAATTTATCATAATGATATAAATCCATAACCATGATAAATATTATTTAATATACATAATAATAATCCATTATATAATTTATAGTCATACCCACTATGATCCATCATAGCACATACCACACCTAGAAGGGTGTGCGATATAGAGGGTGTAGTCTGTGATGGTTCTGGGTACAACGAAAGTGACTTGGTGGGTGATAAACCAAGAGTATTTGGTCTATTTGGTTGATCATTTGAAATATTTTACATGACTTTAATTCTATGGAAAATTTTTATTCAACTAAATATTTTTGAAGAGTGACCTGAAATCATAAATGGGATATTTTATGTTTAATTTATAATAAATTTATCAAATATATGATGATATTATTAACACATATTAAGAACATGTTTTTGATAACGATGTTGTTGTTCATCGATAACCCATTTATAAAGATTAAATTTGTTTTTCTATAAGGATTTAAGTGAAAAATATTTATAATTTTGACACACACATGCTCCCTGGATCTCAAAATGATAACTTTTTTTTGTTCTAGAATAGTGAATCAATTGTCTTGCATTATTCATGTTGATCGGTTGCACACAATAGGAAAAATACCCTATAATAACAGTTTCTAATCATGTGTATGACTTATAAAATCATGGTTAATAGATATAACCAGGGTTCGTAGAACTGTAGGTGGTTATGCCATTACTGTAGGGTTATACCCATAGTTTCTATAGAAACTTTGGGTATATCCTATGTGGTTTTCATAATACCCTGATTTTTCATTAGATTGTGGGAATATATGTACACCCACGATTTGGAGATCCATGGGAATATATTGTCCCACAAAAATAGATATACAAGTGGTTCGATAAAGCATTATTATAACTACATTTCTCCAACAAACTATAGTTCTAGCCCATACAGAACATGTAAACACTAATAAAAACCAATGTATAATTTCAATTCAATACATATATTTTAAATTTTTTATTTAAATAATGTCTTGAAACCATTTTCAAACAATTTAAAATAATATAACAGAAATATAAATTCATGTAATCAATTAATTCAAGTCATTAAACAACATCCACATGTCACTTTATTGCTCACAAAAAAAAATTGAGGGAGATCAATATCTCCACCATAACCAACATCTTCATCTTCATCACCATCACCAAAATCCACACCCCCACTATCCCAACACCATCATCTGGAGAACCAACATCATCATCATCAGCACCAACACCACCACTAGCAACAATACCATTACCATGACTGCCATGAGGACCCTCGTTGACATCACCTGATGCATCAAATATCGAGTGGATTGTTTCCACAAATGAATCAAAAAATTACTAGACACTAATGTATGTTATGGAAATATAGCTTAATTAGATGTTATGAAATGAAACGTTTCCAATTTACCTCGTTAATGATTCTTTATAACTATTTTTACAGCCTCTACTTCATCTTCATGATTGTTTTGAATCACAGTGGTGTGAGAGGTTTTAGAAGTTCCCTATGAGGGTCAGTACCTACTGGGGATGATGTTTTTATTGAGTCTACATCAGAATCTCCCCTATTTCTCCTCACATAATACCTATATACAATAATCATTTGGATGGAATTTTTTATTTTATTTCTCATATAGGGCCTCTAGGGTACACTATTCAAAATTAATACAAGATATTTTATTTTTAATTATGTATAAAAAATAAAAGTATCAATAAATATACATATATTATTAGCTTATGTTAGTGCATTTATAACACTTGCATTCTATTTCCTCATACTTGAGAAATATAACTTTCTCAAGGCACATAGACTGTGATGTCGAATGATTCTTGATGAAAATGAAATTGATTAATAATAAAGTACATCATTAGTTTGTTTAGTAATTTTTTTATTTAGTCTTTCAATCATTTGGTCAATCAGTTAGAGTATATTTCCTATTTTTTGGGTTCATCATTTGATACATTTTTGGTGAGTGTGTTTCCTCAGTTAATGGGTTATGTAATTTGATACATTTTTGGGTTATAAGTTTACTCATTATAGAGAATTTGGTCATTTTTCTATATCATTTGGTCTATTTTATGATAGGTCATTTTGGATGATTTGGGCTAGGGAAAATTATTCATTTTTGGGTTATGCCATTTTTGAGTTCTATAATTTGGATTATTCTAAGTATTATTATTATGTTCACATTATTTAATGTAATTTTTTGTTACGTTATTAGTTTTATCTTTGTATTATGTCATATTTGAGTTTGGCCAATAAGTTTATTTTACGTTACGTAATTTTGTTTTTTTCAATGTTATGTAATTTTTTTAGTTCATTTTTTCATATTTCCGTTTTTTTAAAAATAATCATAATTTGGTTTAGGATGTTCGGTTTATATTTGGTTTTGTCATTTTTTTCATTTGGGTTGGGTATTTTTATGTTGTGTTATTTTCTTCATTTCTGTGTTATCTCTATTTTATGTTAGGTTATTTTCTTTATAATTTTTTAGTTCGTTTGGTTTATTTTTAGTGAATGTATTTTTTTATGTAACAATATTTTGATGAATTTGGTCATTGGGTCATTAGACTATTTTGGATTAGCTCATTTGATCAATTGGTTGTTTTTCTAGATATGTTAATTTGTTAATTTTTTGTTAGGATTTTTATTTTTATTTTATATTGGTTATTTATTTCATTTTTTGGGGTGTTTTATTCATCTTGGGTTACGTTAATTGGACAATTTGGGGTTCATATATCTAGTTATTTTTTTGGGTCATTCTATATTTGAGTTTGGTCATTTTTTTAGTTTGGATTATTTCATTTATTTCATTTTAGGGTTATGTAATTTTTTAGTACATTTGGTCATTTGTTCATTTTTTTAGTTAAAAAAATTGGTTTACTTGGGTTTAGGTTATTTGATTTATTTTCAATTATGTCACTTTGTTCATTTCAGAAAAGGTATTTTTAGGTAAGTTTACTTTGTTCATTTTTGAGTTATCTCCTTTTTATGTTATGTAATTTGTTTTATTTTAGGTTATTTCATTTGGTTTATTTATTGGTTTTTTTGGGCTATGTCATTTTTTTCATTTTGATCGTTTTGTCATTAGTTCATTTTTAATTATGTAATTTGATCAATTGATAATTTTTTAGGTCACGTTAAGTAGTTCAGTTTATTTTAGGTTATTTATTTTTTGTTGGGATAGGTTATTTAGTAAATAATTAGTAAAGTATTTTCTTTATTATATGTTATTGAAATTAGATAATTTTTGATTTGATATTTTTGTTCATATTTATTTAATATCATATTTTATTTAGGTTATTTGGTTTATTTTAGGATAATTCATTTTTCTCATTTTAGGGTAATGTAATTTTTTGATAATTTATCTGGAAATTTTTTCATTTTTTGGTTTGAACAGTTGGTTTAGGTTTAGGTTATATCATTAATTTGGGGGTTTTTCATTTGTTTCATTTTATGTTATGCTTTTTTATTTTTATTTATTTTAATCATATTTTGGTTATCATTTTTTCAATTTGTTAATTTCGTTTATTTTTTGTTATTTCATTAGGTTAAATTTTTAGTTAATTTTTTGGTCAGGTCATTAAGGATTTTGTTTTCATTTATGTTTTCTATTCATATGTTTAATTTGTTTTTTATTTCTATATGTCACGTGTTTTACATTCACATGAATTATATAGTTTTTTATTTGTAAATGTTAAGTGTATTTTGTTCACATATATTTTTTTCAAATCTGGAATCTTGTGTTCTATGTTTTGTGTGCACAATTATTTTTTGATGACTTATTTTATAGATATGAGGGGTAATTTATTGGGTTTTTTTTGAAATAAGAGATTTTTTATTGTCTAATTCCTTACATATTTGTATTCTTTATTTTATTTGAATTTATGTGTGTACGTTTTTCAGATTTTTTCACACATGTAAACAAATGTTTTATATATTTACATCTGTTTAATTTATATTAACATAATTTTAATAGTATATAATAAAAAATATAAAATAAAACATTATAGATTTTGCGTTTTTGGACATCCATGGCCATCATTTAGGTTTTTTTGGTAATCTTCACCTACAGATAAAAACATATGGTATCACCCTTAGTAAAAATAGAATTAGTGTATTGTGGAATTTGGTTTCCTCGTTAGGCTAGAAAGGTCGGTTCTATAAGGCTTTATTTGGAACATAAAGACATGTCGTCGGGAAATGAATATGGAAATAAAAAGTAATGTTTTAGACATTTGGTATGAAAGAAATGGAATTTGTTATTCCACTAAACCCATTAAAAAGGTAATCAATGTTCCTCACATAGTAGGTGGAATCATTGTTTCCATCTTCCATTGGACACATGTGCCTCTACATATACTAGTTCCATGTGGCCACTATTCCTCTCAAACACCATTATTTGGATGCGTGACATCAAAAATTGAATTAAAACAACAAAAAACTAAATCTAAAATACCTAATAGGTAACTAATATCAATCAATATAATACACAACCAAAAAAATACTACCTTATATAACATAATTTCCAAGACAACTAACTAAATATCTTTGGATTTTCCATTTCATGCATTCCATTGAATTTTTATATATAAAAAAAATTACACATCTAAAGTGATTCACGAATCAAATATTTTTTTTAATTTCACCAAAAAAATCATCTGAAATATATATTTTATGTCAATATCAACGTAATTTAAAATAATATTTTTCAGTAAAATCTCAATAAAAAATTGAAAAGGTAATTATTCTAATATTCCCACCCATTTTAAATAATAATTGTAATTCTTAGAATAATTTTATAAAATATTTTTCTTTTTTAAATATTAACTATTTAAAGGTATTCAGCCAATGTAAATACATTTTCTCAATTTTAAAACAAAAAATCATAAAAAATTATCTACATACATTAATATGTATTTTCATCATTATATTAAAGTTATTAATGAGAAGAATACTTAAATTTTGTCAAACAAATCTATCTAAATGGAGAATTTATAACCTTATATATTAATGTGGAATTTTCGGCCATCAATCATAGGACTATGTGAGCTTCTTTTAGAACTACTTAAAGACCATTTTATTGAATTTTATATCAATTTGGTGAATATTTATTTATTTATACTTCATAAAAATCCAAATAAAATAAAATTACCACATTAGTGAAAAAATAAATATGGATATTTTTTATTCATATTAAATCACCTGAGACCATAAATGCTAGGGTATTGTATTTTTCTCTAATGTGTGAAAATATATCATAATATCATTGTTAATTTTTTTCAAATGCATCATAACAAAAAAAATCAAAAAAAATAATAAGAATTAAATTTTCAATGAAATCCATTAAAGATTAATAATACCTTAAACACATTAGAAAACCAATATGATATTATTTCCTGATATATTTTTGTTGGATAGTCGAGGAATATTTTTATAACCTTTAAATTATAATCGACTATACTCTTCCAACCAACATATAATTTTTTCTTATATGATCGCCATAACACCCCATGATCCATCAACCATGCGACCTAAATAGCTTCAACATCAAAAAACATAAACTGATGCTGAAGAGAACATGTTAATTAACATAAATACAATAAGAATATAGATAAAAATTTGACAAATTTTCTTACCCATATCTCTTCCCATGTTTTCTCTTTAATTTCATTACTGATATACCATCATGAGACTAGTTTCAACAGAATGATGTCATTTTACATGGGTAACATTTTATAAAACATCTACACTATTTGATATTTTTTCATATAATTTTATATTAGTTATTGTAATTCACCATTATTTGTGTTTGGTGATTCAAGGATTTATGCACACAGATTCTACCACATCAACTATTAGTATATCCCAACAAATATGATAAAAGGGGAAAATGAAAAATTAATTCAGAGTAAAATTGGGAAAAAATAATGTTATATAATTTTATGTATATATCAAAACCTAATTAAGGCCCCTCAATAGGCTTTGATAAATCAGTGGACTTTCTTGGATTGGTATCCTCTGAAACATTATCTTGTTCCAATGAATGTATCAGGTAATATGTGTAATGTCCCAAAATTTAATGAGTATAAATTAACTACTTATAAATATTCCATATATTAGAAACGACATAAATCATATAGAGGAACAAATATTAACTTTATAAATGAAGAATGGAAGGAATTAAATGTATTTCAGGAAATAAAGAAACTTATACTAATTGAATAGTAACATTAAATTTGAGTAGTAATGTGACCATTAGGAATAATAACTCCAGAAATGGGTTACTAACATTATCTATGAAATGGAAAATAAAATTTAGGCATCTAATAAATAACAATATGATATAATTATATCGTAGTATAATTAAATAAATATTTTAAAAATTATAATTCAAGTGTTGGTATTTTTATATAATCGAAATATTTATTTATAATTTAATAATTAATATAATTTTTTAATTGAGAATTTATTTCCTTATAATGATTTTTAAATTTACAATTATTTATCTTATTATTATGAGGTAATTTTTTATACCTTAATTAATTTTTCAAAGTTATATAAATTCATTTATAATTTTATAATCAAAATTTTCAATGTTAATGTTGATTTCAATTAAATATTAAATTTCTCATATTTAGAAAGATACATTCACAAAATGGAGTTAATTATGAAATTATACATATTGAAAACGTTTAGGGTGAATTTTTGGTATTTTTATAACATACACGAATTTTTGGTGCATAGTAAAATATGATAATTTAAGATAATATATAAATACATGAATTATTTAGTAGTAGATGATGTATGGATGATTTAGGCCCCAAATATAAAAATAACCTTAATTATTTTTAACATTTTGTAATAATTCTCAAACTATTCATAGTCTTTTTCTATAATAATAAACTAATGAATCAAAAATGAGAAAACACTCATCTCCCACTATAAAAACCACACCTCACCACATATTCTCCTCACACCTTTCAAGCTATTAGTATTGTCGAAATTATGAATATTACTTATACAAAGACCCTCCCCCATGTCCAAGAGGCATTGGTCTCATCAAAAGACTAATCCATTTTCCTAAGGAGGTTCTTAAGGAGGAAAAATACAAGAGGTAAAATCCTCTTCCTTTTTATTTTATTTTCATTTCAATTTCATTTTTTCTTATCCTCTCCTAAAATCTACCAATTCCAAGAGGCATTATAAATTCAATATATATTATATAATTTAATTTTATTATTTTAATTGAATAATTCACCCTCAATTCTCATCCATTTTCATTTTTTATAAACATGAACATATTGTTCGTGGTGTTTTGATTTACCACCACTATGGATGATGCATTTTAATTTTTCACTATCAATTTCTTTGAAGGAAATAAAACCATAATTATGGTTAAATAGAATTGTATTATACATATTATAAGTTATATAATGTTTTTTAAGTATTATGTATACAATATTTTAAATAAAATTATATAATATCATAATGTTTATAAAACTTCTAATACTAATTAAATCAATTTCATTAACATTAAATATTATAAATCATCCTCATATAAAGAAAATTATGGATAATTTAATATTTTAAAATTTAATTAATAACATATAATTTGAATTCTAGATAATTATCCTCACATTACACAATTGTCCATACATGTATTCAAGTGAATCGATCTTGAAAACCGAGAAAACGAACAATAACGAATAATGAGATTAAACTCTATAACTCATAGAAAATAACTGAAAATAATATTATAAAACTAAAATGAATGAAAATTTTGTATAAAATGTTATGGATTTGTAAATTAATGAATTTAATTTTATTATATTGAATATTAATTTGAAGAAATAATTTATACATAAAGTAATAGTATTCTTGATCCCAACATTATTTCTTTGGGTTTTCACCCATTCACTATTCTTTATAATAGATCATCCATTAATGTTTCAAAAATATCATTTATATTCCCTTCTCATTTCTTGTCGAGGATATACATGATTCCAATATTGTTTTGTTACTAATGAAAATATTTTTCCAAAATAAGTATTCTTTCAAATAGTACGTCTTTGAATTCTCGTTAGATTGTTTCTTACTCACCCAATACTGATGATTATTACACCAAGTATGATATTTAATCTTTAATTTGGTAATACTAATGTTTATTAATTAATGTATTCATTATGAAATTAATTCTATTCCTATCTCTGGGTTATTTTATGTCCAATATTGATATACATTTGATGTTCCATGCATGATAATGTAAATTTTATGATGTGACGGGTGTGCTCAAAATTATATAGCATAGGTAAATGTTATAAGGTAATGTGTACACAAAAAATTATATAATTCTCCAATTAAATGGGTAATTTGATGTATCTCATGATAAAAAGTAAAATATGTGTGAACATAATGATAATTTTTTATGACAACAATGTGTAGTATTTGAATACTAAGACCAGATGATTAATTTTTATGAATTTCCAAATTTCCTGCAATTTTTTATTGTTTCCACTCATGTTTATTAGTATGATACTTTTATTATATTATGATGATTTTTGTTATTATCACCCACATTTTATATCTCTTATTCATCCTCATACTGGGATTCTAGATCACCACCTACATTAATGTATATCCTTAGTTGATTATATGCACTAAAGAGAATGATAAGGTCGCTAAGAAGACATATAATAATGAATCAAGAAATGTTTATATTTTATTTTTAAATGTTATTTATAATCTTCATTTTACCATGTCACTAAACTGCTAGATCATATTTTTGTAACACTATTATGTTGTTTATCATTAAAATGATGTAATAACCATGTGAGAAAAAGTAGGGTCAATGTTGTTGGTATTAGAGCATAATTTAGTTAATTTGAAAACAAGGATCAGATAGATGTTGTGATAACCCTTAGTATGAGACTAGGTATCTGTAAGAACCCATGAATCATTGTTTTATAAAAATGGTAATCTAATGGATCCCACAAGACATGAATTTAGAGTAATTGAAAATAGAATAATTTATTTATTCATGACTCATCGAAAAATGTTTTGGTCAAATATTTTCAATTTTAGAAAATTACCAAATCTAAGAGAAACCAGGATCGAAACCACATTGAGAGACAATGCATTGATTTCTTGAATTACATACCCAATGATTTAAGAGGTGGATTTATAAATTTCATGGTGATGCTTACCTAGATATCGTTGGATATGAATAGTTACCTAAATAATTTTCAACATCTTCCTTATCCTAAGAGGAATATAATTGCTATCGAGTATTTTATGTGGCAAAAACCTCTGATGTTTAGCTGATCTTCCAATCCAATGGTCATAGAAAAGTGGGTCAACTAGATAGAGAATATATTTTTTGTGGTTAACTATTCTGAGATGGAGTATGTGACTTTATCCTTTTATTATTTTTATGGGGAGGCTGATCAATGGAGGGAGTTTATTAAGAACACTATTCCAAAGTAAAAATAAAATAGATCATTTGGATTGAATTTAAAATAATTTTTATTTACATGTATTTATCATAGATATTTCATATAAATATTTAAATAGAATTCATAGAGCTAAAAAACAAAAATGTGAATCAATCATGGACTACATATAAAATGTCACAAGGATTGAATGCTATGCTTTGGGATTTGTTATAAAAAATGATTGTAAAATTGGAAGGCTATTAAGTGGATTAAAAAAACACATTTGAAAGGCACTAGAAATTTGAGACATTCAGTGATTTGAAAATATTTTTCGATTTTATCTCAAATTGGAGATGATATTTTTTGAATGGTCCCATGGATATTGCGATAATAAATGAACTATTGAGTTTTAAGTCTGGGGATATATTGAAAAATGTGGGAAGAAACATTCACCAGTCACATGTCAAAAATGCTGAATGAAGAATCATGGGAACTACCTCAAATGGAAGAAGAAATTGTATAAGAATGAGAGAGATGGACACCAAGACCATGAAAATTGAACTGACATAAAAAATTCCTATATTATAAAATAATTTATAGAACCACTAATGGTTAAATGCTTCAACTATATAGAAAAAGTGCACAATCCAAGCTAGTGAACTAAACCTCTAGTCCTTGAGGGTATCCAACATCTTCAACCACCAAATCCCAAGAATAAATGGATGTATTATTTCATCACTACAACTTTGGAAGAGCTTGATAATTAATCAGTTTAAAGTATGGTGGTTATTCATTAAATACTAGATGATATACTATTTGATTTTGGTTTTAAAAATTCTTTCATATCATGAAAGGTTAGTAGAAAAATTCAAACACCACCTAAAAATATTGAGGTTGAGTAATCTGTGAGAACTGAAAATGGGGAAATTATTGATTGCAATTTATATAAATAAACCTCAGTTAATTTTTGTGGACTAAACCACCAATATGATATTTTACTAATTCCATTGGTAGAGTTTGAATTTTTTTTGGGAATTTATTGGTTATCGTTATACAAAGCCTACATGAATTTTCAAAAAAGGGAGATCACTCTTAAATTCCTAAAGTGTCCTCAAATTTATTACATGTGTAATGGAGATGATGAATATCCATCAGAATAATTGTCTCACTTTTTGATGTTATTTCTTTATGATAAACCATATCTAGATCAAATGAATTAGATAAAGGAGAGAATAATGTTCATATACATGCATATTGTGAGGGACTACGCTTATGTGTTCCATGAAGAACTGCATGGTATTTCTCTTGACTGAGATATTTACTTCTCAATTGAAGTTATTCATTGATATATTACTATATAAATGAAACCATATATAATAATAACCATTGATTTGGATGAACTAAACAAGTAGTTGTAAGATAATCTATACAAGGGTTTTATACACTCTATTTCATCAACATGGGGTTCACTTGTCCTATTCATCAAGAAGAATTGTGGATAAATGTTCCTCAAATTGATTATTGTGGTCTCAAAAAAAATTTGATAAATAAAAAAGTATCCCCTTTCCTGAATATATGAATTTATAGATCAACTTCATGGGGAAAATTTTTTCATTAAGGTGGACCTTAATTCGGTATATCACCAATTTAAGGTGAGGAAGGAATATATTTCTAAGACAAACATTAAAACAAGGTATGGAAACTATGATTTCATAGTGAAGATGTGTGGACTCAATATTACTCCAAATATATTCATGGACATAATGAATGAAGTCATTATAAATTTAATCAAAAAAATTTTGGCAGTCATTATTCATGATATTATGATGTACTTCAGAAGTAAGAGAGAATATAGGGATCATTTTAATAATGTTCTAAATATTTTGATAAATTATTATATTTATAAAAAATATAGTAGGTGTGTGTTTTTAATATAGTAAGTATCTTTCTTGGGTAAATCTATCACTGAAAAAGTAATAGTTGTAGAACCTTCCAATGAAGAGGTCATCAAAGAGTATCCCAGGAATAAATTTGTAATATATATCCATAGTTTCCATGGTCTAAGTGGGCAATATCGAGGATTTGTGAATAACTTCTCATTCTTTTCAAACCCACTATCCTGGATGAAATAGAGAGGGTAATTTTTTTACACTGGTGAATGTGAGGTTTTATTCAACATGTTAAAAAATAAGCTTATCACCACAACAATAATCACACTACCCACATGTTGGTAAATATTTGCATTATATATTGATTCATAAAGTAGGTATTAAGAGTGTACTAATGGAAAATTATATATTAATTTCATACTCCTCAAGGAAGATAAAAATTCATGACCAAAATATCCCACACATGGTCTAGAGTTAAAAAATATGATATTTTCATTGAAAATCTAGTGGCATTATCACAATGGGGAGAAGTGTGAAATATATACTGATCATAATAGTCTTAATTATATATTCAACTAGAAATAGAATAATATGCACCATGGGAGATGATAAGATATCATCAGTGAGTGTGACTGCTCAATCAACTACTATCCTCCAAAAGTGAATAATGTGGAGGATGCTCTATGAAGAAATGATCTTACAACATTGTCAGTGAGGAGAATTGGGAAGGATATAATATTCTTACATTACCAAAGGATGGATATGACAATAATTAATTAAGAAACATCATTAGTCATTTCTCATATTATTTTCTCAACCATCCCTCATGAGGAAAATAAATGATGCTAAAAGAAATGATGTGTAAATTTAGAATAAGGTGGAAGCTATGAGAAATAGGAAATCCTCATAGTTTAATATTAATGAGGAAGGAATTTCAAGATATAGTTCAGGACTATGTGAACCATGAAATCTATATATAAAGAAAAAAAATCTGAGTATCCCACATAGCTTAACCATCTATATTCACATAGAGAGAACAAATATGTATTTCTATCTCCAAAGAAACTATTTGTTGGACATTAAGAAGATGGAGATCAATGAATACACATAAAAGTTCATAGTATGACAACAAGTGAAT
This sequence comes from Viscum album, assembly GCA_963277665.1. Taxonomy (NCBI): domain Eukaryota; kingdom Viridiplantae; phylum Streptophyta; class Magnoliopsida; order Santalales; family Viscaceae; genus Viscum; species Viscum album. The sequence goes on from OY728157.1 coordinate 1,441,075,309, forward strand.
GTCAAAAAGTAAAACATTTATAGGGATGATACAATCATTACCCATACCAACATGGAAATAAGAAAACACCAACATAGACATTGTAAATGAATTTCCAAAGGAATCTTTATGAAAAAAATTCTATATGGGTAGGTAAGGATTTTTTAATAAAGATATCTCAATTTTTCACAATTTTATAGGATTTATCACTAGATAAACATACATAGATAATCATCAATGAAGTGGTAAGGATGCATGATGTACCATTATCGATTGTATCTGATGAAGATCCAAGATTCAAATCCATGTTTTGGAAATGTCTATAGAATGATATAAACACTGATCTGAACTTCAGTACAACTTATAATCCTTAAACTAATTTCCAATCATAGTAGAATATTTAGAAACTAGAAGAAATGTAGAGATAATTTTCTATGGACTTCAAAGGAGGATGGGGCCAACATATGCCTCTAGACGAGTTCTCATAAAATAGATTTTTCAATGTATCTCTATCGAGGGAGTACATACTAGATCCCTAACATGTACTAAATATATAGGTTTTGTAGTTGGAAAATTATATTTCTTATGAAGCGATAAAGGATAAGTACCATTAATTTTTTCAACTTATAATGTAAAACACAATATATGGGGTGAAATTTCATAAGAGGAAAAGATGTAAGGACCAAATATTTATCAATGGAAATTTCTTTCTAATAATTATTCCATATATTATAAACCACATAAACTCGCATATAGGGAATAATATAAATATTATTATTAATTATAGAATAGAATAAGAGGTATTTCGAAAAGTTAATGAACCTATACCAATAGAATAGTATCTTGACCTTTAAAATAATAATGTTACCAATAGTAAAAAGTAATTTTTCCAATAAAATAGTAAAATTATATATGAAATTATAAATAAATTTTTGGAATATTATAAATGAAAATTTTATATAATAATATCAGAATATAAGTAAATAAATATTTTAAAAATTATTAATTACATGTTGGATTTTTATAATACATAACTGTTTAAATATATTTTTATAATTAATATAATTATTTAAAATAAAATTTATTTTTCTATAAAATAGATTCATAAATTAACATTTTTTTCTTATAATTATAGTTAATTTTATGAGACCACAATTAATTTTTTGAATTTTCATAAAATCAGTTTTAATTTTAAAATCATTATTTTTCAAGTAAATGATAATTATAATTAAATAATACATTCCTATTTTTTATAAAATTATTTTCATCTAAGTTGTTAAATGTTTAATTATAAATGTCAAAACATTGTTGGGGTTATTTTTTATATATTTATAAAATAACTGAATTTTTAGAGAACAGTAAAATATAATAATTTATTGTAAAAGCTAAATACATGAAATATTGAGTCATTGATGATGTATGGATGATGTAAGCCCAAAATATAGAACCATCCATAATTATTTTAATATATTTTATGATAATTATCGAACTATTCATAGACTTGATCCAGCTTAATAAACTAATTCATAAGATAATGAGAAAACACTCATCTCCTCGCCTATAAATACCCCTCTCACCATGATTTCTCCATACACATTCCAAAATTTAATCATTCTGAAAATTCTAAAAATTATTTTTCCCAATACCCTCCCCCTCATCCCGGATCCCTTGGTCTCATCAAATACCTATCACATTTCCATATAGAGGTTCTCAATGAGTAGAAATTCGGGAAAAAAATACTTCCTTTTTCTTTTATTTTTTTCAATTTGATTAATTTCTTATACTCTCATAAACTACACCTATACGAGTGGAATAATAACTCCATTATATTATATATACTGAAAATTTTGTATGTTAATTTAATAATTCATCTTTATGTACCTTAATTTTCCATTTTTCTAAACATGAAAATATTGTCTGTGGTGTGTCAATTTACTTCCACTACAGACGATGTGTTTTTATTTTTCACTACCGCCTTTATGGATAGTCATAATACCATCATTATATTTAAATATTTTTTATTATACATATTATATGTTATGTATTTTTTTGGAATCAATATATAAACATGATGTCAAATAAAATTTTATAAGCTCATAATGGCCATAAAACCACTAAAACTAGTTAAATCATTTTCATTAACATTCAATATAATAATTCATCCTCATACAATGTAACAAAATGATATATAATATAACATAATATAATGATTTTTGTTTAATAATATATATTTTTATTTATGGATAACTATCAAAATTTAGCACAATCATCTATGTATGTATACAATTGAACTGATCATGAGAACTATGAAAATAAACAGTCTAGAACAGTGAAATGAAACCCTATCACTCATCGAAAAGACAATAAATGAACTTTATAAAACAATAATGAATAAAAATCACTGATAAAAATTTCTATATTATTTAAATCATTAATTTAATTTTATTATCCAGGATATTAAAGTGAAGAAAACATTCATACAAAAGGTAAGGCTATTCTTGAACAAAACTCTCTTTCTTTGGTTTTCACCTATTTCACTCGATTTTCATTATATTTATTCCTTTAATGTTACTTAAATATCATTTATTTTTTCCTTTCCTTTTATTTTCTAAGATATTGATTTTGTCAATATGGTATAATGACAAATGAAAATATTTTTTCAAATGAATTATTCTTTAAAAAATTATAAATTTTAATTCTATTGACATTGTTTCTTCTTCACCCAAGATTGATAATTATTATACTAATTATGATATTTTATCTTTTATTTGGGAACCCCAAATTGTATTAATGAATTTGTGATATATGAAATTAAAACCATTATAATCCAAAAATTATTATGTATCCAAGATTGATATACATTCTAGGTGGCATGCCTGATAATGTAATTGTTATGATGTGACTGGTGCATCTAGAATTATATAGCCCATGTAAGTGTTATGATGTGATGGGTTCATCGGGAACTTTACAGCACTACAATGAATTTGGTATTTTTATGTATTTCATTATATAAAGTGAAATATTATTGACCATGAATCCAGATTTTTTCATAACTATATGTTGTATTTGACTATTAAGAACTGATGATTCAATTTTATTCATTTCTACATTCCAAGCCATTATCTAATGCTTCCTATCATGATTAGGATTATTATTATTTTCTAATTTTATTATGATGATGATTATTCCCCCCATGTTTCATATCTCCAATTCAACATCTAAATATGATTTTATGTAACCCCTTTCATTAATTCTAATCCTTAGGTGATAACTTAATCTTACGAGAATATAAAGGCTAGTATGGATTTAGAGAAAATGGAATTAAATAATGTTTATTTTTTTCAAAATAAATGTAAAATAATATTTTTACCAAGAATGTAAAATGGTTATTCATAGTTTTGTAAAACTATTATGTTGTTTATAATTAAAATTACGTGATAGCCATGTAACAAAATAGAGGGTCACAATAATATGAATGTATTGGAGAGGAAGATAAAAGTAACAAATAATTAGATAATGTTTGGATAAAAATAAATGAAGGAAGCATAGACATGGAATGATATTATATATTGGATAGAGGTACAACATATTATATGAATATGGTATGGGTAGGAACATACCTGGAGTCAGATTATACACAACATGAGAAGTAGAGGATAAATAAGATGAGGATAGAGGCCTAACTAATATTACACATGGAGTCTAATGTGGTGATTGAAAGGGTGTGGTAGATGGGGTATTTTTTGGTGGGTCTGTTTGTGAATGGGTATGATGGGCTAATTATGCAGCTCCAAGAGAACCCCGCTCAGACCAACAATAGTAGGATGAGGATAATTCAACTCTGGTTCTTATTAATGTTAATATTTTTTATTATAAAGAATAAAAACATGAAATTATATTTAATTGAGAATAAAAATAAGAGAAATATTAGACTCAATAAGGGAACTAGAAGAGGAAACCCTAGCTCCCACATCTGTTAGACATTATTGAATAATATCATTCCTCATTATTCTTTAATATCTTTCATAATCTACATATGAATAAAATATACATTGTTTATAAATGTTTTTTAGAAAATTATTCATATAACATAGGAGTAAAAGGATTGACACATAATATATTTATTATTTTTGTTTAATTTTAATTCAATTTGGTTTCATTTTTAAAGGGTATGTTTTTTTGTTGTGATTATTTTACATTCATTTAATTTGAATTATTTTAGGTTCAAAAAAATTATTTTTAAAAATAATTACTATAATATAACTATTTACTTTTTTTATTTAAATCCATATTAAATATGTAAAATTGCATTTTTGGATTTAAATTGATTTAATATGGAATAATTTTTTCTTCAATTTTTTTCACCTATATATTTAAGAAATTATAATTCCATATCTATATCAAACTATTATTAAAATTTAAATTGTGTGTTTTTTATAATTTAGATATATTTAGTTTAAGTCATGTTCTATTGTACTAGGTTGTTCATTTCTATTCCAAAATATTATCTAGTGATAATAATTTTGGTTTATATTCTTTGAAAAAAAAACATTTTTATGGAATATTTGTATTCTATGAATGGTAATGTGATTTGAATTTTAATTTTTAGGTGTGCTTAATGAAAATGAAATCCATATAATAGGGTTTAAATTGCTCTTTTTTATATAATATGTGGTTTCACCAAATTAAACATAATATTATTTGATTACATTGTTGGAATGATAATCTTTTTGAACATTAATTGATCAATTAATTATTCAATAAATCATGTTCGCAAACCTATTATAGAATATTATATTATGAAATAAAATTGATATTGATCTTATTTGAGGTATTGTTTATGAAAAACATCTATATTTATGATTTGTGGGCCTATTAGAAGATTACATTTCAAGAGATAGTGATATGGAAATTTTTTTTTTCATTGGATGTGGTGGTTTGGTATAAACATAAATTCTACAAACGATTTTTATGAGATTATAAGAATAATTATTATGTTATTTGGGGTATACAATTATCATTTTTGAATTTCATGTAATAATTAATAATAATCATACAATAGTTAATATGAAAACTATAAACATAATTCACATGTAAACAATAATGTCTCTTTATTTTTCATTAAAAAAAATTACACGTAAATTGTATATATATTATATGATTTTTTTTTTATTTTTTTTAATGAAATGAATAAATTTATTTTGTCTAATAAAATAATATAAAGCTTCCATTCAATTTTTTAATTATATTTATTTTAATTAAATTCATTTTATATCATTTTATTTATGTTCCTTCGGTTTGGTTCCTTTGAGTTCAAGTCGGTTTGGACAAGATTGGGAAAAAATGAACCAAATGACCAAAATGAATTGAGTGGATTAACATAAAAAATAATCCAAATTTCATAAAATGAATTGAACCAAATGAACATAATGAATGGAAAAATGACCAAAAAATGGATAAATAACCAAACATAAAAATGAACCAAATAACATAACCCAATTAAAAAATGCATAAATTACCTAAATGAGTGGAAAAAATAATCCAAATGACTTAAAAATGACTATATTACTCAACAAAAAAAAACCAAAAATAGTAAAAATCAAACACAAAGTATTCCAAAATATGAACAAATAAATTTAAAAAAAATATATCAATAAAAAATATAAACAAATAAATTAAGAACAATTACCTAAATAATAAATACATAAAACATGAAAAGGTAACGAATGAATCAATGATCGAATTAAAAATAAAAATGTGAAATAATAAATAAATAAATAATGAATGTATAAATACAATATATGATCAGAGAAAATATAAATTCATAAATTAAAAATAATATGAAAATATAACAAATTGACAATAAAAATAATGAAATAAAAAATCATAAACTAATGAAATAACATTATCCTCCTTCATCACACAAAAAATTTAAAAATATATTTTAATTAAATTTTCTAAATTAATTGGATATATAGATATTAATTACATTTATAAAATTTAATTCAAACAATCAAGGAATGAAAAAAATATGATAGATTTATAAAAATTTGAAATTTCAATGGGTTTTCATCATGTATATTATTAATTGCATTGTTCATTAAATCATTAATTTTAGTGGGTTTTTCTATATCTAACATCCCTTCATGAACCTCATGTGGGGTGATTTACTCAAAATAAATTCAACTAAAAAAATTAAAGTTCATGAAACATTCAATAGGATAAATTTTAACTTGGATTGACATTTTTGATTGACCCCTCTCTCTACATTTCATTAAAATTTACTGAACGAAAACTTAAAATTTTTTAGTGAAAGATTAATAATTTTGAGAATGATTATCAATCCTTGAATCAATTCTTATAAAATAATTATCAGTATACTGTATATGGTCTTGTGTTTTTTCAATTAATCCCTTTATTCATAAAAAATATTCGGGTAATTTCCCAAAAATAGAACTTTTTTAATTGGAATACACCAACTTTTTCTAAAATATCAAAAATAAAAACAATGTAATGGACAATATTTTTTGAAATATAATGATCTATATAAATCCAAAATGTACTTAACAATTATGTATCAAAACAAATATATGAAAAAAAACCAAAAAACTGAATTAAAATATATTGGTACCCAAAAAACCAAACATAATAAAAACAAATAAAATATAAAAAACATCATGAACATAATCAAGAAAATGAAATAAATAGAATAAAATAAAAAGTTAGTGGATGAATCCTGAACAAAATATATCATTTTTAGTTTTTAATACATTGATAAAAATTAGAACAATAGTCATCAGAAGATAAGAAGGATTCAAAACTCACTAACCTAAAGTTGAATAATATCAAAATAAAATATTCCCTAAAGTATTCGAGAATGTGGGTGGATAAGTGAACCATCCATCACTCAAGTGAGTGAATAATAGGAGTCATGAGTGACGGGTGGGGAGGGTTGGATGCGGAGGGATATTAAAAAGGTTATACAAATAGTTACAAAAAATGGTTTCCATACCAAAACCTATACCAAATGTTTTTAAAAAATTGTTTCAATGGCCTCAGTTATACGAATTTTTTAAGTAATCCTTTGGTATAGACTAATTACAGCCACTCTATAACCACAACATCTCTAAACTATAGATATAGTTTCATGCGAAAACCCCCATTTTTTAATAATGGTAGTTCATTCGAGCATAAAGGAATGTATCTAAATTTTCTCTTTCTTTAGAGGGAGTGAGCAGGGGGGATGAAGCGATAATTTTGTTGCACACAATTATTCTAAAATATTAAATAACCCTACCCAATATACATAAAAAATATTTATATATCTATGGTTTATATTTAAATATTATATAATCGCATACTGTCCCTTAAATTATATAATAATAGTTATTAAATCTCAAACTGTATAATAAAAATAATATTTGATGGTAAGAGCTAACTAACACAATTATATATATTATGTCACGACCCGCCTTCACCAAAACGAGGGAAGGGTTAGCATATTTCCAGGCCCTTCCTTATTTAAGTTGAAGGAGAGATAATGACCATCAAAACCCACCTTCAATAGGTCACGGAGTGGCGACCAGCACCAAGGGAATCAAATCACACACTAAAGGGAAGGCATTACCCTTTTTCTTTTAATAGGATTAGGAGATAAGATAGTAAATCCCACAACACAAAAAACAAAAGTAAAAGTAAAGACAAGAACCATTCCCAATTCATGTTACAAAAGTAAAAATCCACAAAGTATAAAGAGACAACAAAGAAAAAAAAATATCAAAAGAAATAACAAAAAAAACTGCAATGATCTGTCACAAGGTCTGAGCTAGTACAGTCCAGCATGATCCCTAAAGTCCTCCTGGAAACCTGAATGCAGTTTTATATACGTAGGGTGAGCATACAAGTATACTCAGCAGGGAAAAACCAAAGACTCTCGTACACAAGTGGGGAGTCATACTAATGCCCAGTGAGAAAAGAGATAACCAAGCACCTAGTAAGGAAACTAACCACGCAAGCCTCACCAAGGAATACTCCCCAAATAATGCAAGTCAAGTAATGTATAGTAATAGCACATCAATTTTTGGGTACCCCGTGCCACATTCCACCTGGTTATTGAAGACATCATACGCATCAAACCAATCCCACCATTCTCATGGAAGTCCCACTGCCATTCCCCTCCCGCACACACCTGGGCCATAACCTCACTGCAGTCCCACTGCCAATCCCCGCCCACAGATACCTGGGCCACAACCTCCACGTGTAACAACACCCGCAAACACCTGGGTCAAAACTACTACCACGGCCGTAGACACCTGGGCCTCATCCTGAAGACACTTGGGAAACAACCTTCCCGTAAACACCTAGTCTAACCACAACAACTACCCCGCCCGAAGTTTCTTTGGCTAATAATGGACTTCAGGCCATTACAGCCTACCCGAAGGGTCTTAGGATATTTGGGAAAGGGATCAGAAAATGAGCTAATAACCAGCCTCTCATAGGAGTGTTGGGGAAAACACCCTCCCCCATGGAAAGGGGGTCTTCGGCACTAAGTGCTCAACTTGGGTGGGGTGTGGGTAAGAAACACAAAAACTACAAGTATATGTATATGTAACAAGAACTCACCCAATCTAGGTTTTTAATCAGCCAGCCTAAAGAAAACTATCCTTACTACTCATCCATAAGAGCAGAGAACATCACCCATTCCCAAGTTACAACTCACATCAAACCAAATACCCATTTTCCCATACTTGTTTTCACATTCAGTAATAATTTTTAAATAGTTTCTCCACCTACTTGGAAAACTAACAACAAAAGAAAAAACCAAGGGAAAAAGTTACAGCCAACAATAATTTAAACATTCAAACCTGGTTCTATTGTAAAAACACATCAAGCCAGACCCATCCAATAATTAGAACCAAAGTAGGTCAAAGAGAGATACGGTCCCAAGTTCCCATAACTATGAATAAGAAGGTTTCACAACAGAAGAGGATCCCACCCCAATTTTTGATACAAATAGAGGATCCCATCCTCACCCACATCACCCCAGGAATCTAAGCCTCTATCCAAGAAAAATCATAAGGTCAACCGCACTCGGCCCGTGGTGGAAACAACCTAACCAATACTACCAACACAAGGAAAACTTAACAGTTATTTTCAGATTTAAAAGATTTAACACACTCCATGATTTCAATTCCACTGGGATTAAACTGACATTATCATAGAAAAGTTGTTAGATCCCGGTGCTTCTAATTTATTTAGCTGAATATAGGTAATTAACCAATTTCTTTTATTCAGAAAAAGGTTCACAACCAAAATACCAGCCATTTAAACATCATAAGAGGTAGGGGTTTATTAGTGCACATAGAAAGACCACCAACGTAAATGATTTTCAGTAGGTGTATGCCTGCACAATTCAGAAATCATTACTCATGAAAGAAGATACTGATAGAGTAGCATCATCAATCACACCCCTACCCTTCATTCTTTAGAATCATTTTACTATCTTCATTAAATCTTGGTTCATCCAATTATACAGAATCAGTTGGGTACCCACCCCTCAAGATACATAGAAAGGATAGACGAAGGTGAAACCCCTACTTGACGATCAAGGATCGACATTAAGTCCTCGCCTAAGTAGCAGTAGCTCCATGGAACATGATCAAGGTACAACTCGCCAGGTTACAACTTGTCTGGAGGCAGTGTACTCGACCGTAGGGTGATTGAGAAAAAGAAACATAGGGAGAAGCCTTTAGGTTATAAAGGCTGATAAGGACTAAGATATAGCATGCCCAGGATGGTTAAGGTACGGAGAGAAACTGCGTAATGAGTGGGATCGTGGGTTGACCACGCGGCTGAGACACCAAACACGTCATTAAAGGATCCCCACCTTTTGGGGCAGTTGAAACCGACGCACACCTCATGGTTTCTCATTTTAGGGGTACCCCACCAATCATTTAATTTAAACGGGCATTAATGGGCTTTAAAACTGTCTTAAAGGGGTCAAAACATGGTTTAAAAACCAATTTCTGTAAAAAGGAGGGGCTACTGGAAAACCCATGGGGGTAGGCAAGAGCTACCGGTAGCTGAGAGCTACTGGTTGGAGAGAGCTACCAGTAGGTGAGAGATACCGGTTGGCGACAGCTACTGGTAGCTGAGGGCTAACGGTGGGTGACAGCGATTGGTAGCTGAGAGCTACCGGTCAACGACAGCTACCGGTAGCTGAGAGCTACCGGTTGGTGACAGATACCTCTAGAAGAGAGAGACCTGTCGGCGACAGCAACCGGTAGCAGAGAGCAACCGGTAGCCTAGAGGTACCGGTGGCCGAGAGCTACCGGTATCCAAGAGCTAGAGGTAGCCAAGAGATACCGGTAGCCGAGGGCCACTGTTACCCCATGGTCACTGGTAGGCTAGGTCTACCGGTAGGCCGAGGCTACCTGTAGGCCAAGGCTACCATTAAGAGTCACCAAGAAGCTGGGATGGCCTTCCAGACCACCCAGAAAACCTCAACATCATATTTTTACTATGTAATGGACCCCAAAATCCAGGGCCATTAAATTAGATACTTCTCAAACTATTCTCGTCCCCAAGAATATAAGAACTACCCAGAAAGGAGAAAAGGGGGGTCTAAACAACCACCCTCGAATGATACTTCTTAGGGTTAAACCCCGGATTTGTTCAAAAGTTGGAATAAAACCCCCCCTACATCTAGGAATACTCGCCCAAAAGTCACCAACCACAACGTTCCCACAAGCACAAGGATCACACTACCCAACACATGAGTCAGAGAGTCCCTTCCTACATGTCAGTATATTATCCGCTTTGGGCATCACTGACACACCCGCATGGGTTCCTGATTAGCAGTCATGTTTTCCCATCATCACATATTGGGACACACACACAGAGGGACATGTAACAGATCATTTCATAGCTAATAAAAACAAGCATTTCATATATTAAAGCCTAAGGTACCATATCTCAAGGATCATAAAAAACAAAAATTCAAAATAGCTCTAGGTACTGAACGCATAACTGGGCCTCCCTTTCCCATGTGCTCTCCTCTAGGCCACCATTCCTCCACAACACACGAACCGATGGGATGGTTCATCCACGAAGCACTTTCTCCTTAGGATCTTGGATCTTGATTGGTCGTTCTATGAAGGTCTCATCGTCTTCGACATCTAACTCTCACCAATCGATGACGTGGGAGTCGTCATGTAGATATTGATGAAGCTAAGACACATGGAATACATCGTGTATCCTCATTAGTGGCGGTGGTATCTCTTGCTGATAAGACACTTTACCGACCCGCCGCAACACTTCGAAGGGTCTGATGAACCTGTGAGCAAGCTTACGTCCCCTGCCGAACCTCCTCTGTCCACGCCGAGGGGAGACCTTCAAGAACACATGGTCCTCGACCTTGAACTCCATGGGTCTCCACCTATTATCGGCATATGACTTCTTCCGGTCCTGAGCCGCCTTCAAACTTTCTCCTATAATCTGAACCTTCTCTGTCATGCTATGCACCACCTCCGTGCCAAGAACACCTGATTCCCCAACCTCAGTCCAACACACGGGTGAGCGACACGACCTTCTATACATGGCTTCAAATGTAGCCATGTCAATGATAGAGTGATGGCTTTTATTGTAGGTGAACTCTACCAAAGGCAACTGTCACACCCATGATCCCCCAAAGTCCAAAATACATGCCCCTAGTATGTCCTCCATGGTCTAGAAGGTGCGCTCTGTCTGCCCATCTGTCTATGGGTGGAAAGCAGTGCTAAGACATAGCTGGGTTCCAAAAGCATGCTACAATCTCCTCCAGACTCATGAGGTAAAACGTGCATCCCTGTCCGAGACTATGGAACATGGAACTCCATGCAACTGCACTACCTCATCGAGAAACTTCTGTGCTAGAGTGTCCACTGTACTCGACTCCTTAATCTCCAGAAAGTGAGCTGACTTTGTCAAGCGGTCTACCACTACCCAGATGGCATCGTAGCCCCCTTGCACCTTGGGTAGCCCCGTGATGAAATCCATCGATATGTCATCCCACTTCCACTCAGGGAAATCTAAAGGTTGCAACAACCCGCCTGGAACATGGTGTTCAGCCATTACCTTCTAATACACTAAGCACTTGGCCACAAACTCTGCCACTGCCCGCTTTAATCCTGGCAACCAAAGTAATCTCCTCAGACACTGGTACATCTTGGAAACTCTTGGGTGTACTGCTAGGGGTGAGTTGTGGAAATCACGAAGAACCATTCCACGCCTCTCCTCTAGAAAAAACATCTTCCCCAAGAAGAGCATCCAATTTTGACCATCCTCCGTCCACCATTCTGTATCATTTCTTTGGTCAACTCGGTCACACATCGCTTCGCACTCTGGGTCTATCCACTGAGACTCCTCCACTTTCCACAACAGAGAAGACTGCACTATCATATGATACAGGCAACCTCTACCACAATCCATCCTTGCATCATGGTGCAAGGCTGCCAACTCCTCCATTGCCTTCCAAACATCTGCCAACTCTCAGACATCATCCTTCTATGACTTCCAACTCAAATAATTGGCCACTACATTCCCTTTTCCTAAAGTGTAGGAAATCTCGATGTTGTAATCTTGTAGGAACTCCATCCACCTTCGTATCTGTATGTTTAGGTCCTGTTGGGAGAAGATATACCTCAATTTTTTGTGATCCCTGAAGACCACAAAGTGTTCTTCGATTAGGTAATGACGCCACAACATTAGTGCGAAAACGAACGCTGCAAGCTCCAGATCATGGGTGGAATAATTATGCTCATGAGGGCATAGCTGCCTAAACCCATAAGAGATCCCCCTTATCGCTGCATCAACACACATCTGAGGCCTTTCCCTGAAGCATCATAAAAAACCTCATACGCTGCCCCTTCATCTGGTAGTCTCATCACTGGGGAACTAACCAACTTCTCCTTCAGATAGTTGAAGGCTGCTTCGCACTGCTCACTCCACATGAAAACATGGTCCTTCTTGGTCAAGGTCATCGAAGGTTCCGCAAATTGAGAGAAGTTGGGTACGAACCTCCGGTAGTAACCTACCATCCCGAGGAAACTACGAACCTCTTCCACATTCTTGGGTGCTACCCAAGAAACAACCGCCTCAACCTTTGATGGGTCCACCGCTAATCCCTATTCGGACACTACATGCCAAAGGAAGTGTACCTCTCGTGTCCAAAACATGAATTTAGAAAACTTCCCATAGAGATGATGCTATCGGAGGACCTCCAAAACCATCTTCAGAAGCTCTGCATGGTCCTCCTCTGATCATGAATAGATCAAGATGTCTTCAATGAACACGAATATGAACCAATCCATATATTACAAGAATACTGAGTTCATAAGCCCCATGAATACAGACTAAGCGTTCGTAATGCCAAAAGGCATGACTACAAACTCGAAGTGTCCATATCTGCACCTGAAGGCCGTCTTCAAGATGTCACCCTCCTTCACCCTTAAATGGTGATACCTAGACTATAGGTCGATCTTCGAGAACCATCCTTCCCCCGTCAGTTGGTCAAAGAGATCGTATATCCTCATAAGAGGGTAGCGATTCTTGATTGTCACCTGATTCGGACTCCTGTAGTCTATACACAACCTGAGACCACCGTCTGCCTTCTTTGCGAACAAGAATGGAGCACCCCATGGTGACACACTTGGTCGAACATAACCCCTCTTCATTAGTTCGTCCATCTGAATCCGCACCTCCCACAGCTTTTAAGGCACCATCTGGTAGGGAGCCATCAAAATCAGACGAGCACCAGGCTGCAAGTCTATCCCAAAATCAATACCACATTGAAGGGTTAGAGTCGTCACCTCCTCAAGGAAGACTTCCATAAAATCACTGACGATCCATGGTACTTCCACCATCTCAACATCCACTGACTCTACTGACATCACGACTAACAAGTAGAGGAGGAGTTCCACTTTCTTGCTGCCCTTTTGGCCACTCCGCTCGCCGGTGAAAATAACACGTCAGCCACCCAAGTCTGAGTACACAACCCTTCCTCAGAAGCAATCAATGACGGTACACACAGAGAACAGCCAGTCGATGCCTAGAATGACATCATATGGCTATATCTACAAAAGTAGGAGATACATGACTGACTGATGTGGCCCTATCATCAGTCTGCATCCTCGACAAACATATAAAAGGTCGGTCTGACCTCCTACTGGTGTGCTCAGCACCAGGGGAACTGGATGTCTCTCATCATTTTTACCCAGATCACGGTCCAAACTGGGTGCAAAAAAAAAGAGTGCAAATCTCCAGTATCGAACAATGCGTAAGCAAGGGTACTGAACAAACTGATCGTACCTTGAACAACCTCCGGTCCCACTGGAACTGCTTCCTCTATGATGTGCAACTTTCCCCGCCCACACACTATACCCATCCACTGTCAGCCACCACCCCGACCACACCCTAGTCGAGGCCACTGAGGTGCGCCCTGAGGTCAGCCTCCACCTGCAACGTCTGCCCGCAGAGGAGCGAGAGCTCACTGCCCCTACTGTTGCTATTGAAAGGGCCTAGCTAGAAGCTGCTACTGAGGCGAGTGCTGGGAATGACCGCCCCTGCCATACTGAACTCAGTCCGGGCACTGATTCGGGAGATGTACATGGCTCCCACAAATGAAGCACATCGGTCCTGGGCCTGAAGGGAAAGTGTGAGGACAGGGGGACACAAAATGGAATTGTTGAGGCCTTCTCCCTACTGGTCGGAACCTAGAGGGTCCCGATGCTGGAGGTCTAGTGCTGATGGCCTTTCCCTTTGACGGGCCTAGCTGAATCCCCTCTCATGGCAGACCTCCCAGTGTGTGCATCCTCTCTACCACTTCAGCCTTCTTCTGAACCTCTAAGTATTTCGGCAAGGTGAAGGGGGTAATGGCCTACTATAGGGAGGGTCGAAGCACCTCCTCTAAACGTCTCGCCCGAGATTCCTCATCTGGAAAGAGGTCCAGATCAAAGCGGAGGAGGTCCTTGAACTTGATCCCCAAACCCCGTACCGACATAATACCCTGCTGAAGGGAGAGTAGCTCCTGCCTCTTCTATGCCTTCGTCGTATAAGAGTAGAATTCAACCCGGAACTCCTTCTTGAAATCAGCCCATTCCACCTCCGCCTCTCTCCTCTCCCCCTGGTAAGGAGTCCACCACTAACGTGATGCTCTCCACATCTGGATGACGGCCAGAGGAACCCCATACTCGGTCGGAGCCCAGATCAAGCTGAAGGTTATCACCATCTCCTCTTGCCTACCCTCTGTCTTCATGTCAGAGTTGTTGCCCTCGTAATTCTCGAGGGTTTGTCACTGGAAGGCTCGAAGAATCTTCTACAACTTTTCGTCCTACTCCTCTCGATCAGCCCTCGGCTGATCGGCCAAGTCAACCTCCTGGGCCTCGATCACCCGTACAACTCGTGGTCGTCTCCCGGGTTCCACAGCTGCAAGGTAAACAAATAATGCCTAAGCCCATGTAGCGCAGAATATTGTTTTTAAAACTTTATAAACTTCTTATTTATTTTAAATTCCCCCCAAACACCCCAGAAACCTGAGAACACAAGTAATTTATGATGCATGTACCTTTCCTAGGGTCTCTACCCGGCAATCATCGTGGCCTCACTTGGTCTTTCGGTAGGTCCAGAGTCCTTGCATCAGATCACGGGAGCCCTAAAATCTAGTGTCTTATCTGGACTTCCCTGGCCTAATTCACGCACCAGGGTCACTCCAAACTGTTGCCATACCACCCCAATAAATCCTCACTCTGCCTAACTCCAGACTCCATCCTATCACTCAACCCTACTCTGATACCATTCGGTAACAAACCGCCTTCACCAAAAGTAGGGAAGGGTTAGCAGATTGCCAGGCCCTTCCTTCATTAAAATGAAGGAGAGATAATGACCCCCGAAAACCGCCATCAGTAGGTCCTGGAATGGATACCAGCACCAATGGAATAAAATCACACACTAAATGGAAGGGATTACCCATTTTCTTTTAATAGGATCGGGAGATAAGATAGTGAATCCCACAACACGAAAACAGAAAGTAAAAGTAAAGCCAAGAACCATTCCCAATGCATGTTACAAAAGTAAAAATCCAAAATGTATAAGGAGACTAAAAAGAAAAAAATACCAAAAGAAATAACGACAACAACTGCAATGATCTGTCACAAGGTCTGAGCTAGTACGGTCCAGCATGATCCCCGAAGTCCTCCTGGAATCCTGAAAGCAGTTTTATATACGTAGGGTGAGAATACACATATACTCAGTAGGGAAAAACCAAAGACTCTCATGCACAAGTGGGGAGTCATACTAATGCTCTGTGAGAATAGAGATAACCAAGTACCTAGCAAGGAAACTAAACACCCATGCCTCACCAAGGAACACTCCCCAAATAACGCAAGTCAAGTAATGTATAGTAAAATCACATCGATGTTTGGGTACCCCGCGCCACTTTCCCACAGGTTATTGAAGAAATCATATTCATCGAATCAATCCTGCCATTTTCATCGCAGTCCCACTATCATACCCCACTCACACACACCTGGGCCACAACCTCACCGCAACCCCACTGCCAAACCCCACCCGCAGACACATGGGCCACAAACTCCATGCGTAACCACACCCACAGACACCTGGGTGAGAACTACTACCATGCCTGAAGACACTTAGGCCTCATCCCGAAGACACTTGGGAAAAAAATTCCCGCAGACACCTAGGCCAACCACAAAAACTACCCCACCCGAAGCTTTTTGGGCTAATAATGCACTTTGGGCCATCACATCCTGCCTGAAGAGTCTTGGGATATTTGGGAAAGGGAGCAGAAAAGACGCTAATAACCAGCCACTCATAGGAGTGTTGGGAAAAACACCGTCCCCCATGGAATGGGGGGGGGGGGGGTTCGACACTATGTTATCAGCTAGGGTGGGGCGCGAATAAGAAATAAAAAAAATAAAAGTATATGTATAGGTAATAAGAACTCACCCAATCTCGGTTTTTCATTAGCCGGCCTAAAGAAAACTATCCTTACTACTCATTCATAATAGAAGAGAACAACACCCATGCCCAAGTTACAGCTGACATCAAACCAAATCCCAATTTGTCCAACCCTTGTTTTCACATTCAATAATAATGTTTAAATAGTTTCTGCACCTACTTGGGAAACTTACATCAAAAGAAAAAACCAAGGGAAAAAGTTACATCCGACATGAATTAAAACATTCACACCCAGTTCTCTTGAAAAAACACATCAAGTGAGACCCTTCCAAGTATTGGAACCAAAGTAGGTCAATGTGAGATACAGTACCAAATTCCCATAACTATGAATAAGAAAGTTTCACAACAGAAGAGGATCCCACCCCAATTCGTGAAACAAACAGAGGATCCCATCCTCACTCACATCACCCAATCAATCGAAGCCCCTATCCAAGAAAAATAATAAGCTCAAACTTACTCGACCCGTGGTGGAAACAACCAAACCAATAATTCTGACACAAGGAAAACTAAACATGTATTTTCAGATTTAAAAGATTTAACACACTACATAATTTTAATCCCACTAGGCTTAAACCTGTGTTATCGTAGAAAAGGAGTTAGATCCCAGCGCTTCCAATTTATTTTTCCTAATATACGTAATTAACCAATTTCGTTTACACATCAAAAGGTTCACAACCAAAATACATTCCATTTAAACAACCCAAAAGGTAAGGGTTTATTAGTGCACAGAGAAAGACCACCAACGACCATGATTTTCAGTAGGTGTAATCCCGCACATTTTGGAAATCATTACTCATGAAGGAGGATAAAAATGGAGCAGCATCATCGATCAAACCCCTACCCTTCATTCTTTTGAATCAATTTATTATCTTCATTAATTCTTGGTTCATATAGTTATACAGAAGCAGTAGCATACCCACCTCTCAAGATACACAGAAAGGAGAGAATAAGGTGAAACCCCTACTTGACGATCAAGGATCGACGTTAAGTCCTCGCCTATGTAGCAGTAGCTTCACAGAACACGATCAAGTTACAACCCGCCAGGTTACAAATTGTTGGGATGAAGTGTACTCGACCACAGTGTGATCGAGAAAAAGAAATGTAGAGAGAGGCCTTTAGGTTATAAAGGCTGATAAGGACTGTGATACAGTATGCCCGGGACAGTTAAGATATGGAGAGAAACTGCGTAAGAAGCGGGATCGTGGGTTTACCACGTGGCTGAGACACCCCACACGTCATTAATGGTTCCCCGCCTTTCGGGTCGGTTTAAACTGACCCACACCTCATGGTTTTTCATTTAAGGGGTACCCCACCAGTAATTTAATTTAAACAGGCATTGATGGGATTTAAAACAGTCTTAAAGGGGTCAAAACATGGTTTAAAAACTATTTGTGCAAAAAGGAGGCGCTACAGGAAAACCCGTGGGGGTAGGCGAGAGATACCGGTAGCTGAGAGCTACCGGTCGGCGACAGCTACTAGTAGTTGAGAGCTACCGGTCGGTGAAAGCTACCGGTAGCTAGGAGATACCAGTCGGTGACAGCTACTTGTAGCTAAGAGCTACCAGTAGCCTAGAGGTAGCGGTAGCCGAGAGCCACTGGTAGCCGAGACCGACCGGTAGCCGAGAGCTTCCAGTCGGCGACAACTACCGGTAGCTCCCAGCTACCGGAAGCATAGAGGTACCGGTAGCCGAGACCTACAGGTGGCCTAGAGTTACCGGTATCCGAGAGCTACCAGTAGCCGAGGTCCACCGTTACCCCAAGGTCTCTGGTAGGCTAGGTCTACCGGTAGGACGAGGCTACCGGTAGGCCATGGCTACCGCTATGAGTCACTGAGAAGCTGGGATGGCCTTCCAGACTAGTACCTCAAGGTCACCAGTACCCCATGGTCACCAGTACCCCAAGGTCATGAGTCGGTGAGGGCCACCGGTACCCCAAGGTCACACATGGGGGTAGGCAAGAGCTACCGGTAGCTGAGAGCTACCGGTTGGCGACAACTACCGGTAGGTGAGAGCTACTGGTTGGCGACAGCTACCGGTAGCTGAGAGCTACCGGTCGGGGACAGGTACCTGTACCTGAGAGCTACCGGTTGGCGAAAACTACCGATAGCTAAGAGCTACCAGTAGCATAGAGGTACTGGTAGCCAAGAGCTACCGGTAACCGAGGGCCACCGGTACCCCACTGTCACTGGTAGGCTAGGTCTACCGGTAGGACGAGGCTACCAGTAGGCCAAGGCTACCGCTATGAGTCACCGAGAAGCTGGGATGGCCTTCTAGACCACCCAGAACACCTCAACATCAGATTTTTACTAAGTAATAGACCCCAAAAACCCAGGCCATTACATATTATATACTGGCTTATAAATAAATATTAATTTGTGGACACAATCATTGTTCACTCCAATTCCAAAATAATTAATATTTAATTAAATTTTTAATTCTACATTAAATAAAATTTATAATTTATTCATAATCAAGTAAATAAATATTTCATAACATTCATGTAATTAAATAAATTCTTTATTTCTTTGAAAATATAGATGATCAATAAAAATTTATTAAAACTATACCTAGGTCTTGAGAAAAATATTAATACAAATAATTAAAATCTAAATAATTTAATCAATAACAATTGAAACCTCTAGTGTATATACCTCTATGACTTTTTATCATTGTAATTTGGGAGGAATACTTAATGACTAATATTACTACCAATCAATGGGATAAGGAACCCAAGACGAATAAAATAATGTTACAGACCTCAAAAATGAGATATGAATACTCAATATGTCATATTATCCCTTTTTCTCAATATCTTATTAATGAGGATACACATCTATGTCATTAACCTATAAGCTTGATGCATTTTTCATTTACTATCTAAAATAAACATGTTGTTTCACCACGTCCATGTAATTTAATGAGATGGTTCCATTATAATAAATGGGCTGAGATATGAAATTCCACAAATATGGAAGGTATAAATCCTTACTTGAATTATTCCATAATGAAATTTCATTCATGATGTACCAAATACAAACTAATCCTTATAAATGTATGGAATTATTGTTTTGATCATTAAATATATGTGTAAAAGTCATGACATGTATTAATAACAATATTAAAGTCTAATTACCATTACACATGCTTGAATATAGTAAAACCTGATGACACAATTTTTTTTATTCCTGCTGGAAGGTCTATTATCATAATTTTCCATCATGGTGACTACTGAGTGTGATCTTAATGAGAAGAAGAATCATAGTCATATGAGTACTTTCAACTGATAGTGTATATATATTATATTTTCTATCATTCTATGTTATTTAACTACAGAAATGTATTTTAGAATATCACCATAGTACATCATGTTTATTATCATAGTTTGGAACTGATATGTCCTTATCAATATGAGGGACACCTTAATACATTAGTACATCAAATTCATGAAAAACAATGAAAAATGTAATAAAATATTTAATTAATATTCAAATATTATAATATAAAAGTAATCTATGTGAAAAATATAGTTTTTATTACACTTTGTCCCAAAAATATAACTTGGACTAGAGCCAACTACCTATAACATTTTTCCACTAGACCTCAAAAGATGACCATGTTTCTATTGAGTTATTAATTTATTCAGGGACTATTCAATGTTGTCTTACATGAATATTCCTATGACTTCAACTTCTCCTCTTAGAGAAAAATCCCACAAGAGATAATACATATAATGTATATTCTTCTTCCACTGATGTGACTTGGGCCCCTTTTCAAAATCCCCCATTGTAGTACTATCACAATATTCATTGATAATATCTTTAATTAAAAAAATAATTTAATGATATTGGATGAAGTTGCGTATCCAAACTACATAAGTAGATTCCTTTGAAGATACAATATATTTTGAGTCTATTATAGAATATGTGACCACAACATTCTTTGAGCTCTTTCAGCTCACAAAACATATATTTGTATTGAATATGTATCATGTATATGACTTCATATCATCTTGATCCTTTTTGAAACTATCACCTTATTATCATCTCATGATTTCATCCTCATAACATTTAAATTTCAAAAACATATCATTATTATGCCTCACATACTTAAGGATATTCTGGACATCCATGGAATAGAGGTCACCTTTGTAAAATTGATATATATATACTACACTCAAAGAACATAAGTCATCTAGCCTAGTACACAACATAACATATATGAGGAACCCAATCACATAAATTTGTATAATCATTACCATTGTTTGAATTTTTTCAAGTGTATGCGAACCAAATTTACTATAATGGGGAATTCAATGTGACATTAGAAATAATAACCTCTAGGATTGTTCTATAAATAATTTTTTCACAATCATATTCATATATGTTCCTTGAATTAGGATGATTAAACTATTGGATATAACATGATGGATATTGATACTACGAATATATAATTATCTTCTTTTGTCCATCTGGGAGAATCATTTATTCCCCAAGCCTTTAACATATTATGAGATTGGTATTTCATTTCCGATAAGTAATATTTCATCATCATAAACTATTAGGAAAACAACCACACTCCCACTAATCAATTTTAATAGACTTGGATCACATTCATTCTTTTTGAATCCAAATTCAATTATGGATTTTTCAAATAGAAATTTCCATGTCTAGGTTGCTATATTTATTCCAGAAATGTGTCTTTCACTTTATAAACCTTGATGGTATCATTTGGAGTCACAAACCCTCAAGATAGTATCATATAGACATATCACTAATGTTTCCCATTACGAAATGATATTGGGGCAACTATTTTCAAGATATACTTATCTTGGAAATCCATAATAGAATGTATAATTCTAATGGATTTATTTATATAAAATGATGAAATTGTATCATCATTGTTAATACCTAGATGCTATTTAAACAAATTTTCAACCATTCATTCCTTATAGGTTCATAATTTCCCATCCATGTCCAATTTATTCTTAAATTGGCATTTAAAACCAACAGGAATTACTTCCACTAGAGGAACTAACAAAACCGAAACATAGTTTTGGTACATGAAATAAATTTCATAATCCATATGTTCTTCTAATTTGAATACATTAATAACACTTAGATCTCCCATTTTGGTTAGAGGTTCACTATTATTAACTAACAATTATTCATTGTGCTTGATAAATAGAAAACCAAACCCTTCTTCCATGGGGATTTATAGAATTAATTCATATTCCAAATCTTGTGTACCTTGATCCTCGAATTCATCCATGTATATATCTCTCAGACTATACATATTGGATTTATTATCCATATCATTGAATAGATAATTTCATACAACTATTACAATTTATTAGGAGGGGTTTTATCGGCAATATCCCCTTATTTCCTTAGGGGTATCTTAAAAAGGCACACTATGTGCCTCTGAGTGAAAGCTTGTTATCTTAATATGCCTTAACAAATGAGTGGAAACCCCACACATATATTTCTCACATAAAAAGTTAATTATTATTCCAAAATTGATATTGTATACCTTCTTCGACATTATTTGGCACTTGGTTTAAAGTTTTTTCTACTTTTTTAAAATTTTATCCACAAAAGGATAATGGAAGAATAACATAAATCATCATTGTTCTCACCATATCAAACAGGGTGTTATTCCTCATTTTAATTACACCACTCTATTGAGGTATATAATGAGGAGATTTTTGGGATAGGTTCTAAAACTCCAATAAATAATCAATATTTTCTTGATAAATATATTCTCTACCTTAATCTGATTGGATTTTCTTAATTTTCATACTAAGATAATTCTCAACATCATTCTTGTATTCCATGAAATATCAAAAGAATTTGACATGTAAACCGTCAATAAAAAGTAAATATATCTACTAATTTCATCAATAATGTTTATAAATATGATCACCCACCCCTTTGGACAACAATAAATGGTCCACCCAAATCAGTATGAACTAATTCAATAAGCACTTTGGACCTTTCACCTATTTCACTAAATTGAATTGTGGTCATTTTTCCATGTAAACGTATCTAGAATGCACCATTTTTTTTAGTTTAAAATATTTTAAATATCCATATTTGTGTAATTTATACAAACACTTGTCATTTACATAACCAATCTAGTGATTCCATTATTTGTGTGGTATAAGTCATCTGAATTAGTTTTTTATTGATTTCCAATACATAGTTTATATAATTCAACACACTAATAAAATTATTTAAATGCTCAATACGATAAAAATTAAATATTTATAAAATAAGAATCATTTAATCTTGAAAATGATAAAAAAATCAATATGTATAATTTCATAAAAATAGAAATAATGATTTTGGTATTATGTGAAAAAATAACAGTCTTTCAAAACTATGATCATTCTTATTGGAAATGTGAGTTGGTAGTCCCCGATAGTCAGAATAGTTAGTTTAGCTCTACTGACCGCTCGTATATCGACCTTACCTTAGTGAATATTTTTGAATTGAGTAAGTTCTTATATTTTAATACTTATGGGAGTAACAAAATCATTATTTAATATCAAATTTGTAAAAAAAATTAATTTCACTAGAAAAAAAATGCAGATGAAGTTTCACTTTTATTATTTGGGTGAATGATGTTTTTCTTCTTGTGGCCCTTATTTCCACTTGATAAATAGATATCATCATAGTTCCTTTCATTCCACTAATCATTCTACTCATATAAGGAAATAATGAAGATGCTTGGGATAAATGATCTTAACCTGACCATTCAATTTATTCACCACAAGGAAAAAATGATTTTTTCTCCTGTTTCTACATGGAAAATAAGAGTATGTAGATATGAAAGAGAATTCACAATATTTTTAATATAAAAATTTACAATATATATGGAGGTTATTTTAGAGAGTAACGTAAGAATTAGATTGGTGTGCACTTTGTTAGACAGTTTAATCTCTAGAAACTCTAGGTGATCAATATAGAAAATGCGTTTGACTAAGATAGGCCCAGCTAGGTTACCCTCTCCATGATTACTCTTAATGAGTTCATTGCAGATGTAAAACCATTCCAACCTTTCACTCTTCATATAATGAACATAGTGATTCTCGATAATTCTATTAGAATCCATAATTTATTGATACTTAATGAGTTCACTAGAAATATATTATAGAATCCTACATTGATTGTCAATTTCATCAGGAAATTTTTTTAATAGAAAATGAACTATTTATCACTAACCGAATTCTTAGAAGAATCCAGTGATGTGTGTTCTAATATGTAAGATTATTTTTCAGGGAACACAAAACCCTAAAAATATTAGAAAACTCATAGAATTTACATATAGTAGGGAGATAGAGTTTATCCAATATAGATCATAAGGATGATGTGGATGAAGAAACAATAAATTTATCATTTGACTAGAAAGTGTGAAATATTTATAATTTTCATTATTATAAATTATCTAATAATTAATAATAAATTTTAATATGTCTCCCACTATTTTTAATTTTTTATTTACCCTCACTATTAAACATAGAATATCTAAAGGATTAGTAATTCTAGAGGAAATGATATATATCCGCATTCACATGACCGCTAGGAGGGTTGGTGATGCTACAAAATGGTATTTAGGTTGGAAGTTATTTTTGAAATAAGATATTGTAGATCATTAGCCCACTGAGTGGAATCCAAAATCATAAAATCCTGACTCGGAATTCCATTAAACATACCTATATGTCACACCTTGTATAGTAAGTGTCACATCTCTTCATGTAAGATAACTAAATCAACCCATAACCTTCCTAAGATATCAAAATTTTAACTATATTTCTCAATGAGGATTTTAATCACATAATTATTAGGATTTCATTCCAAATAATGTAATAGAAATCCAATCTTATCATAACAATTAGTTGATTTTTTTTGATTCTTATTCATTAATTATCTTATTTAATCTTTTACAAGTATAATTAATATTAAGTGGAATTTAATTAAGTTATTAATCATGTATTGATAAATGATTTAGTCGTAATCCATTTATTTATATTCTATTTTTCAAATTAATTAATTTATTTATGTGATCACAGTCTTGAATACAGAATATAAATAATGCATAAGACATAAATAATTAAACAAAAAAATGACATTATCATGATCCTATATAATGATTGATTTATTTAGAGGAAAATAAACCATTCTCTAACAGTGGAAAAAATACCTTATTACAGACTTCAAATGAGTTAAAAAATTCCAAATATCCACATGTATATTTCCATGGTTTTAATAATCTTGTTTTTATAATTAAATAACTCCACATTCCTTGGGATAGTCCATGTATTTGGAGTATTTAGAACTTGTATGTAGGTGAGGTTAACCAAAGGATTTTTTAAGGTGAATAGAATAAATAAACTTGGTTAAATTGGTACGATATAATAATTGCCGGAGGGATGACTCACATTATATAATTTTTAAATTAATAAATAATAATTTCAATCCCATGGAATAAATTGAATTAAATAAAACCAACACACACACATGTATTGGTCAAGATCTGGAACAATCAAACACCTGAAATAGTTACAAAAAAGTATAATGGACAACATTTATTTATATTCATTCATTATTATTATGATAAATATGATTTCCTTAATTAATTCTCTTTTAGTTTAATGACCATCTAAATTATTTGGGAGATACCCATGAAAAATACACTAATGGAAACAATCAATATAACCAATAATTATAGATAATTGAAATAAATAAATTAATAAATTAATAATTATGTAAAACAATTGTTAAATTGTAAAAAACATGTTCCAATAAATATAATATGGTTTTAATGATCAATTTTAAATTTAATGTAATTTAATTATGTCCATTACTAGGATATTACATGTGGTAACCTTATGATTTATCATGTGTACCTTGATAGATATTTATCTTGGATACATTCCTAGCTATTCAGTGAGTACACAAGCTAGACTATACAGTGTGTGTAATTTAGAAATTTTACACATATCACCCTTACACTATATCTAAACAACCCACTAATGTAAATTTAGTGTTTATCGATGCAGGAATAAAAAACTAGAACAATCAAGCTATATTCCATGTTTCTCGCAATCCATGTGCTTATTTGACTCAGTGAGTATATTGACACATATTTTAGACCTGAAGAATAATAATATATACATATTTTAAAATGGATACGTGTGGTTTATGTTATTATTTTTTTGTATCTATATCTTACATGGGTTTTCACATGTATATAACCACACATCTTGTGAAATTATCAATGCTAAACATTATAGATTACATGACGTGGACACCAGGTACCCAATGTGTAATCTGACATGTTATATGATAGTATGGCTCAATCTACACATGATGCACAATAAATGAACCACGTTTTTTTATTGCTTGAAACGTCAGGTATCTTGAGACATGTCCAGGCGTAGTCCACTAGGGTACACAACATGTATTCCGACTTCACATCGTTTAATACCATGATATCTCACAAAAATCATCAAAACTTTCCAATTGAATATTAATTCATTACAATTCTATTCCTAATCCACTATGAAAAAAAAACACCTAACTATGATAATTAATATGTTGAAAACATTTTAATTAAAATGGGACCAAATAATGAATAATTTTTTTAATTGAAAATAAGACCTCTTTTTCACATACAGATCAGTGTAATATAAATAATTATAAATTTGATAAGTTGACAGCCTAATACTACTTAATTGTTCTGGGAACCATATAATTTCTCTATTGGGTGATAAAATAATAAGGTTTTTTCAATTCAGTAGATCAATATTAATATTTTATATGAGGTGAATACCATAAATAATATATGATTTTCACCAAATATTGAAATATATAATACCAAAACCGTAGAGAGTACATGTATTATTAAATTTATAAATAATTTATTTTATATTGGAATAAAAGATTACTTCATTTTGGGAACCATATTTATTGAAGATGTAACTGATCATGTAAAAATGCATTTTTTTGGATTTTGTTATTTAAACTATAAGGATAAATGTATAGATCCATTTATTAGTAATCCATAAATGCTACATTGAACACTTGATGATGAAAATTGATTTTTGGGTGCTAGTGTGGTGAATTAATTTTCTTTAATTGTTTGGTTTAATCTATTTTAAATCCTTTCAGCTTGAAAAATCTCTTTATAATGTCTCATTATTGAGAGGAACAAAGGTGGATAAATAGAGATAGAATTCCACTTTCCTAAATGATTCTCAAATATTGATTAAACCTACATAATTGAAAAAAATATTTATTTATAGATTTTGACTTTCGGTTAAAAAATTATATAATTAAATGCTAACCCATAAATAATATAATAATTATTATTAAATCCCATTCCATATAATAATTTTTTTTATTAAATGGTGTACACTAAGTCACGGAATGCAAAATTTTATTTACTAGTTTGTAAATAAAAATTCATTGAACGACATGATCATGGTCACATCTCTTTCCTCATCATTTATTGAATACCTGAATAATTATTTAATAAATAATATCATTCATAAATAAATAAAATAAATATTTTAAACAAAATATATAAAATTAATATTTATAAAAACTTCATACAATAAAATAATTTATTTACTAGTGAATAAGTAATTTTGAATTACATTGCCAATATTAGTGACCAGTAAAGCATGAATAAAATGATTCCTCACTCTTAAAAAAAATATTTATTCCAATAAATAAATTTATGTAGAATTTAATCAATATTAATTAACACAATTATTTTGTGAAAAAATAGTAGTTTTCACATTGGATATAGAAAACATCCTAATGTATGATAGTAATATCTAAAAATGGGTCATGGAAATTAGGATAATTAATATAATTTCACATATTTTATATCCACATATGAACTCTCACTATTTTATATAATTTATTTTTCTCAATACCTCATTATGAAGGTTTCACATCCATTTCAGCAATAGGTAATCTCAATACATATTCCATTGATTCATGAAATGTATACATTATTACACCATTTCAGAGGAATTTATTGAGATGGTTCTATTCCAATAAAATGCTTGAGATATTAACTTCCATAAACATTGGATGGAAAATCATTCAACACATTTTTCATTGTATTTCATTCGTGATTCACCCAGTATAGCATACTTTATATAAACATGTGTTATTACATTTTTGGTCTATAAATATATGTTCAAAATTCAGGATATATATTAGTAGTAATTCTAAATTCAAAGGACCATTACACATGATCATATATAAGGATAAACTATCACCCAAAAACATGCATAATTCTTTCTGTCGTGTCTCTTTTGTAATCTCACATTATATAGATAACCAAGTGTGAACTTCATGAGAACTAGCCTCTTTCTCTTATGATTAATCAGACCAGAATATATATATATATATATATATACTATGTTTCTTAGAATAGTATGTTACCTCACTATAGAAAAATATTTAATAATTTCATTATAGCACTTCATGGTTCTCATCATAGTGGTGGAACTACTCTGACTATATCAATGAAAAAGATACCCTAGGACATTATTACATCAATATATTACAGAATAATGAAAAAAATTTAATAAGATATTTAATCAAAATAAAAAATATATTATAATACATGTAATAAAATTAAAAACATATGGTTATTAAGATCCAAATCCAATAGTAGTCTGCAAACCCCCTCACTAACCTGGATGTTTGGAAAAAAAATCCAGAACCCAAAAAAATGGTTGTTGGTAAGGCCATCTTACAAGGGTGGGGTGTGCATAAAATAACATGGAATTTGAAATTATAATAAAATCACAAAAAGGATAAAAAAAGGTTTCTCACTAAAATAGCGTATTGACACCCACTTCGACCACCACATTATCGCCAAAACATGCTACCATCACTACATATTATAGTACCCAAAATAAAGCCCACATTCCTCACAAAGAAGTCATATTATCCATGAAAGATATTCTATTTAAGGGAACTATTGATCCTTTACTATTTTTTCCATTACCATCCATATCACATTAATTATAAAATTTAATTACATATTTTATGAACACCCAATAATTGACTATTACTATTATTTAGTTCTATTATTACACCAACATTTCAATTATTGGAAATTAATTTATAGGTACAACTCATTATTTTTATCCCACATCAATTTTTGTATTTTTTATCATCATCTTCCTTCTATAGCAACATTGAAACTATAATATATCCCTACAAAAATGATCCAAATTTTTTACATCTACATTACCATGCATTCCAATAACATTTTAATTCAACACAACACTATTTCAAATCCACATATCTATGCACACTACTACATTCAATTTAGAAACAGTATCACCCAATTCCCACCTTGGAAACATCCATAACACGAATTCTCCAAACCATAGAACACTTAAAAACCAACCATAGCATACCAAATTAATTTTTTTATCAACCATAAAAATATAAAAATCTTACCATAATAAATGAAAAAATTAATACAATTAACAATTTGATTTAATTATTCCCCTATTATAGAAAATTACATATAATTTCATCACTCCCATATATATGAATCATCAACATTAATTTAAATATTATAAAAATGGTTCATTACCATCATTAATTATTTTTCATTTTAGAAATTTTGGTTCCATTGAAACAATATTATATTTAAAAATAAGATACAATTGATTAGTAATAACATGACAAAATATAATCACATGTGAATGACCCATTCCTTAAAATTTATTTAGCTCGAATCATTATATTTAGTAATATAATTCTTACTATTATATAGGGAAAAAATCAAGAATATTAAATAATTCAAGAAAATAAAATAGAGAGAATTCATGAATCCCCCACATTGAATTTAGCTTCACCACTCACAATAAAAAAGAGAGAGAGTGAGAAAGGAAAGATATGTCTGCAAAACTAATACCACAGATGGAAAACCTCAAAAATCCCAGATCAGAAAAATCTCCTATCAAAATCACATCCCCAATCTAGTGGAACCAATGAAAATACAACTACAAAATATCATATGAAAAATGATCATTATATTCACTAAGATGGAGAGAAGATACTCATCCCACATCACGAATAAGGGATCTCCTTACATTAATGATCATGATTGAGGAAAGGGGTCCTATAATTCTCTCAAAATTCAAATAATTATACCAAATATTTGAGAGAAAAAAATTAAATTTAATAGAATATGAATGGTATTTGGATTTTATAATTGGTTGTGAAATCACTAAGCTATGGAATGATAGGTAGTTTTCATTCTATGATAGAGCCATCTTAGAATAGCCCCTGAAAATAAAATATTGTTTATGTCATGTCTCTCACATATTAAACATGGTTAAATTATTTTAATTAGTTACAAATGGTAGAGGTTTTAACACAAAGACCATTCCCATGTCACAAATTTCCAAAATGAAGATTAATAAAATCACCCCTAATAGATTCACTCCATAACACTCAATAACATTCTATGATGTTCAATAATGAAAAAACAAATAAACAAAACCATAAGAACTTATAAACCGTGACCAATAATAAATATGATGTGGCACACATTTCCTTCTTGAATATCATGAAATCAAATTCTAATGACCCACCCCTTTCACTATGACACAACCACTGCACCCTTACATGAACATTCAGGGTGTGGTAATTTAGACTAAAAAATCAACCCTATTCCATCAATCCCATTATAGAATATATCCTAGAGAGATATCATGACCATGTTCCCAGAACATGAATCTCAACCTTACTCCCTTATTCTTCCATCAACCATCCTATGAAACCTCCAATACCCATTTGACACAAATTAAAAGGTAATTTAATTATAGACCAAAACATTAGATATCTCTTAAATGATTGACATTCTGAATAATTAAAACTAAACTCATATGAAAAAAACTACTTCCATGAAATAAATTATCATAAGAGATACCTGAAAAATATAATGACCCTATCCCCATTAAAAAATATCATGTGAATGAGAAATAATCAAAAGAAAATCAACATCAATTCTAATATCCCATCATCAAGAAGACATTTTTTTAGAGTAAATCTATATACTGGGCACAAATATGTTACTCGTGTTCCATCATGAATTCACTGAAACAAATTTTCCTCTATAAAACATAACCAAGGGAATAACACACCCATAAAACACCTCTCTTGACAATCTTAGTTCTTTATATCCCTCTTGAAACATGTCACATCAACAACTATGTTAAACTCTACCAAATCAATGACATGGGTATCATCATGAAATTAATAATGAAATTGTGACACATGGAAAATTTCATGGACTATGCCTAAATTTAGAGGGAGTTTTAATTAACTTTCCACCTCACTAATGTTCCACAACACTTCAAAATTTTTTATAATTTGAGAATAAATAATACTACATGACAAAAAAATTTCCATGATAAGGATAAACCCAAAAGATTAAATTTCATAAAACATAAACTCTAGATGATTTCTCCTCTGATCATTATATGAATTAAAATGGTCTTTTGTTTCCTTAATCATCTCAAAAATATTTTGAACCACCTCTTTAATGCTCCGCAACACATCTAGTTAAGGGCTTGTTGACTACCTAACATTGATCTAGAATGGTATTTATATTCAAGGTCACCCATAAAAAACATTAATGTACCCATGATGATACAGTAATGAAATCCATTGTTATTAGAAACATAATCAAGGGTATTGATTCACCCACATTCCACTAAAATCTACAACATTGACACAAAATTTATACTCTATAATATGTATGACTTCCCCTATATTATTTTTTTAGCATGGGAAGAATTGTTATAGAAAATAAAATAAACCAAATAATTAAAAATAGATGACATTTTAGAGATGATTGTTCTGATAACCAATGAATTCTCATTATCTCATCCACATACTAATTTACCACAATATCCACAATAATCAATTCCTTTATATCCATGAAATGATATGATATTATCAATGAATAAAAAATCACACAAATAGATGTACAACCACTTTGGTTAAAGGAAAATATGATTAAATCCATCAAAATTTACTCTAACATCTATTAGAGAAAATCTTGATGATGTCTGATCTTACCAAAAAAAATGATTTAATACCATAATATACTAGAAGACCATGTACTATGACATAAATTGTTCTTCCAACCACTTCATCCATACCCACCAAAATAAATCATCACATAATGATACATGTTGGATGTGAAAGCAATAAAACTACATATTTCTGATATAAACTCAGAAACACATCGACAACCACAATAATTTCCCAATAACATATTTCATGCCAAATTTCTAAAGGCAGGTAGTAAGAGTGATTTCTTAAAATTGACACATGGGAATGAACATCGATTGAAATAATGGTGGGTTGGGTCCTCCTTACATTTTTAGGTTTATTATTTCATACTCAAATACTAACTTAATGATTAAAGTTTTTTTCATTAATACATCCAAAATCAATGTTCCAAAAAGGTTACCCATATAATAGTGATATGATAAATACAATATAGACATGTAAAGACATATTTATATTAAAT
Organism: Viscum album; assembly: GCA_963277665.1. Classification (NCBI taxonomy): domain Eukaryota; kingdom Viridiplantae; phylum Streptophyta; class Magnoliopsida; order Santalales; family Viscaceae; genus Viscum; species Viscum album. The sequence continues at coordinate 1,441,107,887 of OY728157.1, forward strand.
TTTTACAATATTTATCTTATTAGTTATTTATATTTTTGGATTAAATCAAGCTATTATGTCTCTCTTAGTTTCTGTGCATTTTGGGAGGTGATATGTGTAGTGGATATGGGACTGGGACCATGAGTAGTTTTCTTAGATATCCCTTTAAAGGGAATATGACCCCACCTATTTCAATTTCACATAATGGGGAACAACATAACTTTTATTGTCATTTTATAGGGATTTATCCATTTAGATTAACATCATACATTATATACTGTAAGGTGATTGGTTCCTAGATATGGTTTTTGTGGGACATACACATGGGAGACCCTTTTTGGTTTCCCCTATTTATGGGTAAAAAAATAGGATAAGGTTTAGATATCTTTATATCATATATAGAGTTATCACTATATTATAACAAATGAAGGATGGATATTCTTAAACATGTAAACAATAGGATGTCTGATTCTCATTACATAGAGGGTAGCTAGCATAGGTTTGGGATTACTCCAAATTAGAGTCCCGTGTATGGGGAAAATAAGATGAGGATATGAACTTGAGTTTTCTTTAGAAATCATGAGTAGAATATTGACCCATACATTGTATCTGGGAACTAAAATGAGTATCATTACTCATGGAGAGTTAGGCTATCTTATTCTCATTATATATTGAACAAATAATGATATTTGAATGTTGGGATTGAACCTCAGAGAGGAATACTATGGATCGTACTAAATAAGAATCAAATCACATTAGTTAGAGTGACATTTTATAATAGTCATATGTTATGACCAATCCACAGAGTTTAACATCATGTAGTAATGAAATGGGATATGTAATTTAATTTCATGCCACATGGAATTAAATGTTATCTATGAGACACATCTCAATTATGCAAATAAAATGAACAAAAAAACCTTTAATACCATGTGAGTCATAATAATTGTCGGAGATAATAAATAGAATATTATCTACATATATGGAGAGAACATTAGGGGAATAAGAGGGGATTTGGAATATATTTTTCTATTAGATTCCAATTATATAAAAAGGGACAAATAAGAGACCAAGTAGGTTTTTTTCCTGATATGCACATACATTTATATATTACAAAAGGGAATACAATAGGAAACTATGTTGGGATTTTGAATGCACATCCATTAAATTATGGTACTATAAAAGTTGTGATAATATGAAAAATAGGGGATAATGAATAAGTTTCCTTATGAGGTACTGGCATAGTAGATTAGTTAGGTGAAGTAATGTTTTGGGGATTTCACCCTGTTGGTGGCTCGTGGAGAATTCCAATTCCATAAAATAGTATTTAATATAGCATAATAATGTTTGTACACATTATAATTCATGGTGAGATTATTTATCATAATATTGGGTGACAATATGTGTTTGAGTGGGGATTATATATGGGCTTCCCGGGTGATATTATTATGCCATAAAAGGGGTGAATTGGAGACAAATTGGTTCTTATAGATGTGCTACCTTGAGATACCAGAATCAGTAATAATGTTAGTGAATATATGTTTATGGGTCTTACACAATGATGGATGGATTTTTTTCATTTGTGTTAGTAATGGAGTAGGAATAGAAGGTATGCTAAGGGATTGAACCTTAGAGGAGGCCCATAAATAATAACTATGTTGAGTATATTGACATGAGTAATTTATGGGACTAAGAGGAGTATATTTAATTAATACGAATTTGACAATAATGAGTATATGAGATAAAGGTAATGATTGAACAGATAGAAGTATATCAACTAAAATTGAATCTATGGGGCACATAGAAAGGTTTTATGAATAAGTACCTAGCTTATTCAGTGAATTGACTGAAAGTAGGGGAGTAAGATGATTACCCAAATATGGATAAACATTTATATTGAAAGCAAGGGGAGCATATCATCTTGAGGCGTTTTATGAAACCATGAGGAATATATAAAATCATTGTGTTATAAAATGTAATGAGGAGTAAGTTGACTCAAGGTAATGATGAAACTGAGAGGAGTAAGTTATATAAAGGTGAATGTGATGGAATTATTCATATGTTCCTCCTGAAAATTATCTAACAATATTAGTGACTCAGGTGAATATAGGGATAACTATTGGTTTATCCATTGAATGATTCCCTTATATATGTTAACTTATTGTAATATATCAACTCAAGGTGTTTTATAAAACAAAGGGTAATAAATCCACTCAAGGGGTTTCGAGAACAATGAAGGGTATCTCGACTCAAGTCAATCTCTAGGATGAATGTTGTGGTCATGGTAATTGCAACTCAAAATATTTTTGATGCATACTAAAAATATTAATGGGAGACTCAAATTTTCAATAGATATAATAATAAAAGTGAAGGGGTCTAGTTAATGGCACATGATTGTAGCCAATTATTGATCATGAATTGGGGTGAATCAACTATGGTATGCACTAATATAATGAGGCAAAAAATATATATTTTTCGTATATATCAAATAGAATTAATGTGTTATATGAGGGAATACATTGTTCTTATGGTGGGATACACATATAGGATTTGCATAGCATACCAGTAAAAGATCCAAATAAAGGTAAAACCACATAGCACTGCCACATGGGGTGTTCTCATAACACGACTCGCATTGGGGTTCTCCCATAACATAGGTTGTATAGGGGTCATCACATAGAACACATCACATAAGGACGTACAGATAGAATTTACCATATATGGATTTTGATTTGAGAAGGGGATACATTATAAAGGGGTTTATTACGTTGGGTCATTAAGGGAATACTTTATAAAGGAACTCCCCAACTTGAAACTCATTAATTTTACCCGAGCATCAAAGTTTGTGACTCCAAAAGTCCCTCTATATTCAAGAAATAATTCACATACCTGAAGTAGGTGGTGGTATTTATAATTATTAAAAGGTAATTGAATTCCCAAAATAGATGAACACATTATGATTGATGTGATATGACAACAACACAAAATGATCTACAGTGGGAAGAAAATTATCACCTCTAAGTAGAAAATAAAAAAGGGTTCATATAATGATTAATGTTCTATGTGAACAAAGAAATATGTTATGTGATGGGTAGAAAATTAACACCTCTAAGTAACATATTAGAATCTGTTTTCATAAGGATTGAAATTCAATGAAAATTGTGAAAAATTCTATAAATTAGGAAAAAAAGTATAATCTATATGTTGTAAATGAAACAGGATTCTTTAGTGATTGAAGTGTTATTTGAATAGAGAAAAAATGATAAGTTAATTTCAAAATATAATATCGGAATGGAGAAAAATTATTTTTGGGGTTTGGATATTCATAATTTCAATGGGGGGATGAAATGAAACTCGATATAGAATAATCCTAGTTTTTCATATATTACGTTGTTTTGGTTTGATACCCAATCAAATAGAAGCATTTGAGGTGAACTGTGCCTCTAGATACGATGTATACATCATAGTAAGATGTTTTGTGATTCTAAAAATATCCTCGAGGATCTTAATATATGTGAGTTAATGAATAGTAACATCCTTTTTATTTGTGAGTATTAAATTCCATTACTTATTCCTTGAGAGAGGTATATATCACTAAGTCACCATATAATGAAATATTTTTTAATGATCTGCATCCCTCGATGTGTCAACAATCATGTGACACATGAAAATCCCATTCATTTATTCTTTGCACATTGAGATACTTTTCTACTCCAAATCCCCATGTATTTTCTAATTGAGGTCTGTATCAAGGTTTCTATACAAAATAAAATGGTATGAATATTTAGATTCTAGATATCGCAAAGAACCTCCTCTCACATCCTCATTAGAATAAATATTATATTTCAACACAACACATGATTCTGGACATCCCCTTGAAACCCCTTTGGAGAATCAACATAAATTATACAATTATCCATGATTCCCCTCACTCATACTCCATTATAATTCATATAAAATATGTTTTCAAAGTTGAAAAATTTCCATGTATAGGATAACAATAATCTTTCAAAGTACTATCCCATCTATATCTTTAAGCGTCTTTTTATGGAGGACTAATAAAAATACATCATGGAAATGAATATCATTGTATAGAAAATGTGGTAATCTGTTTTTACCATGAATATTTAATCGATCGTGAATGTATTATATGGAATAATATTTTTGTAAGAAGTTTACATGGTGTTTCCGATAAAACTCATCAAACAATTCGAAAAAATTATCATTTGTAATATTGGTGAGGCTGAAAATTTAGAAAAATCATATTTCTTGGGTACACACTCTAAGAGATAAATCACATTATTCCTGACACATTTTGTTTGTACTATACTATGAGAAAAACCCTCAGGTAACTTATATAATTTATCAAAAGAGAGGGAGGTAGTAGAAGAATCACATAGGGACTTCAGTACAATTATACTCCCACATAATGATTTCAAGATAATATTTCTCCCACAAGATTCCATCGAGGGTCCTCTCACATAAATTCGTTATGGAAGGAATTGTATTATACTATTTCATGGAGGGTCTCTCACATAAATTCAACTTAGAATTATGATTTTTAAACATTATGATTTTCAAGCCTCATCCAATAAAATAATACCATGAATTTATGTGAAATTTTATGTTTTAAATTCATACCAACCACTTCCCAATGGTCCCAAACTGTAAAAGTTTCATCTTATTGTGAAAAAATTCTCATATGAACCCTAATATGGATAATTGGGATTCAAAAACATCTTTATTTATATATGGTAATCTACTTGTGATTAATTGATCTAATTTCCATTTATATCTCCATGTTTTATTGTTTTAAAAATATTAATGGGTCATTTTAATTAGTCCCAAATAATGGAACCCTCAAAAAGATGACTAGAAAGTGCATGTTAGAGTTATCCCCTTTGATCATGTATTTCTAGGATAACCCATATCCCCTAATTTTCCATCCTAAATAATAGATCTATAATAGTGTTTAAAATCAGATATTACGTTGATAATGAGGGTCTCTATAATTGTGATATCAATGAATCATCTCTTAGAAAACATGAAATCTCGTTTGTGCTATATAGAACATATATTCATGACCAAATATATAGTTTGGCTTTATTATTTACATAATGATAAATGGATCTAAACATTCCTTCTATTATGTGTAATAACCAATCATATCCTCATTATAGACCTTTACCTAGTCCCTTAAATGTGCCATATCCACATGTAGGACTCTAATTTTGTTTAACCTCCAAAATAAAACATGAATCTAAACATCTACCATATTGAATTTGTATTTTTTTTCATGCATATACCCTATTAAATAAATTTTTATCTATCATTTCACAATGTGAGAATATTTATCACATTTAATTAATCTTTATTGACCATTCCTAACATATGATCGTAAAATTTGTAATCCAAATTATGTGAGCCTTGATTCTTTTCAACCATGATTCACAGGACACATCTCAAAAGTTAAACACTAAGACATCTTTGGCCTTGGATAAATGACCTAAAAAGTCACATAATGGTCCACCAATAAAATTTATAATCAACTCATCATTATTTGTACATATATCACATGAGTCTATCAGTCAATCCTTTTTATGTTACCAACAAACTAGGAGATAAAAAAAGTTATTCATGCCTCTTACTATGTGTAAGTGCAGACCATACCCTCTCTTATTAATCTTATGATAAATGGGAATAGAAATTAAGGGGTTATTAGTTTTAAGTCCCACATAAAACATTTCTATGAACATTTCACATTATAATTATTACTTTATAACATTTAACTTCACATAATATGTTCTACGCTATGTGATGTTAAACTACATGGAATAAGTCCTAGACAAAAAACATTAAAAGGAAAATAACTTAATTATTATTCCATGACCTTAAAAGGTATTTGCATTTTACTTTTCTCATAATTTAAAATCTATAAAACGTTTCCCATTAATTGTATTTGAAGTAAATGTATTCAAATTTTTCAAAAAGGTATATTCATGCATCCTCTCTCATGGGAATTATCCCAAAACAACAAAACCTACATCCGACCTCAATGGTGATTTACTCTAAGGAAATGAACATGAATGATATAAAATATAATATAATCCAAAAAATATTTTAATTTCAAAGAATTTATCTGATCAGTCACTTTCATGGAGGTAACCAAAGTAATATTTTTACTGGAAAAGATTTAAAAATATATCTTAAATCATTAAGGGATGAATAATCTATGAATAAAATCACTTTAGGAATTATCCAAATTCCCGTACATTTAGCCAATGCACAACAAAAAATACAATAATATGTCCCAATGATAAACTATATTTAGAATTATGGTCTTCCCCAACTCAAAATATCACAGACATTGTGTGTGTCTGGAATAAAATGGCCAAATTGACATAAATAAATTACCCTTGGAGAAGATCGATTGACATTTATCTCACTTGAGATACTGAATTGATGAGTTCGATAATCATATTATCCTTATATAACTTTTAAAACCCACATAAATCAAAATATAATCACAAAATGCAAGGATAGATTCAATGATCCCTAGATATGATTTTTGGAGACTTTGTGATGTTTAAGCCACCACACACAACCAATTTATAGGATTTTTATATGCCTCTTTTGGAATAAATTCTATTTACCCATATATTTTTCATATGTTGTAACCAAATCAACTCCACCAACACTATTTGGTCAATTTTCTAATATAAAAGTACCAATGTATGGGTTACATCCAATCTTTAGAGGTGGCAGGTGAAAGACTCTTCGAGATAAAACCCAATTTTCCATATAACAATCCAAGGACCATAGAGACCCAAGTATCCTAATTGGCCACAACTAGCCATTTTGAGTGACTATCCCAAGAGCATAATAACAAATATCATATTTAACATAGAAAGATATAAAATTTAACTAACTAAGTCCCAAATAATAAATTAGAATATCCAATATGTGATACATCTATTTTACATCATTTCCAGTGCCATAAGACCCTAAAATCTTATACATATTTTGAGGAAACCGCAATGGAATTCTAGACATTGGTTTTCTATACCAAGATTCCTATAATAATGTTATACTGTGGGATGATGATAACTAAATTTCAATAAAATGTTCTTATTCATGTTTCTACCTATGATGTTATTTACCAAATGTTGGTGGTAACTAAATCTATAGAAAATAATAATATTCTAATACTCATTTATATATATGTCTCTCAAGAGTGTATTAAAAAAATATAGTAAAATGATCATATCATTGATCTTTTATTATATGGTCATTTTAATATCTCAATAGTAATAATAGAGTGGGCTCTTATTCATTTTTTTCCCATGAATCAACTTGGAATATTTTAGTGGTAATCATGAAGTATGATTTTAATCCTATATTCCCTCAAGATGGTATTCATATGGAAACATAGGTGTGGGATCATATCTCAGTTCCCTTCCAAAAATATTATTCATATATTCCAAAAAAGTATGAGGAGTAACATAAGAGGGATACCACTCATGAAGATCATTACCTATACTACATGATGCAAATTATTATCGAGTCTTTTACCAAATTTTCTAAGATAGAACATCTTAAAGAATGTATTTTAAAAGAACGTATTCCTTCACATAGAAGGATTATATCCCTCCATCAAAGAATATATACTTTAATCTCATTACCATGTTTCAACTAAATCCCATGAATATACCAGTTCATTGTCAACTAGAGAATGTAGTTATATTAGTGAATATCCACCCTATGGTACAATGATCAGTAAATTTGGTATACCTCCATAGATTACCATCTACAATGTTCAAATAATTCATAATATAATTATAAACTATATAGGAATTCTATATGGTGAAATTTATTGAGGTCCTTCCCACAACATAAAACTACAAATCTATATTTTTATATTTTTTTTAAAATAAAAATTATTGTTATGTTATTAAAAACATATTTCTAAAAAATTCCACAAAAAATAGCTGTCGCATTTTAAAAATTCAGAAACCAACCCAAAATATAAAATATATGGCACTGCAATACTGGAATGAGGAGATTTATACTTGATCCAACATGTAATAAGAGGTCACATAGCCTTGAAGAAATAATGAAATGCTATAGTTGTCACCTGAATTAGTACAATATCATCATTTTCATCCCTCACAATTGTAGAACCAAACATGATAAACATCCAGGACCAATATACTCATTTTCCTCCATCAAAAAGACATCATAAGATAATATATTATTGAGAAAACCATTTGAACCACCAAAAACATCCACTCTTAACAAAATAAAAATAAATATATTGAATAATAAAATAATCATGAAACTCGGAACAAGTGAATTATACGATGAAACAACTGAGCCGAAAACCTGTGGACCATCATAAACATCAATGCATGACACTAAGAATAGTCAAAAGGATAATGAAAAATGGAACTAGAACCACCAGCATTATTTAGGATGAAGAAAATAAAATGTAAAATGATGAACCAATAATAAAATTTGGATGGATAAAAAATTATAAATCTAATGAAATCAGGTTGGTAGATTTATACCCAATATACTACCAACATAGAAAACAACACATCCAAAAACCTCTCTAAAACTATCATACTTGACCTAAATGAGTAAGACTAATGGAGTAGGAATATGGTATAGATGTATAGGTTTGAAATTTTATAATCAATTAATAAAAACATTTTCTATGATAGGCTCACATTATATTTATAACAATACCCAGATAAACATCAATATTATGCAACACCGCCACCATTGAATAAATACAAGAAGAACTAGATCACAAGGCAAACCAAACCCTCAATTTCAGGAAAAGGGCCACTCCACCTAGTGAACTGATGATGCCACAACCATCACCTCCCAAACCATCTCGAAAAGCCAAAACACCAGACTAGGAGGGTTAAAATGTTGATATATAATGTAAGAGAAGAGGATGAGATAATTATGAGTTCAATAGGGAGAATAATCCAAAGCTGATAAAATTTTTCTCTAGTTTACATGGACACAGAACCCCTGACCAACTGTAAACAATATGAATGGAACACCAATTATAAGGGAGAATGAAAAAAATAAAAGAATGAAATATCACTAGACCGAAAGAACCCTGAAATAATTGGAATATTATATAGAGGTGGAACTCATGAGTAGGTAGTAGAGAAAAAGGTTGGATAGCAGGAGGAAATGATAATGTGGGAAAAAATCCCCCCTCTCCAAATAACTACCGAAGTGAAACCTTATCTGAGATGGGGGATGATGATGCCTTATAGAATCCCCACTTGGGATCACTTATCATTCTTCATAATCTTATCCCCAAAAAATAAATTACACCCAAAAATAAGTTCCCCCTTTTAATGTTACTAATAACTGGTAACCATAGAGGCCCTCTCTGTGAGAACTATAATAAGAACATAGGTGGTAATCCAAAGGTTATATGTCACTGAGGTCCTTCATATAGAAAAAAATGTCAATGTAATGATCCAACCTATAACGATGAACATGAAATCAAAAATAATATAATTTCTCTACCATGTTCCTACAGGAAATTACTTCTCCAAAATGATTCTTCTTCTAGAAACTAAAGTCCAACCAATGTTCAAGTTATTTCGAGTTTCCCCTCACACTGTTTGGAACTCAACAAATATAGTCATGTTGCAATAATAACCTAACCATAAACAAGTGATGTTACAATATAGTTAATAAATAACACAAGGCAATGATCATAATCTCTGCACCCCTAGACCATATATCCTTTCATTTAATTTTGGATGTTCTAGAAAATCATAATCCTCCTAAAATTATAATGGATAATAGATCATTATGAAATCATCATGTAGAACAATATCTCTCAAAATATATAGTGAAATATATGGTTCTATGTATGGAGTAATTACTGAATAGAATATTGACCATGTTCAGGCCTGTCACCACTTTAGACTATGACATTTTAGTGACAGTCAAAAATAAATGTATACATTATCATATATATAACTTGTGAGTGACCCTCCAATCAAAAAATGACATGGGCCTTTATTATGGGGAGCATACAATAATTTTCAATGAGATAAATGATCTTTTTCACCAAAATATCTTGGATACGTTTTATTTCTTTGGTACCCTAAATCGAGGAAACAACATGAGTTCCTATAGAGTTCTTATCTCATTTTAACGAAGTGTCTGTACAATAAAATCATTGATACAAAACCTAATGTATATATTAGAATTTAGGGGGGGGGGAATAACATCATTTGACTCCACTTACTGGGAAACATTGTTTTTGGGGGAAGACAACCTATAATGTCATCAGATTTAGAGAATTATCATTTTCTGTGTTTAAATATACTTGTTGGTCAATTTAGTGAACAACCTTCAAATCCAAATGGATGAAATAAGTTACACAATGGGAGAGATCCGTTGATTGGATATACTATCAAATTATTAATAACGTAAATTATGCCTCCCTTATAATGAAATAAATACTATTATTGTAGAGGATCCCCTAAGGGTACATATAACTCATCCAAAAAATAAAATGACATCATTATCATGCCAGAATAGAGTCTCTAATATCCAATAATGATAATATATAAATTACCTCATCAGTTTTATAATATATGATGGTAGTGCTATTGAATACACCCTATCTTATAGTACTGGGGGAATTATTACCTCCTCCTCCTCTATGGATGTTTTTGTTTTATGTATTGGTATGAAATTGAAAAGAATCACCCTAATTGGTTTCTCTCTATAGTGATCCATCTCATCCATTAGAAGAATTATTGATTAATGTTTTCTTAGACTCCATCTATATCACCCTCAATAAAATAATTCTGAGGTAGTGTCATGGATAAAATATGAAACCATATAAGAATTTTAATCCAAAAAATTCCACCATGAAGTATAATTCCAAGAAGGATTTTTAATTTTCCAATTAAGGATATTAAAATAAGGAAAAATTATCAGATAAATCTAATTAAAATCTATCTTTTTCTTCATGAATTTCATTAGTAAATTTAATTTATTTCAAAATCATTGTAAATATTGTAAATTAAAATGGTAAAAGAGATTATATGTTGAGAAATCCATATGAAACATGGTCCACAGTGATGTACATGAACAGAAAGTTAATTACTAGAATAAAAGATTAAATAAAATATTGGGAGTTCCTTTGAATATTATTGTATTACCTACTTAGTGAACCTAAACTAAATATATCGAAAATTGTGTGGATATATCCCACCCACCAACTAATGATTCCTAGTGTCTGTTCACCAAGTATAGGATCATATGGTTTGTAATTATGTTAGATAAACTAAATGGGAAGAACACAAAATTACATAGAGGAAATATACCCACTGATTGAACCTCCCATGATAAGAATAATAAATTTACTTCATCAAATCCACAAAATAATAGAAAACCAGTGGACCTATAAGCGTAGATTCCAACCATTTTCAAAACAATGGTCTCAAAAATCATGTTTACCTAACACAAATGGATGAGTTCCATCATGAATTTACTTTATATGGTAGATAAATTACCTATATATTAAGAAAAATACAATTGGATGACTCATGATGGACATCAATAATATTAAATATGAATTTTATTATTTCAAGATCCACCCACTGCCTCCCCTCATGTGTTAGAACTAACAAAATTTATAAAAAATATATTTGACTCTATCGATTCTCATTCCACTTGAACTGAATCATTGAACAAGAGTTGTGGGATAGTGCTGCTCATAAATAAACCTTTTCTCAAAAGTTTGGACTTAACATATCTCTATATAATTTTTTGAACCCCACATTCTTGATATTCAATGTTTTTTGAGATCTAATGTTTCATCTCAAACACTTTTAATCTCAATTAATTCCCATTATTATTACTATATATAAAAATATTGAAGAAAAGATCATGTTATTCAAGAAGACATTGGAAAAAAATTAAATTTTCTATTATATAAATTTAGTATCTCGGACCACTATAATCTAGGATGATCTATTGTAAAAATTCTTTAACAATCCAACTCCACACTGAGGAATAAAATTATTAATGACCTCTTAAGTTTCAAAAAACAAATAAGTGAGAGTATGTAGCATTAATTTGAGTTGTAAGGGATGAAAATAATCTATAAAAAAGAAGCACGCTCAAAACAATATACTTGATAAATATATGTAAAATCTTCCAGATGAGTTTTATACACCCATAATCACCTTAAAATACCTTGGTTGATTCTAAAATTTTTCAACGGTAGGATAATTTCTAAAGATTTCCATTCGATGTTCCAAATTAATGTTATGGTCGATACTAATAATAGATGGAAGAAACATAGTTTAGTGGAGAATACGAAAATCATTCTAAAACATTCATCGATTCTAAATCTATTGACCTGTCCTACTAAAAATCACACGGTGCCTCGTATTGAACACTATTTAAAGTAAATACCCTACCGATTAGAGAAATATTTCTCTTAACTGGAGGACCAGAAAAATAAATAAAAATTATTTTTAAAGAGAGTAGGTTCCATGGTTCTTCTTCAAATTTTTTTATAAGAACCTAGAAAAATATTTAAATGTAATAAAACACACTAATGTTAGGTGTAATGGTTTTTCTAACCACTTCCCATTCCACAAAACACTGGGAAATAATATTGAAGACCACTATATCCTAAATTTTTTACCTCAGGAATAAATTTAATTTGGGAAATTAATGTTTAAAAAACCACAAAATCTAATGACTTATATCTCCCCTACCTCATTTGAATGAGTAGATTGGTGAGAAGTCATATCAAATTGGGAACATAAATGAAATATTTAGATGGGTTGAAAATATTTTATTCGAGAACATGTTGTACTCAGGGATCAACTACTCTAACCTATTTTAACACCAATTCCCTCTATAAAATTTGTGTAAAAATCTATTTTTTTTAACCTTCTATGATCCAATGAAATTTGCATCAAAAAATGAGGTGAATTATGTAGATCCCTTAATGGTACCCAATATATTCAAAACCCTCCATGATTTCTTGACCCCATCAATGGGTGGACGAGAACCACCCCACTAAATGGGATTCTTATCATATGATGATTCATATTATCACATAATTAATGTCATCTACCTGATAGATACATTTTATGATGATGATAATGAGTCATATGAACTTGATCTCCCTACCAATTACTACGGAGGAAGCTAATGAGGCCGAGGAGATAATGGAAAAATAATTCATGGTGGTTCCAGATGTTCTAATATAATTTATTTGGAATCAATACATACTGAAGAAACCCAATGAAAGGAACTACAATGATCATAATATGAACATTATTTTGACCATGAATCATTTAGGGATATTATATATCTAATTATATCTGATGCATGATTGGATTATGTACAATTATCGAATCAATATTAAAATATTTGATGTTTGGATTTTCCCAAACCATAGACCATAAAGATACCACATATTTATAATAAAGGTAATTAGTTTCTATTATAGTACTCTTTGGAACTTAATCCTTAATCCTGGAAGTATCATCATGGTAGGAAGTATGGGTCACTAGTCCAAAACTAGATATCATGATATAGATTGTTATCATCTTAGTAAATATTTTGATAATGGAGGAACTTAATCTATCCATTTAGATTGAGGAATCTCTTATTGAGGAATTTTAAATCCCTTAGTAATATAGAAATGATGCTTCTAAAACTAATAAATATCATGTAGAGACTGGATTCACCAAATTTCACATTTTAATTTTTTTATGGAACATGACCAGGAAGTGACCATATAGCGATACAATAAGTTGATGTATATATATATAATTTTTTAAAACAATATCATATACTAGGAACTAATTTATAGTGGTTTTGGGAAAAATAACATCTCAATATAGACCCTAGAACACATTGGATATAGTGAATCTTACTTAACTCGTTCAAGAATTTAAATTTAAGAGTATCATAAAAGTTAGAAGAAAAATTGGGGAATGATCAATCTTAGAAACCAATTACAAAACCTCATTTCCAACACTATTTTTAACACACTTTTCTATCATTTAATTTATAATTCTATGTTGGGGAGGTCCTAGTTCTATATATTTGTATAGTTCCTTCTTCATATCATCAATTCCTAGAAAATAATTTGGCTAGGAATGATATTTCTGTATGTTGTCATAGTTCCCCTTTTTTTCATGTGAATCATAATTAGTTTTCAAAAATACTACCAAAAGTAGATGATGTAGTTGATGATAGATAATTCTATATTGATTATTACCCCCAATAGAATGGATGTTTCCATTGTTAATCCATATATAAAAATCAACAAAGACTGTTTTTTTGGACAATCAGATTGAGGCAACAACTCCCAACATAGGAATTCCTCAGGTCACGTGACCACTATTATAAAATGAGTTATAACATCCAAATTGATTCCATCTAATTTATTAACCATATATTATTTACCATTTAAAAAAGCCAAAGATATAGATAAAAAATTCCAATTATTTCATTTATATCAATATAGACCAAAAAAATATCTATCTCCATTGAAATATAATTGATATTCAAAATACATATCCAAGACTCTTCTATCAGGTGGAGGGGATTCCTTGAATAAGATAATGAGATTTGGGTCAATTTTATTCTTCTTCCATGATATTAGTTGTATCATATGAACATAGACAATAGGAAAAAATATTTCATTTGTAAGGGAATAAAAATTCCTCTACATTTTCCACCATATATCATGATGTAAATTTTTATCACCCTCCCCATGATGTTTAAGTAAAATAAAAATAAATAAAATATTTTCAACCAATATTCTCGGAATGAATACCCACTACCATTAATAAACATATACTAGTGAATTTGGTTTTAGAAGATGATCCATAGATTATGTTGACTAATTCTACCATTTAACTTGAATAGTAGGAGTGAAAAATATCTTTCCATTAAAAAAATAGATATATTGTTATATGGTATTATATAAAAATATTGTGATTGTATCCTAAATTGTCTACCCAACATTTAGGTTTTTCAAAAGACAACCATGGATATAAATAATAGGAAAATAGAATTTAACTAACCAATAATTCCAAATTGTAGGATGAAGTTTATAGGATAATGATATGTTACTTCCATCGAAAGGTTCAATACATTAAATGAATCAATAAAATCATCCATGTTAAAAAAATAATGGTATATTATGATCTTTAATTAACTTATGTAATATAAAACACCAATTCCCAAAAGAGGATATACTATTTTAGATCATGAAAATAATAATTTATGTGATGGATAACTTCCAAGACCTCTCCATCATGTAATAGTATCATGATTATATCTAGAACTGATTTGTCCCCAAATATACTGAAACATCAACCTTTCGAGAACCCAACAGATATAATATTATAAGGTATTTGATTTGGATTTTAGAACCCAAGTTTCATATATCATGTTTCCATGGACTACATTTTTAAATCCTTATAAGATTAAAATGTTGATTCATATGTGGATTATATAGTGTAAAAATATAAATAATACAAGGATTGAATTTATAATCTTGAAATATATTTAAACAAACTATGGAAATATATCTTAAAATTTACCCCCCCCCTAAAATATTCATTCCAAGTAACATTCAAAAAATTACTCTGATACATATCATTTCATAATGACATAAATTTAAACCCTAACAAGATTAAGGTTTTACTTCTTTTAAACCATCAGATTTTGCGGGGAATCCAAGGCGGTCGTTCCAACATTAGGTGGTTAATAGTTATCCACAATTGATTGTGTCTATCCATTTTGAGTAATAGGAATAGGGTGTAAACTATTCACTAGGACGAATATTTTTATAAATCCCCATATGATCACAAGAAGTATCTTCTTCACCCATTGATATTAAGGATACCTATATTAGGAAATCCACATATTCAATATGTTGTGTCATTCTAGTGTATTCTTAGAACCCACCATACTTATAAGAATAATGTAGTTATGAATAATAGTCACTATTATATAAGAAGAAAAACAATTATGATGGGATTAATCATTTTGATATTGAAAATAACTATTTCCAATTGATTTATTGTAGTCTAAAAGCTAACACACTATCTATAGAACATTATTGTAGAAATTTTTCTCATGTATATCACTTAAAGTAAATCCATATTCATACAATGCTAAAGGGTAATCTTGCATGATGGGTGGACATTCTATAATAGTTTGAGATTTATTTTTAATCTTATAAAGTGATTAATGTTATATAATTACTCATTTTATTCATTGTGAACCTTATAAAATAGAATATGTTTTTGGATATAATTATATATGAAAAATAATATGTCCCCATAAATAAAACATCCCAATCTTGAATGATGCACATTGATAGTGATTTAATAATCTCAATAAGAATAAGGTTAGAAAACCTAAATCCCTATCACATTGTCTTAGGGATTATATTCTTCTCTCATGTAAAAGTAATTTACTTGTATTCCTTCTATCTGTGAAAATAATCTGATAAAAATTTCATATAATATCAAAAAATCATTAATTTATAATATTTGACTATATTGATACTGTTATTTCAAATGAATATCAAGGGTGATTCATATATGGTAATAATGAAAATAAAGGGTGACTACTAAATCAAAAAAATAATAATTAATCACCTTTATTGATTACATACAAGGTTTGTTGTTTCGATTTCATATAGGGACAACATTTTCGGACACCCCATATTTATAGAACACAAAAAAAAATCAATTGGAAAAATATATATATCCCAGGATAATCTAGGATAGAAATAGATATTCATTGACATCACACATCACAAGGTGGTCTAACTATTCATCAATAAAAATATAGAATAAATGAATGAAGTCAAAACCACACATAATCAATTCAAAAATATAATATTTATAACAAATACAACAACTGGTCAGATTCATTCTATAAAAGGCTACCTCTAATGTAGAATTCCTCCACTAGATAAATCCATGAAGAAATAGAGAAAACCTTTGACAAAACATTCATTTATTATGATGACATAAAGTAATATTAATTAATTAAAAAATGAGGCATTTAGGGAGGCCTCCTTATTTTCATTAAAAGAGGAGAGACCCTTATTGTTATATAGGATGTTTATGTTGATTCCAACAATTTACAACTGTATAGAAATAAGAACTTCCATCAATTTAAGGGACATGGCTACTTCTAGGAATCAGTGATGTATGACTGCAACAGGAATACAGAAAATGAAATTTTGATTAGATTTGTGAAAAAATAATCCCTAAAAACCCATAATTATTGTATACTTACAAATATTTTAAGCATTTTTCTATTTATTATAAATATTATATTGATCCATACCCCTAACTGCGCTCATGTAGTTCAAGTATGTCTTATTTCCACTGATTTAATTTATAAGTACACTGAGGATACATCCCTAATGAAATCAGGTATAAAGGCTTTGATAACTTTTTTGATGTAAAAAATTGTTACTAGTTTTTGTATAGATAACACAATATTTACAAAGAACAAGCCTGGAATTTCAATATTATAATAGAAAAATGCAACAAGAATACAATATCCAATCCAACAATTCATCATGAAATCATGAAATTGTAAATATACAAATCAAATATTCAAATAACAATATGTATACAATTTTTCACAATATAATGGATAAATACTTACTTTATTATTTTGAAAAGATATTATATAATATGTGGGATTATTTCCCCACAACCAGTGTTTTTACACTGGTGACCCTGTAGTTAATTGTTCGTCAGATAATGTCAATCCTTATCATTGAGGTTCTATTTCTTTTACATCACATTAATATTTTCAATCAACATCCCAAAGTTACAAAATCATAGACTTGGCTTGATTAATTGGTAAAATTTTATGAGAAATGGTTAGACATGATACAAAACCTTGAAATACATCCAAATAATTTCATTTAATAACTAATCAATAATTTTCAATTCTAATGATTCATTCAAATTTAATTAGTGCTAGCCCTAATAACTCCAATGGTACCTGATAATAAAACATTATAGAAGGTTCTAAATAAGGAAATACCAAATTAAATACATAAGGTTTCCTCCGACAGTGAATATTATTTTATTACAATGTATATATAGTTCATCATTCCTTCCAAAAATAAAAGGTTTCTCAATAAATATTTCTCATAATTTCAACGAGGTTTTATAGAATCCTCTCCAAAAGATATTGAATAAAATAGAATACAATCCATCCCACATTAACTATACAGTTCAAGGAAGTCCAACCAAAATGACTTTAAACTATTTAGAAAATTACAACACACATTACTTTAAGTATTAAGAGTATCCAATCCCTCATAATATTAAACTTATTGGCGAGGTTTATTTTATACTACCTCAAATTATAAAATCCTTCCTACATGAGATGTTCATCCACATGATAATTTTTTATCCTTGTGGAAATTATGGTTATTCCTACTCTAGGAGACCATTATTTCATGGTTTATTTATTATATGAAATAATTTACATAACTATAACTATGCGTGTCTTGATTCATGTTCCCATTGGATAGATAATGAAACTTATATTTCACATCCTAACATCATCCCTAGATTCTAGCACAATGATCTATTTCTCCTTGGTGATGAGAACATTATGAATTCACACTTTGCTTGATTATTTATTTTCTAATTTGGTTTTACATACATTTCATCCCCCCACAGTTATACAAGAGGTATACTATTATAAAGGGTACCTTACCATAATTTCATGCTAATTGATTCACAATATTATAGAATACATAGTGATTCTAAGATATCCTATCTCGTGACCATAGATAAATTCCAACATCATGTTGAAGCTCACATAGAAATCATGACATAAACTATATCACTTTATGTATTACCATATTCAGGAATTATGATGGTACCATATTATGTTTTCATAGTATTGCAACATCATTCGCATAGGGATTCATCATTTTTAACAATAAGATATACATCCATATCATTTCCACTTCCCATAACATGCTTCTGATTTAAGAATAAAACATTCAAGAAATATTTATAGATTAATTATTATTTTCATAGTTTATGTAATAATTTATAAATATCATATCTTAATCCCACCAAAGAATAAATATCTTTCATAATATACAATACTATCCTTGTATAAGGCTCTATATTAATGTATTATTTTATTCCGTAGTCTTTATTCCTGGTCTTTGCATGAACAATATGCTTCATGCTTCCCTTTTCAACATGATATGTAGTGAAGTACACACTACCCTTATTAGAACTAGAAACAATTTTATTCCCTATAAATTTAACACTAAATCATGGTGTTTGAATCTTGACCCAATGATGTTAGGGTTTTTCCCCTCACATGATATTGAGATAATGATATTTCACATTATAATGGTGAATTATTTTTTTCAAGAAATTTACATAAAGGCCCTTATAATATGACCATAAAGAACATGAATCATGAGTTCTTTTCATGTTATGGTAAACTAAACTAAATATGATCAACCACCATGGCCTCTAAACTACAAAGAGTGTTCCATGTTACATGACCTAATTTTATTTTATGAGAGACGTGTCCATGTAATGGTGTATAGAATATTGTTTCTATCGATAAAACTTTGATTGGATAAAATACCATCATTCTTAATAATTAAGTCCTAGTGTTTTGAATTTAGATGGTTACATCAGATTTTATACCATATATATAAACTAGGGAACTATGTATAGAGACCTTGATCTTTTTTTTGAGGTACTATTGTAGTTCCCCTATTGGTTTTTTTCAAGATCCAAAAATTAAAACTCAGTATATGATAACCATATTTAGACTGATTCATTTTATTTCAGGAGAAATAGTGATGTCCATATCAATTATCATGGTCCCGAACATAGATCTCATTAATTTCAAATCTTTTTTCAAGTGTTTTGTCTTCTCATTTTCCAGTGGACATTCCGTAGAAGAATCTATATTGGGATAAAATTTCTATTTGAAGACAAATGTGTGTTTTGATTGATGATATTTGAGGATATATAGTGATGTAAGACCAATATGTTTAGTACTTACCCACATATGATCATCCATATTCATTCCCACTCAATATCACAAAATATCTCAGCCATGTATATTTTAGAAATGGAGAGTTTTAGTCACTTTTCAATATCCGATTATCAAAAAATTCACTTCATGACTTGAGTGATTAAATCACCGTAAACTTTTCGTGGTTATTATTTATTGTGAAAATCAAATTTAGAAGGAGATCGCTACACGATAATTATATTTGGGATGCAATATCCAATCTCCCTACTAAATTCAGGTTTTTACTAAGTAGAAGTCTATAAAAACCCATATTCTCATAACAACACCATCATGGAACCCATCAATTGAATTTTAATAGTGTACATCCTTATTGTACTTATTCCATCTCATAATTTTTTAATTCAAGTACCTTAAGTCATGATTTACCACAACATAACTCTTTATCTAAATGGTGTTAGAGTATTCTAAGATCATGATACCATTTTGGATTTTATAACCTTTCACCATTATTTTGATCACTAAAACCTTAATCCATGGACACCATTCAATAATTTTTTTACTAATGATAGTCCTCACTCATTCACATAATTTTGAAGTTACCTCTATTTCCTATACTCCAACTCTCCCATTCCTCATTTGATCTAATCACTTTAACCAGAAATTAGGTGAACCCTTAAATGATTGTATAATTATAGAATAAGAATCTAATTTTACATTAGATTTTACTTTTCATTTATATATAGGCAGTCTCACATTTCATTCAAATATTATTAATCATAATTCTCAAAAACATTGTTGAAATTTATCCTAAAATAAACCCTAACATCTATTTTTGTAAACTCTATGACTTTAAACAATAGTAACCCCTATTCCACGATATCTATAATCATATCTGTAAATCCATTAAAGTTGTATTTACCTCACCATCATCACTAGATTGACTGCCACATTCTTTGTGGTCAAATTTTTATGACATTAAACAAAAACATTAATAGTTTATCTTTGGAGACCCTAGAAAACCTATTAGATGAGACACATTATTCACCCTGTTGAAAAATTAAAAAGGGGAAACAGGGAGAAATTAAAGTCTCCACTCTCTATGTATGAACATTACGTATCCTTGGAATGGTATCTACATTTTAAAATAAAAATGGAAATAAATGTTTATGGTTAAAAACTGACAAAGGGAAACATGAGAAAAAAGTTTTCTTTACTTTTAATAACATCCCCATTCACCACATAGAAAAATGTAAGAAAAAAATAATATAAAAATAAATTTTTTTTGGGATCTACCATTAAACCATATAAATAATAAATCCATGATGTCATGGTCTAGCATCCTAGACCTAAATTAGAGAACACAAATATTCCAAAAATAAATTGGTTTAAATGATTTGTGTGAAATGCATGATGGAGTAATATTAGAGAATTCTTTAACTTTATAACAATATAATTATTATTTCAAAATCACCCTTCATGATTTTCATTATGTTGATTCATCCGATATTCTCATATCTAAATGGTTTATCGTTGACATATAGTTATGGTAAATGAGTTTCCATATTTAGCATTCCTATTTCTATTTATGTGCATGATATCATAAGGAATGAAAATTTATAGAATTTTTACCTAATTTAATCACCCTTAATTATAGTGATGGTATATGTTTCTGTGGATTTGATAAGCCTATATCCATCTTAGGGTACAAGATTCATAGATAATTTATTTATTTTTAAAAATCACCATATCGATAAGAATTCAAAATTTAGTATTTACTTATACTACCTAAAAAAATACTAAAGTGGATTTATTTATGTTGATTTTAAAATTTTTTAATTTTTAATTTTATCATAGACAAATTATGGAAACAATAGATTAAATTCAGTATTTCATGATGATATAGAATAGAAATATTTTTCATTAAATGATATAAAAAATAAGAGTAAAATCGATAATTTCCATTATCTTAATTTTATAATATAAATCAAAAAGTATGAATCTATGTACTATTAAAAGGAATGGTTATCAAACTCTCAATGTTGTATTAATGATCTATCTGAGTCATTAATGGTCTAACACAACTCATTTAACATTGTAGCTTCCCCCTCTATATATGGTTGTAGCACATATTAACTTACAACCACAAAAATCCATAAATTTCAACAACCTTTACTATCTTCTTCTGCTCCTTTACAACATTTTCAATGATGTCCATCTCTTAGAGATGTTTTTCCACTAAGGACCCTCCTTCTCTTACTTTGTATTTTCACTTTTCTACCAACTCCAAAAGTTTGGATGCATCAAAATGTTGTGTAGTGAAGATGTTAGAAGAATGTGAAATATATTACATGGCTTAATGATTAAATAATAGAACATATAACACCCTAAAATTTTAAAAGTTTTTTTTCAAATAATTTTATTTTTTTGATAGCTTACGCAACAAGTAACACCATGTTTTAACAAAATACAACTTACTGTTAATATATTATTTTTTAATATGACAGTTATCGTCTAAAAATTTGAATGGTGCTTATGAATTGCATTTAATAATTTACAAAAATATGTTTTTTAAAAATGTATATATAATGAATTATTTTGTGACCAGTTAAATATAAATGAAAATAAGAACCATTTGAAAATAAAGGGAGTCTTTTATGAAAAAATATTTTTCTACTCAAAACATGTTTTCCATAAATATATATTAAAATAAATTTTATTTAAATTTTTTAATGATGTATATATATATATATTATATTTATAAAAAACATTATCATTCATCTACATTTTTCTAAATAAGAGAAAAAATGAAATTCAGTATTACGCTTAAAACTGTATTTTTTAAAAAATTAATTTTTTTAAATTTTATAAAATTAGTATAAAAAGTTAAATTTTAAACATTTAGAAAGGTTATATGATAAAATAAAATTTATTTTTGAATTCATATTTTGAAATTTATATAAGGCTGAGTTTGTTATAATATCTTTAAAAGATAAATGTTTTGATTAGTTCTAAAAAATAATATTTTATTTAGAAATATCATACCTTTTACAGAATTTGGAAAAATTAAATTCCTTTTAATATTGATTTAGAGGTAAAATTAGTTCAATTATATATCTATGAATAAAATTTTGGTCACAAGATTCAATATAATTTTAAAATTTGATACGAAAACTTTTTAAACTTTAGTATATTCTGTCTTTAGAAAACAAGATTCTCGTCGAATCTACCGGTTTAATTTTAAATTTAATATTTACAATTATATGAATGGAAAATGAAGATATGGATTCTATATATGGAATCATAATAATGAAAATTATATATTAATTTAAACTTATGTTTTTATCAAAATGAATAGTAAAACCAGCAAAAATGAATTTTCACGGTTAAGGTTAAAATAGGTTTATTGGGGGTTAAAAATGATATGGGGTAAAATAACCAATAAAAATGATAATTTTTTATGTAAATATATAGACTATATACCAATAAAATTATAAAATATACAATTATGGAGCTTTGTGGAATGTGGACAGTATGGGTACACTATTCTTTTCAAAAATTCGAAGTGGGTCCTCTCCCCCGCTTATAAATGTCCACCAATTCTTTTTTCCATTATCACTTACAAAATCCAATTTTTCCGCCAATACCTACCAATATATCTTTCCTAAATACCATAAAAAATAATATTATACTTTTTAGATCATAATACTAGTCATGGGAGGCTATATATTGAACCTAATAATGTTGTATTAGGAAGTGGTACTATTTTAAACAATGCGTTTTTGTTTTTCTTCATCTTGAAAATCATTAAAATATACTTAAATTAAAATAATATAATAACTAACATATATAATATTTTAATAAATTTTATTATTTTAATTTCATAACATATATCCATATCCCGTTTCATTAAATGGGAAATGAAACTGTCGATCATGTGTATGACTGGCTACCACCTTATGAGCTGATGTTATTCATTTTCCCCCACCACCACTCATGACAGGATACATTGATGGATTTAATGTAAATATATTATATATACGATATAGTTATACCTCTATAACTATAATACCACATCTACCTTATTATCTCCCAACCCATTGGAAGAAAATAATTCCCTTTGTGTATATAGTAGACTACAACCTCATTAACCGATTTGATGTGTTTTTCAATTATATATTTATCGGATAATAATAATGATAGATTAAATGAATTTATATGTTATTTTTAACATAAATATACTTTCTTAATTTTTATATTCTATTTATCTTTTTAATTAAATTCTTTGGGGAATACGATAGTTTCATTTATGTGTACGAGGGACTCCAACCCTGTGAAGCGATGTGATTCTCATTTCACTAACGCTTTTTATATAAGTTAATATGGGTAAGTGAAATTAATATATGTGATATATATTAAAAAAGGATTATAAAAAGGTAATATAATACTAAACATTTTATCATTACATCTGAAGAGAAAATGGAAATGTCGATCAAGCATATGTACGTCCTACCATCTCCATGGACGATGTATTTAATTTTACAAACAAAAAATGTATGGATTACTATAAAAAATAAATAGTTAAGATAAATGATATTTATTTCATGTTTCAAAATCCTGATATTATGGAACTATTATCAAATTTTGTGGAATGAAAATAGAAAATTATAACATGCATGAAAAAAAGAAGATATTCTACAAAATGTGATTTTAACAAGGGATTGTAAATAAATGTGTAATAAAAGATCATAATTAAATTACATATGGTTTAAAATATATAATTATAATTCTGAAATAGATTTATAATAATCTTATTTTATATACAGGATGTTTGAATGTGTATGAAGGATGTTCATAAATATGGTAAGATCTTTTTTTCCAGATTTGTCATTTTTTGGACATACTTTTTGTTATTGACATATGTTCTTTAATGAAGTGTATATAAAACAAAGTTAAAATGTAATATTTTTAATTTATTTATTATCATGATATATATGTTTTATTTAATTTTTTTCTTTCATGGGGATTATTATTTAATGCTACCAAACTGATTAGTGTTTTATGATACAATCTTAACATTTATAAAGGTTTTTTATGTCTATGTGACCGATGATGAGTAAATATGATATATATCTCAAGAAATATAAATTTAATAATAATGTAGTTATTTATTGTGAATTGATGTTTTCCCTTCATTTTCCTCTCTTTATGTACTAATTATTTCAAAATATTTTTTTTAGAGAAATACAACATTATTTCTCTCTTCGGTTGAAAGCCATTTATTCTTCAAAATCCAAAATTTTTAAAAATGTTCTCGAAACTTTTTTAATGTTCTAATGGGAATTTTTAATATATTTTTACCATGTATAAATTTTTTGTAAATTTTTTAAAATAAACCATTATGTTTATTTCAAAACAAGGATTGTTTTTTTCAAAATAAGAATTATTTATTTCAAAACAAAGATTCATTCTTTACTAAAAATGTGAATGGAATACTTTTTTGAAGTGTATGAAATTTCCCACCATCATGGACATGAACCATTATAAATATTTTTTTATAAGATTTTTAATTTTTTTAAAGAAATATATTTCCAAATTTTTTTATTATTTTTTAGTTTTAAAAAGAACTTTTCAATGAAATTTTATTGTCCTCAAGAAATGTTTTAAATTATTTTTAAATTTTCCATTATATATTTTAAGGTAATTTAAAAAAGAATGATTTTGAAATTGGATTAGGTTTTAAATGTCTTTTTCAAATTGGAATGTCTATTTTCAAAAATAAATGTTTTAAATGATATTTTAATGTTCCATTTATAATATTTCATGGTTATTTTCGATGAACATAATTTCTATACTACCTAATGAATTTTTTATTAAAAAAAATTTATTTTAAATGAATGGTTATTTTTTCATGAAATTATCTAAATTATTTTAAATCTGTAATATTTTTCAAAATAAAATTAAATGATTTGATGTAACTCAAGATTTACTGGGTATATGATCTAATTATACCATATTTATTTTTTCTCTTGATGGATTATGTTTGTTTTGAAAAGTCTTGTTTGAAACATGTCCCTATAACAAGGGTTATACAATGATAAAACGATTATGAAACTCACATATTTTCTATGGTTTATAATTAAATGATTAATTTATTATGAAACTAAAATTTTTATATATATTTTATTCTATTATAAAATGTTTATGAAACCAATTTACATTAATGGTTTTTTATTTGATTAATTCTTTATGATATTATAGAACAAATATTTGTGATTTTTATTATATCATGGTTGAGACATATGTCTATCTCAATTTCATTGGGTAATGATTAATATTATATGGTCTAAATGGGTACTGAAGTCATTTTCCCAATCCGGAAATGGGGTACAAGGTATGTTATCCCATGTATAAAGAATGTATATTTGTGTTTATCCAAAAAATATCATATTATGAATGCCCTGGTTGGTAGCCTTTATATAATATTTTATATGTTTATGTGTTTTCCATATATCTATAACATATTCAAATTTCATACTCTTAAGGAACATGTTATTTGATTTCCTTCTAATTAATGTATTATGATCCAAACATATATATTCCATGACTCATGATTTTGATATCTGATATAAAGGGTATGGTTTCAAAATCTTATGATCATATACCAATACCGTTATACTCACATTATGTTTACATATTCCAATTCATTACCCATAAAAAGAATTTGAGCTGACCCTTTATTATGTTTCTTTCCACATGTTTTTGATGATATGTATTACATGTGACATTTTGAAGAATGGTTTTATTTATGTTTAACTAATAGGGGTATGATATATAATTATTATGAACCAATTTTTATTTTTATAATTTTCCAAAGGCACTATACCATTATGATCCTTATTAATGTGTTTTTTCAATGTAATAAATATTCGCTTATTAAGATTTATTATAGATTTATGAGAAGTTTGGGTCATTTTGGTTGGTATCAAATTATTTATTTAGTTCAAATTTTGAAAATAGGCTGACAATACATTATTGAGATCCCTTGGGTCATGTAAAATTATAAGTCTAAGGATAATTTTATGTAAAGGTAAATATACTGGAATATTTTTAAAGGTTATAGTGAGTGGCTTCAAGGAAATAAAATCCAATTATATATTCAATAAGTGGATGTAGATCTAGAGAAGTTGGACCTATAGCTAATAAGACCAAAAAGGGAACATTGATCTATACTCATTCATCACTTTGTGTATGACAATGGGCCTTAATTTACACCTTGTTTGAAAATCCCATGTAAATTGATTTGAGAATTCAGAAACTATTTATTACACATTTCAAATGATTTTAATAGAAGAACGATAGGAATGATATATGTTAAACACAAGGTTACAATGATTGAAAAGATACTTTAATGACTTAGAAATCCTATATGTTTTCCCTGAATATGTGGTTTTCAACTATGATTATTTTTTATCACACATTTCATTAGGGATTTTGAAAATAGTGGGATCTATAAGGAACTTGGTTAGTGTTGAATGTTATAGAAAATATGTTGAGGGAAACCAAATGGGATGATGACTTGAGTAACAGATATTGTGATTATTTGCAATTAATTATCATGATACATGATTTACCACATGAACCTTAACAAAATATTAGACCCAAAAAATGTGATAAAGAGAGAGTTCATTAAGAGATCGGGTGGTGGTGACCATAAAAGAAATACGATTTTGTTTCATATATGTTGAGAATGTTGGAATATGAAATCTAGGGAATTTATCAAAAGAATGATATGATGTTTTCTGTGTTGAAAGGAATTTTATAAATTATGTAATTACAAAAGAAAAATGAAATGTTTATTTAACATAATGGATGAGATAAATTACTCCATAAGGTATCATTGATATATAAATGTTTTAAATATGGAATGTATGGGAATTGTTCTTATCAAATTACTATAGGTAAACATCTTCAAGAAAATAATCAATTTTTTATAATTAATGGTTATAAAACTAATGATGAAGAGACTAAGAATGACATATAAAATGTATGGGGTGTTATAATGGTGTTTTCGGTTAAAATTAAAATGAATGACTAAATTGAGGTTGCAGAATGTTAATGAATAATTAATATTTAATATTATAGGAAAGTGGAATTGAGGAATTAGATGATGAAGCATAGTAAATATATTAACAATGATGTGGGATAATTTAAGTGTTTATGTATTGGAATTCCATAATTATGTTATAAGAATCATGAAAAATAGTAGGATTGTTCAGTATATGTTTTTCATTTTGGATTTAAAAGAATATGAAGCATAATATTGATGACCTATAAATGTTATTTAATGGAATGAATATATTTTATAGAAAAAACAATATTAAGGGATAATAACCATTAATAGTTTTTTGATGGTGGGATAAAAATTTCGGG
Organism: Viscum album; assembly: GCA_963277665.1. Classification (NCBI taxonomy): domain Eukaryota; kingdom Viridiplantae; phylum Streptophyta; class Magnoliopsida; order Santalales; family Viscaceae; genus Viscum; species Viscum album. The sequence continues at coordinate 1,441,136,393 of OY728157.1, forward strand.
ATAGTTAGATGATGGATTTGAATAATGTAAATTGTATATAATTGATGACCCTAAAGCTGATTAATGATTTTATAACAATGTGGTTTATGTTCTCATTGATGGTGTTTATAGAATTATTGGATATATATAATATATTAAATAATTTGTAGATTTATTCAAGGAATGATGAATGATGTATACTTTCATTGTGGGTTTATAAAAATTCTAGTTATTACCATGTTATATGATAATATGTTACAAATGTATTCACATATTTGGTAAGTGAAAATTGAGTGATAATTTATGATATTTTGGGGATTATAGTCTAGATTATTTTTATAATTTTACTGACCATATATATAAATTTTTATCTTTTGAATAGTCATATGTTCAACCATTTATGGAATGGTTTAAGGTAAATATTGGATGAGGTTATAAGGATTAATGAATTATTTCAAAATTTGAAAATTTATGAATATTGGATAACCTATTCTAAAAATTTATTTTATAATCACTTGATATATATGGAATGAATTATCATTATTTTATGAAGCTTATTATCTAATAGTTATTTGGGGATGAAAAATTCATCTTATTGTTTAAGAGGTGACATGGAAAATTGATTGAAGAACACAAAAACAAAAGATTGTTCATATAAAGATAAATGAAATAAAGTTAGAATAACTACTTATAATAAATCCTCAATATTAGAAAAAAAATGATATTGAAACAAAATTAGTCCCCTTATAGAATCATTTATGATGAAATAATGACATTTTCACTCATCGCCAATTTATGTATTTATAGTCGTTATATAATTTTGGACTGTTTAATTTCTTAGGATCAATGATCTCTATCACTTTCCATAATTATTTACACTTTTATTCCATGATGTTAGCTTCAATTCCCCCAAATTTCTTCTATTTTGTAAACCATGTCACGTGTTATTAAAAATAAGCATCATAACTTATTTAACCACTTATCCAGATGATGTTTTGTTATCTCTTTTTATAAAGTCTATTTTCCAAGAAAGAATTATCAAATGTTAAACCCAACGAGCCCAAATTAAAACTGTGAGGATGTAGTTTTTTTAAATATGTGTAAAATGTAACACCCTGAAACTTTATGAAAAATTAATTTCATATTATTTTAATTTCTTTGATATCTTTCACTACACACAACATTGATATTCAATAAAAAATGTTTTAAAATTGAAATTTTATTATTTAATTGGATAGCTATCACATAGATATTTCAATAACAACTATAATTATGATTGACTAAATTATGAAAATATATGGTTCACACATGTATATACAATGAATTATTTTGGGAATAATTTACTATAAAAGGAAATGAAAACTATTTTAAATGAAAGAAAATATTTTTTGATAATCTATTTTTGCTGCACATAGAAGATTTTTACCTCATTAAATTAAATGGATAAATTATTGTGAATAATTTTATTGAAATATATATATAAATACATTTATTATATTATATTTAATCCAAAATTTATCCTTCATTATATGTGTTTTGAATATTTGAGATAAGAATAAATCCATTTTACAATTAAATATTTTAATTTTCTTAAAAGATGTTTTCTTTCAGTTTGCAAACAAATTTTTAAATTTGAATGTTTCCAGTTTTTGAAAAATTATTGGAATATTTTAAATTCATTTTTTAAATCATATTTTCAAAATTGTATTTGGGTGAATTTTATAAGTTAATTTTTTTATAAAAATGAAAAACACTAGTTTTTTTTTAAGAATTTCAATTTCATCTAATCTTTTTAAAAATAAATTTTTTTAATGATTGTTTTAATGTTCAAATAAGATCAATTATATACATATCTATTTAAGTTAGTCCATTATAATGAATTTCATATTGAATTTTGATATAAAAATTGTTTAAAATTTTGAACATTTTTTTATTTGGAAAACAAATTTCTCTACACGTATATGAGTTTAATTTTAAATTAAAAATTTCAACATATTGTAGTTGAAAATTGGAAAAATGGATTCCACATTTAGAATAATTAAAATTTATATTATATAATAAGTTCATATTTTTATTTCATCCGAATGAATTATAAATATAGTAAAACGTAATTACCTTGGTTAATTAAAATAGGTTTTTTGTGGGGTTTAACTAAAAATATAAGGGGAAAAATGACCAATAAAGTTATATGGTCATATTTTTACATTATCAACAATATGGTTCTTGAATGGATCTTTTTGGATAATTTTTACATTCGAAAAAATATGGGTACACTTTATTCTTTTCAAAACAACAATGTGTGTCATCTTCCCCACTAATGAAAGGCCACCCCATATCCTCACCTATTTATTCTTATAAAGCCTTATGTTTCCACTCATTCTTACCCAAATATCATTATATCATACCTACCTAAATAATTGAGGCCTTTTGAGATTGTAAATCCTATCTATTGAAGATTTAAGTTAAAAATATCAAGATTTCATGAAGAAGAATTATATATTTACACAATTCATTTTTGGTTTAATTATTCTTATAACTCAATTAAATAATATTCAATTAAGATGATAAAATAATAATAATATCTCTCATATACTAAGATGTTATTATTTTAATGGAATAAAAGATTGTGATAAGGGTAATTTGAATTAATATATGTGATATAAATTAAATGAAAATGAATCTTTAAGGGTAATATATTATTTATAATTATTTCATTTCATCCATAGAGGAAAATGAAATAGATTTCTTGTGTATGTATGGCCTACCATCTCCATAAATGGTGTATTTCATTCTATATAATTAATTTTTATTTATTACCCTAAATACATATATTTAACGAAGATATATATGATATTTATACCATGGTTAACATTCTAGAGACAATGTCACCATGGTCAAAGTAAGAAGACCAAAAATAAAAAAACAAATCATACATGAAAAAACCTAGCTGTTATTTCTAAAACATGGTTTTAACATTGATTTTTTAGTAAACATGTAATAAAATATCATAAGCATATAATATATTATGATATATTTAAGTGTAGTTCTATAAAAGATATAAAATATACTTATATTTATTATGAAGGAGGTTCAAACATGTATAAAGGAAGTTGATATTTAAGATAAGATATTTTTGTCTCAATTTGTATTTGTTGATAAAAAAGTAATGTCATGTACCTATCTTATTTTATAAGGTGTATTGAAATCCCATATGAAATCTAATATCATGAATTTATTAATTATCATTGTATTTTACCTTTCATTTTCTATTATTCCATCATTTGGGTTATGATTCTATGTTACCAAAGCGGTAACGGTTTTATGACACAATCTCACCGTTTGTCATGATGATTTTTGTTTATGCTCTTAATAATTAAAATCATATAATCTATCTCCAATGAAACTGATTAATTTTTTAACCTATGTATATTTCATAATAATTAATTTTCTACATTAATTTTACTCCCTTTATGTACTCATGATTCCAAAAGAATGTTTTTAATAGAAAATGAATTTATTTATCCCTTCGGTCAAAAACCCTTTTTCCCTCAATATCAATGCTTTCGAAAACTATTTCAAAAAATTTTATAATGTTACTCCAGAATATTTTAAAAGAATTTTTAACCTTTTTAGATTTTTTTTGAAAGAAATATTTACATCATTTTAAAAAACTAGGATAATTAGAAATTTACTAAAAATGTGAAAAAAAACATTTTTAAGGTGTTAAAAATTTCCATCTGTCATAACTACTCAGTTTCATAATGATTAAATGGTAATTTCCAATATTATTTTCAAAAAATGGATATACAATTTTTTTTATAAATTTATATTTTGAAAAATTTAATTTCAAATAACGGTTGTTTTTTCCAAGAAACATTTTAATTGTATTTTAAAGATTCCATTATAAGTTTTCGAAGTTATTTTCAAAGAAAAGTATTTGGAGAATATTTTATGTTTGAAAAGTGGTTTTAATATGGAAAGGATATTTTAATAAAGAAATTTTTTAAATGATATATTAAAGCATCATTTATAGTTTTTGAGGTTTATTTTCAAATAACAGTATATCCTTAATACTTTATGAATTTCCAATTTCAAAATCTGATAATCAATGAGTGGTTATTTTCCTCAAGAAATTCCCATGTGATTTTACTTTAAAAAATGTTTCCATATAATATGTCATACTTTGATGTTACTTAATATTTAATGGGTATATTATTTAATAATATTATCTTAAATCTTTCTCAAGATGTTTTATTTTTATAATGGAATGTTTCTTATGAAACCCATTCCTCTTCTATGAGTTATAAATTAATAAAAAACAAATGAAACCTACTTATTTTCTATAAGTTATTGTTGAATTATAAAATGATAAAAATTATATTTATTTAGAACATAATATATAATGATTAAATATATAAGAAATACTTTTATTTTCATTATTGTGATGTAATAAAAGTTTTATTATCTAGTGGAAAATGTATGTATGGTTTAGATTTTTTGATGGGTGGGACCTATATCTCTCCCCAATTAATTGGGTAATGATTAATGTTATATGAGCTCAAAGGGTATACAAGAGTTTTTCCCATGCTCAGAATATTGTGCATAGTATGTTATCCCAAGCCCAAAATATGGTACTAATGATGTCATCCCTATCCCAAAGTAGGTACACAACTTGTTATACCAACACTATCATGTAATGAATGACATTTTTGATATCCTTGACATAAGATTTTCTATGATTATGGCTTTCTAGAACCATTGTCTTATGTAAAAAAAATTATCATGTGTAATGTGGTTTAATTTCTTTAAGATTACAATCTTATAAACCACCAGTATTTATATCAAGAGCCTAGATTATTATCTTTGATATGTTGGGTATGGGTTTAATATGTTATAAACGTGTTTTAATACCGTTAAGCTCATGTTCTATTTAGTTATTTCCCTTGTTTACTCGTACTGGTCATCTAGAATCACCCAATACTATGTTTATTTTCCTTCGGTTATGTCGATTGATATGACATGTGATATGTATAAGATGGGTGCTACTTATGAGAAACTAAGTGAGAGATGATATAGAAATATTATGAATAAGTTGTTTTTTATTCCGAGATTCCAAAGGAAAAACATATTTTTGATCATCAGACATGTGTTAGTGCAATAAAATGAATATTAATCTATTAATATGGAATATCTATGTATGGCATGTTTGGGTCCTTATAGAACCTCCACTCACTTTCAATCACCCATTTCCTCTTCAACAATAGAAATCATTATACATTAGTCATAACAGCCAATACACCTAGTGAATGATGTTGCAAGTCTTAGGATAACTCATCTTCCTAAAAAGATGCATCAAAAGAATATGCCTCCAATTTGGAATAATTCAACAAATTATCTATATCTATATTCCTATGTATTGAATTATTATAATTGAATATGTTGGCTGATGCATTCCATTCATGATTTCACATTAAACCCTCTTAGTTATTTCCCATTTCCATCTTAGTGAAGGTAAATTCCTTAGGTACATAGGTTATATGATCTTAAACAACCTGTATCCCTATTTCATTCGCCCGCATACTGAAATATGAGCAATATGTGGAATCAATATGGAATCTCTAAGGTTACAACTGATATTAGAATTCATATACAATACTTATCTACAGACCTGGTGGAGGTCGATTACCTAAAACCTCACCCTCTCGAGTATGTGGATTTTTTAAAATGAAAAATATATGGGGGGAGTTACTAGAGGTGATATTGAGAACAATAATAGAGGTTAAGAGGCCTCATTTTGGACCTATGCCACCAGGTTAGGAAAACCTTAATCCTAATCTATGTCTCTGGAGTGAGAACTCGTGATGATCGGTGATTCTATGGATAAAATATTAGATATATAATGGGTGATTCAGAAACTATAAATCTCGAAAATATAAAAAGAATTAATTATTTATGAAAGTAATGTAATTATATTATATATTAGTGGAATAATATTTCTTTCTCTTATCCACTATAGGAAAAATGGGTTTTAGTCGCGGTTATTTCACGGTGATTTTCTAAACACTCGCTAAATTATTTTCGATAAAAAATTTATCTGGGGTTTTTTAGTAGCATTTTTTAAAATCATGGCTAAATGTTTTTAAGCTATTTTTTATAATTATTTTCAAAAAATTTACAAAAAAAATTACATTTATTTTTAGCTGTAGTTTTATCAAAACAACAGCAAAATTATAGATTTTTTTAGAAAAAATATTTATTTATTTATCATTTAAAATTAAATAACTTTTATTATTTATATATATAATTCTTTATAATGTATCACATAAAAAAATTCTTAATTAATAGTTAATTATATTTGTAAACCGAAAAGAAATATTTAATAAGTCGAAAAGGAGACTTCGACATCAAATGACCATAAATTATGATTATAGAGTATGTTTTTACTCCACTAAAAGTCAAAACAAAGATTATGAAATGATTTAAATAAGTTATATTAAATTCATTGAAGCCAAACAAAATAAAAGTTATTACAGCTTCCAAAATGATGGAAATCGAACTCAAACTTTAAACAACCATAACTTTTGAATAGGGTGTCCGTTTGGGATCTACAATATATCAAATCGAATCCTATGATAATATCTACCCAAAGTAGGACTTGGACTAGCTATTTGAGCATTTTCTACATTTATGGTCCTTAGAATGGCCCAAAGGCCTCTAAAATAGTGTTTTTAGTCACTAACCCCAATTTCTTAAAATTCAAATGGATTTAACATCTGATCTTGACGTCCGTTTAGCCTGTACCACATACCATATTGAAGTTCATCTCATGATAATTGATTTGACTGGTTGTGGTTTTGAAAAAGGAGTCCCAAATTATTTTTTATGGTCATTTTAGGGTTTTTAGGATTTTCAGAGGCTCTTAACATTTTATAATTTATTTATTTTATTTTTTATTTATTTACCTAATATTTATTTGTTTATAAATTAATTATTAAATATGTATTTAATTATTTAATATATATTTATCTATTATCTATGATTTATATATTTATTATTTATTTAATATTTAATATTTAATATTTTTTAATTAATTAATTTTCTTTATTTATTAATTAGTAATTATATACATGTTAATTATTATTTTTTATTTATTTATTAATTAATTAATAATTATTTATTACTAGTTTTTTATTCATTTATTATTTAATTATTTATTTATAATTTATTTATAATTTATTTAAAATTTATTATTTATTTAAAAAATATAAAATACAAAATATTAATAATTAATTAAGAATTATTAATTATTAATTTCCAATTATTTATGATTAGATGTTATTAATTATTAATTTTTATATATTGATTTTTAATAATTTTATTAATAATTTTTTATTGTTAATTATTAATTTTTTTATTCATATTTTTTATTAATTTTGCCTATTTATTTATTCACTTATTATTTAATAATTAATATTTATTAAATTGTTTTCAATTTAATAAATATTTATTTATTTTATGTCCATTATTCATTTATTATTTATTATTTATTTATTTATTCAATAATATTTATTTATTAATGATTAATTAATTGTTAATTAATAAATAATTAATTATTTAAAAAAATTTAAAAATTTAATTATTTTTTAGGAATTGTTAACCCTTAATGACTAATTATTAAAAAATAGATATTCATAATTATTAATTATTAATTATTTAATAATTTATTTTTAAATTACTAAATAATAATTATTGATAAGTTTATATTCCATTTCTTATTTATTTATTTATTATTATTTTATTTTTATATTATAAATTATTTATTAATGAAATATTATTTACTTATTTATTATATAATTAATATATATTGATGATATATTTATTATTTAATTATTCATGGTTTTTTATTTATTATTTATTATTTATTATTTATTATCTATTATTTCTTAATATATTATTAAATTATTATTTATTTGTCATATATTTATTTATTTTGTAATTAATTTATTATTTATACATTACTTATATATTATATGTTATATATTATATATTATATATTATATATTATATATTAGATTTTAAAGAATAAAAATTATATATTAAATATTGTATATTGTATATTATATATTATGTATTATGTATTATATATTATGTATTATGTATTTTATATTATATGTTATATATTATATATTATATATTATGTATTATATATTATGTATTATGTGTTATAAATTATAAATTATAAATTATATATTATGTAATATGTGTTATATATTATATATTATATATTATATATTATATATTAAAAATTAAACATTAAATATTATATATTATATATTATATTATGTATTATATATTATATATTATATATTATATATTATTTAGTAATTAGTGTTTATTTTTTTCTATTTAAATATTACTATTTATTATTTATTATTTAATATATAATATTTACTTTTTATTATTTTCTATTTACTATTTATTATTTAATATTTTCTATCTACCATTTATTTCCAAAATATATATTTCTTTATTTATTATACATTTATATTTTATTTATTTATTTGTAATTTGGAATTGGGAATTATTAAATACCAATGACTACTTATTACTTATTACTTATTAATTATTGATTATTGATTATATATTATTGATTATTGATTAATCGTTGTTGATTAATAATTATTGATTGCAATTTATTTAGTGTCTGTTTATTTATTATGTATTATTTGTTTTTCCAATTAATATATATATATAGGTATATTACATTCGATTTAGTGATTACATGAAGAGCCTACTAGATTGAAAATGTCTTTGGAGAATAAGCCAGAGGTAAGTGGTTCAATTCTCCCCCAACGTAGAATGTCAATATATGTCATGGGCATGTGCATGGAGATGGGCATGGGCATGGTAATATTAAATTATAAATAATAAATAGATTTATATAAATAAATAAATAAATATATTAATTAAATATGACAGTAAATAAATAAATAAATAAATAAATAAAAACTAAATAATAAATAAATTTATAAATTGATTAATTAATTATGAAAAAAAATTAAAAAAATTTATAAAACTATTTGGTGATGGTTTAAACCGCAGCTAAATTGTTCTGCAACAGTTTTAAAAAACTGCCGCTAATTGATTGCCGACAAATGAGTTAGCGATAGTTTTCCAAAATTGTCTCTGAATGATTTAATGGCAGTTTAAACCACAGCTAAATGTAAATTTTGGCATAGTGATCCAACATAGATCTATATATAATGTCCCTTATTAGTCATATCTCTAACCTCCAGGGGGCCTTCATCACCATTAACACATATCTCAAAAAAATAATATTCTTTATTCAAATTGATATATATTAATTCAATTTCTCATTGTAGATACAATATTCAACCCTTGATTAGGTGAAACAAGTTTTCATTCTCTATTATATATAATTCCACTACTTCATTATCATTTTTAAGAGATTCCAAAAGGCTATGGTCACCTCTCTGAGCTGAATCTAGATGATTACCTTAATTAATAGAGAATCCATGATCTATTTTATACATGAGAGACTTCTCTAAAAATACAATTCCCTACAGAATTCTATTAATTATACCTTAAAATGGACAGACGATATGAGAGATATGTCACATGTTCAAGGAGTAGAAATCAAAGTACCTTTCCTGTTTCATAAACAGTTGGTCTATTGATTATTTTCTTCGCGTGATCCCCTTATGAGGCCATGCTACCTTTATCATCTTCTCATGTTATTATTTTCTTTTGGTCACCATAAAACCCTAATTTGAAAATTTATGTTAATAAAATTCCTACTAGTGTATGATGGGATCGAGGTTTCATCACAACTGATCAATAATTTGATGGTAGTATCGATTCGATGAAGGGTAACAAGAAAATATTTTGACTCATGTGTGATAATTATTAATAATTGGAATAAAAAAATGATATTTTATTTCAATTGTGATCATTAAGGATTATACAGACACTTTTTCTTTATTATTTAATATTTTTTTCCTAAATTATTTTGATCTTACCCGTCAGAGATGGACATCTCATCATTCTTGGAATCCAACATACAATATCTTAAAGATAGTGGGTGTTCATGGTGTTGGTGGCTTCCAATATAATTTTTAGAAAATAGAAAAATTATTGTTGGTTAATACTTTAAGATGAAACTTTTGTGTTGCTTTAGAATGTTTATCATGTTTCATTCTTCAAGAGGGAGAAACCAGACCCCACCTATAGTGTAGAGAATGGACCTGAATAAATAAATTGGAGTAATTTGGTCACTGATAAACCTTTAACCCCCACATTAGGAGCAGTAAATTCCCATAGTACCTATAATAGTCCAATGAACATGAATTAGGTTTTCAATATACATGTATGCCCAAAATACTGATTTAACTAAGCAATCATCAATACAACAAATTGATTTGTATATATCATTCTAGTTGTTTCACCATCATGAAAGTCAAGAACTATTCCTTGGTAGGAGACACACCCACCATAATAGGATATACACCCATAAACATACCTAGAAATCCAAATAGGTAAAATATCTAATTTACTTGAAGGGATTCCTCCCAACCCCACTAAGTGTAACAAACACACACTAATACCATCTAATATAATCCCAAAAGGCCATAGGTCTAAGGAGTTTTATAGAGTGGATGCCTCATTTTTTATGGTTTATGTATATTATTCATCATAAAAATAAAATCCATGATTCTTAAGGGGACCACAATTTATCAGAGAATATCCTCTCCCATGGTGTTCCTCATCAATAAAATATCCTCCCAGGTAGGGTGCCCTCTATAAATCATCCAATAAGGAATGCAGAGGAATTATTTCATCAACATATCAACTAAAGTAGGATCTAAGAAGAGGAAATTAATATCCATGGAGATTATCCTAAAATAACTATTCAATAAGTAGAATGTGCTCATGTTAAGGATACAAATAATGAACAAGTCTTGGATAACTTTTCTATTGAAGTAGGATAAAAGAGGTAAAACAAAAATAGATTCATATAACTCTATTTTCGTGATATCTCCCCAAAAATATGAATAGTTCTAAAATACCATGTAATGATAGCTCAAATCCATGAAAAAGTCACCTCTAGAATTTTACAAAAAAGATAACGACATTATTGTTTTGGAAGGAATTATGAAGAATACAATTATCATAATGGAAAATTAAATAATCTCATAAGAATTATGTGAAATATCTACTAGATAAACATTATGTTGTTTTAATAAATACCTTTTCAATGATAATTTTTTCATAATGTTTACATTGATACATAATTTTTTCTCATAGATGTTTCCATTCATGAGGATCATTGTTTTTTAAGTTATTATTCTATGAAGCGTAAATGAAATAACTCATATATTATAGATAAGATTATTTGGTTGATTATGTAGTATGTGAGAGGACTAATACTTGACCAATATATTACGGAAAGAAGATCCTATGGAAACATTATAGAAGCATATACGAAGTATAATTTTCACGTGAGAATTTGGTCCTCTTCATATCATTTATATCTAATTCAAAAGGGAGAAATTTTTGCTTCATGAAAAATTTTATTATCACTTTATAGAAGATTGGGAAGGTCAAGATATATGGAAAAAGGTATATTTAATAGAAATGGAGCATCAACATCATGAAAGTAAAGTAATTTTAGGCTGTATAAACTCATTCGTGACAAAAGAGTTGTTTGTAAAGTCACAATGGGAATCATTCATAACAACATGAGAATGAACCATCACATATAGGCATCCCTTTAATGAATAAAGGTAGTGATCATTTGTAGTCACATATCTAACGTTGAATGTGAATTTACTACATTACTGCATATTAAAGGAAAATAGTTTTAAGTTGTTTCTTATAAATAACCCATAGAAACAAAAAATACTATGAAAAAAAAGATAATGAATTTGGAGAGGGTAAATACATTATTTTTTTATGTGACACAAACATAGAAGGATGAATAATATTTTTTAATTGAAATTTCAGTTGTGATATTATATAAAGAACCCCTTCTAGGAACTCCTTAGTTTGAATTTCATAGGGGGAGATAGAAGAAACATACTATAATACATTAATGATAATGATTATATATATAAAAACCTCTTGATAACACTACTCCTATGATAAAACTTTATAAAAATTATAATATGATTTACTTTATGGACTCCCACGAGATTACATCATGGTGGGATACTCACATAAAGTCCTTCGGAAATGAAATCCTTTAAAAACCAACCATATCATACCATTTCTACTCATATGAAAATACATTTTTATTTGAACGTTTAGGTTCTGATGTATATATCGGCCTCTTCTCAATGGTCTACAACTGCGAATGGATTGACCTATGATGGGTGACTTTGTAATGGAACCCTATTATTTGTGATTAAGCCTCCAAAGTATACCCTCTTCCACCAATCCATCTATCTGGGATGAATAGGTCTAATTGAACCTACTGAATTCGGCTTCCATGGTATAATCATTGAAAAGAAAATTCTAGAAAGGCTCCCTCTATGACCTCATGAGATACATGACTGGTTTTTTCACTCTGATGTACTCCACATTTATCATTTCTTAAATTTATAAACCATCTTTCTTCCATCTAATTACATTCTAATATGGATCTTTGGGCATTTAGAATCAGTAATATTCTTGTTAATGTGGGTATTTTTCATTTGTATACTAATGGACCAACTTTTGGATCATCTTGTTAATCCCAAATGAATCATATATAGTATCTCATCTTCCCCAATATCCAATAGTCCTCATTTTTTCACATTATGGTATGCTGATCTATTTGGACCTCATTTTAGGTGTAATACCTCATAATGTCCTCCTTGAAGACTGCATCCTTGGTCTACTCAATGATCCATGTCAACATACGATCCTCTTATACAAAGTAAGTCCAAAAAATTATGCTCACATAAGTCAGCTTCTTGGGATGAATCTTAAAGGGGAACTCATGTATAGGTCATGTTCAATATATTGTGAATTCTCCATTCAACAAGCAATACTCATTACTGCATGATGTTAAACTACACAATCTTATCCTTCCATACAACCTTAAACTAAATTACTCAGACAATGTAGAATTTTATTTATATAAATCAAGATATGAAGGACACCACTCTAATGTTCTATACCAATTCATCATTATTCTTAGATACAGTACTCTAAAAGTAACATCATGGGTGTACAACCTGTAATAATACCCATCACTTCCATTTTGGTCCATATCCATTATGAGTATATCCTTCCATCATAATATAGTTACCAATTAAATGTGAAATAGGTAATCATATGCATGAATATTACTAAGAGTTATACCAAACCATACCCTTTCCTATTTTAGTTACCAACAAAATGGACATACCATAAAGGCCACTCATGAATAAGTCATATTGAATCCTTTACTAAGAATTTTTTTCCTAGTAGTCCTTTATGATTAAATTTATACTCTATAGAATTTGGTCTATGTTACATTATGCTAAATTACTCATAATATGACTTAGATACATGAAATTAAATGGAAAATAAATTTGTGGTGGAAACATGACCTTAAAATGCACCACCATGGTCTTTTTTATATAGCATAAAAAATAAATACATGTCTCATTAAGTGGAACTAATGTATATGGGATTTTATTCCCTTTTTATTAAGATATAGGTTTCCCTTTTCATGATATCAATCATAAAACCACAATACATACTACCTCTATATATAGAATGATATTTGAGTGTGGTTATCTATGTGAATTTAAGACATATTATAATGGAAATTAGATGTTCACATCAATAAATTGCCATGATCAATCAATTTTATGGAGGTAACCAATATGTAATATTTTTACTAGGAATGATTCAAAAAAATGTATCAAATCATAAAGACAGTCGTGGTCTAGGCATCAAAACCATTGAGTAATAATCCATTCTACCATCTTAACTACAAATATGCAACCCAATGTTTCAAGAGCATGTTCTTGTGATGGATTATGTTTAGAGAGTAGGTCCACAATGATTTGAAATATTCTGTCCTTAAGGAATCATTAGAAATAAACATATGTAACCATTAAAACTTTTTTTATAAAGGTAAAATAATGGACTTAGTCATATCTATCCATTGATATTAGTTAAAAAAATTCATCTTCATGTAATAAAATTTTAGTCTAGAATATTTTCTGTATAACAATGTCTTTCATTCATGGATAATTCTATCACACTTTTTTCTTCCTTATTATATCACTTTATAAATCATTTTTGTAATAAATAAATAAATTATAATATATCACCATATATTTTATTAAAATTTAATTGATTTTAGAACATTAATCTAATATCAATAATAATCCAAATATCCAATATAATTTTTATGGAAATTATTATAAAATTATCTTTTAAAGTATCTAATACTTCCATATCCGAGTTAGATAGTATATGTTCCCCTCATTTTCTAGTTATGTGTCTCTCAATGTTTTTCATAAAAATTATTCAATCTGAGTTGTACTTCATCATTAATCCTTTTTGGTGGTGTTTCATCATAGATGTTTGCTTTTTTGAATAAACATATACTTGGGTTATGAGGCTTCTTGATAAAAATGATGAAGATCTACGAGAATATCATTTGTTGGGGAAAATTCCTTAATGATTTGGGATGTATCCTTTTTGGAATTAATGGAGTTTGAATAAATGGTTCCAGTGTTACCATGGGTTCTTGGTATGTAGATAAGCCTTAAAATATGATTTAGGTTTTTTTATAAAGAACATGGGCTGAAAACCCATATAAATAACATTTACATTTCCTGTAAATGGATTACACAATGTGTAACAATCAGTTAAATTTTATATTCATATAAAGAAATTTGTTTTTATGTGTATCCATATAATAATTATTACTTTATTTTTAATTGAATTATACACTCTATAATTCCTTAACCTAATGTTTTAACATTTTTCATGTGGTTGATTTATTACTTCATCTTTCATGTTGTTACCTCCCATTGACCCTAGGTAACATTCAAAGAAATTTTAGAGCTCCATTATTGACATTAAATGACTTGTTGGTCTATTTGATTGATGATAAGTGGTTTTGGGAAGTTTTTTCTTTATCTCCCCCAATTCTCCATCCATTTTGGTGTAATAAATTGATTGGGAACATTTTTTGTTTTGGTCTTTATTGGTATGGATCCAGTAACCTTATTGTGATCTTCTTTACCTTCTTCCACATGGGCATTTTTTGTTTAGAAGAATTATGTGATAATCATTTAAATGTGGGTGGTCTAAACCCTAAATCCATTATTTAAAAATTATTATATATGTGAAATATTGAAAATTTATCCAACATGTTGTGTTTATAAATAAATTAATTAACGAATTGGATTAATACATAGGTTCAATTTGGATCCCATTTCCCTTTAAACTATATTTTGGATACTATTTAGGTTAACATACGATTAACAATAATTGAATTGATTAATATATTAATGTATTTTTTGAATAAAATATAATATGTGGGATCTCTTGAAATATATTCCCCTTTTCATGGCTTTTTATAGAGATAACTTGCACGATATTGGTTATGAAGAATTGATAAATGAAATGTGTAATTGAATGGGAAATTATAATTTTCATAATTATCCACTAGTTTGGATTATGTGATATTGGGATATCCTTATTGTTATGACATGTGTTGTGATTTATTTGTTGTAATGGTTATATGTTTCACTTGATAAGTTTAAATTCTAGAATGTTGATATACTAGGATATGCCTTGAGAAATGCTAAAATGATGACATACTGGGTTGGGTTGTGATACATGGTGAACTGATTATATAAAGGTCTATTCCCTAAGAAATTTCTAGATATTGATACACTGTTCATAGACATGATTGATTTCTAAAATGACTATATATTAGGATTGGTCCTTCTTTTCCTAATTTATATTCCATGGATATAATTTTTTGGTAAGAATGGTTGTAAGACATTATTGGATACATTCGGGCATGGAAGCAAGGCATGTTATGTTTTAATATGGTTAAATGGAGGTGGTTTTCATGGTTATGAGACAGTCTCAGAGATATTTCAGTATGGCGTCAAAGCATGTTGATATGGTATTAATTTAATAGTTTTGTTAATTAATACAGTTATTTAGTACATTATTTCATGCACTTTTTAACAAACATGTTATGTTCATACTTGGTAGTATTGACCTAATGAGTTATACTCACACAATATTCAGGCCTCTGTTTGGCACCTGAGTAGATTACATTGATGTAGGAATAGAAAAATGAAAATGCACTTGTTGTTGATTGTTTGGTTGTTAGATGAACTAGAGTTTGGATATGTGTCCGACATGAGATTTAGTACTGTGGTCTTTTGAGTATTCTAGTGGTTTATTTCTTATTACTACTATCATGACATTTAGTTACATTACACCATGCCATTATATTATTCCTATCTTATTTATTGGATTATTCAGCTTGATTAGTAGTCAGTTTTAAACTATATTTTATTGTTTCCATTATTTCTAAATAATGATATTTATTTATTTATTTTTATTATATTTTCCAGCATTTTTTGTAAAATTAATCTAGGAGATATTATCTACCCACTATAGTTATTACACCTCTGATGATAGTTTGAATCCTCTGGCATAAGTGGAGACATGCTTGAGGTCTTGTAACCAACCCTTTCTATTCGCATGAGAGTACCATATCGCAGGGTCATTACAATGTTGTATCATATCACACAATATTTCATTAATATTTCATTATAATTTTGGAAATTTTAATGGAGACTAAGATATGTCAGGACTTGGTAGGGAGCTTGTGCTTGGATGTAGCTATCCCTTGTATGTGGGAAAATTCGAGTGCCCATTTATGGATTATTGAATTTATTATTCACTTGTTACAATTGATGTTATTTCACTATTGGATTTTCATATGGTGCATGGGGATATGATGACATGATATTATTGACTCTTGAGATAATAATTGTGGACCAGTATGGTGTAATATAAATATACATGCATCATACTAGAAAGATAGGTAAATAGATTAACATGAATTGTTCATCATATGAACTTATTTATTACATGTGATATATTATTTCTTGTTAAAATTGTAATATGATATACCAGTTATAATTGATAAATGATATAAATAAATAGTTACGTCATTCTAAAACACCAGTAATCCATGTTTATAGAGACCAAGATTCATCGGTTCGTTGTTGTTTACACCTATTTTGGTTATCCATGTTGAAATACAGTGTTCTAAAAAGTGTGATTCATATAGAGAAAATTCATCCTCTATGAATTCGAGTCAAGCATCAAAGGAGTGGAAATAAACATCCTCCCAATGCATCTAAAACATATATATTCATATAGTTACTAAACACTGTATGGATGTTTAGCTTTGATATGGACTCTTGACCTTCTTGATATCTATTGAAAGAGAATCTATTAACATTATTCATTTGATTTATGAGCTTAAGAGAGTTTTATAATTGAGAATCTATGTTCAATAGGGAGGGAGAACCCCTTGAAACTGTGTTCTAGTTTGAGTCAGTCCATATGATCATTAATAATCCTTAGATACTCACCTATAGGGCACACAGATAAGAGGGTGTAGCTTCTTACATATTTTCTTCTTAGACCAGCAAAGATTTGGTGGGACCCTTAGTAGATGGAAAGGCATAAAGAGTAGTTATCTTCGAAGTATTTTGAGATGATGTTCTTGGGAATTTTTTATCCAAGGACATTTAGTGATTAGAATGATTGATAGTTCATGTATAAAATATATGAGGGTATGTTAGTGTTGGACTACAATAAACATTTCATCAGCCAACATCATTTTCCCCATCATTGGTAGCTGATGAGATCTCCTGGGAAATGTGTTTTCAATATGGTGTTGATAATGAGACCAGTTCATAGATGAATGTGTTTTGTCTGAGAAATTTTTTAGTTGTGATAAATTAGGCACATATTAGAAAAGGGAATATGAGAGATGAACCAAGTAGAAGTTAGTCTATTTCAACTAGGAAAAATATAACCTCTTCTTCTAGTGTAAATAAACATCATTATGAAAATTTTCTCCATGAAAATAGCTAGAAATGTAAGAAGGGTAGTGGAAAACCATATTATTATTATATTCTACTATAGTAATGATAGTGTGTAATGATTGTCCACAAGTGGACTGAGTTTTCATTCCCCAAATTGTAGTGTAATTCTTGTAGTAGATTGGGACACCTAAAAATATTTTTTGGGGGCATAGATCTTCAAAATAGTGTAAGTGGAACACGATAGGCACTAGAGACTAGGATGTTCTCAATTACTCCTCGGCAGATAGGTATCTAGAGTTCCACATGACGTTCTAGTCAAGGTAGGGGATGTGGTACCCCCGTGTAGGAATGGAAGAACCAGGAAGAGGATAAATATTAAAGAAATTGAGTTGGATACCATAGTAGGGGGCTTGTTATCTACACAATATATAGACTACTTGGAATATGTTGGATACAAAACCATCTACCGTCAAAGGTACGATTCTTGCATCATTTATACTTGATTGTTTTTTTCATACATGATAATCACATTACCGTTTTATTGACTATTTTTTATAATAGTGTTCACTTATATGTGGTTATATTTGATGTTATTTTGACCATAGACAAACTATTTAGAGTACATTCTGAGAATACCAATCATTTCATGGAATATTCTCTAGGGATTTGTGGTTACCATTTCTTTTTGAAACCATTCTCGTAGGAAATGACAAGATTAAATTTGATTTATAGAATGAATTGTTTAATCATATACTATGATTATATTGAATGCTATTGGAGGATAGTTGTGTTTTTATCTCCAGAGGTATGAAACTATTCTCATCAGGATGAGTGGGATCTTCATGCTGGTCATGTAGGACCAATTCAATGCAGATTAGACTATATAAAGGATTAGATAGTTGGTATTTATCTAGATTATGGTATAATAATCCCTGATTCATATCCTCTAGTGGTATAATGTTTTCAAGATGACTTTCCTAATGTGTTTGGTGGATTATGACCTAGGAAAGAGATTGTGTTTATGATTGAGTTGGAGCTGGGAGAAGATCATGTTTCTAACCCACCTTATATAATGACATAAGATGAGCCTCAGGCATTGATATTTGAGTTTGAAGATCCACAATTTATAGGTTTTATATGGTTGAGTAAATCTCATTGGGGTTCCCCTATTATTTTTTCTATTAATGATGATGGTACTTTGTGATTATGTCTGAATTGTTGGACATTGAACTAGATAAAAGTCAATAACCGTTATCCCTTTCAATACATCAATTATCATTTCAATAAATTAAGAGGTTCTATGATCTTATACAAGATCAATTTATGATCCAAATACCATTATTTTGGGGTGAGATATACAAAATACATTTATCTTCTTTTATGATAAGTTACGACTTTTTTTAGTTTGAAGAGATAACATTTTTTTTGACTAAGGCTCTAGAGGTATTCATGGAATCAATTAATGAAATCATTCACCATTTTTTGGATAGGGTTTTGGTTTTGTTTTTATGAAATATTGGTGCACTCCCATTCTATATAAGATCATGAAAAACAACTTCACATCATCCTAAGTACATTAATTTAAAATCATCATTATCACAATATAACTAAATATACCTTCTGGTCGGTAAATTGATCATATTATGACATGTCATCACTGAGTAATGACTTCAAATGGACCCCACATAATATTTTAGTTACGATATCTTAGTACTAGTCTATTAATGTCTTTGAAATTTATTTTTTTATGGTTAAATACTTTATTATTGGTTCTTTTCTTAGAATTCACTCATATGGAAGCATCAATATCATAGCTGACCATAAAGAGATTTTAGTTTTTTTGGTCATATTATTATGATGCATATTTTTAGGATATGAAATTTAGGATATCATTTTAACTTATCCTCACATTACCTATACTGGATAGAGAATATAACATTTTCTAAGATGAATCTCGTGTTTGAATCAGAGCATTTTTTATTTAGGAGGACCGATTTGTTGCTTATGGCACCAGATAGTTGAGAACTCATGAAATGAATCACCATAATCATGGTTTGGAGTTTCTAGTAATAGTACATGACTTGATATGTTAGATGCATTATCTAATGGGTGATAGGTTTGTGGATTACATATAATACAAGTGCATAAGGTATATCTTTTATCAACGAGACCTAAACCTCTGGAAGATGAGGTGGGTTGAGTATTTGTAGTATTTCAACATTGATTTGGATTATACACTATGAATGTGAAACCCGGATGCAGATATGTTGATCTGAAAGACACCGATAGTGGCATTATAATAGTCTCATGATGAGTGTCAGGTAAATAAATTATTTACATACATTAATATAGATGTTTAGGAGTCTTAGGAATTATTTACTCTCACTTAAACGTTAGTTATACTCATGATTTTGGACCAGATCTTCATTGGGCATTTATCAGATATGTGGGGATTTTTTCTAAGAGACAACTTATATAGCGGGGATATACTATCGGGATAGTCTATTGGTATTGGAAATTCTCTTCACTTCCATGGTTGAGTATGGGTTCTTATGGGCTTTCATAAGGAACTGATGATGGTGTTTCATTATTCCATATGAGAGATACATTATGATTTGAAAAAGATGTATCATTATACCCACATGGATTTCAAGAGTTTAGGAATGAATAACTAGGTAGCATTCTTTTTAGTGAGATATTCCACTTTTCAAAAAGTGAACGATGAGAATTAGAGACTAGATGATATTTTACATCCATTTATCATTCTAATTTGGAAATGGGATTATGTCACAGTAGATTTTGCGATATGATTAACCTAGATAACTCATAAGAGTGACGCAGTATGGGCGATAATGGATCGACTGATGAAGGTAGGCCACTCCATTATTATCATGGAGACCTTCATATATTATTATATGGTATGTATTTAAGTGTGTGAGGTAGATTAATTTTTTGGTGTTTTGATGAGTATCCATTCAGATAGAGATCCTCATTTCACACCATTGTTCTAGCAGGGTCCTCACAAAGATATGTGGGCATAGGTTTTTTTAGTATGTTCAATCATTCTAAATCTAATGGTTAATATCAGCATACTATTCTGGTTCTGGTGGATATGTTTTGAGCCTGTGTTGTGGATTTTGGTGGATAATGTGAGCTTCATTTGGAACCCTTTGAGCTCTTGTATACTAATAGCTTCCATTAATAAATCAAAATGGAATCTTTTGAGGCCAAGTATGAAATTTCAGGCTGTTCTCCTATCATTGGTTGGATGTAGGTGATTTAGCATTTTTTGGACCTAGTCTCATGCATGAGATATCTAAGCAGGTTCAGTTGATTAGTTAGAATCTGGTTACCACATAGAGCATGAAAAAGAATCATATGATGGATATCAGAGAGAACCACTAGATTTCATGTTAATTAATCATGTTTTCATTTGGTATTCAACTAGGATATTTAAATTCTATATTGGAAAAAATAGAAAGTTAATATCTAGGTTTATCAGACTGTTTGAGATAGTGTCAATTGTAGATCTAGTGGAATACTATTTTTCCATTCCAAAGTGCAACAATTGAATTCATGATGATTCCACGGGTCATTGTTTTGGATATATTTTCCAGAACCTTTCACTTTATTATTATAGAATATGTTTAGCTTAAGGTTGATGCATCACTTGTGGAGAATCCATTATGAATTATGGGCTGAAGTGAGAAGTATCTTCTAGGTAGGGATATTCCTTTGGTTTGGGTGAATTGGAATTATGAGGGATTTAAAGAGGATAAGTATGATCTAGAGTATGATATGAGAGAATATAGGATACAATTCTTCACATATACCTCATAGTGATACTGAGAGAAACTATTGGATGAGCTATTATATGGTGGGGAGGTTATACGATCCCATCTTTTTCCTCGTATGTCTCTCTTTGTGTTTTTTTATAAAAAATATTTTGATTGAGTTTTTCATCATCATTAAACCATAATCGTTGTGTTTTCATCATGGATATATTCTTCTTTATATAAACTTATTCTTCTGTTGTGAGGAAGTTTCATAAAACCAGAGTGGATCCAAACGTAGAGCCTTTTTTGGGGAAAATAAATTATTGTTCAAGGATGTATGTTTGTTTGAATTAATAGATTCTAAATAAATGGGCCAGGTGTTAGAATGTCTTATCTATAAGTTGATATGCCTTGAAAGTGTTTTTGGGTTGTTTTAATAAGGAAAATTGGATGAAAACCTATATGCATAATATTAACATGTCATGAAAATTGAATACATGTCATGTAATGTTCAGGTGAATTTAATATTCATCTGAAGTGAATGGTTTTTCTATGAATCTGAATAAAATGAGTTACATGAAATTGAAAATTATTAAAAACCATGTAATTCCCTGATAAGTTGTTTTAATGTTTTTCATGCGGTTGATTTTTATTTCATCTGGAATTCACTTTTCCCCTATCGAACATAGGGCACCATCCTTGAACTTTTTTTGCTATTTTTTTGGATGACTTTTTTGTGAATATAACCACTTCTCATTGGTTTTGGTTAGTTTTTAACAAATCTCCCATGGTTCTCCATCTTTTCAGGTTTTATATCCTGACTATGACCATTTTGGGTTTTTATTTTGATCGTTTTTATCTAGGAACCATCATATGATCATCTAAACCTTATTCCTCATGGTAATTTGACGTTAAGATGTGTTATTTGATCATTAGATAAAGTTAGTGGTCTTAAACCATTACCATATGGTTTTATAATTTTTATATATGTGAAATATTTAAAATTATAACAACATATCATGTTCTTAAATAAATTGATTAGTGATTTGGATTATTCCTTGGAGTCCTATTGGATAAAATTTAATTTTAACATGGTTAAAGATACACTTGGGGTTTGTGAACCCTTTATTATAATTAAATTGATTAATGGATTATTGTTTTTATCATGAAAGGGAATTTGGGATATTTCATGATATATATTAACCATGGATTGGATTCTTTATTGAGATTACTAAAGTGTTATTAGTGTTGACCATTTGATAAATGAAATGCATTATTGAAAGATTAATGGTAATTTTCATAACCAACCAATGAGCCTGATAATGTGATATTGTATTATCCTTTAATCTATGAAATTGGTTGTGATTTAAATATTTCAATGATTATATAGGGCGATGGCCCAATATAACTGCCGAAATTCTTATATACTATGATAGGCCCTAAAAAATTATGAAATACTGATATAAAATGCTATGATGAAGTTCTTATATACTGGGATAGACCCTGAGACATGTTTAAAAGCTCACAAATTGAGATCTTCCATGAATGATTACTAAAATGTGTATATACTCGGTTTTGACCTCATTTTTGAAATTTATATTAGTTGGTTATGAATTTATTGATGACATTGTCATAATACATAATCAGAGACATTATCAGATGACACCAAGGTAGTTAATGATTTAATATGGTTATAAGGTGATGGTTTCCATGATTGTGAGACATTCTCAGTGATATTCAAGCATGGAGTTGAATCATGTTGGTGTGATATTAAGTTAATTTTAATGGTATTTAATACACTTTTTTATTGAATTAATGTATGGACGTTTTATTTGATTGTTTATGTTTAGACATGGTAGTGACGACCTACTGAGTTATACTCATAACCTATTCACGAAACTATTTAGATCCCGAGATGGATGTAGGATTAGAAAAGGGAAAATGAACTTATTGTTTATCATTTTCGTGCTAGATGGGATAGATATTGGAGATAGTAACAAAATGGGATTATAGACTAGGTTCATTGGAGGCTCCTTGAACATTATTATGTATCACATCTAGACTTATTTTCACTTACATTATAACCTGCCATTACATTATTCCTTTCTTATTTATTGGTTTATTTATCTATTTTAGTTTTTTTGTTTTCCACAACATAATATTATTTCCATTATTTAATCACTAGAATATTTATTTATTTATTTATATTTATTTTTTCATTGGGTTGTAATCTCCGAATCATGGGGTGTATTTTATCTCTACTATATTATCACACCCATGCTACAATTAAAAAGCCTCTAGTGTACATGGAGGCATTAATAAGGTCTCATAATCGCCACTTTTTTGGTAATTTTAGGTAGTGTCAGATAAAGGGATGTTACAGATTTGAAATAAAGATTTTATTTTGATTCAAACGAATCCATGATGTGTGTTTTCACATCATGTACATTTTTTGTTTTTTCCAATTGTTCAATTTACAAAAAAATTGTGATATCATTATCTCTCTAGATTTTTATACATTTTTAATTTTTATTATTTATAAATTTCACATAAATATATGCATGATTTCTTGAAACAAGATTTTGTTTTTTAAATATATCTATGATTGTTTTTAAGATCAATATTATCTTATAGTGAAATTATTTAACAAACCATTTTCCATCAATATTAATATTGAATAATGATTTGACTAGGGTGTGGCATTGTTGGGTACCAAATTTCATTGAATTATTATGAAACCACATGCCTTTAAAATGACTTTCAACCATTACATAGTATTCTCATGTATTATGATTTATGTGGTATCCAAACAAGAAACTTCTTCTAGTGTGACTAACACTATAGTATAGTTAACCATTAATTTGTAATATTCCTTAAATTTATAACATCCCCCCATAAAAAATAAATATACCCTTTCATTGTCCTTTGATTATGGACAATTCATCCAATAGAACCGTACTATTTCATCATCAATCCATGAGAATTTATTTTATGATAAACCATATGTATGGATGTAAAAATCCAATTAAATTTTAATTGAACCTTGGGATTTATGAAATATTTATGATACAGAATGGGTTAAACGAGAATGTTATTTGAGTCTCTTAGAAATGTGTTGGGTGGTGTAGGTCATATTATTGACATAATTCCAATAAGAAGCTCAATGGCCAATGTAGGGGATAATACCCCTACAACCAGGGGCCTATGTGGGTGCACTGAAACCATGGTAGTTTACTAGAGTTCCATTGATATTCCACTAATTTTATTGGGGGGAAAGAATACCCCCCTTTAATGGGAGGGGGATTTGATAATTTGGATAACATGGTTTTTGTTAAATCTATTTAATTTTTTACTCAATAGGATTCATGACATATCACACCACCTCCTTCAACCTAACCACTAAATTTATTCCATATCTATAATTTCTTTTCTCATTCAAGTATTATAGGTTGTGATTAATTATTAATCGGATTTCATCCAATTAGGTCTGGTTCAACCAAAGATACTAGATGGGTGGGGATCAATAAAGATGAGGAAGGTGGTCCCTATTAATTACTATTACTTTATAAAAGTTTTAATGTACCACCTAATGTAGGAGTTATGCTGGTTCTTGTGGAAGTCCAAAAATGTGACCAAATATTATATCTTGTATCCTTGGAAATTGAATAAGATTTATCAGGGCCACAAATGGTATTTTATGTGATATGTTATGATATCATGGTCATCAAGGGATATTAGACTAACTAGTATTGTTATAAACATGCGGAAAGGATCCAAAAATTGTGTTCCCTTAATTTTTTACACAAATATGACTTTTATAGGTGCTCTAGTGTATACAGTATTGACAGAGAGTTCATGAATGTTAAATTAAATTAAGGGATATGCATGGGTATAAAATTTAAATCCATTAGAGGTTTATTATTATTAATATTCGAATGGAATGGGTGGGGGTTTTTATACATAAATGAAATGATTATAAGTGAGTTTTATATTGGATAAGGGGAATTAAAGGAATGAAAGGGTTGTGTGAATGAAATACAACATGGTGCTTGACGAGTTATGGATTTAATGTAATGAAAATACTTACTTTTTCTTGTATATTATTACTGGTTGTATGGAATTATTATCCATGTTTTTAGAAATTATGATATATACTTTTACCCGAGTATTATCAATTATAGAAGGTTTCATGGAATGTTCATCCACCTGATTTGGATTATGTAATGGAAATATTTTCCCATTCACTCATTTGATTGATTATAAAATGTCGGTGTGTGTGTGTGTGGGGGGGGGGGGGGGTTATTCAATATGATACGATATATAATAATAAACAATATGACTATGCACTCTTGTTTTGATCATAGAATTAAATGATATTCCCATTTACTCATTTATTTTATTATTAAATACCTATAAAAATTTCATGCTACCTCAGTTGGAATATGGATAGAACACTATACAGATTTAATTTTATTTTAAATTTGAATTGTAATCAAATTCAATAATTTAATATCTATTATTTTTAATGGAATATGATTCCATTAATTTATAAATTTTAATATAGATTCGGACATGTCAGATTGGTAGTGGTTCAGGATTATGTTAACCAAAATCTTATGTTTCGTGGTTATGGATATATGGTTGTATGCTATACCATCCATGTGGTGAAGGAGATAAGTACATATTAATACAACCACAAGGAAATGTAGGTATTATCACTAATTAGATGGATATTTTAAGACTCAATGATGGAGAAAGGGTTTAATTAATCTATGTTAATACATGATATACGTTACAAAATTTCACTAATACACAAAATTTTATAATATTGATTTATTTTTTGGAACCATTTGTGGGGGCCTATCGAATTGTACTCATACCTTGCACTATCATCCAGCTGAATATAGAAATTTTATAATAAGGGACACAAGTATGTGTAGGGGCACTAATGATTATAGGTGAGATGGATGGATGGATGATGTAAGAGAGGGTACATGGAAGATATTGATGCCTAGTTTTATAATAGTCCATTTATTTTGTTATTTTCATTAAAATTTATAACTCTAGTAATATTATAGTGACTTTGAATTTTTTTATAATATTATATATGTTGTAAGGATCCATGTTTTCAACCACACAAATAAACAAAGGTTTGTGAATGTTTTTAAAAACTAGAAAGGTCAGTTTTCAAATTGAGCTTCAGAATTGAATTCCGAGATTTGGTTCAGTTCAAGATGAATTTATGGAGAAGGTTGAAGGACCAAAAAGTTTCATAGGTGCCTCGAGGAGTTTTGGGATCACTATAGGAGGAAAAATAGGTTTTAATGGACATGTAGGGTGAACATGGCTTTCCTGAAATAGTGCAACCCACTATAGGTAACTGTACGGCCTTGTTTAAGGGGATAGTGATGTTTCACACATGCTACACATATTTTTCGAAACTGTGTCCCAAGATCATGTGGGGTTATATAGATGTCTAGTGGAGGACAAGCAGTTGGTGTGTAGAGACCCCGATCCCATAAAACCATAGGAGTCAGTGCCTTCTAAACATGATGTGATATCTTAAAATAAAATACGCTTTGTTAACAACACATCATGCCCATTACAGAGGATCCTATGCGGTTCGGGTTCTGGGAAACCGGAAACTTCTGAAACAATTCTACTTTCAAAAGTTGATACCTGAAAATTTTAAATCAAAACATAGGGTGAGCATTTAAAAAGCTCAGTAAGGGGTATATATATAAAAGAACAGTTTAACTCTTCGAAAACCAATCATTTTAAAAACATTTTTCTTAAGGAATTGTAAAACACAATATCAGAAATGCTCAATCAATATGAAAAAAAGTATCATTTTCTCAGAAGAGTAGTAACTATGACCCGTAAATTCCTTAAGAATAATATTGATAGTTGAGAATAATGCGGAAGTAATCAGAGTTGCGCAAGGAGGGAACAACTTAAATTTTATATGCTGACTGTGATTATACCAAAAGAAAAACACAAATCATGTTCCAACTTATATTAGTGAAATATGAACTTTATGTAAGGGCAGTGGTCGTAAGAGGATAGGTTCATTATCTTAAAGAAAAAACATGATACATAACTTGAACATGTGGCCACACATCTAACAGAGACAATCATGAACATATCACCAAGGTCCATCCCCAAGGTGTCATTAAAATTGTAATCTCTAGTGGTTACATCATTACCCACTACAATGGGGCGCTATCTGGGCGCACCCTTAAAATTGTAATCACTAGTGGTTACATCATTACCCAATGCAATGGGGCGCTATCAGGATGCACCCTTAAAATTTTTCTTTGTTATTATGTGATCCACATCGTTCATAATCTGTTTTATCAACCTGTATATTCAAGATGTCCCATACAACCTTGAATATCTCATTCGTTTTCACTTTACCCAAGGTGTCCCATACCACTTTGGGTAATCTGATTTCTTAGTTCATTTAGAGATATGTCATTAGTATGCATTTTGTACAATATTAATAAGAGTAATGAGACACCATACCCCTTTTTTTATACATGAAATGGTAGATGATATTTTCTAAATAGGTTGACAGCTAAACAAAGGCATACATAGTTCCATAAAACACTCCTTTTACAAAAGCTCATTATTAAAGTATATAGAATGATAATTAATGATGATTCTTTCTTTTTCAATGAATCATAAATTCTTAAGGAAGCACATACGATCAAATACGATGACTAAAGCCCCTAAATATGGTAAAACATAAGCTGATTAATCTGTACATTCACCAAAATTGTAAAAAGAAAGAAAAGGGGTTTTAGACTAAACAAATAAGGCCAGTGAAAATTTCATGAGTGCTGAAGGACTCTTAATTTATTTAGTTAAGGAACATAAACAGTAAGAGGGTTTAATATTTGGGAAGTTATAAATACAAAAATATGTAATCACTTTGTTTTTTTAAAAGAAAACATATCATAAACATACCTAAGATCGTGTCCTAGATTTCATCCAAAATAGCATTCAAGAAACAGGCATTTATCTCCAAAAATCATAACTGTCTCGTTTTGAAATGGAGAGGAATATTTATAAACATGTAGAAATATGTAGTCATATATGTATATAAGGTTCACAAAATGGTATATGTTATGCATTGGTTCTATGTATAACCAGAGAAATATATCAACATGTTAGAGTACGTAGTGATACATATATATATAGTTCACATAGATGATTCATGTTATGCTTTGGGTCCATATGCAACAAAAAGTATAAAAACATGTAGGAATATGTGGTTATATATATGTAAGGTTCACACAAACGATACAGATTATGCATCGGTTACATATGCAACCTCAGCATCCATGTATCATCCAGTATATCCTCCACATAATCTTGGAAATAAAATCAAAGGGGGTTTGGGCGCTATAACTTTTTTTCATATTTTTTTAGAAATATATCAACCCGTATATACAACACATATAAAAAGTTTGTTTCGGGTTTATATCTATATTTTTTTTGTGAAATAGGAGACGTAAGACATGAGAAAATATATATACATCCTTTGTAACACGGTGTCAAACACCATTGACAGTATTACAACCCGGGGGTTGGCTTTATAAACATAAATATATAAGCAGTATATAGAAATATAGGTTTCATCAAACGAAGAAAAGAAAATATGAAACATGGAAATACCCTTACCTGCTTGAGGAGGGAGCCTAGAACGGTGGTGAGCTTGATGGATTTCTGGGAGATCAAGGGTGAGAAAGAGGAGGAGGAGGAGTCGTGGGTTCATGAGGTGTGAGGGTTTAAGTATAGCCTCGGTGCAAGAAGGGTGTCTCGGCCCATGGGTAGGCCGTCGTGGGAGAAGGATGAAGGCACAGTGAGCTAGGAGGGGGAGTGTTTGGGGGTCAACGGTGCAGTGCAAAGGGAGGGGCCTGGCGTCCTTGCTGCAGGCCTACAGGCGCAGGACCCCGATGCTGGGAAGAAAACGACGGGGCGACGCGGTAAGGGAAGGAACGGTCTGGATTGAAGATGGCGAGATCGTGCGGATGAGGGAGAATCAGGGAACAGATTAAACCTTTTAAAAGGGGTGGAGGGACATGATTGTAACGCCCCGACCGTAGTTACCTAGAGTCGGTGCATTATTACATAACATTGGCATGATCACAAGAAAGATCAAATCTCGAAAGACCGATTGGTTTAGTAGCCTTGGAAACACTAGATATATTCATAAGTTTTACATTACATCATTAAACGAAAAACTACTACAATAACATATTGTCTCCATAATCCACACTCATATCCCCACATAATATCCCTGCAGGTCATTCATAACTTACTTCTTCACTTCCTGGGAAAAATAAATCATAGAAAAGGGGTGAGCTCAAATGCCCATAAGGATAACAATATAGCGGAAACTTTCATAAATAAGAATAAACTTTTAAGGCAATGTATAACTAAAAAAAAGCCTTTCAAACATGAACTTTCAACATGGTATGGCATAAATAAAATGAAATAATGCCATTTACTTATTCACATGGATATTCTACTAATCGAATAATCACATGCAAAAATCAATAACCACTTTCGTAATGTTGGAATGCATAATGCCAGACTATTATAACCACATAGCCAAGGCCTCGTGCCAAGACTACAAATAAGATTTTGTCAAGGCCTTGTGCCAAGACACTAGTCTGTCTCATGAGACCTACCGATGCATCGAGGAGCTATAGCGGGCTCCACCTGTCACTTATTAAGTCCAATGCATTCCCATATGAAAAGGTTTAAACATAACATAAACATTCGTATTAAAACTAGCATACAAAATGTCAATAATTTCACCATAAACTATGAATGGTATAAAAATAGCACATCCACAGTCAAACATATCACAAAACCTTCAATACAATATAGAAGTTTAGTATCATAATAAATCAACTTCAAATAAGCGTAAAATCCTTCAAAGGATGTTGACATAGATGAAATAAAAACACTTTTTAGAGAAATATATCTTTCTATTTTTGAAATCATTTAAGTGCCATATAGAAGAAAACATTTTCTTGAAAATATTCTTATAAGCTTGTAAGGAAAACTTTGAAGATTTTATAACGGTAGAAAATAACCGCACTAGCCGTATAAGTTAAAAAAACATTCTTACCTTAATTCTGTCGAAAAGGTTAAAAAGGACCTTGTTTTGAAAACGACGGAAAGATTATTTTATAAACCTCTTATAAAAAGCCAAAAAGGGTATAAATGACTTTAACCCATATTCTTGTAAATAATAAATATGTTTTGAAATACATTTTGAAGAAACATGGATGTGGATGATAAAGAAATCCCAGTAGATTATTACGTATAAACAACCTCGGATAATGAAGAGATTGTGAAATAACCCTTACCTTGTACTTTTCCTTTGTTGGGGTAGGTTAACCTCCTGTATAATGGTGAAATAATTGTTATTAAATTATACAAGAATCATAAACATTAGTATGATATCATATATGATCTTTTAACATTGCTTTATTAATAATATCTTAGTATTATCGTATTTTCGGGTGATAATTGATTCGTTCTTCTTAAATGTTTGGTTACGTAAGACATGTTTGTAATGGATGGATTATATCTTATTCATAATTAGAATGATATTAACATTATTTTTAACCCTAAAATGAGAATAATACTTGAATGGATATGATGGAGAATGAATCTTATCGCGTTCGTGGAGACGGTAGTCCGTACGCACGCACGAACGCTACTTCCATTTAAGTCAAATCCAAATGATAAATAGGTATATTAATATTCCAGTATAATATAATATTTTATATATGTTACTTAAGTTCATTAACACCATCCTTTATACGTTCCATGTGTGGTATGAACGAGTCATATCATTTTAAGGGGGCGGTAGTCCGCACTTCCTCAAATGAAATTATCGTATGTATATACAACATGAAACGAATAATGGTATGAAATAAAATGGAATTACAGAAGATTATATATAAAATATATATCATTAATATCATATTTAATTACAGTGCCATCATAATGGCCACCATGAGAGGCGGTAAGGTGTTTTTGAACAATCATCGTTTCGTGAGGCGTTAGTTTGCCATCCACAGAAACATTATGTTCATCATCCATTAGATGGAGTTGTGTGTATGTGTAGTTTGAATCCTTCTTATAACAACATCTTAGTATATTGAGGATACTGGTGTTGTTACAAAAGAAAGGAAATAAAAAGATTTTGGGGGTTGAAGAGGCAAAATAAATGAAAATAATTTAAGAGAAATCGTTACCTTTAATTTAGGTAACTCACTTTGGTTGGAACCAAAGGACTTCTTGAAATGCTTTCTGCCTAAGGGGAAGCTTCAAGGAGGAGGATAGGGATGTGGGGAGCTTAGTTGGGCTGAGTTTGGACGAGCCAAGTGGCTTGAGAGGTGTGAGGAAATGAGAAGGAGGAGTGCCCTTTTATAAGAGGGGTGAGGGGCACCTTTGAAAAAGCTAGAAATATTAATTTATAATAAATTCATATTCGGTTTCTAATGGCTCCAAAGTTGATTATTCAAAGGTTAAGGTGGGGATAGGTCGAAAACCACTCAACCAATAGAATTTAGACAGGTTTGGGTACTTATATTAACCTTATCTTTAAGTATTAACTCTAAGTTAATTAGTTTCACTTTTACAATGTCTCTTTGTATTTTTATATAATATGGTTAATAAACTTACTATATACATCCAAGCGAACCACAAGTGGTACATTAATGATGAACATATCATGATATAAGTCTCTTGGCCGAACCTTAGATTTTTAGGAATTTAATATCAATTAATAATATAATATTTGTTTTAAGAATTCTTTTATGTCAATTTTGACACTATTCAATAGTTGATTTTTTTGAAACTCATAACAGATTGATTACTTCGAAAAAAGTCAATTAAATCAATCCTAATATATCATGTTATCCTAGAAAATTATTTTAATTCATTAAAAGTTTCATATTATATTTATTTGGGTATTTATAATATCAATTATTTTAATTTTTCACTATTATAGTAATTACTGCATCATCATTGTGTCATAAATAAAATAAATTATTTAATGTCTAAAAATTATAAATAAAATATAATTATGTAGGAAATCTTTGTATCTTTCTAATGAATATTTATAATCTAAAATCCAACATGTATAACCCTATGTAAAAATTTTTCTTCTAAAAGATGTAAGCTTATGCCATTTTTATTTTTATTTTAACTTTATTAATATAATGTGTCATTATCACTTACAAGTGGATCCATGGGGTCCCAAAATAGACCCAAAGATGCCCATGGTCGACCATGTATCAACCAATAGGGTTAAGACACGTTTTAGGGTAATTTATTATTATTATAATATTATTTTTTAACCCTTATTTACCGGATTTACCCTTAACCATGGTAAATAAAATATTTACTGCAGTAATTATTCAAAATGTCTAAAACTAAAAGTTACCTATTTACACAATTTGAACATCCTGATTCAAAATATGGAATCCATTTTCTTAAATTCAAAACACAGAAGTGGCAGAAATTAATTTAAAATTAATTCCCGCTGTCAAAACAAAAAGCGTGTTTTTAAGAGATAATAACTATCAAAAGATTGACACTTGTTTATGTTCGGTTTAATTGTAAAATTATGTCCAATGACCAACATTATATTAAATAGTAAAAATATATATTCTAAATATACTTTAAAACCACTCAAATTCATAATTTATCACTATTAATTATTTTGATTAAAAAAGTTGTTTTTAATTAAAATTTAGTAATTTTCACTATTCATCAAAATATGAAAGTTATCCGAAAAGTACCAAAATTTCACCTTAGGCTAAATTTGATATTCCAAATCCAAAAATGAAGTCCATTTTAAAATATAAAATATATATAACTTCAAAAATTAGGTATTACTATTCATAACAGCTTGTTTGATTGGTTACGGTGTGTTAGAACTCGAAGTTGCGTACAACACACGCTACTGTTTTATTCAAAGGAAAACGTACCGTGGAAGCTTGGGATGTTTCATTTTAAATTTTTTGATGTCTCCATTTAGTCAAAAAGTTTAAAATATTGTATTTAAAAAGGTTTCACTATCAAAAGTTGATAAAAGTGCAATACTGAAAATGAATCTGTTCTTGCATTATGACTAAGAAACTCATAATATGGATTCTAAAATTATAAGCATTATATAAAGTTTAAAATTTAGTTAATACTATTCATGACCTCTTTTAATGGCTTTTTTTTGGTAAGTCATGGTGCAATTGAACTCGGTGTTGCGTGTAGTGCAAGTTATTGAATTATTTTGAAGAAATAACACACTATGAAATCTTGGGGTGTTACATTCTCCCCTCCTTCAATAAATTGCGTCCTCGCAATTTGAAATTGTTCTTTGAAAATAAAAGGTTGAAAATAGAAAATATATTTGTGGGAAAACCCACATCGGAAATTGGGTTACTAAAATTTAGTCTTAATATGTGGAAAAGAGAAATGAAAGGGTCACCACCAAATTATGATCTTGATTAGGAGAACATTGGTGGAAATTAGAGACATATAATTGGAGGAAAAACGTAAATATTTATAGGTAGTGATTGAGGTCATCAATCACAAACAAGTATAAAATTGAGGTCCTTAAACTCATCAATCTATGATGATTTGAAGTACCATCGGTTCAAAAAAATATAGGGTATTGGGATAACACATTTTTGACGTTTCAAAATATCTTAGTTGAAATCCCACATCGAAAAATGAATTAACGAGGCCTCTATTTAAAATAAAGAGTCGAAAGTATGAAGATTACCGAAAATAACACATACTAGGGTTCCATGTAGGAAAATATGGATATGGAAGAAAAATCTAACCATCAATTATCTGATGGAGAGTGGTAGAGAACATGGCTATGAAAAGGCCAACAATCCCAAAGCCATAAATTAGTGATGATTTAAGGTACCATCTAGGACAACATTTTTGTTCTAAGTTGCTTTTCTTAATGATGAGGAATTTATTTATGAGATTGGCTAAGATCATAAGGAGATATACTTACTTTAAAATTAGAGTTTTATCCCTTAATAAATTTCTACCAAAAACTCATCATTCACTCGTAAAAAAAATTCTATTTATACTATTCATAGAGGGTTCCAAAATAAATGAATTTATAATTCATCTACCAGATCTTTTAAAAAACTACTTTATTTAATCCAGGACATCTCGTGGGCCAGTGGTAGGTGATACACCCTTGTCGCCCTTCGGTTGCGGGTTCAAGTCTCGCAGCCTTGCCGGACGCGACGGGTTGCCGCCCGACCTCCGGGTTGTCCTTTTATGGCAATCCAAAATAATCCAAACTAGAACTATCCAAAATACTTCTATCCAAACTCACAGTCCAACATTTATAAGTAAGGTAAACATAATGTAGAACCTTTTTACCCGTAATAGCATATGAATACTTTCATCATGTATTCTTTTAATACACTGAAACATCCTGAATTACCATATTCCTTATTGATTACATTCATGCTCCCTTATTCCATATAGAAAGCTGGATATACTTCATTAATCCAAAAATGTTTTAAACCCCAACAATGATGGAATATACAAATCATTAAATAGTTCCAAGGTAGTCAAGAATATCCAATATAATTTATTCAAAACAATCACAAATTATTCCAAAATCACTACCTCAGTATCAGAACTATATTATGATTTATCATTCTCTCAACCATATATTTTCCAAAAATTTATCCTGCTATTGAGTCACTTTTCATTGTTCCACACAATCTCAAGTCCTTAATGAAATAGTACTGCAGTACAATCCTTATATACTCCATAATTATTGTAACAAGTACATTGTTGATACAACACTCAATTGACATAATCAACATAAGAACTCTAATCATTCCTCTTCATCTGTGGTAGTATCATAACTTGATTATTATCCAATAACATCATTTGCGGCATAGTCTGATGACTGGGACATAGGTTTGCGTAGTGTCCAAACTCCTTGCAAATGAAGCATTGTACATTTAAAACCATTTTCTTACCCTTGCAGTCACGTACTTTGTGCCCTTTTCCTCCACACTTATAACAAACTCCCATTCCTTTCAGGCAAGTTCCGGGGTGTTTCTTTCCACAGTTACCACATATGGGAAAATTCTTCTTTTCCCTTTTCCCTTTATCCATATTTCTCTCTTCCATCCTTTTCTTCCCTTGATTCCCGTCAAAGCCATAGGACTCAGTAAACTCTTTACTTATCTTATCAACACATGATATTATTTCTTCATATGATGATAATACATGGGAGACTATTTCTCTTATAAATTCTAGCTTAAGACCATGAAAGATATGATCCTTCCTTCTCTTTGAATCATGTGTATTTCTGGAGTTCTCATTCCTTCTACTGGGCGCCATTTCTATACAATGGCATAAACTAGATCAGTTTATGAATCAAAATACATAATCCCATACTTATAAAACACTTAACATAAATTGAACTATTTATGGATATAATCCATAATCATAAGAATGTTTTCTTTGAGGAAGTATATACTCATAATCCCTTCAAAATGATTTGTAAAGAAAATGAAAGTTATCCTAAGCATATCCCCCGGGAGTGTCGTAACCAAGAGTGCAGCAAGGCCCGTTGTCGTGCACCAGTTCCCGTTCGAGTCTAGCTCAAAACGGTGTTTTCAGGTTTTACCCCTAGGTACATCTGTGCCAGAGCCTCCTCTACCTGCTCGTATCCAGACAGGGATGTATTGCTCGGAAAACTCACAAAATCTATAAAATACCAAAATTCTAGGAAGTTCTTCTATACTAATCCTCAAAGTTCATCTTAGGTCTACGTGCTCTAATCAGAGTTTATCTAAATCTAGCTTCCAAGGTTTGTACTAAACTTCCTCTGATACCAACTGTAACGCCCCGACCCCAGCTACCCAGAGTCGGTGCATTATTACATAACATTGGCATGATCACAAGAAAGATCAAATCTCGAAAGACCGATTGGTTTAGTAGCCTTGGAAACACTAGATATATTCATAAGTTTTACATTACATCATTAAACGAAAAACTACTACAATAACATATTGTCTCCATAATCCACACTCATATCCCCACATAATATCCCTGCAGGTCATTCATAACTTACTTCTTCACTTCCTGGGAAAAATAAACTTAGAAAAGGGGTGAGCTCAAATGCCCAGTAAGGATAACAATATAGCGGAAACTTTCATAAATAAGAATAAACTTTTGAGGCAATGTATAACTAAAAAAACGCCTTTCAAACATGAACTTTCAACATGGTATGGCATAAATAAAATGAAATAATTCCATTTACTTATTCACATGGATATTCTACTAATCGAATAATAACATGCAAAAATCAATAACCACTTTCGTAATGTTGGAATGCATAATTCCAGACTATCATAAACACATAGCCAAGGCCTCGTGCCAAGACTACAAATAAGATTTTGTCAAGGCCTTGTGCCAAGACACTAGTTTGTCTCATGAGACCTACCGATGCATCGAGGAGCTATAGCGGGCTCCACCCGTCACTTATTAAGTCCAATGCATTCCCATATGAAAAGGTTTAAACATTACATAAACATTCGTATTAAAACTAGCATACAAAATGTAAATAATTTCACCATAAACTATGAATGGTATAAAAATAGCACATCCACAGTCAAACATATCACAAAACCTTCAATACAATATAGAAGTTTTGTATCATAATAAATCAACTTCAAATAAGCGTAAAATCCGTCAAAGGATGTTGACATAGATGAAATCAAAACACTTTTTAGAGAAATATATCTTTCTATTTTTGAAATCATTTAAGTGCCATATAAAAGAAAACATTTTCTTGAAAATATTCTTATAAGCTTGTAAGGAAAACATTGAAGATTTTATAACGGCAGAAAATAACCGCACTAGCCGTATAAGTTAAAAAAACATTCTTACCTTAATTCTGTCGAAAAGGTTAAAATGGACCTTGTTTTGAAAACGACGGAAAGATTCCTTTATAAACCTCTTATAAAAAGCCAAAAAGGGTATAAATGACTTTAACCCATATTCTTGTAAATAATAAATATGTTTTGAAATACATTTTGAAGAAACATGGATGTGGATGATAAAGAAATCCCAGTAGATTATTACGTATAAACAACCTCGGATAATGAAGAGATTGTGAAATAACCCTTACCTTGTACTTTTCCTTTGTTGGGGTAGGTTAACCTCCTGTATAATGGTGAAATAATTGTTATTAAATTATACAAGAATCATAAACATTAGTATGATATCATATATGATCTTTTAACATTGCTTTATTAATAATATCTTAGTATTATCGTCGTTTCGGGTGATAATCGATTCGTTCTTCTTAAATGTTTGGTTACGTAAGACATGTTTGTAATGGATGGATTATATCTTATTCATAATCAGAATCATATTAACATTATTTTTAACCCTAAAATGAGAATAATACTTGAATGGATATGATGGAGAATGAATCTTATCGCGTTCGTGGAGACGGTAGTCCGTATGTACGCACGAACGCTACTTCCATTTAAGTCAAATCCAAATGATAAATAGGTATATTAATATTCCAGTATAATATAATATTTTATATATGTTACTTAAGTTCATTAACACCATCCTTTATACGTTCCATGTGTGGTATGAACGAGTCATATCATTTTAAGGGGGCGGTAGTCCGCACTTCCTCAAATGAAATTATCGTATGTATATACAACATGAAACGAATAATGGTATGAAATAAAATGGAATTACAGAAGCTTATATATAAAATATATATCATTAATATCATATTTAATTACAGTGCCATCATAATGGCCACCATGAGAGGCGGTAAGATGTTTTTGAACAATCATCGTTTCGTGAGGCGTTAGTTTGCCATCCACAGAAACATTATGTTCATCATCCATTAGATGGAGTTGTGTGTATGTGTAGTTTGAATCCTTCTTATAACAACATCTTAGTATATTGAGGATACTGGTGTTGTTACAAAAGAAAGGAAATAAAAAGATTTTGGGGGTTGAAGAGGCAAAATAAATGAAAATAATTTAAGAGAAATCGTTACCTTTAATTTAGGTAACTCACTTTGGTTGGAACCAAAGGACTTCTTGAAATGCTTTCTGCCTAAGGGGAAGCTTCAAGGAGGAGGAGAGGGATGTGGGGAGCTTAGTTGGGCAGATTTTGGACGAGCCAAGTGGCTTGAGAGGTGTGAGGAAATGAGAAGGAGGAGTGCCCTTTTATAAGAGGGGTGAGGGGCACCTTTGGAAAAGCTAGAAATATTAATTTATAATAAATTCATATTCGGTTTCTAATGGCTCCAAAGTTGATTATTCAAAGTTTAAGGTGAGGATAGGTCGAAAACCACTCAACCAATAGAATTTAGACAGGTTTGGGTACTTATATTAACCTTATCTTTAAGTATTAACTCTAAGTTAATTAGTTTCACTTTTACAATGTCTCTTTGTATTTTTATATAATATGGTTAATAAACTTACTATATACATCCAAGCGACCCACAAGTGGTACATTAATGATGAACATATCATGATATAAGTCTCTTGGCCGAACCTTATATTTTTAGGAATTTAATATCAATTAATTATATAATATTTGTTTTAAGAATTCTTTTATGTCAATTTTGACACTATTCAATAGTTGATTTTTTTGAAACTCATAACAGATTGATTACTTCGAAAAAAGTCAATTAAATCAATCCTAATATATCATATTATCCTATAAAATTAGTTTAATTCATTAAAAGTTTCATATTATATTTATATGGGTATTTATAATATCAATTATTTTAATTTTTCACTATTATAGTAATTACTGCATCATCATTGTGTCATAAATAAAATAAATTATTTAATGTCTAAAAATAATAAATAAAATATCATTATGTAGGAAATATTTTTATATTTCTAATGAATTTTTATAATCTAAAACCCAACATGTATAACCCTATGTAAAAATTGTTCTTCTAAAAGATGTAAGCTTATGCCATTTTTATTTTTATTTTAACTTTATTAATATAATGTGTCATTATCACTTACAAGTGGATCCATGGGGTCCCAAAATAGACCCAAAGATGCCCATGGTCGACCATGTATCAACAAATAGGGTTAAGACATGTTTTAGGGTAATTTAGTATTATTATAATATTATTTTTTAACCCTTATTTACCGGATTTACCCTTAACCATGGTAAATAAAATATTTACTGCAGTAATTATTCAAAATGTCTAAAAATAAAAGTTACCTATTTACACAATTTGAACATCTTGATTCCAAATATGGAATCCATTTTCCTAAATTCAAAACACAGAAGTGGCAGAAATTAATTTAAAATTAATTCCCGCTGTCAAAACAAAAAGCGTGTTTTTAAGAGATAATAACTATCAAAAGATTGACACTTGTTTATGTTCGGTTTAATTGTAAAATTATGTCCAATGACCAACATTATATTGAATAGTAAAAATATATTCTAAATATACTTTAAAACCACTCAAATTTATAATTTATCACTATTAATTATTTTGATTAAAAAAGTTGTTTTTAATTAAAATTTAGTAATTTTCACTATTCATCAAAATATGAAAGTTATCCGAAAAGTACCAATATTTCACCTTAGGCTAAATTTGATATTCCGAATCCAAAAATGAAGTCCATTTTAAAATATAAAATATATATAACTTCAAAAAGTAGGTATTACTATTCATAACAGCTAGTTTGATTGGTTACGGTGTGTTAGAACTCGAAGTTGCGTACAACACACGCTACTGTTTTATTCAAAGGAAAACGTACCGTGGAAGCTTGGGATGTTTCATTTTAAATTTTTTTATGTCTCCATTTAGTCAAAAAGTTTAAAATATTGTATTTAAAAAGGTTTCACTATCAAAAGTTGATAAAAGTGCAATACTGAAAATGAATCTGTTCTTGCATTATGACTAAGAAACTCATAATATGGATTCTAAAATTATAAGGATTATATAAAGATTAAAATTTAGTTAATACTATTCATGACCTCTTTTAATGGCTTTTTTTTGGTAAGTCATGGTGCAATTGAACTCGGTGTTGCGTGTAGTGCAAGTTATTGAATTATTTTGAAGAAATAACACACTATGAAATCTTGGGGTGTTACAATGATTGAATCTCTGATGAGACCGGATGGCTACAGAGAAGCAGGGAGGTCGCGCGATTAAAAACGGGCTGGACGGCTGAGATCGACGCGGGAGTTGATCGGACGGTCCAGGTCGCAGGGAGCTCGTGCCACATCGAAACGGAAGGATTTTGAGGCGCGGCTTATAAACCAAAGTGTGTGGCCTTCGGTTCAATAACACCAACACACACGCACCCGGGGCCTTACACACGGGTCCCCACCCCCCCCCCCCCCCCCCCCCCGCGCGGGCCTTGGCACAACCACACGCAGCGCGAGCCGCGAACTTATACCCGGGAACACATGCGACCTGGGTAACCTATGATCGGCCTACCCCGAGCCTCTAGTCTGGCTGACTCTCTACACGTGCACGCACACCTGGGGAGCCTGATGGAGGTACCTCGGGTACCTATGTGGGTCTCGGTCGTGGCCTTGAGGGCTAGTCCCTAAAGGATGCCCTTAGCTTGGCTGGGTCCCACTCAAATTTTTTATACAAATTTAGTTTTATTATATACTTAGCTCAAAATATAAATATTTGTAGGAATTGAGAAAAATCAAATAGTTTTAACTTTAACTCTAAAAACAAATTTCTAGTTTACATAAAATATTTTAAGTCCTGATATAAATTTTTAAAAGATATACCTTTTGTATGATACTATTACAATCATTAGTATTTTTTTAAAATACTCCACTATTTGTTTTATAAAATTCTTTTAAAGACCAATTGTTTCCCAAAAATTACATAATTTATGAGATCGAAAGATATAAATCCGCTCTAAACATATTTTTCATAAAAAGAATGCCAAGTTTTCAACTACCTAGTTATTCATTGTGATTTTTGTAAAAACGAGAAGATTTAATCCTATGATTACTCTTTTTATTTTAAAAAAAACGAAGAATATTTTATGAATGAATATTTTATGAATATCATAAGGTTATGAGGGAATAAAAAACCGATTTCTCTTTTAAAGTAAACTTTATTAATGGAACCACAACGGTCATTTTGAAACCCAACGGATAAATAAATATAATGGTCATAACTCAAAGAACTAATATAAATAAAGGGTGTGGGGTACATCTTAAAACAGAACACTTGAACAGAAAGGAGGGCTCTCCTCATACCATTAGCGTTGAGCATGTGTGTCGTGGCCCTGGCTGTTAAACTTTTGACTCTGATGGACTCTGAAGATGAGGATTATCCGATTTCTCGAGTTGTGGTTCTTTGTAGTCTTGTTGTGGCTGTGTT
Organism: Viscum album; assembly: GCA_963277665.1. Classification (NCBI taxonomy): domain Eukaryota; kingdom Viridiplantae; phylum Streptophyta; class Magnoliopsida; order Santalales; family Viscaceae; genus Viscum; species Viscum album. The sequence goes on from OY728157.1 coordinate 1,441,178,692, forward strand.
AGGTCTTGTGCATGGTATTTTCAACTAGTTGGGTCTCGTTGCAAAGTAATGTTTTAATATATATCATTTTACCTTATTCTCCATGTTTTATTTCATTTCCAATTCCTTATTAGCAAAACGAATAAAACAAGAGACATCATTAAAGGCATAACACTTCTTACTTAAACTAGTTCAAAAACCTGGGGCGTCACATTATCCCCCCCCCCTTAAGAAAATTGCGTCCTCGTAATTTACTTCACAACACTACAAGGTTCAGAAATTTTCCTACCACCTCCACCAACAAATAGGGTCAACAAGTGCATTTAGAGGGATCCCCGTAGCGAAGCTCACCTCTTCCAGCTCCCTAATCCACATACACATAAGACAGGAGGGGTTGCACTTATGTTCTGGGACTTCAGGCCTCCAAAGGGAAGCTCAAACGGTACAAAGTTCGGAAATGTCTTTGCAGACCAATGTACAAAGAACTTGCCGAATTATGTCTCAGTTGAGGATATCTTAGCCATAGATATGGTCAAACAGGCTAAAGCTGAGATGTTGGAGCATATAATCTGCATAAAGATTTCCATCTAACATATCCTCCTGGAATTTCACTCTGGCCGTGAAGTTTCGGCCTAGGGTGAAACAAAGAAAGAGCCCTTTTGTGGTAACTTCCTCGTCGTTCACGTCCGGCTAGCTGAGCAGAGCCAATGCGGTAATATATGGAGGCATTCCCCTAGCAGGTGCGGAGAATCTCCAGACCGTTTTATATCTCAAACCATTGCTTGCATGTTCTTCCCAAATTTGCGAAGGGGTCATACTCGTCCTCACACGTTTTGATCGTAATGATTTCCTAAATCTCGGTGGGAAGAGATAACATGTGGGTTTGTCCTTCCATCTGAATGTTTTTAGACAGGAGTTCCATTACTTGAAAATCATACAACGACAAATACAAAGTAAGTACAAGTAAAGGGGAAAGACAACATTTCAATAAACATACGTTTATTATTATTAGTGCTTGAGTTTCCCTTACTCATTGACTAAACGAACTCCACATAGAGAGGCAAAACTCCCTAACTCCTCGAACCAAACACATGCCGAGCAATCAGGGAAAAACTCATGAGGACACTTATGACGTCTTATGAGTCCAGCATGGGGGGCATGAAGTTGAGAGACATCTTCATACACTTGTCGTCTATAAGACAAATGGGTGGACTCGTCTTTTACCTTCCGAAGTCCAACAACTGACCCCAGAAGCCATATTTTAAAATCTGAAAAAGGTAGCCCGCTCGGCGGTCTCCGTCAGCAGCAACTTCTTGATAAGGGTTATCAAGCATAGTTCCAAATCTCTCACCCGCCGTGAAAATCCAGAAAAGTCCCTCGTAGTACCTTCCTCGACGTACATAGGAGGGAAACTGGGTTATTATCATAAGGAGGTAATCTATTCCTACCCCTTGGTGTAGCTGAAGCACCCGTGGTGAATTGGATTCATCGTAAACGTATTTGCATGTCATGCGGATATGGGCATAGTTTAGAAAGTCCTCACGTCTTGATAAAGACACAATGGTCTGTAGGGCCTCTGTGGGGAGTGATAAGAGATTTGTGCCTTCATTTTCCATCTAAATTTTATGAAAACTAGTTTTTAATAAAATTGAAATACATATATATATATATATATTTGCTTCAGTTTCTGGATTTCCAGAGTTATCCAAACCGAACCTCTGATACCAACTATAGAGACCTTGATCCCATAAAACCATAGGATTCGGTGCCTTCTAAACATTATGTGTTATCTGAAAATAAAATACACTTTTTTAACAACACATCATGCCCCATACAGAGGATTGTGTGCGGTTCGGGTTCTGGGAAACCGTCAACTTCTGAAACAATTTATCTTTCAAAAGCTGATACATAAAAATTTAAAATCAAAACGTAGGGTGAGCATTTAAAATCTCAGTAAGGGGTATATATATAAAAGAACAGTTTAACTCTTCGAAAACCAATCATTTTAAAAAAAAATCTTAAGGAATTGTAAAACACAAAATCAGAAATGCTCAATCAATATGAAACAAAGTATCATTTTCTCAGAAGAGTAGTAACTATGACCCGTAAATTCCTTAAGAATAATATTGACAGTTGAGAATAATGCAGAAGTAATCAGATTTGCGCAAGGAGGGAACAACTTAAATTATATATGCTGACTATGATTATACAAAAAGAAAAACACAAATCATGGTCCAACTTATATTAGTGAAATATGAACTTTATGTAAGGGCAGTGGTCGTAAGAGGATAGGTTCATTATCTTAAAGAAAAAACTTTATACATAACTTGAACATGTGGCCACACATCTAACTTAGACAATCATGAACATATCACCAAGGTCTATCCCCAAGGTGTCATTAAAATTGTAATTTCTAGTGGTTACATCATTACCCACTGCAATGGGGCGCTATCTGGGCGGACCCTTAAAATTGTAATCTCTAGTGGGTACATCGTTATCCAATGCAATGGGGCACTATCAGGACACACCCTTAAAATTTTTCTTTGTTATTATGTGAGCCACATCGTTCATAATCTGTTTTATCAACCGGTATATTCAAGATGTCCCATACCACCTTGAATATCTCATTCGTTTTCACTTTACCCAAGGTGTCCCATACCACTTAGGGTAATCTGATTTTTTAGTTCCTTTAGAGATTTGTCATTAGTATGCATTTAGTACAATAATAATAAGAGTAATGAGACACCATACCCCTTTTTTATACATGAAATGGTAGATGATATTTTCTAAATAGGTTGACAACTAAACAAAGGCATACATAGTTCCACAAAACACTCCTTTTACAAAAGCTCATTATTAAAGTATATAGAATGATAATAAATGATGATTCTTTCTTTTTCAATGGAAGCTTAAATTCATAAGGAAGCACTTACGATCAAACACGATGACTAAAGCCCCTAAATATGGTAAAACATAACCTGATTAATCTGCACATTCACCAAAATTATAAAAAGAAAGAAAAGGGGTTTTAGACTAAATAAATAAGGCCAGTGAAAATTTCATGAGTGCTGAAGGACTCTTAATTTATTTAGTTAAGGAACATAAACTGTAAGAGGGTTTAATATTTGGGAAGTTATAAGTACAAAAATATGTAATCACTTTGATTTTTTTAAAAAAACATATCACAATCATACCTAAGCTCGTGGCCTAGATTGCATCCAAAACAGCATTCAAGAAACAGGCATTTATCTCCTAAAATCATAATTGTCTCGTTTTGAAAAGGAGAGGAATATTTAAAAACATGTAGAAATATGTAGTCATATATGTATATAAGGTTCACAAAAGGAAATATGTTATGCATTGGTTCTATGTATAACCAGAGAAATATATCAACATGTCAGAGTACGTAGTGATACATATATATATAGTTCACATAGATGATTCATGTAAAGCTTTGGGTCCATATGCAACCAAAAGTATAAAAACATGTAGGAATATGTGGTTATATATATGTAAGGTTCACACAAAAGATACAAATTATGCATCGGTTACATATCCAACCTCAGCATCCATGTATCGTCTAGTATATCCTCCACATAAACTTGGAAATAAAATCGAAGGGGGTTTGGGCGCTATAACTTTTATTCATATTTTTTTTAGAAATATATCAACCCGTATATCCAACACATATAAAAAGTTTGTTTCGGGTTTATATCTATATTTTTTTTGTGAAACAGGAGACGTCAAACATGAGAAAATATAAATACATCCTTTTTAACACGGTGTCAAATGCCATTGACAGTATTACAACCTAGGGGTTGGTTTTATAAACATAAATATATAAGCAGAATATAGAAATATAGGTTTCATCAAACGAAGAAAAGAAAAGAAGAAACATGGAAATAACCTTACCTTCTTGAGGAGGGATCCTGGAACAGTGGTGAGCTTGCTGGATTGCTGGTAGATCAAGGGTGAGAAAGAGGAGGAGGAGCCGTCGTGAGTTCATGATGTGTGGGGGTTTAAGTATAGCCACGGTGCAAGAAGGGTTTCTCGGCCCATGGGTAGGCCGTCGTGGGAGAAGGACGAAGTCATAGTGAGCTAGGAGGGGGAGTGTTCGGGGGCCAGCGGTGTAGTGCGAAGGGAGGGGCCTGGCGTCCTTGGTGAAGGCCTACAGGCGCAGGACCCTGATGATGGGAAGAAGTCGACGGGGCGATGCGGTAAGGGAAGAACGGTCCAGATTGAAGATGGCGAGATCGTGCGGATGAGGGAGAAGCCAGAAACTAATTAAACATTTTAAAAGGGATGGAGGGCCATGATTGTATCTCTGATGAGATCGTATGGCTACAGAGAATCAGGGAGGTCGCGCGATTAAAAACGGGCTGGACGGCTGAGATCGACACAGGAGTTGATCAGACGGTCCCTGTCACAGGGAGCTTGTCCCACATCGAAACAGAAGGATTTTGAGGCGTGGCTTATAAACCAAAGTGTGCAGCCTTCAGTTAAATAACACCAACACACACGCACCCGGGGCCTTACACACGACCCCCCCCCCCCCCCCCCCGCGGGCCTTGGCCCAACCACATGCAGCGCGATCCGCGGCCTTATACACGGGCCCGCACGCGACCTGGGTAACCTATGCTCGGCCCACCCCGAGCCTCTAGTCTGGCTGACTCTCTACACGCGTACACACACCTAGGGAGCCCGATGGCGGTACCTCGGGTCCCTATGGGGGTCTCGGCTGTGGCCTTGAGGGCTTGTCCCTAAAGGATTCCCATGGCTTGGCCGGGTCCCACTCAAAATTTTTATAAAAATTTAGTTTTATTATATACTTAGCTCAAAATATAAATATTTGTAGGAATTGAGTAAAAACAAATAGTTTTAACTTTAACTCTTAAAACCAATTTCTAGTGTACATATAATATTTTAAGTCCTGATATAAATTTTTAAAAGATATACCTTTTGTATAATACTGTTAAAATCATTAGTATTTTTTTAAAATACTCCACTATTTGTTTTATAAAATTATTTTAAAGACCAATAGGTTCCCAAAAATTACATAATTTATGAGATCAAAAGATATAAATCCTCTCTAAACATATTTTTCATAAAATGAATGCCAAGTTTTCAACTACCTAGTTATTCGTTGGGATTTTTGTAAAAACGAGAAGATTTTGTCCTATGATTACTCTTTTTATTTAAAAAAACGAATAACCTTTTATGAAAGAATATTTTAAGAATATCATAAGGTTATGAGGGAATAAAAAACCGATTTCTCTTTTAAAGTAAACTTTATTAATGGAACCACAACGGTCGTTTTTAAACCCAACGGATAAATAAATATAACGGTCATAACTCAAAGAACTAATATAAATATAGGGGTGTGGGGTACTTCTTAAAACAGAACACTTGAACAGGAAGGATGACTCTCCTCATACCATTGGCGTTGAGCAGGTGTGTCGTGGCCCTGGCTGTTATACTTTTCACGCTGATGGACTCTGAAGATGTGGATTATCTGATTGCTCGAGTTGTGGTTCTTTGTAGTCTTGTTGTGGCTGTGTTAGGTCTTGTGCATGGTATTTTCAACTAGTTGGGTCTCGTTGCAAAGTAATGTTTTAATATATATCAGTTTACCTTATTCTCCATGTTTAATTTCATTTCCAATTCCTTATTAGCAAAACGAATAAAACAAGATACATCATTAAAGGCATAACACTTCTTACTTAAACCAGTTCATAAAACCTGGGGCGTCACATGGTAGACGGTTTTCGGAACCACACAACATATCCATGCACAACACCCATATTTTATAAATTTAAAAAATTCAAATAAAAGGTAAATAAATTTAAAACCAAAACTAATGTTTCACCCTCTCCTCTATCAAACCCACATGTGGCACCGCATGGAGGTTCACCCTCTCGATCCACCCGACCCCCTCCCTCAAATATCATCCTATATTCTATTTCATCTAAATCTCTCTTGATTTCTCACACGATCCATCAAGGTAAGGTCTCCTGAAACTTCTTCTCCCAAATTAAAATCATGTTTCAGCCTATATGTCTCCCAATTTGGTTTTTATGAACCCTATTTCCCTTGGGTAGACATAATTACATTTTTTCCATTGATGTTTGGTCATGCACAAGGTCTCTTAGGACGTGTTCGGGTGTGTTCTGACAACCACCACTGAAGGCTAGGGAGTTAGAGGTGTTTCAGTTGGTCAACACTATATTAGGTGATTTTTTCACATTGTTTCTTGATTTCTAACTTGATAAATTAGTTTGTTTATGTGCTTTATAGTTTTTAGAATTTATATAGTAGTGTGTTGGTCACTACTTGGTGATTTAGAGTCATCGGGTTAAGGGTTGCTCTATTATTTTATTCATAGGCAAGTTAATATTTATATGTGGGTTCCCCCTTTACATGTATAATCATCCATGGTAGAGACTATACATGTATTTGACTAGTTGTACCCATGTATCTATATATTTTTATATTAAAATGCATATATATGTGAGTGGTGATGGGTATATGCATATAAGTATACATGTAAGGATCCTATTGAAAACACTCATGGCCATGCATGTGTATGCATTGAGGATATATGGCATTACATGTTTGTGAAGGTGTATATGCTCAGTTTTGGAGAAACAAATTTTAGTTAGAAAGTCTCAAGTGCTGAAGTGAATGGCTTGGTTCCACATTGAGGTAGGGCCCCTTTACATACCCATTAACTTTTTATAATGTATTAGTTGAATTACTTATTTAATAGTTCTTATATTTAACTAATGAAATATGTTTTCCAGGTTGAAATTCATTCATTGATATGGTTACTAAAATTCATAAAAGTGATGGTTTATTATTGATAATTAAATTCATGGTTTTATAATAAATCCCCTTCAATGTAGGTGCACTTCCTTCAAGCTAAAAATTTATAAAGTCGAATTTTGTGCTTGCTTGGAATTATGTATTTGTATTTATCCTTCTTTGAAGCTATGTATGACAAGTGACATGTTTAGGACCTCATTAAACTTTATTAACTAAGTGAATTTCCTATTTTTATGAATTGTCAATTGTCTATTGTGTGATTCAATTAATCCAAGACACCCCATGGGTGCTTGGACTCTTTAATCCTTTAGTTACCCAATTAGTCATTTGACAAGTTACCATAACATAATTTATAACTTGTAATGGTTAAGACCAATGGAGTAAAATTAGAGGCCTTAAATGAGATATTTTCTTCCTTTGGATAGAGAGACCTTGATACATGGAACCTTAAACCCATTCTCCATGCTTAGGAAAAATGGGTGGTTGGCCTCGTGTAGGGTGAATCATACCAATAGGGATGTCTTGAAGGAAAGGATTAGTCTTATTGAGTTTATTTCCTTATGTTAAAGGGATTAAACATAATGGATTACTTGAAATGTAATTTAATGTGTCTAAAAACATACATCGTAAGTCCTTGCCTCATGGTATGTTTTGATGGTTACTAATCCCCTATTGATGTTTAATTGATATACTTAAAAAATGGATTTTCATAAGTATACATGTGAACATGACTTCTTCTTTTTAGAATATGGTATGACTATTTGAAATTCAGAAGTGGTACTACCTTATGAATTATATTATAATTGTGGAAATGGTTGTAAATGAATATGTGTAGGAGGTATTCCTACCCCATGATATCTATTGTAAATGTATATTGATGTGTGGAATTATTAACCTATTCCATCTATTGTAAATGATTATGTAATGGAGAAATTATTACCCCATTCCATATATAGTAAATGATTTTGGATTAGAGGCAATCTTACATCATACCATTTATATAATCTTCTTTAGACGGGAGGCATTCTAACCTCATTTCATTTATAAAATCTCATATAGTTGAGAGGCATTCTTGCCTCGTCCCATTTATATAATCTTTTATGGATGATAGGAATTCATACTTCATTCCATTTATATATTTTTCAATGGATGAGATGAATTCATTCCTCATGCAATTTATTTAATATCCTATGGATGGGAGGAATTCTTGATTCATACCATTTACACAATCTACCATGGGAAAGAGGCACACTTACCACCTACCAAGGATACCCTATATATGTAAATGATGGGATGAGAGGAATACTTACCTCTTACTATTGATATCATATAAATATATATACGTGGTATCTTTATCAAACATACCATCCATGGGATGAAGCAGGTATCGTCAACCTGTGTCCCTTAAGAATCCAGATGATTGTTAATTATTTATTCAATTATATCATTAATACTTCATATATTTTCACTATTAAACTTATATTCCACTATATAGATAGGGATAGACACTGGTGGTGAGGGCCTAAAGATAGTTATATCTCACAAACTATTTGGGATTCCATTACACTGGGGTACTAGAGTAGACCTTTCTTATTTGTAGGACTGTGGACCTTGGACCTTTTTGTTGTTGTGTGCTTTTACCTTGTGTTATAAGAAAAGGACCGAGATGTAGCTTGGGATGCTCATAGATATCACATGTGGGGATTTTATATCTTTTATTTATTTTCATTTCATTTTAAATCATTATGTTATGTTGTCTACGTTCATATATCTATTGATACCATTCCATGATTTCATCAGTTACATGAGAATTTGTTCCCCATTGTCTTTAATTTTCTTACAGCTTCTGTTATTTCCTATTTTTTATATTATTTTACCACTGTGAATATCTGATAAGAGGTTATAGTCTCCCCAATATCACATCCTGAGACCCTCTCTACTAGTTGAAAGCCTCTGGTGAACCTGAAGATGCACTTGAGGCTGTGTGACCCACCGGTTCGGCTATCGGATTGATTGTAAGCCGGGATTGGATGTAACATATGTTACTTATAGTTTTCTAGTGTTTAGGTCTATTATATGATTTTCATTATATCTGATGAATTATTTTGATACATAGAAAATTTTTTATAATTATATGATATAGAATTCATATTCTAGTTATATAACTAATAAAATCTCATTGCTAGTTGGTAGCTTTTAGAATATGACGGGTCATGCCTGAACACATGTGGAAGTCCCAGATAAGGGGTGTTAAGTAGTGGAAAATAAAAATAAAAATGCATATTTATATAGTATATTAGATAAATTTTATCATAAATATTCTATTAAAACTATCAATCTATGAATTTTCTACCCACTATAAAGTGGGGTGATTTTTTAAGGCGAATCAAAAACAAATACAACTGACTTTTACACTCATTGAGTCAAAACCCAAGTAAATCTACCTTTTTTAACCCATAGGTACATAAAAAAATTGAAAACTTTTTCTATTTAGAGACACTACATATAAACTATCTCTTTATACCCATAGGCACATCCCATGATGAACCTTTTAAAGGGGTAATACAACCCAGCCAATCTGTCTTTTTAAAAAAAAGTGTAAACCCAAATTAACACACACAGAATTAATATGGTAAAATTTTAGTATAATATAATCCAATTAAAGTGTTAAATTATTAATATTAATTAAGAAGTAACTTTCATGACCTTGAATAATTGTACATTCGTGATTAATTTTAGCCAACTAAATTGAATAGTTAGAGTAGTAATACCATGTCTATATCACTTGACATCTTAAAAAATATGGCCTCTTTTTTTATGCAGTTCTATCAAACTCTTTATATATATTTTCACCATGAATAACAACATTTATAAAATATATTCTTCATGCATAACCATTTCAATATTTATTTTCCCATTTAGTAGGCACAATATTATCTCTCATTGATAACATAGTACATCAGAGATGGAAATAGATTTGATAAAATATAAAATATAAACAACTATAGAGATAAATTATTTAACATAACAAATGAATGAATTTTTAATTACAGTAATATACACTCCCTTTAAAAACAATGTAATTAAAAACCTTAAATATCTTTTTATTGTTTAAATATAATACCACTTAATGTTTTTTAGTAATTTCCCTAAAAATTTAGAATTTTTAATTTATTTTTTAAAATATTCAACGTGAATATTTAAACATGCTCTTACACTAATGATTATAATTTCATATTTCTAAATAATCATTCTAAATTCATAAAATTGAAATAATTAATAATTATTTAAATAAAAAATAAATTAACAGAAATAAGAAACAACAACATGTAGTGAATCCAAATACCAAAAAAAGAAAAACGAATTATAGTTTAATATTATTAAAAACCCATTCATTCATAAAAACATCATGTAATAGTCCAAATATGAAATGAAATTTATTTTCTTAAGAGTTCTTTAATTGAACAATACTTAATTTTTTTAAGTTATTGATTCTCCGAAGATATGGAAACATTATAAGGACTTTAATTTTCATAAGAATTTTATATCCATGTATGATATAAATTTTCTTTAAAAAATATCATATGATATAAAAAATATTTTTATTAACTGTATATTTTTTAGAATATTTCAATAATTTTTTACAATACATATTTTCCTTGGATGCATATTCATAGGGTACATTATTATCATAGGGTATATCCTTTCTAGTGTGTATCATTAGTATATAATATATACTCATTATAGGTCACATCTTTCATAAGGTATACCCTTCATAAGGTTTCTTAAGTAGATAAAATTCAATCTTTATAAGGTTGAAAACATCATCTGGTACATTCTCCTAAGGTCCAACTGTACTTTATAGGGTATAACACAATGAAAAAAAAATCACTATCATAGGGTATAATTTATTCATTTTTTGGAGTAAATTTTTATTAAAATGTTGACATCATAAATTTTGAAGATATACTTAATAATGTAAATGAAATAAATTTTTTAAGGTTGATGATGTAGAATAATTTTAGAATAATTACCGTAATAGAAATATATTTGTTAGTGTAAAATTTAAAAAAGATAATTATGATCAAAGAAAGTCTTATCATAATTCTTTTCTTGTACAAGAAGTCCCAACTACAGTTTTTTCCTTTAATCATATTATAAGTGAAAAAAAGTATTTTTTAATTATAAAAACAAAAATAGAAGAGGATTAATAGATCCACTCAATATACTATTCTATGTTTTACTCTTTTCATTAGGTGGAACGTGGGAAATAAATCATGCATTATGTTTGGCACATGGGATTCACCTGGAATTTTGATGATTATGTGTGATTGAAGATCTTTTTTTAAGGGTTTAGTTATTTAAATAATTAATAACAAGTTGTCAAATTTTTTCTTATAAAATATATTATTGTAATGGTATATAAACAATGTATTTGTTAAGGGTTAATTTTTATTATTATTTTCTAATGGTTGATGAGGTGAATATAATGTGTATAATAGACCAAAACCTACGTGTTTTTGTACATTTCTAGTATGTTCCTGAGTTGGATGAAACCCTTATATCTAAGGATGTGAATAGAGTAGTGATAAATGATTTATGTTAAATTATTTTATAAAATATGATATAATGAAGATTGATTTATGTGTTTTAAAATGTGAGTTTTTAATTTCACGGGATTAACATAATAGATTCATCTAATTGAGTTCTAGGAGGTAAGGATAACAATCCTTGTTGGATAGTATATCATAAGTGTCTTGTTGTAGAAAGGATTACAAGTGGTAAACAAAATCAAGGCACTCGTCTTTATTGTATACTGACTATGGTGGATATAGATCCACATACTAATATCTCTATGTCTAATACAACATGATAGTTTCAAATGTTCAATCCACCTATCTTTACATATGAGGGAGTTTATTAGTCTTCTCAATTTTTTATCGAGACATTACACACTATATTTCATATGATTATGACACCTCCCAGTAGAAGGGTTATTCTTACATCATATATGCTAACAAAATGTTTGTGAGATAGGTTTTCATGTAAAGGTTAATAAGATGGAATGTATTAGAAGAAATTTTATGACCATTTATTAATGAAGTTAATTCCCATGTTATTCAGATAAGAAAAATGATAAACCTGGTGATGTAAAATAACCAACAATCTCTCCCTATTATAGATAACTTATTTTATCAACTTGGGTGATCAAATAGGTTCTCCCTGATCAATCGAAGGATATATATCATCTGTTGCAGTTTTAACAAATGGTATTCTAGTAACTAATTTTAGCATTATGAATGGAATATTCATGTTTCTTATTATGATACCAGATTTGATGAACCTATGGGTGGTGTTCGTGACCATGTTTAATAAGACATTCCATCGATATTCGGTTTCTATTATTGTCATGTTTGTCCAGGAAATTATTGTATACTCATGAATATTAGAGGATTATTATTGATACTTAGAGAGTGTATTAGGCACATTGAAATTGAATCAGCTAAATTTTAAGCTCTTAATGATACATTTTTTTATCAAGGAGGTTTGATTCTTAAGGATTTAATAATCTTTTGTTGGAATAGTAGTGTAACCTGTGATGGTTGTGAAGTAACCCAAGCAATATATGGATAAAATAGTACATTAATATTATGATATGAATAATACTTCTAAAAAACTATCACATAACCTAAACACTAAATGATTTATATCAAATTATATTATATATAAAACATCTTAATTTAATATTCTTGTCATCATTTTATCAAAGGTTTTCTTCTATGGACACTTTATATACATCTCACGTGATCTAGTCATTTTCATTACTTGGGGATTTGGAACATAAGTAATGGTTGAGATCCAATTTTCAGAAAATTAAATTGCATATCATAAAGGATTAGATCATAATAATTAATGATAAATGATAATTATATAAATAACAAAATAAAATATATTAAAAAATTTCAAAAAAATCACAATACATTATGGAGAAACATAATATAATAAGAAGATCATTAATGATCCATAAAAGAAAATACAGGGGCTAAAACAAAAAATAATAATAAAACATGTGAGAACAATATAAATGTGTATAATACTTTAGAACAAAATCATGATCATGAAAAAATGGAATAACATGATACGAAATTTAGAAAGGTTGAATAATCATTAACATAGAATTTATAATCCTATGAACATGACTAATCACCAAACTATTTATATATAATGTTGTGAGTATAGAATAACACCATCACACTCATATTTTATGAACCTAGTAACTTTCTAACTTTTTCACTTGTAAAATTATTAATAGAGATTAACACCATCACACTCACCCATTTTTAACCTAGAAATATTCTTACTTATTTACTTGTAAATTTTGGAGTTGATTTTATAACCCTCACAATCACTATTTTTGAGCATATCTAATGGGTTTCCAATCAAAATAACATCTCTATTTATGAGACTAAATACATGAACTAATAAATTAATGTGACATATTAGACCAAAACATATCATAATCTATATATTTATGTTTCACATGAATAAAATCTTCATATCATAAAATATCCCAAATAATAAAAATTGGTTTCATGACATTTCCATATCATTATATACAAAATCCATAGAAATATAATTGGATTTATAATTCATCTAAATAATATCATGGATTAAATCACATGATAAAAAAATACATTATCAATAAAAATAATTTCATAATAAAATTATATTATATTTTGAGTCACAAAAACATAACTCTACTAGAGATAGATCAAAATGTAAACCAATTAAAGAAAACCAAAATGATAATTATTTTATTTGATGTTATAAAAGACAACGCTATGAGTATGTTTCAAAAAATTATCATTTGTTTTGATGAAAATAGTAATAAAAAAATTTATGAAAATGGATTTAGTTCAATATTATTTTCCCATGAAATATAAAATATAATTTGTATATACCTTGAAAAGATTTACATTCTCTAATAATCATTAATAATGGAAACATTAAAAATAAATAATGTTTTCAAAAAGGGTTAGTGAAAATAGTTTGAAAAAGTTGAATTTTAAGAGAATATTTAGTAATGTAAAAATTTACAGACAAATTTTTTTCAACATTATAAATGTAAATACATTGATAAATTTTACTTTAAAAGGAATCCATAATATTGTAAAATTGAAAAAAAATACATTATGTTATCAATAAAAAAGTGAATATACATTGAGAAACTTTACTTATGAAAATAATATATAATAATTGAAACATGAAAAATAAATAAGAGTAAGGAAATTAAAATTTGGATTAGATGATAAAAATTCTATTTTGGAAAGGGTAGAAAAACCATTTGTACATTTTGAATTAATCTTATTAAAGAGCCACATTTCTTAGAATATTTTAAATATTATAATTTTAAATTAGGTAAATAGAAATTGAATCTTACCAAATATATGAAGTCGAGAAGAAATTATAGAGTCTTTACAATGAATGAGTATAAAAATACCATAGAAGTATTATTACATTTGATAATACTTTTTTTTGAGGAAGTTTAAAATAAATATTTTGGGATTTTGTGACATTTAAATAGAAATTATTGAATGAGTGTTACAATGAAATTAAAATTTGATGATTGTGAATGAAGAATTAATTCATGATATAAAATATCATATATTAATTATACACAACACATAAATGTTGTCTTGTGAAAGACTCATGAAAATGTTTTTCTCTCATTTTCTTGTTTTAAGATCCAAATGTTTCATGGATTGAAAAATTTAAATCATCATAACAATGCGATTTTTTATTCTCACTTCTATGTAATGAAACAGATTTTCCCAAGCCATTCATTTTTTAAAATCCAGTGCTTGTGGTGTCCTGGGGGGTCACAGTGTTTGGTTTCGGGAGTTTAAAAAATCTATTTTCACCGAATGGTTTCACCAAAACGATTGCACCGAGACAGTGGCACACTGATATGGTGGCTCTGTAACAGTGTAACACCAAAACGGTGGCACCATGAAGGTAAAAATATGAAATGGTGTCACACCAAATAGTGTCCCATCCTTTTTTAAGTTTCTAGTTTCCCATGATTTTCTAGATTTGGGCCACTTATGTTTAATTTGACCTAAACTAAGTTTAAAGGCTTGATTGGGTGTTTTAAGGGTGTTTAGAAAGATATTATTTATATCTATAATATATTAACACTCTAGAGACTTTGAGATATTTAAAAAATGTGGTCTTGTCCATGATCCCATGTTAATGTATTTTGAAACCTTTCTTCTTTTAATATAGGATCTGGCTCATCAATACCAGGATGTTCCCTTCCCAGTGTGTTTTTGTTCTTTGTTTATTTTCCAAGATCCTTCCATACCTACAGAGTCATGTGCTTTGACATAGAAATCAATCTATATTTCTTTATATTTTTTCATTGTAGTATTTTTGATTCTCTCATGAACACCTATAGTGATGGAAACAGTGTTTTGGTCGCCTATTCTATAAAATTGGGATTCTTATGCCTCTATTTATTTGTGTATCATGAGGAGTGGGTGTAGTAATATTTCTTCATGATGAATGGATAAATCCTATTACATAACAAGTAATAAATTAGGGGGAAGGAATATGATGATCAAAAGATAATTTTGGTCAATGAAATAATGGCAGGGAAGTAATGATGTTATGTATTCTATTTTAATTGGTTTCCATAAACCTTGTTTTGAATTGTATGGGGTGTAAGGACTTCTAAAAATAATGGCTGTTGGTGGTATTTTTTGGTGGACTGGTGAGTTTTTATATTTTTTTGTGAAGATTGATAAATGGATATAGCATTATTATTGGCTAAATAAATTGATTCTCTATGATCAAACCTATTTTTTGATCACCCATGTTATTTAAATTGGAATTAAAGAACCTCTCTTGATAAATCTGAATATTCTTGGCTTAATGGTGTGGTTGTGTGCTGGGTTTGGTTTGGGTTTTCACTATAAGGGGTTGTGTGAATTTTTTGTTGATAACCTCATTACATTTCCATGGTTACATATAGGTATTGACCTTGTTTTTCGGGATGGCATGTCAGGGTCGTAGGGCTGCTGTTTAGCAGTGTTTTGTTGTGGGCTTTGTGTATAGGGTGATACATGTGTTGTGAAAGAATCTCAGGGGGAGAGATTTATTGATTGTGGAATTGATGAAATTATTATGAAGTGAGACTTAATTTGGGTAGTGTTTGGGTAGTGTGGTTGTAGGACCGTGTTATGTCATGAATTGATGTTTATGGGTGTGTTGGGTGTTGTGTCTTTGTGTAGTGTGTCTACAGGTTCTAGTTGTGAGTGGACGATTGAATAAGATAGCTTTAAAGAATGAAATTTAGCAGTGCATGAATACATTTATAGGGAAAATGGGATGTTTCCGGGGACTTCATGTTGTTTTTCAACTATTGTTTTTATTAATGGGTGTTAAAATGGATTTTCTTTCCTTGGTCCATACTTCCTTGTTTTCCTTGGCAGTTTTTAGTGGCCTTTAGCCCTCTGAAAATAGTTGCAGATGATTTTCTTGGTAGTTTTCTTGAGTAGCGGTGGAATAAATTAAATTGAAACGAATAATTAATGAATGGAATGTTGTTAAATGAACAAGGGGTTAGGCTGGTGTTTTATTGTGGCTATTTGTGTGGTTGTGGAATTTGGGGAAGTAGCACAGTTGGATCTGTGTGGGTAGTTGTTTGTTTGAAACCCATCGGTTTGTCTGAGTGATTTCTTTCATATATATATATATATATTAGTTTTTTTGAATTATATACACACCCAACCCTTGTTGATAACTATGTGATGAACACCCCCATATCATGGTGGAGTGTATCTTTCACAACATCCCGGTGGGAGGATAGATGATTGGTTATTGTCTTTCTTCCTTGCACCCTCTCCCAGTTTCTTTCTAATCAAGCATATTCGGGAAGACTGTATTGGTTTGAGGTTTACCATAGTCCATGATCCTTCCAAAAGGTTATGTTGTGAATGATGGTCCCAAGTGTTTGTGGTTAAGGATTTTTTTCCCAAGTGTCTTCAGGGTGATTACTAGGTGTCTTTAGGCAAGTGGTGTGGTTGTTGTGGACTAGGTGTATGTGGGATGGAATTGTGGTGTGGTTGTTCCCCAGGTGTCTGTGGGTGGGTTTTTTGGGTTGTTTGAGGCCCATGTGTGTGAATTCCAATTGTTGCAATGGGACTATATTTTGGAATATTGGTATCTTCAAGAAGTTATCTTTAAGAAATAAGTAGTTAACCCTTAAGAATGTGGTGTGGTGTACCCAAATATCGATGTGATTATACTAAAACATTACTTGACTTGAATTATTTGTTGAGTGTACCTTGGTGGGTTTTGGATGGTCAGTACAACATGGTATGTTCTATGAGGTTCTATTGTTCTCTCACATGGGAATCAGTATATTCCCCCAATTTTTCAATGGTGACTTTAGTTTTCCTGCTGAGTATACTTGTATGCTCACCCTATGACATAAAAATCTTTTCATGTTTCCCAGAGGACTTTGAGGACCATTCTGGACTAAAACAGCTTGTGTGTCAGGATGTTTTATGTGTTTGTACTTAGTCTCGTTCTATTGGTACTTTTTTGGGTTCTTTGGTTGTACATTTTTCATATTTTATGTTTAAATCATTAATGGGTTGGATTTTAGTTTCCTTTTTCAAAATATATGGGGTTTATTTGGATTTTTTAGAATTTTATATCCCAATCCTATTTTCCTTAAAAAATCCATTACCTGCCATTTTTTGTAATATTATATACTGTTGGTTCTACTCTCTACTCTAGGGCTCATTGAAGGGGGGACTCGAGGGTCATTATCCCCCCTTCATCTTGAAGAAGTAAGGGAATGGAACATGGATTTATCTTCCCTCATCATGAAGAATTTGGGTCTTGATAGAATGGTATCATTGTCTAATGGTTGAGTGATAGGATATAGTTTAGAGTCAGGCAAGTGAGGATTTCATGGGATGGTAGGGAAACGATGTAAGGAAATATGGCTTCCTATGATAGGCTAGGGAAGACCGGCTAGGACTTAAGATTTTAAGCCCCCCATGATCTGTTGCAAGGACTCTAAACCTACCAAATGACCATGTGAGGATGCATTGATTGCAGGGTAGAGACACTAGGAAAGGTATATCTATTATAAAAAATTCTGTTATTTTGTGTTTTGGGTGTTTTGAAAATTAGAAATAAATGAAGAGTTAAAATTAATTTAAAATAAATTTTCAACACTTCCCAGGACATACTATTTCCTTGTTTACTTTTTCAGTTAATGAAGTAGATCATCGACCATGTGGGGTATGAGAAGTTGGGGCCCAATAAGAAGACTTGGTTGATCAGTTGAGGGATGATCGAGAAGAGGAATATGAATAGTTGCAAAATACCCTTCTTGCATTCTAGAAAAAGACCCCGGGGAAGTATGAATGAAAAATTTCAGACTCAGAGATTGAGGGATGTCTTGAGAAGATGACAATCTCCTTTACCATGCTCTGTCCTCTGAGAAAGTATTGGGTTCCCCGAGCAGTGAGCCAGATCTGAAGAGTTGCTTATCAAAAATGGACACTTTACCTCAGGGTGAGGAAGGAGACAAATGTCTAATGGGCCAACTTTTAGAAGGAGTTTCATGAATAGTTTCATTCCTTGATGATCAAGATCCAGAATAGAAAGGATATGATCTCCCTCTTGTAGGGGAGTATGTAAATGAGGGAACTAGGTATCATGTTCAAGGTTCTCCTACGCTTTTCTCGGAATCTTTTTTCGAATAAGGAGTCAAGGGAGAGATGCTTGGAAGATGAACTCAGACAGTCTCTTCAGTATGACGTCACTCCCTTTACCCTACCGACATACATAAAAGTTCATAAGAAGGATGATGTTGTGTAGAGGATGTACTTTCAGGGGGGTTTACTGTAAGAGGGGATCTAGCTGATTTAGTCAATGGAGAAGTAGCCAGTAGCAGGTCTCCAGCGTCAGGGCCTTTTAGATTACTATCAATGGGAAGTAGGCCTTAGGAGTTCCAGTTCTGATTTCCTAGTCTATACCATTTCACAATACGCCTAGGACTGAGGTGATTTTTCTATATAGCTCATGGATATATTTGGATCTAGTGCCCAATTCGAGCTCAATACAGTGGGGGTGGGGTGCTTCAGCCCCCACCTCAATAATAATAGTTGTGAGTCATACCTTTCTAGAATCCAGGGCAGTGGGATATCTCTCCACTGTGGGAAGATGGTGTTGGAGGAGGCTGACCTAAGGGTACTCCTCGGGGACCTTGAACAGGGCTTTTTTGTGGAGGTGGTCGAGATCATAGTTGTAGAAGAGCTGGGTGTTGAAATTTTCACAACACCAAGGCAGTAATTCTAGTAGGTTCGGATGTTGTTCGAGGTATTATCACAATATTTAGAACTGTTGTGTGTGATATTTTTAATTGAGGATCATAAAAATCCTTTGTTACAACCAGTATATATCTTTCCTTGGGACAACATGTAGAGAGGCATTCTATGCCCCTGGGGTTGGGCAAGCCCGTTGGAGGTCAGACAAGTCTGTTTCATGTTTTCTAGGGATGTAGACTAATGTTGGGGCCATATCAGTCTAGTGGGTATCCTCTTTTACTAATTATGAATCCCTATGATGTCATAATTTTTATTAATTGGTCATTCCCTTCATTATCGATTTCTTCTATAAGAATGTCATTTTTTCGTATATGGATGACCATCATGTAGCTTTCTTGGGGAGCATAGTTTTCAAGATGGAAGCTAGTGTGTGAAGCCTCTTCTTTCATTGTTTGACAAGTTGTCAACAGGGTTGATAGTTGCTATGATTATGGAGGTTCTAGGAGTTTTCAGGCAGTTCCTGGATGATTTCCCCAAATAGGTTGTGACTCTACCCCTTCGATGTGACATTGAGTTCGGAATACACTAGAAACCTGGTGACCAAAAGATTTTGATGGCTAGCTTTCAGATTAGACCTTATGAGTTCAAGGAGTTGCAGATTCCAGTTGAATACCAGATGAAAAAGTTTTTATTCGGGGGAGTGTGTCATCATGGGGTCCTCCAGTCTTTTTCATGAAGAAGGAAGACAGTGGCATGAGGTTGTGCATTGACTATTGGAGACCGAATCAGGTAATGGTCAAGAACTATTACCCTCTCTTGAGAATATATGATCTTTTTGACCAGTTAAGTGGAATAGATTGGTTCTACAAGATCAATCAAAAGTCTGGATATCACCAGTTAAGGGTTATGAAGGGTGACATCCTAAAGACTGCTTTCTAGTGAATGTATGGGCACTTTGTGTTCATGTTCATGCCCTTCGGTGTTACGAATGCATCAGCCATGTTCATTGTGCTCATGAAATAAGTCTTCCATAAGTTCCTGAACTGGTTCTTCATCATGATATTTGATGATATTTTTATTTTCCCAAAATTATAGGAGGAGTACGCTGAGCACCTCATGACTATTTAGGAGGTCTTCCGACATGACCATCTCTAAGGGAAGTTGTCCATGGTAAAGTTATGAACGTAATAGGTACACATAGTTGTAAATTTTGTGTATCTGCAAGGGATATTAGGGAACCCATTAATGGTCGAGGTAATTTTTTCATGAGAATTACCCATGAAAGTGGTAGAGGATCCTAGATTCATAGGTATAGCAGGATTGTACCAGAGTTTTGTATGAGAATTCTCTTCAGTTGTAGCTCTATTGAATGATTTTAATAGAAAATATCAGGACTTGGTTTGGACTGATCAGTGTCAGGCAACATTCAGCTACCTAAAGGGGATGTTGGTTATTGCTCTAGTTCATAGGTTTCGAGAGGAAGAGTTATTTCGTGACGCTTCTGGACTAAGCATGGGATGTGTGCTGATGAAGAAAGGGGGAGTATTCTCTTATGGGTTTAGGTAGTTATTTCCACATGAACATAACTATGCCACCCGTGATCAGGAGCATGCAACGATCATATTAGAAATTATGTTGTTGCAACATTAACCAATCGGGGAGAGATTTGTGATCTTAAATAAGTACATGATATTGTGGTATATCTTCTCCCAGTGAGATCGGAACTTGAAGAAGTAATCACGGATGTAGTTTCTCTAGTACTAAATCTTCAAGATATCTTATACCACTTTAAAGGGGAATGTGGTGGCATATTCCTTAATCAGGAATTCAACGAATTAGGTAGTTCAAGAATCCATAGATGCAGTGAAGGGAATGGAGGAGTTGGCCACATTGCGTCTAGATGAGGGATTGGATGAAAGAAGAGGTTGTCTATTTAATATGGTAGTGCAGTCTTCCTTAGAGTGGCAGATTTAGGATTATCATTTGGGAGACTCAACAACTGAGGTGGTGCACGATCGCATTATCCTGGGTGATGTTCTAGAGGGATGGTTAGAGGATAGCCAGAATTAGATGTTGTTCTATGGGAAGCTATTTTTTCCCAATGAAATTTTTTGATGGAGTTCTCTGTTAGTTCCATAGATGACCCCTGGTGGTGCATCCATGTGTTTCTAAAATGTACCAAGACTTGAGGGAACAATTTTGTTTTCCCGGGGTAAAGCGGTAAGTGATAGAGTTTGGGTAAAGGTACCTAGTGTGTCAGTAGGTGAAGGCTGAACACAGTGTTCCCGAGAGTCTAATATTTCCCTTATATATTCTTGAGTGGAAGGTGTTACATCTTGATGTATTTAATAGCAATATTCCCTAAGAGTCATCGAGGATGAAATGATATTTGGTTTGTAGTGTATTAGTGGAAAAAATTAGCTCACATCATAGCGATCAAGGAGTAGAGTGCAGTGGATGCCTTAGCATAGAGGTATGAGGATGAGGTGGTTAGAAAGAATGGAATTCCAAGATCCACTGTATTAGATTGGGATACATATTTTACATTGTGAATCTAGAGGGTATTTCAGTATTCCTTTGGAACTCAGTTACGCCTCAGCACTGCATTACACCCTCAGATATATTGGCAGAAGGAGAGGACCATATAGAAAATTGATGATATGTTATGGGAATGTGTTCTAGACTTCAGTGGGTCTTGGGTATTCCATTTTACCATGGTATAGTTTTATTACAATAATAGTTATCACTATTCCATTGGTTTGGATCCATTTAATTCTCTATATAGGAGGTCGTGTCATTCACCCTTATGCTATACATAAGTTAGGGAGGTAGCTATTCTTGGTTCGAACGTGGTGCAAAGTACGATAGGGAGGGTTCATCTTGTCCCTGGGAGGATGAAGGTAGAAGATGACTGAAATAAGTAATATTCCAATCATATGAGGAGGAACATGGAGTTAGAGGTTGTGAACCATGTATTCTTGATGGTTTCCCCTCGATGTGGGAAGTAGTGGTTTGGTTGAGGGAGCAAGAATTCTACCAGGTTTATCAGACCATTAGAGGTATTGGGACAAGTTAGCGAGGTAGACTATCAGGTGACATTACCACCATGGTTGGATAGGATCCACAATTTCTTCCATGTCTCTTAGGTATTTCATCATCTACATAAAGATTCCCAAATCATTATTTGGGGAGAGTTATATATCGATGATGACGCAACGCTCGTGGATAATTGAGGATAATGAGGAGAATGTGGTTCGGGGATGAAAAATTCCTTTGTATTGTGTGTTATGGAGGATAGTCTCCTGGATGAGAGTACATGGGAGTGAGAGGCACATATGTGTGCTGGGTACCCACATCGGTTTTGATTTTTTCTCTTTTATTTTTCATTGTCCCTTGCTTATGATGTAATTCTTGACCTTGTTTGTTGTGAGATGAACTTTTTCCCAGTGGGAGGATGAATGGTTTGTTACTTACATTCTTCTTCACACCCACTTCCAATTTCATACCGATGAATCATATCGGAGTAGGATATAATGGCTTGAGGTTTACCATGGTACAAGATGTCCAGGATGGTTTAGTTGTGGATTAGGATACCAGGTGTTGGCGGGCCATTATTTTTTTCCTAAGTTTCGTCAAGAAGAGGCCAAGGTGTTGTCTGGTAAGAGGTGTGGTTCTTGTAGCCTAGGTGTTTGCCGGACAGATGTGTTTTGTGGTAGTGTCCCATGTGTCAGTAGGTAGGATTTGTTTTTTCTTTGAGGCCTATGTGTGTGAGGGAAGGTTGTGGTGGCGTGAATGAATTTTGGGATAATGGTAGTGTCAAGAAATTATCTGTTAGGAATGACTATTTAACCAGTGGTAATGTGATGAAGGGTACCCAAATGTTGATGTGATTATACAACTAAATTACATGACTTGTGATATTTTTTTACTGTTTCTTCATGAGTTTGGTCTAGTTATTACTCTTTTGTAGGTTCTTTTAGTTTTTACTATTTTATCACAAGGGTATTAGTATTCTCCCACACTTGTACATGATTGGCTTTAGTTTTCCTTCCATGTATAACTATATAATAACTCTACGAAATAACATTGTTTTCAAGATCAGAAGAGGACATTGAGGACCATGATGGACTTTAATATCTCATGCGTCTGGACAGTTGATGTGCTGCTACTTAGTCTCTTTTTTTGGTACATAATTTGGTGTTTTTTTTTGTAATTTTGTCACATTATACCATTAAATCGTTAATGGGTTTGATTTTGGTTTCCTTTATATAATTGATTTGCATTTTTTTTTGTATTTTTACCATCTTATCCCTTGATCTTGTTTTCATTACAAAGGGTATTTACTTCAATTTTGTGTGATATTCTATACAATTGGTTCTTGTCGCAACTCCAGGGACAATGAAGGCGGGACTCGAGGGTCATTATCCCTCCTTCATATTGAAGAAGTAAGGGTGAGGCACTTTTATGTCTACTCCATTATCAAGAATTAAGAAGGTTATCATATGTTATGAAATTTTTTTCTTGATAAGACACTCATTTCACTATCATTTATATTCAGCATTAACATGGTTCTTTCAGGTTCTATCCATTCCAAAAAATTGAAAAAACATAGTGTGGAATCATTTTTGGTAGTGGAATACCACATATTATTGAAAAATATTATATAATATTCTTAAATTCTGAACCCATTTAAATATAGGAAACCTTAAGTTCTCCATATGTTATCCACGATCCCCATATATTCCAATCCTTCATGGTGATATACAAAGAATATATGAATTAAACAATGTATATCATCAGGGTGTTGCAAACTGGGAGTCCAATAAGGGAACCCTAACTAGTTACAAGAATGATTTATGAGTTATACTTGATCAACTTCATTATTGGTTGTTAACCCTAGATGAATCACTTCTAATACCTCATCCACATGGTGTATCCAAAAATGAATATATTTCCATAAAAATATGGTCTTTATTTAATATAACTTAGGAAAATATCCAATACCTTGTATTATCCTATGTGTTCTCAATATATTTTACACATACTATTATCCAATGGTATCTAAAACATTATCTAATACCATCTACTGAAAACCAAACCATTCATAAATAAATATTTTATCTCATTATATGAGTATTCATTATATAATATTATGATTGATGTTAGAACAACATAGGTGTAGTGTTTTTGAAACTTTTATATAGAACTCCATTTTTCGTAAGAGATATAGATCATCTACCACATAGTTCTTTACATATAGAAATCTATTTTTACATATCATACTTGGAATCATTATTCATAAACCAAGGAAAGAAAACATAGGAATGGGTGTGCTCATACATTCGATAAGGGAAAAAATAGATATATTAATGTTTATATAAACATAAAATGAACATAATGGGATGAAAACAAGGGATTCAAATTTGAAAACCATACTATAAATATAATAGATCATAATCAAGATTCATGGTAAAAATATTATCAGTTCAAAAGTCATTACTGTAAAAGGCATCAAACAACATGTGTCATGATGGAAAAAATTGGCAAAACATCATGCCATAAGTTTCTGTAATTAGTATTGAATAATGATAATCATATAAATATTTTATCACTGATACTGACCATGAAATTCCGAAAATGAAAGGCTTGGTACGATTTCCCATGTACGGGCTTCTATCATGGAATACCCTCCCATGTACCCACTTTTAAGATTGGGATAACCCCATGTTACAATTTTTTTTACGCATGGGATTACACCTCATATACTAAAATTTAATCCTAGGATAACGACCCATGTACCCCTTTCAGACCTAGAATAACCTCTAGTGTACCTTATGTGCTCATAAAAAATAATCTTTACCCAATTCCTTAGAGGGATATATAATTCTGGGGCCACCCATCATGTAATCATAAACCCCATCATATGTTTTTCAAAAGATCATATAAACACTCATTATAACATATGAAATGTGTTTCATATATATTTCAACATCACAACTATAAACCAAAAATATAAATAATAAACATTGTATCATTGGATCTTATCCCTCGTAATGAATAACTATAATCAATGGATTCTATCATAGATTAAAATTTAATTTAAAAGATGATCTGAATATTTCGTGAGGAAGATAAAATTATTATATTTGATCTCATATTAAAATATAAAATTTTCAACAAAAATTAAGGAAAAAAGTTCCTTTTAAAATTAAATTGGAAGCCTCTAAATTTAGATTTAAATCATTCATCGATCATGATAGTGGAAAATTATGTTCATTTATTATATGTTCAAAAACGTTTTATTTCATATATTGGTTAATAGAAAAACATTTTCAATTGAAAAATTATAAGAATATTCCATTTTAATTTATCCATTAAAAGTAAAACAAGATTAAATATGAAGTTAAATAATATTTAGAGAATAATAAAAAATTCTATAAAACATTTTTTTTAATAAATGATCAAAGAAGAAAAATGATTTATTTCCAAAGAATGAAATAAATCCAGTTTTACTTCAATTGAATATTTAGATATATTGAATGTATAAATTGATAAAATTGAATGTAAAACAATCATTATCTAGAAATAACAATAGGGTAAGAAAACTAATTGTATTTTTAAAGAAATTATCATACAACATCCATCAATAGAAATACAATCATAAACATTCCCGATTAAAATTATATTGAAACATAAATTCCATGTGAAAAATGATTGACTTGATTAAAATGTTATCAGATATAATTTATAATAATTAAAATTTGTTATAATTATAAAACTATTTAATGTACATAATTATAATTTCATATATGATCCACTTATAACATTTCAACAACAATTAATTAACAATTATTTATTAAAATCACATATTCTGGTTGTTTTCTGTTTGATTTTTCAAGTGAAACTATTTTTGGTTGTTTTATTCCTTGGGATTTAATCATTGTTTGATCATATAAAGAATGATATTTATGATATATGTATTTATAATATTTCATTAAAGTTAGATATAGAATTTTTAATTTCACTTATCATAGTGATGGTAGGACATACATACGCATGAACATTGTTATCACTTTTTGATAGATTCAAAGAGAGAATAATAAATAATAATTATACATTAAAAATCACTATTATAACATATATATTATTTATATTCCCTGAATATACCCTTATTAACATCAATGTAAATAAGAAATAAAAAATGAATCACATTGCTTCATGGAAGTGGTAGACCACACACCCAACAAACATTATCATTTTCTAATTTAATTGCTGTAAATAAGTAAGATATAGTATTATAGTTATATAATAACAATAAATCTTATATATAATGTATAAACATTAAAAAAATCACAATACCCATCCATGAAATATGTTGATGAAAAATTAATTATATCTCTACATGGAGGCATTGTGCACACTTACGCATGAGAGATACATTCATTTATCATTAGATATGAAAGATGATGTATAGTTGTGATGCCCGATAAAAATAACATTTTAGTATATTTTTGATGATTTTTATATTGTTTTATGAAGAATACCGTAAATATAGATGTGTTAAAAGATGAATTAAATTAAAATAGGTCATGAATGATGATGACAATGTTTTTAGAATACCTCCATTATATTATTTCATAAGGATCCATCTAAAGGTCTTTAATAAGAGAAAACCCTATAATTTTTCTCTATTGAAGATGATAAAAAAATATCTTCCTGATTGGTCGAGATATATGGATTAAACAGGTGTATTGAATAAAGAGAAGGGGTTTCCTTTTATAAGGGAGGGAAATGACACACTTGGAATTAGTAAAATCATTTAAATATAAATTTTTTATTCTTATAAAAAATACATAAAAATGACTATATATTAGATGTATAATAGAATAAGGTTTTAATATAATCATATAATTAAATTTAGATATATTTTTGTGTTATTTTACACCTTATCATTTAGTTTAACCCCTTATCTAACAAATTTTAATCTTAACCTTCACAATGACTTTAGTTAATATAAAAGTGTTATAATATTAATTATAAGTTATAAATTAGCTCATTAATGTACAAGGGATAAAATTTCTCATAATTATTGGCCTCTGGACACTACAAAAAAGTCTATTTTACTGACATAAAATTAGTGAAACATAAGATATGATTTGGTAAAATAATTAATTCTTATAGATATTGAGTATTTTAGGTATTAATTTTCACTACCATAAATTATTTTTACTAATAGGTATATCTGTTGGTATTAATTGAATAATACAAAAAATTCTTTTACCAATATTTAAATCTATTATATTTTCATGTTGATATAGAAATTTTTCTAATAACACATGAATATGTTATTAATATCTATTACCACCAAAAAATATTTTACCACTTGAAAGAAGTGTTCTAATAAATTGTTTTATAAAAAATATTATACAAATAATTGAATATGAATATGTAAAGGAAAAAATTATTTTTCAATAGAAAATACGTATTTATACATCTAAACAATGTAATTTTTAAATGAATAATATTTTTTGAAATGAATTGATACGTATATACATACATACATTGAATCACTAATGGTGGAAGAAAATGAAGGGTAGTATGTCATTAGAGAGGAGACATTAAAATTATTTTTATTTTTAATTTTTTTATCGTCCAACATATAAAAAAGTAATAAGGGACTAAATTTTAAACCCATTCTAACAATGATTTTTTAATTATTTTTAGAAAAAAAATATTTGAGACAAATAAATAACTTGTCATTTAAAATATTAATATTTTGAAAAAATTTATAATATATTTTTCAGTTATAATAAAAATATGTAAAAACATAAAAAATTATATTAATGTTAGTGGGTCGCATGCCACACATTTTTTTCCTTCCTTCCACCCACTACCCCCCTATGTTCCACCTAGTCCTTCCTCGTTCCGAAAACTCCCCCCCCCCCACTACGACCACCCCCGAAATTCTGCCTCATTCTGCCTCACTATGACTACCCCCTTCTGTTCTGCCTCATTCCACCTCATTCCACTCCATTGAGGGTACCCCCTATGTTCGGCCTCATTACGCCTCTCTGTAGATGCCCCCCTACGTTTAGCTTCTTTCTTCCACCATGTAGCCACCCCAAGAGTTCCTCCTCCCCGCCTTTCAGTAACGACTATCCTGAATCCTCCTCCATCACAATCGCGTTACGATATTCGTACCTATATCATCACTACATCCCTAGATCTCTTACTAGCCTTCAGGGATTTAATTCTCGATCACTCACAAAGATTGCTGGAACATAACTAGATTGAGGAACACAAATATGCTATTTGACATCTGATTCAAATCATCAACCCCTCGATTGTTCTTGTTTAATGAAATTATGTTGTCTTGGGTATATAAACTGATTTATAGATTGACATCAGTTAGAATCCCTTCCTCTAGTATCCCTTTG
Source organism: Viscum album (assembly GCA_963277665.1). Lineage (NCBI taxonomy): Eukaryota > Viridiplantae > Streptophyta > Magnoliopsida > Santalales > Viscaceae > Viscum > Viscum album. The sequence continues at coordinate 1,441,207,280 of OY728157.1, forward strand.
TTTCGTTCTATCCCTCAAAGATTTTTACATCAATAGCCGAAATAGAGGAAGGGTTGCACTCTTCGAGCTTCATTTCAGTGCATAGAGCATCATTAAATTGATTAGAAATCCAAGTTTAACCTGTATTTATCTTTAATATACACTCTAATGGAATGGTTAAGAGTCTTTGGATATTCAATCCGAGGATACAATGACATCAAATCATTTTCATGATATAATCTATAGAGAGGGTTTCACTACCGAATAAATATTTATTGAATAATTGGAATTGCTGTGAAGATGGGGTTTTTTCATCTCAATTAGGGTGTTCAGAGAATTGATCAATGCTTATTCTGCTTATTCGACCATCCAATATAGGGGTTTCATGATGAATATGAAGGAAAACTTTTCTAGGTATTCAATAATTGTGGTGGATAATATATTTATGTGTTTTTCATGATATATGTGGGAAGCCTTTATAGTTACATAAAAGATTCATTCCATACATTCTAATAATTCGGTGAACAAAGTTTTTTTATTGCTGTAGATTCTTGATTTCCTGATTTTAAATCATCACTATAATGTTATTTTTATAAAAGGGAATGCAAAGTTAAATACATATAATGAAGAAGTGAACCTTTCTACTGGGGCCTATTTATAGGGTTCAATTTGATTAATGATGCCCATGACAGGGGATTAGTCATGAATTATATTAGATTAAAATGATGGAATTGAGGGGTATTGATTTAAAAAATGTTATACACTTATGAATTCTCTCATAAAGAAACAATTTATTCATGCATTTAATTACTGGGTGTTTCAGTTTCCTCACATGATGCTTCATGATTTACTATTTGTTCAGTATTCATTTTTGATGTCACTTGACTTTATTAATCTATAAAATTTTTTATATTGGTTTTTTAGTGTTATGAATTATTATACAATTTAAAAATTTCATTGGGTTTTCTCTTTTTCCTATTAATATTATTTTAATGTTCTTCTAAAAATGAATACCCTCATTGATATGATATTAAAACTACTTAAAGGACTGTTTCTAATGAATTTAATCATGAAATTCTTAAAAACAGTGGTTAAAAGTTAAATCTACATTTTTTGATATATTTTTTCAATTGAAAATAAAATGAAAAACAAGATGAGATTTTTGAATTGAACTTAGAGAGGAAGTTTACTATATATGAATTTCCATCGAATGTTGAATTGGATTCTTGCATGTAAAAATATACAGAAATGGTCACTGCTAAAAGTCATCCATTTTTTGTGGTTTTTTCTTGTGAACATAAAGAACTTGACCACCTTGCTAGAAATTATTGTGGAACAAATGTTCTTGATAAAGAAATCTATTCATTTAATTCAGTTAAATAGTAAACTATTTCTTTTTAACATTATTTAATGAATATGATAATTATTTTTAAATTGAAAATGACCTTGAAAATTTTGAATTTCATATTAAATTGGATGAAATTGATTTTTTTAGTGATGAAATTTATTATGAAATGATTTGTTTCAATGGGATTAAATAGATAGTGTGTACTGATTTGATGTTTTTTAATAATATAAATGTGTTATTTGTGTAAAGAACATAATGTTTCAATTACCACTTTCCACAAACATATCATTTCAATCTTAAGAAGATAAGGGGTAACAGGGTTTCGATGATGAAATCAGTGTTAAATTTTTATTTGTAGAGAACTTGTATCTAACATGTTCACAAACATTGAATGCAATTGATTTTGTTGAGTGAATAAATTAGAATATGACACACTTTTATGAAATCAATTTTAAAACATCCATTTTTGAAATAAGGAATTAAGTCAGAATTATTTATTGTATCAAATAGATATTTTTTCTTATTTCATACCTCTACCAAACATGAACTTTGGCTATTTATGTAGTGTTTGGGCTAGGTGTTTTATGTTTTTTATATGAGAAAAGTGATAATAGGTCAATATTCATTTATGGAATATAGTTCCATTTTATCATGGTGGATTATTGAAATGGTATCATAAATAATGACGGGTTGTCCATGTAAATAAAATAGATTCAATGTTCACCTAGAAATAAAACAATCATATATGTGTTTATTTTATTTTATTTTTATTAAATTAATGTTTTATTATTTTCTTTTCCAAAAAATAAAGAGATAAATGATATCCACTATATTTAAAGCAACTTCAAATAGATATCCATTTCAAAAATTGATCATCTTGGTCATATTGTAACAAAATATTATTTTTAAATTTATAATTTCTCTTCCCATACTGAACATTATGAAATATAGATGTAGGGGGAATATTATTATATATACATTCCTACTTAATCTATTATTTTTAAAACTTATTTCTACCATTATTGCCCACTGATTCTTACTATTTATACTTTTACATTGGATGTCAAAAATTTTTCATTATGATTTTGTAATGTGCATGATTAATTAATAGATAAACTTAGTTTGAGGAGTTAATAGTGGGAATCATCATTTTCTTATTACACATTATCCCTGCACCAGTATACATGATTTATTTTTGATTGGGATCACTAATGTACTTTGGATTTTTTGTTGTCCCTCTAAACTTATAAATGATAGAATTTTATTTTGGAGATAGTATGGTTTTTTTATGGAACATAGATGAGCATGGATTTTATTATACAAGAAATTTTCAAAATTATGATTCTTTTGTTATTGATAATAAGTAATCCTTTTTAATCAACTATATCACTAGTTAATGTGGAAATGATATTTTGTGATAGGATAGTGTTTGAGATACTATTGGAATATTTTTATAGAAATGATTCCTAGATTTGAGTCATTTGGATGGGATGATGAAAATTGATAACTATGAAAATAATTTTTTATACATCCATTTATTTCAATTTTTCTTTCAATTCATACAGTTATTTTTCACTAAATTCTTGGATGTGATATTTGGTTATTTGTGATGAAGATATTATATATTACATGTGTGTCATATCATTGACTTGAGGTTTCCTAATAGTACTAGAGCTGGTCTAATTTGTTTCTAGAAAACCTAAATGGGTTGGTGCAAGAGCTGACTCGATGGCATGGATTGGTTCATGCTAGAGCCGAATCACATACATGGATGTGTCATTGGCTGCTTGTACTAGTGCAAGCTCACTGGAATGGATGCAATAAAGATATGATCTAATGGAATGGATGGGTTGCTGGTGCTACTCACTGGTGTTGGAGCGGGAGAGGGCTCGCTAGCATGGATGGGTCGGGGTGTTGGCATTGTGTGGGTAGGGTGTGATAGATCTTGTTGTATTAAATTCCATTATTAATATAATTATATTTTTTTATGTTTTTACTTGATTTAAAATCGTCTTCCTTTTAATAATTAATAAATTATTACATATGATAAATTAATAAACTTAATATAAAATTTAATTAGAAATAAAGAATTATAATTTTTTTCTAATGTAATTTTTAATCATATAATATATATTAGTAGTATTATTACAAATAGAAAATTTTTCATTAGAACCTATTGAAAAACACATTAATCTACGTATATATTATTTTTTGGTAATATTATAATTGTGAAAGAACTAATTTATATGTCGCAAAAAAATTCAGTGGTAGAGTATTTACTGAAAGTTCAGTAATAGAGTCATATATGTTGGTAAAATGTTCTACCAACAGAAAATGTAATTTTACAAACAGATATTCCCCAGTTGGAAAAATTGAAATATTTTGTAGTGTGAAATATTTTTATGATATTTAAATAATTAAATATAATATTATAGGAAATGGGTATTCAATTAATGCTATTTTCGACACTATTCATTTCATTTGACTTTAATCTCAAAATGACACAAAAGGAATTCAAATATAAAAATTTAAAATATTCTTAATATTTTATTTTTATCGATAAAATATGAATAATAATAAAATCTAACAAAACTATATTATTATTAATATTTTTAAAATCAATTATACTATATTTCTATTAGTTGAATAAATTTTTTTTGATGATATGTAATAATTTAAAGTATTTATTAAATCAATAAAAAATGTAAAATAGTTTTCTGTTATAAAAAATTAATTCAAATATATAATTTAAACATAGAACTGAACTTATCCTTTTTTTATCATTATAATTAAAATAAAGAGTTATTGAAATAAAGTGACTGACATTTTGTATTTATAATTTTCATAAAATAATATAAAGGACATGATCAATGATAAATTGAATCATGTGGGCATATTTATTTTTATAATTGGGTGATAATTGTAAATATCAATTTATAAAATTGGATAAAGGAAATTTTTAATACTAAATTGTGATCCTTAACCTAATGTTTTATCCATATTTAACCATTTTACCCTTATTGAGGTGACAAAACATTACCATACTTACAACTTATAATGGCCAAAAATAAAATTGAATTATTTTTAAAATTTTAATTTAATTATTCCAAATATGGTATCCATTTTTCATGAATCAATTTCTATAAGTGGATAAAATACATTTTAAAACATGTTTGAAAATTTCCTTGAAAATTGTTTTTAGAAAAAAACAATTTATGCATAAAATCATATTTACAATTATCCCATTACAAGAAAAAACAATAGATTAATTTTTTGAAATTTTTTGATATATAAATTTCATTAAAATCAATCACTAATAGTAATTAATTTAATTTATCATGATAAAAATACATTGTTATCAGAAAAATAGTTTTCTAGGAAAAAATTATTTCACATTAAAAGTATTTTAATTTCCATTTTTAATAAATTGATAAGAAATGAATTCGTTTTATACACGTATAACCCATTAATTTTATACAATTTAACTTTTTATATTCAAACCTGCTAATCTAATGGTTAAGTGAAAACTATCAAATTAAATAATATCATTTCCAACAGTATATCACTATTCATTTAAACTTGATGTTTGTGTATAAAGTAAGATATCAAAGAATTACAAATTATTTACAGAAAACTATATCATAAAATATTTTATTTTTACAAATGTATATTCATATCAAAGTTGTTAGTAGAAATATTCAATTGAACAATGTAAATATATACTTATGGGTGTAGTGATAAACATAAAAACAAAGCCTATTTCAAGTGGTTCAATATATCTACACAGAGAACGAGGATATAAAATAGAGGGTAGTATTATTGTGTATCTAAGGATAAGATCACTATGGAAACAACTTGAGTCCAGATATTCACCAAATAAATCTATACAAAACAAATACCAGGTTCTAGAAGATGTATATAGTATATGTTGTTTGGATGGTAACAAGGAATATGTATACATGGTAATGATATAAGGGGAAGTTACTAATTATATAAAATGGAATATATTTTTAAAGATAAATATAGGTAATATAGGTGAAAATTTTGGAAAGGCTGAGAGTGTAATGAAATTGAGAAAAGTTGTTTGGCCAACTAAATTAAAATTTTCAACATAATTAATGGATTTTGAAAAACATTTTGAATAAAAATTGAATGAAAAGGTCCCAGAAGTTGGGTTTATATCATATAAGGTGGAATCCGAATATGGGCGCATATAATTTCAAATCGAATGTGATAGATATTTGAAAAATAGGAATGTATTAATGAATTTCATTACTAACTTGTTTATCGATGAAGAGACAATAAAGAAGTCATATGAAGAACATTGAAATGATACTGACTTGAAAACTGAGGGTGATAAAAATATCACACATCAAGAATAACCTCCAGGGATGAGATTAAACAAAAAATCTATTGATATGAAAAAAATTAAGATACTAAAAAATATTCCCATGATGTAATTAGAAGATAATAGTATCTAATGTTGAGAGGAATCCCCCAGACCGAATATTTCATATAATTCATAAAAATTTTCATACTTATTTCAAATTCATATTATTTATTTAAGTTAACTTCTAGGGAATTGAAGGAAATATTTTTATTATTGTACAAAAATTATAATAATTAAGAATATATATTAATATATTTTTATTAAAATAAGTCTACATGAAGAATGAAAAAAATAGAATCATTTGTGGGAGAAAACCATGACAAATATTTTACATCCATCCAACTCTTATAAATATATAATTTCTATATAGATTTTTAAATTTTAAATAATTAGGGGTGGAAATATCACTTATAGAAATATTTTAAGATATTATTAGATATTATTTGGAAGGGGGAGTGCTGGTTGTTTTTGGAATAAGTAAAAGGAGTAAAATTTTAGGATTTTAAGTGTATATGATTTACTATAGGATGAGGGTGAATTATAGTTTATAAAGTAAATCATATAAACTTTCCCAACACGTTAAAGAATTTTATTGGATGATGATTCAATATTAGTTGTTTTAATTATATTTAATTAATGATAATAATTAATTTTATAAAATATTTCTAAATCATTCAAAATGAAATAACAAACCAGAGAAAATAACTAAAAATAAAAATTATAAAGTGAGCACGAAAAATAAAAATAACATTATAAAAAATATTATATACATTAACATTTATTGTTAGAGATTTAAATAACCCTGACTTAGGGTATCCAAGACATTAACCCTATCATTTGGTCTACCTTCTCCACCAAAACATTCCCCATTCAAAATCATTACACATAGCCTATAATTTTGTTGCCTCTTCAACCCTTGATCAAACATATAAATATATGTGATGTCTTCCATAACAAAATAAATCATTTATATAAACAAATCAGAAAAAATGACTAAAAAATACACAAATCTTAAGACATCTAAAAAGGAATGATCACAACATATTCCATGGGAAAAGGGAACTCTGATAGTCACAATGAATCATTGTCTGGTAACGTGATGTAAATAAAAATGTTACTACAACATTTTATAGTCAAAATTATAATTTATTCATAAAAATATTTACATGAAAAATCATCCTCCTCATTTAATGCTTCTTTTATTATATGAATCTCTCAAATTAATATATTTCTCAAATATCAAAGGTGGTCATAAAAACATTGGATGAAATCCTTCTTATCTTGGAATGTATAGTACACAATATTCATCTAATAATTATAATGATAGATATAAATATAGTGCATAAAATATCATGAACTAACCTATGATTCCGTCCATCCCGACACCTGGCCTAGTTCGTGGTATGGCCTGAAGGGTAGTCCTGATCCCCACGAGCAAGAAACTAGCACCCAGAATCAACAAAATAAATATGGGCATGATTTTTCCTAATAAACCAGTATCAATTAAAATATAAGAAAAAAAAGAGGAAAAAATGATATTAAATTAATATAAAAAATGATCTAGGTTGAAAATAAAACATAAAATACTGTAAACTGATAGAACTAAAGGCTACCAAATAAAACTGAACCGAACTGAGGGAAACTCGATATCCATATGACCATATGGTCACCACCCTCTACCAACCAACCATCAATAATAGAAACTAGAACCAGAAACCTAAACATACAATATAAATCGGGTCTACTAACACGGAATGGAATAAGTACATTGTGATCTTAAACAACATAGTAGGAAATTAACCTAGAATCCATACATTTTCTTTCCTGAAAATAGTCAATAAACACTAGTTTAGAAATAAATATATAAAACTATGTTTTTTTCACTTAAAAAATAAACACAAATCTCCATTTTTTTCAAACAACACTAACCATATTTTTATTTCGAAACAAATTACCACTTTATAACCGGAACCTAATAAAATTAGAAACAAAATATTACCAAGATATGATGAAAATAAACAAGAAGTAAAACTAGAAACCAAGTTAAAGAGAATATAAACAAGTAAATTAATATATAAAACCATGGGAATTTCAAAAAAATCTATTGAGTGATCTATGGTGGTATTTTGGTATGACTCACTTACCGACGGATGGTGCCACTCTATAGAGGATAACCAACTGGGCGTTTTAACTACTAATCTAGTGGCATGTCCCTACAAGCTTGACAAAGTCATGTAGGATCCAACCCGACTAATTGGGGTAGACAAGAAACAATCAATGAACCCTCTAAAAGTCACCCAGGATACCTGTGGTAATTGTACATTGTGAAAGTAGGAGGACCTCCCATGTATGACTCACCTTACTTGCCTCCACCACACTTGCGTTTCCTAAACACCAACACTACCCAAGTGATATCCCACATCAAGAAATACTCTATAGGTGTTTTTATATTAAACCAAGTCATTCACAGGTTACAAATGGTCCATCACATTATATGGTATTTCAAAACATTTCTCAAAACATTTTAAGATTCCTACCAGGGATTTATACATCAAAAAACCGAACTCATTTTCAAAACATTATAAATTGTCGAATGGGTGTTCAACACTACCAATACATATATATTAAAAAATATTACAAACCATTTCAAAAATAATATAAAGTTTCACTTTCTTTATTATAAATCCAAAATACTCTTCACATTTCAAATCTAATCCCACTTCCAACACCTTTCTAAATCCAAGATGAAAATATGAAAACTATATAAATATTACACATGGGATTTTATACGATTTATAATCCAACCATCATTTAATGTACCTAATTGGACAAAATTTTCAATATAATTTGAAACCACATTCTACTCATTAGAAAAACCAAGGAACTAATTGTGAAATTTAATGAATTTAAAAAGGAATTAAGGGGAGGGATATGTGTATTAAAATCCCTTTTTTTGTAAAGCAAGATCATCCAAGATAATCACTATTTGGGTTACCATCCTTGTGTTCATCTCATTCACACACTTATTTTCCCACATCCAAAGTAACACTCCATGTATTTCACAAGATAACCCAAATAATATATTTAATGGAAAAACCCATGTTTTCAAACCATAAAATCAAACCACATGTAATACTTACCCACAAAAATTACCAATTTCAACAAAAAATCAAATTTTTAAAGAAACATTTATATCATAACATAACCAATGTTTAACACTAATAAAAAGACATTGTTTCATTTAAAAAATAGTAATTAACATTTAAAAAACACCTTACATGCATAATTTCATAACATGATTAAATAAGTCCCTTTAATACCACATAAAATAATTATTTACAAAAAACACTATTTTTAGCCAAGAGAACACAACAAAAGGATACGATAAAAATTTATATATTTTTTTAAAAAATCACAAGCATTATATGAAATACATCAGAAAGGAAACAAACAGAAACACCTACCACAATGATTTTTGAAATCGACCGAAATTCATAGGAATGTAGATCCAAGAATGAGACATGATATGCACACCCTAACATACAATAAAACAACCTCAAAATAAACCATATCCATCATTTAATCCATATGGACTTGATATGAAGATAATAATTGGAAAATAATTTTATAAATCAATATCTTTTCATTAGGTCATATTACATCTTCTTTTAACTTTATTATTACATGATTATGAATATGATTATATTTGACTACATTATGATTTATTTAATTTTTTTATATGTGTGCATACATTAGATACACGAAATATATTACATGGTTAATTCTCACTTCAACGATATGATTATTTCCAGGGACACCATCAATATTTCTCTTCAATGCGGCACATTATAATGTTATGAACCAAATTTATTTTATACAGTATATATAGTGACCCTATGACATGTACTATTATTATTACATATTAATTCAGGGTTATTTTGGTTTTAATTAGATATATTTTATATGTGTGGATTTCACTGAAAAGTTATTAAGTGGTAAATAATTTCATAACTCAATTTATTTTCATTGGGTTTTATTACATCATCAAAGTCTTTAATATTAAAAAGATAAAATTTGTAATGAAATTTGAATATATTATTTTTTATTTAAATTTTTTTATGTAGATTTACATTTTATACACATAATTGTTTCATTTATTAATTATAACTTTTATTTTATGAACATTTTAATGGATTATTTTACAATATCATTAAAATCATAATTACCTACTCTTGAATTTTAGTTAAAGGAAATTATTGGATAATTATATATTAATGAAAATTTATTTTATCTATATATACATATTCATGATATTACCATGTAATAATATAATTGTTTCACTCTTTTGAAATTAAAAAATCTATTAAATATAATATCACTTCATTTTTCTGTTCAGTTGTATATCTATTTTATTCCAAGATCTCATTTTTTATAAATGTATTAAATTTATTTTAATATAGTTTAAAAATGATTTATGATATAAAAATTTACCAATTATTACATTTTAATATATATTTTCTAATTAATATTCATGTTTATTTAAATATTCATGTTTTGAAATATCAAAAAAGTTAAATGAATATATATTATATCATGTATGTCGTGAATTGAATTTCATGCCATCATGGACAATATTTTTTAAATATATTATATTATAAGTTTAAAATTATAATTTTAAAGAATATAATTTTTAAAATAATTGGTAAATTTTTAGTTTTTATGTGTGAATTTCGACATGAAATGTTGGTTTTCTATAAGAAGTTTTTAACCGAAATGTTTATGGAATTCCAACTCATCAATGAAAAATAACCTTATTCTACATATGTTCCACATGGGATATATGGAATTTATAAGGTCATAATTTATTATATGGACGATTTATAATCATTTTTTCAAGTACTATATTGAAATTCACTCTCTTGATTATTTTGTTGTACTCACTAACTTTCCCATAAAATATTAAATTTTTTGTTATCATTAGACATTAAATTTCCCCAGTATATCAATATTATTTATCATAGATATTTTTATTTCCTAATATTTAAATCATGTTTATATACATTGTTCAATATTTAATGTTATTTTTTTTAATTTAGGAAAGTATTTATAAATTTTTATTCTTTACTCGATACAGATATATGATGATAAGGCACATTATTCATGAATTAAATAAATTATTACTTATAAGATGAATGGTTTGCATATGAAGTGATGGGTGGGGCCTAGAATTATATATACCCATGATTCATCTATAGTATAATGTGTTGAATTAGTAAGATAACATTAAATGGGTTTCTACCTATAGTTTGAAACTATATTTTGAAAGGTCCTAAAAGTAAAGATATCATGTGACTAAGAGCATGACTTCCAATAATTAAAAATTTTCATCATTATGAAATATGTAATTATTGTCAATGATAATTTCAATATTATATTATTTATGGATACATTTCATTCACATTTTATTAATTAAATGGTATGTGTGTTCAATTATTTTCCTTTCCAAATTGATCATTTATTATCTTATTATCCATGAAATTCTTGTAATGATATTATATCTAGATGTATTTAATTTATTAAAGGAAATATATTTTAGGTTATATAACTTTCAATATGTATTATTCCTTATTTATCATCATTGTAAAGTTATTTAAATGGAATTTATATTTTATTATTTACATTTATGTGTCTTGTATTCTTATTGATTCATGATAGATTAAATTGTACCTAACCCTTACTAGGATTTTAAGCTCACCCAGATTATATTTATATTCCCAAGAATCCATGAACTATAGTATGATTCATAAAAAATGATATTATAGTGTGAATAAAGTTTTTTTTCAAAAAAATATATTATAACTTATGTATTTAAAATTAATATGGGTATCATGTATGTATCTAATTTACCAAGAGTAATAAAACATTTTTTTATTTGGGATGTGATTCCTTATATCTTATTCCAATAAAAAATTTTATGACACCAGATATATGTTACTAGATTTGGGGTTACTACATATAAAATTATATATTAATATCTAAATAGTGAAAATGAAAATCACCTTTTGAAACACACAAGGATTCCAATCCATGAAAAAAAACTATTGATTTCATTAAATAATCATAAATTTAATTCCAAATTCTTTCATCCAATATTTCATTAATAAATTCCCTTATTTTGAAGTATTTGGAATATTATATTTCTATTGATTAGAATAACTTTTAAGGATTAAATGATCTAATAAGAATTGGAAAAGAGACAAACAAAGTGATAAAATTACTTCATTGAAAAACTTTTGTGGTGAAGGTGTGGTGATATATGTCTACCTTTAATAATCCTATAGGTGTGATAATTTATTTTCCAAATAGATTCAATGTTTTTGAACGAGTCTCACATAATGATTAATTACGAAACATTATCTTGAAATAAAAAATATATAAACTCTTGATGTTTTATAAATTTTGTTTTATTTTTAGAATAAAATTATTTTTTTACTGAATATTTTTCCTTTATAATGATTTTTTAGAAATAATAAATTTTACAAAAAATATAAACAACATAAAAATTATTATAACAATATATATAATTTTATACAGGAGATTATTGAATATTTACGTACATGAAAAAATTTTATAAACATTTTTTCTAAATTTTATCAAGTAAAATAAACTTCTTGGTTTTCTAATGAAAATAAGAAATGGTTCTATATAAGGATATTGTAGATAATTCTTAGTCTAATGAAACTTCATAAGCTATAAAAAATTGTCTGAAATTTTTTGTGGCATATTGGTCACACTTTTTATTAAGAATTCCTGTGTAATTTTTTTCAAAACATATGTAATAAATTATCCACCTTTTGAGGAGTTCATTACTGTAATGATATGGATAAAAAAGTGGTGGATATATTCTAAATTTATTTTTTTCATTCCAATAAAATGATTAATATATTAAAATCTACTAAACAGAAGTTGTATTATAAAAAATCATTATTTTTTCCTTATGTTCCTATGAATTATTAAAAGAGGTCTATTTTTATGTGTATGAACCCAAAGGAAGTGGGGTCTTATGACTAAGTTATTGGATAATAAGTTATTTCATTGGTTTTTATATAATCTAATACATCTTTTATTCTCATAGACAATATATTTTTTACAAAAACTCATGCCATAATCAGGGTGTGTGTGTCTAATCCCCAACAACCAATCACTACAACATCCAAAAACCACAAATTTATGATTATCATTGTAAGGTTATACTGAATGGTATTTCATACATGACTAAGAAAGTATATCCTCTTCTATTAAATGAAAAGTTCCACATTTTTTATCCATTTTACATTAACGATATTTAAATTCATGATAATGTTTTAATTCAAAATCATATCCAATTGAATAAAATTTTCTAAGATCCATTGTTTCATTAAGGTAACCTAAAATTATTTTAACTTCATTAATATGTGATTCTTTTATGTTAACTTAAAATATCAAAAAAAAAATCATACAAAAAACAGTAATTCTATTTGACTATATTAATGATATTTTACATTAATAATCATTACTATAAAAAGATTTTTATAAAATGGTTTCCCATATTCATCACGATATTATGATTTTGAGAATCTTATAGAAGTAGAAATACTTTTTTCATTTTCATAAAAAATATTTTCAAGAACATATGTTATATAGTATTTTGGATGTATAAAGTTTCATTTTTTTTGAGAAATTTAAACACCAAGAAAAATGGTAAGTTCACCCATCTAGAATATATCAAACTCACACATAAAAAGTATGAAATATTAATTATAAAGAGATTTTTTGATTTCATCCAACTCTAATGTCATCCATATTTATATTATGGAACCACATTTTACACTTATTATAGGAAAATATTTTGGAAATTCAACCAAATTACACACTTTATTTCTATAAAATTATTTGAGTTAATCCTTCATTTACTTTATCTAATCTTCATAACCTGATGCCTCATTAAGTGTCTTAGGGTTGAATTGTGATAAAAACACATAATGTTAGCATTAATTTATTAAAAAAGATCTATTTTTTATTTGTTGATCTATATCACCACTGGTATTATCAGTGGGGATAATCTTTAGGATTTTATTATTTCTTTGGTTTATAAAATGTTATTGTTAGAAAATTTCTGGAATTTATTCTAGATGTATAAATTCTGAAAAAATTTCCTCAATTTTTCTTTCATGTGAAATGTTTTAAAACAGAGGTTAAATGTCAGTTTGGAAAAGATCATGTGATGATGTGTTTATATATTGTTTGAGAATGATAAATTTCATCAAATTTAACAAGAATTGTTTCCTTGTTATTATTTTTATTTATATAAAAAACATGGTTGGAATTAATAGTTTTCAAATACAAAATAAAAATACCTTTATAATATTTTTGAATATAAATTATATAAATTATAGTTTTAATTCAAGATGAATAATTTTCAATAAAAACTATAAAGTAATAATGACTTTTCATTCATCCAATAGAAAACTCATAAGGATTTGAATTATGAAAATGTCTTTATAAAACTTAATTTAGAGTATAACAGGTTATACTCTCTACTTCAGCATAATTTATTTAATAATTATGTATTAAATAAATATTATTTTATATTTTTTATAAGGAACAAAATATCTTCATTGACCTGTACCATTTTTATATTTAATTCCAAGTGCTAAAAATGTATTTATAATATATTTTATTTTAAAAAAAATTCAAAAAAAGAATCATTATATTCTCCCCCATGATCACTGTGAATTGTAAATAAATTTATAATTTTACCATTTTTTCCATGGGCTACAATGCCTGAAAATTATAAAATGGATTCCAAATTTTTATTTAAAAAAAATACCCACATATATCTACTATAGTCATAGACTAAGATATATAAATTATATTTCCACTAATAATTATACTGTCAGTTAGACCAAGAAAATGAATGTGCACTAAATACAAAGTATCGTATATTGAAACTTCAAAAATATAATTTACTGTTGAATTATATGACATTATAAATTGATAACGATTTGATAATTTAAAATATTTTATCCCATGATATGGTAGTTATCTAATGAGTTATGTCATATAATGTTTAAAAAATTTTCATATATTAAAGTGTCTTAACCTTCCATTACATAACCTAGATTGATATTCAATTTCACTTGGGCTAGGAATGTCATTCCTTAAATGGTCTACTATATTAAGAATGTATACATTCCCATTCCTATAAATAGAAATATTTTATTTACAATTTGAAATTTAAAAAATAAATTTTTCATTAGGAGTTTCAAATGATATCATCCATAAAATAAAACAATTATTCTTATTAGGTCGTCCTTAAGTACTAAAAAAATAATGAAATGGAAATAAAAGGTTTACCGAGAAATAAAAAATCACCTATAGTTAATATTTATCACTAAAAATTTACTACCCATGTAAATTTTCAAATGGTAATCTTGATGATTTATTGGAATTTTATTTTTTTTTAAATTTCTTGAACATCCACTATCCACATACCAAATATATGTTTTTCTGGTCCTTTTCTTACTTAATTGAAACAAATAAGTTAATATTTTGGCACTCAAACATTATCGGGTCTAGAATTATTAGAAAAAAATTGAAATATATATAATCAAAAAATAATTATATTGAACAAATATATATTTTTTTGAAATTTATGGTTAATGAAAATAATAGGATTTTAGCTTTTTCAAAGTATATTTTTTTCAACAAGTTTTATCTTTCATATTTAGTATAGAAGAAGGAATTTTGTAGACCAAAATAGTTATTTTTTAGAATGAGATTTTATTTTATTCAATCTAATTACTCATGTATTTCAATGTTGTATCATTTGTCTATTAATAATATGAAAATATTCCTTCCATTAATTAAAATTTTATAGATGTTATTTCAGATTAATTATTTGAGAGTTTAATTTTACAACTAAATTCGAATATACTTTTGTGGTTGTAGGATGTAATTTCATACCCAATATTTTTATATGAAATAAAATTTATATGAAATGTTATGAAATTTTATAATTTTCTTTGGAATGATCTTCCATAAGAGTTTCATGATTTTTTGAGACATTATTTTTCAATTTTTCAACAAAGGATTCATATGCTAAATATTTATCAATGCTTGGTATGCTATCCAGATCAGCATTTGGAATATCATTTTCATCATCAGAATAAGTAGAACATTCATCTTCTAAATTTTTATAGTTGTCATTGAGAGATAAATTTTTGAGGGATTTAGTTATACCTTATCCATGTATCATTGCGTTTTCCTTGGAATATAAATATTAAAAAAAATAAATTTTTGACTATCACTATTGTTGTCAGAATAACTTTATGATGAACTATAACCCCCACTTAGACTGTATGGGTCATAGGATTTAATAATTTTATTATATATATTATTATTTTAAATTTTATTATTTCTATCTAACATATCCATCTTTTTCATTGTAAAAGAATATGGCATTATGTATTTCGATTTCATACATTCATAAAATATAAGACCAGAAGTGTGTTTCTTATCAGTTTTCTTTCTGATTATTATTATACTTCTATCAAAAAATCATTATTTATGAAAATCATGCCCATAATTTTGGAACATTTTTATTTTCAAATGATATATCTTTCTTTGTGACAGTAGATTTAGCAGAAAAATCTACCCCTATATTGTTTTATTCTTTTTATATATATAATTTAAATATACCGTCATATATCATGATACATCAAATTATATAATTCAAACTAATCATTTTAAGATACTTAGCATCATCAATATAATTTTTTCATACTCTAGTTAATTTGGAAAGATATCATTCAAATTTGACACCATATATTCATTAGTGAAATCTTTATCGAAGAGAATTGTAAAATATTAACAATGGTAATAAAACATTGATTCAACGTAGAAAATTTTATTCATGTAACAAATTCAAAAACTATATTATTTTATCTTAAGAAAGGAATTTTACTTTCAGTAACTTTTTTACTTCCAAAATTAGTTTCCTTAATTTTCATTCATATGTGTTTAGATAATTCATAGAATCAATTCGATTGTATATTTTTTAGTCAATGAATATTTCAAAGTGTTTATAAAATGATAGTTATGGTACTATTCAGTTCTCTCTTCTGAAGTTAATGTAGATACTTATTTATTATTAATTTTACAATTTATGATCATTAGGAAAAAAATACAAACACCACTTTTTTTAAAAAAAATCTTATATGAGATTTGTAATATCCATTATCTAAACAATAAATGATTGGTAGTTTTATTGGATTAAAATTTTATAAATCCCCATTTGATAAACTTACCATCTTAATAGAAAATCTACACTCTTCTAAAAAACAAGTTATCTTAACTCTTTATAAAATTAGAAACCTCATCTGATACAAAATGTAGCATCAAAATATTGTTTTAATACAAGAGGTTGGGGTGACTTGTAGTTTATAAAATAAAACATAGGATTCTTCTAAACTCTCTAGGGATGTTTCATGGATGAATATTCATAATGATAAAATTATAGTAAGATTTGTAAATGATTATACTGAACTATATAATGTTTTTTATAACATGCATATGGGAATACAAAACAATAAAAAATATTAATAATAATTATGGGACAATTAAGAATAATATAATCAATGTATTAGAAAAATATTTTACACTTTATCCTTTAGTGTCCTGGGAATTTAAAAACTTTAACTCAGGGTATACAAAATATTCACCCTATAATCAGGTCTACCTTCTTATTAATATAGGTCCTCAATCTTAAAGATTAGACCCAGCCTTTGTTTTTATATCCTCATGAACCATCAATCAAATAAATTAGTATATCCTATATATTCCTTAAAAATGGAATCCCTATATCAAGATAGACCAGATATAGTGATTAAAAAATAAAAATATCTTAAGGAATTTTAAAAATAATCATTGCAATGGATTACTTATGAAAAAGACTCACTATATGTTTCAACAAAGTCCTATCATGTAACTTGATGTTACTAAAAACATCACAAATTTTAGATAATTTATGTTTTAAAATAGTCATCAAATTATTCCACTGAAAAATATTCCTCCCCCCATTAATGTGACATTATTTATATGCATCTCTCAAATGATCATATTTTAGATTTCAATGATGTTGTTGCATTGGCATCAAATGAACTCTTTATTCACATTGAAAGTTATGCACATTATCTCTATTTAATTGTAGTTATTATATCGACCACAACCATGTATAATTTGTAAAGACCCAGATTTTCCATTTTTTTAAATATATGAAATTATTACGAGTTTAAAAAATTTGACAGCGTATGATTCTGATGTATGGTGTTCCCAGAAATAATTTGTGAACTTTTTTATGGTATGTTCAGTAAACGTACAAGCATCATTTTCTATCCATTGAACTGGTGCTTAGATTAAAACTCGGAGGGCACCATTGAATCTTCAGTACGAGGATTCACTTAATGGAGGCTTCACCTCATCCGTAGAAGGTCGGGAGAAAAATATAATTTGTGGTCATTTAAGAGAATAATAAAATAACAAAACTATTTTATTTTTCCTTTCTCTTTTCCTCTAACGGATGAGCGGTATTGGCTGGGAAAATGACATGACATGCCATAAAATGGCTTGACTCCCCATTATACATTTAATTGCACCATTTTAATTAGAAATGTTCCTTAATTAAATGAACCCCTTTAATTCCACACGCATTACTCACCCCCTCCTATTTATATGGAGCTTGGTGTATAGTGTTGGAATGACTTCACCAAGAGAGGAATGTCTGAAAATGTACCATGATTCCAACAACATGGAGGATGGCACAGGTTCCAGAGAGTGTTCAGGAGCCCCACTAAATCAGAAACTAATGACAACGTTGAAGGGGGGGTTCTATCAATCATCATCTGCAAACGTCTCTTCCAGGTGGAGGGTTTATTTTGAAGTTAACAATGTTGAATTAAATTTATATCCCTCTTGATATCATGTAACACATAGGGTATATGATAAACGAACAAATACCAGACCCTCAGTGGCCTCGTTCTTGTTGTGAAATTCATGGTAAAATTTGCAACTTGACGACAACACTAAATAGTGTGTCACACTATGACAGAGTCTGTACAGGAGACCCATAGGCACAGACAACACCATGAATGGACACCAGAGAATGCCTAGTGACCCGTCAAATAAACTATTAGCGCTCCGTGTTGGTAGTCGCCGACGGTGGTTGGAGAAGACCCACGGCCACCGGCCTTGGGCTGTAGAAGGTGGCGCGCATCGGTGCACCGCAGTTGCCGAAGGGAGCCAGAACAATCGTCTATTTGGGGCAAGGGCAGCACCCATAGGTTTCACCATCATAAGCAGCTGCAACCAGCAGACATAGGTATGAAGGGCTAGTGCGGCCCGCACCGCACCGCGTTGGTGGAACCCCGTTCGACCAAACTATTGACTGTTAGTGGAGGTGGGGAAACACCCCAATAGCTATAGAACATCCATGTAAGTGCATGACCAGTAGGACGCAATGGTCCGCCTAAGTGCAGACCGAGCCAGTGTAGGCTGGCCAAGCTGAACTGACTAGCCAGCAGGTCGGGACATACTCGCGGCTTAGTGGGCTAGCGTGGGCTGGACAAACACCACCCAATGGGTCAGGAAAAACGTGGCTTGAGCCCGCCAAGCGAACTAGGATGTCCCCAATTGGCTGGACACAGTGAACTGGGCCAGCCCTTTATGGGATAGACCCATTTGTGGTCAGGTATACCACGGGTCTCGTTGCATCGGGCTGGTCCATCCGAGTAGGACTGGGAAGAGACCCAACCGATCCCCAAATAAATAATCACCCATAACTTGTGAACTGGGTCTCTGATTGAAATGTTGTTAGTGGTGTTGGGACCCCTTTTGGGAAGTGGTCCCTTTGACATATTCCAATAGACCTAACCGAGATGGGCCATACTGAGGTGAAATCACCCTCTTTTCACGGAAAGGGATGCTACTAACAGACCGGGCTTCCGGTTGATGCACCGTCTATTGCGTTGGAACCATTAGGATGAGGCAATCCATTTGAAATACTTTGAGAGAGATTTGGATAAAGGTGTAGGATGTCCTGGTTGGATCAAATCCAAATATAAATGTCCCCTTATCACTAAAATGCCAATAACTAAAAGACCAGGCATCTGGGGGATGTGCGGTCTTTTGCGTTGGAACCCTTATGACGTGGCGAATCTTCAAGTTACTTCTTCATGGGACTTCATACTACTTCAAATTTGACTGATGTCTTGAGGAGAAGTTCACCATTAATCAAGTGTGCTATGAGCGGGAATTATGTGGCTTGTCGTGAGGTTGAGGTTGGAGGCAGATCATAAAATGGTTATTACCCAGCAATCCTGTGTGGGTCAGCACCAAGCGATCCTTTGTGGATCAACAAGTAGAGAACCTATGTGGGTCAGCACCTCACTACTCGATAAGGACCATCCTTAGAGAATAATTTCATGGGTAAATGACATAACGATCCTATGTGGGTCATATCCTGTGTGGTTCATCACTCAAGGATCCTATGTGGGTCATTGCATACCGATCTTGTGTGGGTCATATCATGTGTGGTTCATTGTAGGGGTTAGCACATATCGACTCTAGGCAGGTCGGATCCTATGTAGGTTATTTCAGGGGTTAGTACCTATCAAATATAGGCTGGTCGGATCATGTGTGGTTCAGACTCCGTATGATCAATATTAGTCCCTCTTGACAGAATAAGATGATCTAGCTTCACAACTAATCATTTGTACTTCTATACTTCACTAATTCTTGCTTTGAGCTGAGACACTGTCTGAGCTATGTCTACTGCTTTTCACTTTGTGATTTAGAACATTATTTTAAGTTTTCATTTTTGCAATTATATGATATTTTCAGGGGTCTCGTGGTCCTTACTGAGTATTATTAAACTCACCACTACATGGGCTTCGCCAACACCTTTTTGTGTCTTGGGCAGTCGAAGAGCAGCTACGCTAAGGAATGAGGAAGCCAGGACAAGCAGTACATGGAAGGGACGAGCTGATGTAGAGTGTTATGGATACGATCAGTATCTACCTTTCAGGTAGGATCCTCAGCGGATGATCCAAATCTTGATTTATCTTTTTCAATTGTACATGTACTTTTTAGTTGGGACTGTATTCTAGACCCATTATATTCAGTACAATTTTTACAACAGTCGTTTACTTTATGAATGCTTCATGTTGTTTTCTTGGCTTGTGTGTTTGTATACGTTTAAAGGAAATGTCTTCATATTCTAGGGATACTCATTTTTGGTTATAGTATTCAACCCCTGGCCCATGGAAGGATGGTTTAGGGTAGTTATGGCATGGGCCCCAGGGGACGGGTCATGAAAAAGTGGTATTAGAGGATTTGGTTCTACTAAAAAACTAGGACTCTAATATATTCTATGTGGAAATAGTGTTTAGTGTTATGAGGGAGGTTTTTAGTTTGGGGAATCTAGTTTTGGTGTGGTGGTCGAAGAATCCATACACCTGGACCCTGGACCCTGAATTCTGATTTCTGACTCAGTGCACGAAAACACAAATTGTGTGTGTTTTTAAATGTTTTTCTTATAATTTATTTGAGTTAGCTAAATGGGTATAACATATTGACTGCGGTGCACTAGTCATCTTCTAGATGCCACCACGTAGGCACCTATCCAGGATTCCTGAGAGAGTACAAGATGAAGGCCCACCGAGTGATGAGGCTTCGGTGCATAGCCCTCTTACTACGATGGTACTATCAGGTGGTGCACTAGTAGCACAACCAACTATTGTCCAGCAGATGCCACCATCCCCACCAATAGAGGGTGTGCGTTGAATGAGTGAATTTCACAAGTTTCAGCAGTAGAGGGCTCTATGGTTCTGATGCATGACAGATCCGCAAGCGGCTGAGGACTGGCTGGAGGCTATGGCCAGAGTTTCTCACTTAGTTGGGACACCAGATGATCTGATGGTGATCCAAGTTGATAGTATTTTCTAGGGAGTATCTGGGAGATGGTGGAGTCTGACACTCCAGTTACACTACATGGAAACCCTCCCCTAGTAGAACTTTGAGGGCCTTTATGACAACCCTTTCCATTATTACAAACTAAATCATGATTTATTACATTAAATTCACCTATTGAAACATATAAGATCAAGAGTTCTAGTGTATTTAGGGTTTAGGATAATTATATAACAACTTATAACATGAAATACAACATGTTTATTGAAAACATCCTTTACATGACCACTATATTCCCTTGTACTTAGCGTTTCTTGGGATAACCTGAGGACATGCATAAGAAAAGGGTGAGATATAAAACCCAGTAAAGGAATAAACATGGAATAACATGAGTAAAACAATACATGTTATAAAATACGCATATCAATGGAGTAAAAGAGAAACACGAACATAAAGGCATGATAAATCATGATAATCATAACTTGTAAATGTGGCAATAACACTTAACATGGAATTATCATGAGCAAAGGCTCATTGCACATGGAGCATGAGTAAACTCACATTGAAACTGAAGAATTAGTAAAACCTATTTGTAATTGACTTAGCATGAGTCAACACCCATTGCATATTATGTGTCTTGATACTATACTTTACCCAATGAATTGGAGAGATATCAAGGCACACCCTTTCTTAAACATTTCATTTCTTGCATAAGTGTGCAACATGAATCATAAAACATGGAATCAATCAACATAATAATTTATTCCATTATTAAGTAATATTTAATAAAAAAATTAATGTACCATTAAAAATATATATGTTCATAAAGGTGAATACCCTTGATAGAGACATGTGTAGGGTTTTTAGAACACAATGATCTTGGCTTCGGAGAACGCAGTGCAATTTCTGTAGCATAACGGCGTGATATAAGGATTCATGAAAATGGATGATGATAGATAAATGGGTTTCTCATTATATTTAATAAAAATGGGTAGTAAGGGGGTCATATAGATTCTTGTACCAACAAAATTAATAGAATTTATATTCATAATACAAAATAATTAATTGGATGTAAAAGAGGAGAGAGAAATCCATCATAAAATTTTGGCATGGTAACAGGTGTACATGAGATGAATTAATGAGATAGAAGGGGTAATCCCATCATCAAAACATAATGAGGTAATTATGGGGGAGGTGAAAAATCAAACAACATCATTTTTAATTGAAAACAAATGTGCATAACAACTTAAAGAAATTTTGACAAAAATGAGAAATGAAGAAATTCATTACTTGGAAGTGTGATCCCAAAGGATTGGGAGAGTCTTGAGAGAGGCTTCTTGAGAGATTAGGGAACCTTGGGAGGAATATAGAGAGAGGAAGGAATGGATTGGTCTAACTGCAAATACTTTTAGTGAATTGTAAGTGGGAGCTTGGGTGGCTTCATATAAGAAATGAGTGGGAATTCTTTATTATTTAAATTTGGGACACCTCACATTAAACCAATCAAAACCACTAACCAACACATGGTTTTTGCCTGTGGTTTTTTCCAAATGGAGTTTAAATCTATATTTTATAAGTCCAATGGACTAAATTATTCAAATAAAATGGTGGATTATGTGGAGGTGAGTCACACTCTAAAGGAAAACAATTTAAAAAGACAAAATGTTTTATCAGCCTTGAGGGGTCCACCAAATTTTTGTTAAATAAATAAAAAAACCCAAAATCCCATTATATTAATGTTAAAACGTATATTGGAAGAACATAATGTTTATAGTATTTTATTAAATCACTATTGGGTCATTATGATGTCATGAAACACATTTTATATTTAAACGGTATTTAATTATTACCCAAAAATTGGAATGTCTCAGAAAATTATGAAAAATTTACCATTGGATAATTTCAACATCCTGATTCCACAAATAATATTCATTATATCTAAATAATTTTCTAAATATGAGAATTTTTACTTTTATAATAGTACCGATATTTGTCGAAAATTAATGGGTTTTGAAAAATACAGCTTTCAAACCATAATAAAAAATACAATTGTATTCATAAAAATTTCATGATCATTTATATTTAATAAATATTAATTTAAATATAATAATAATATTTTATTAAAATATAATTTAACTAAAAAATCCATTAATTCATCAAAATATATTTCATAGTTGAATATTAATTAAAAATTCTATTTACTCTTTAAAAACTATTTACAAAGAAACAATAATAAAATGAATTCACATTCTTTATAAAAAAATAATACACCCAATCATTTTACTAAGGTATTGTTACATAACCCGTTATAACACCTGGATAAGACCAAAGGGTGTGGTGTGTGATGGTGAAAGACTCTTGGGGTGGCTCGGATAACATCACTCGGGTGGTAACTCCATTAACATCCACTTCTCATGTAGTCAGTTCCACTCAATATTAACATGTTCAAGATTGGCATGGCCTTGGACAAGAGAGAATCCCAAGGATTCCACCTACTTTCTAAGCTCCGAAAAATGATCTTCATACAGATAAAGTCTACTGGATGAGGGTGTTGCCTCCTTTTTCTGAGTAAATTGGATTTGTTGAAGCCCTATATTTATACTAATCAGGTGATAACTGTTAAACAACTATATTAGCAAAGGTAAAAAATATTAGTGGTATTTTAAAATCCAAAAACATAAAACCAATGAAGTTTACATTTATATAAACAATTTACACAATGATACATTTGATCAAATCAATAGGAAATAATAAAAGTTTGGGTCATTACAATCTTCTCCCCTTAATAAATGTTCCCTCGAAATTTCCTTTTCCCACTATAAAACAAACGTGGGTTACTTTGCTTCATCACTTCCTCTGATTCCCATGTTAATTCATCAAACTTGTTGTTTTTCCACAACACTTGACGAGGGGCATTGTCTAATTTTGTAGATTTTTTTCTCTACAATCTAAGATCTTCAATGGTTTCTCCTCACAAGAATGATCATCCTCTAGATGTAATACCCCTGAAGACAGTACATGTGAAGGGTCTAGTATGTAATTACTTATGAAAGATACCTGAATGACATCATGTATTTTGCCATGGTAGGTGGAAGTTCTAGTCGATAGGCCACAGCCCCGACACGGTGAAGAATCTCGAAGGGGCCGATGTAGCTAGGACATAACTTCCCTTTATTTCCAAACCTCAAGAGATTATTCCTCAGAGATAAGCGTAGAAATAACATGTCTCTAACTTTAAACTCAAGGTCTCATCGACGGTTATCTGCAAAACTCTTATATCGACTCTAGGATACCTTGATATACTGCTAAATAGTTTTCACCTTCTCCAAAATTTTATTGATCATTTCTAGTCCAAGAAGCTTATGGTCACTGACTTCATCCCAATATGCCAATGTTCTCTACCTCTTCCTATATAGGGCTTCATAAGGTTCCATTCAGATGCTTGAGTGGAAACTGTTTTAGTATGAGAATTCAACAAGAGGAAGATGTTGATCCCATTCTCTTTTAAGGTCCATTTAGAAATCTATCAACATATCATCTTGTGTTTAATAGTCTAATAAGATTGGCCATCCGTTTGAGGATGTTAAACTGTATGGATGTTTATCTCAGAATCAACCATATATCGAAGAGTCTTCCAAAACATAGAGGTGAATCATGGATCTCTATCGGATATAATAGATAGTGGTACTCCATTCAGCCTTACCTATTCCCTGATATATATCTATTCTAGTTGATCAATGATAAATCCTCCCGAATTGTAATAAAGTGTGCAGACATAGTAAGACGATCCACAACAACCCATATAGCATTGTTGCCATTGGATGTCTTCGAATGTCTAGTGACAACATCAATGGTGATGTACTCCCATTTCGATGCTTGTATAGGTAATGGTTGCTTCATCCCCTTATACTTATGCCTCTCAGCCTTTACTTGCTGACACACCAGGCACATTGATGTAAATTCAGTGATCTCCTTCTTCATATTATCCCACCGATAATGCACTCAGAGATCTCGAAACATCTTTGTTTTTCCTAGGTGAATATTGAAATTTGAACTATGTGCAGCATCCAAAAGTTCCTTCTGCAGCTCTGAACATGATTGAACACATAGTATTTTCCCAAATCATAGAATTCCTTCTTCAATAACATTAATCTCTGAGGATTTCCCACTTATGGTAGCTTCCACATTATTATGAATTCCCATGTCTTCCCTTTGAGCTTCCATTAACCTTTCCAAAAGATATGGTTGAGCAATTATTTGTGAAAGGATTGATGATGTTCCATTCTGTATGATTCCCAAGTCCATATTCGTCAAATCTATGAAGATTGGAACCTTCATAATTCTCATTAGTGATAGAATCACTAGGTCCTTTCTACATAGAGAATCTACCACCTTGTTTGCTTTCCCAGGGTGGTAATTTATTGAGCAGTCATAGTCTTTGATCAGATCTAACCACATGAGTTGGCGCATCATCAGCTCTTTCTGTGTGAATATAAACTTTAGGCTTTTGTGGTCCATATATATTTGACACTTCTCCCCAATGAAATAATGATGCCAAATTTTTAAGGAAAATATAACCACAACCAACTCCAGATTATGTGTTGCATAATTATGCTCATTAACTTTCAATTTCCTAGAATCATAGGCAATTAATTTGCCACTTCTCATCAACAGAATGCCTAGTCCCTTTTTTAAAGCATCTGTGAATACCACAAAAAGTTCTCCACCTGTGGGTAATGTGAGAACAGGTGCAGTGATAAGCCTCATTTTAATCTCTTTGAAGATTTATTCACATTCATCACTCCAAGAAAACTTTTCTCTCTTCCATGTTATCTTGGTAAGAGGGATGTAAAATCGTGGGAAATTTCTCACAAATCGTCGATAATATCTAGATAACCCCAAGAAGCTACAATTATCTGTTACCGATGTTGTTCGCGACCATCCATCTATAGTAGCTATCATGGAGGGATCCACATATATCCCATTTCTTATGATGATGTGGCCCAAGAATGAGACCTCCTTCAACCAGAACTCACACTTATTGTATTTTTTCATGGACCTTCTCCTTTCACATGGTCTCGAGTAATGTTCATAGATGCTTCTTAAGATCCTCCTTGGTTTTGGTGTATATAAGAATATCATCATAAAGACTACCAAATTTTTTTCGAGGTAATATCTAATGACTCAATTCATAATGTCCATTAAGATTACTAGAGCATTGGGGAGTCTGAAAGGAATTATTAGAAATTCATAGTGCCCATATCCTGTAAGAAAATAAGCCTTGGGGATATCTTCCTTCTTCACCCTTACTTGATAATATCCCAACTGAAAATACACCGTAGAAAAGTATTGGGATCCACGTAGCTGAATGAACAATTCATCAATTCATGGGAGATGATACTTGTTCTTTATCATGATTTTGTTAAGCTCACAATAATCAATGTAAAGGTGGATTTCCCCATCATTCTTCTTGACGAAGAAGACTAGTGCACCCCATGGTGAAGCAATTGGGTGTATAAACCCTTAATCTAGATTATCCTGTAGTTTTTTCTTCAACTCCTCAATCTCATCAACATCCATTATATATGGAGTATTTGATATTTTCAACTCCCCGGGTATAAGGTCAATTGAGAAATCAACATCTCTTCTAAGAGAAACACCATGAAATTCATCAGGAACCACTTCAGTGAATTCCCTCACAACTGTCATGTCTTCAAGGATGGTTTCCTCCATATACTCAATATATTGAGCCAGATATGCATGCTCATAGGGCAGTAATATCCATGTTGGATATGATGGAGCTAAAGAAGATTCATCTTCCTCCTTGCACTTGTATAGAATCAGGGGTCGATTCTCCACATGGAGAGTGATTTCCCTCCCACAACAATTTATGTTGACTCTATATTAGGAAAGCCAATTCATGCCAATAATTGAATCATATTCAACCAGAGGTGGTATGACGAGGTTCACTAGGAAATTCAATCCATAGATTATGACAGCGGAGGAGTTATATTTATGGGATGCAATGATTTCCCCATTTACCGTACTTACTGAAATCTCCGCTTACATGATTTTTTGTGGTGATGGGATTGTTCTACTAATATTTCAGGATATAAAAGATTCCACAGAACTAGAAACAAAAGTATATTCACAATTATTGAATGAATAACTAACATACCTATCACTACTTCGTTGTCAGGGTTCACTTCAGATGTAGTGATGGAAAAATCTCTCTCTTGCTTTCTTGGGGGTTGTTGGTTGCCTCTGAAAAACCTTGGATTAGGGAACTGATTTGCATGATTCCCTAGTTCATTGTAGTTGGAGAAATGATAAACATGTTGAGAGTTGAACAGAGTGATCATGTCCTCTGTCATAGCCATAGGTTTTTCTTGTAGACAGTTAATAGTCAGGTTCCCTTCTCTTCCACACCTAAAGCATTTCCTTATCCCCTTCAAAAAATTTCTGGGGTGTTTTTTTCCACACCATTGGAATGTGGTGTGCTAGATCTTCTTAGTACTGTGGGATTTAACTATCAGACCCCTAGTATTGATGTACAACTTACTATTCTTATCCCCATGATACCCTAAGATTCTCCGATCTCTATTTCGACCTTGAGTGCACATCAGAAAATTTCCCCATTGCTTTCGAAGTCATGGATCGCCAACACTTTCTGCGTTCTAGGTTTTATCCCACTAAAGAAGCAGTTAACCTTGAATCTAAAGTCATATTTTTCAATCATTGGGAATTGTTCCTCGTATGCTCTGACGGATTCATCATCTTTTTTTCCTGAGGGAAAGTAAGTCCCTTTCCAACATCAGTCAGAGGGTGAACAGAAAATATTTATTGAAAATCATCTTCTAGAAATCCTTTCATTCAAACTTCTCAATCCCTTCCCCAGGCATCGTATTTTTTATCAACTTCCACCATTTATCAGCTTCACCCTCCACATGATAATTAGCTTGGATAACCATCTCTCACTCTGAATCGTGAAGGATGGAGAAGAACTTCTCAATGGGGTTGATTCATTGTTAGGCGATTGAGGGATTCGATGATCCATTGAAAGTAGGAGGCCTTGGTCTCATAAAGATATTGATAGAAACTTTTTCTATCTAGGGGGGGTGGGTGTTGAACGCTCTTCTTGACCCATGTTTCTATTGAATGATTGATTTAATGGAGAGAGAATCAGGAAAATGTTCACGATTCTTGATTCCATCAGATTTGACATCTCAATAGCGTAGTCATCACATTGATCTTCACATTAGTTGTTTTCCTGAGTCCACTTATTACCAAACATTGGTTGGAATAAAAGGAAAGTTAGGGATAACACGTAAAGGTTAATCCTTGGGAAAAACCTATGAAATATAAATAACTTTTATTTCCTTAACTTGTGAATTTATAGGATTCAGATCTACTTTCTAACATATATTCTTAGGGGAATTTTTTTATTCCCTTATTAATTTTTCATACGAATCTTGTGAATTTACGAATGCATATACCATGGGAGTTTCGTAATCAAGAGTGCATCAAGGCCTGTTGTAATGTACTAGGATACCCTGGTTTAAGCCCAAAACTCCTTGTCAGGGTTTTCATCCCTAGGTACATTTGTGCCAGAGCCACCTGTACCAACTCATATCTAGACAGGGATGTTTTTTTTGATAAACTACCTAATAAATACGCAAAAAAATGTAGGGATGTTTTTACTATACTTAGTATTGTATATAAGGATTCACATGGGTTTTCTAATTCGAATAACAAAAATAACTAAACCTACCCAATGATACTGACAATGAGAACTATGTTCTTTATTACAAACTAAATCATTATTTATTATATAAACATCACTTGTAACAACATAGAAGATCGAGAGGTCTAGTGTCCTTGGGGATTAGGATCATTACCTAAAAACACAAATCATTATATAAAACATATTCATTGAAAACTTCCTTTACATGAACACAACAATCTCTTGTACTTAACAATGCATGGGATAACCTAAGGACATGAATAAGAAAAGGGTGATCTATAAAGCCTAACAAAGGGAATAAACATGGAATAACATGAGGAATACAATACTTGTTAGAAAATTGGCATATCAATGGATCCCAAGAGAAAAATTAACATAAAGGCATGATAAAGCATGATAATCACAACATGGAAATGATGCAACAACACTTAACATGGAATTTGCATGAGCCAAGGCTCATTACACATGAACCATGAGTAAACCCTCATTTCTCATGAAGTAGGAGTAAATCATCATTTTACATGAATTATAATAAGTCAAAAACCATTTCACATGACGTATATGATACTATAATTCACCCAATGCATTAGAGCACTCTCAGGGCGCACCCTTTCTTAAACATTTCATTTATGCTAAGTGTGCTACATAGATCATATAACATGAAATCAATCAACATCATAAGTTATTAAAAGATTAAGTAATATAAAATAAACAAATCAAATTACCATTAAATATTTATATGTGTATAATGGTTAATACCCTTGATAGATACATGGTTAGGGTATTCACTACACAATGATCTTGGCTTGGGAGAAAGCGGTGCAATTTCAGCAGCATAACATAAAGATTCATTTAAATGGTTGATGAATGATAAATGGGTTTCTCATCATATTTACATGAAATGGACTGCAAGGGGGTCATATAGATTCATGTTCCCATAAACCCTATGGAATTTAGATTCATAATACAAATGAATTACTTGGATGGAAAAGAGGAGAGAGATTTCCCTCACAGAACATTTGCATGGTAACTGGTGTACAAGAGCGGAATTTATGAGCGAAAAAATTGTATTCCATTATCGAAACATAAATTGGGAAAAATGGTGGAGGTGATAAATCTTACCCCAACATTTTTAATTGAAATAAAAAGGTAATAACAACTTAATGAATGTTTGACAAAAATGAAAAAGGAAGAAATCCCTTACTTGGATGTGTGATCCCAATGGCTTGGGAGAGGATTGAGAGAGGTTTATTGGGAGCATGGGGTAACTTGGGAGAATTAACGGGAGAGTAGGGAAGGGGTTTTTCGAAGGCCAAAGGATTTGAGTGATGAGGATGTAGGAGCTTGGATTGGTTAATTTAGGAAAGGATATGGAATTCATTATTATTTAGGTTTGGGAAACCTCACATTAAACTAATCAAAACTACAAGCGAGCCCAGGATTTTTGCCCATTTTTTTCCAAATGGGATTGGGAAACAATATTTTATAAGGAAAATGGCCTAACTTCATAAAATAATAGGGTGTCTTATGTGGAGGTGAGTTACACTCTCCAGGAAAACAATTTAAAAAGAAAAAATGTTT
The DNA here is from genome assembly GCA_963277665.1 of Viscum album. Taxonomy (NCBI): domain Eukaryota; kingdom Viridiplantae; phylum Streptophyta; class Magnoliopsida; order Santalales; family Viscaceae; genus Viscum; species Viscum album. The sequence goes on from OY728157.1 coordinate 1,441,238,327, forward strand.
TAAAAGCCTTGAGGGGTCCACCAAAGCATTGTAAAATAAATATAACATACAAAAAATCACATTATTTTAAGGGTAAAACATCTATTGGTGGAACATAATGTTTATAGTATTTTATTACATCACTAACAGGTCATTATGAAATCATAAAACATGTTATATATTTAAACGGTATTTAATTTTTACCTAAAAATTCGACTATCTCAGAAAATTATGAAAAATTCACTATTGGATAATTTTGACATCCTGATTGCATAAATGATATTCATTTTATCGAAATAATTTTCTAAAAATGTGAAATTTTAATTTTAAAATAAAACCATCATTTATTTAAAATTAATGTGTTTTGAAAAAAATAGCTTCCAAAGATTAATTAAAATTACAACTGAATTCGTAAAAATTGTACGATCATTTATACATAATAAATAGAAATTTAATAATAATAATAATAATTTATTAAAATATTATTTATTTAAAAAATCCATTAATTCATAAAAATATTTTTCTTAGTTGAATATTAATAAAAAATACTATTTTCTCTTTTAAAACTATTTACAATTTAACAATAATAGAATGAAGACGCATTATTTATAAAAAAATAATGCACACAATCATAGTTATAAAGTCATGTTACATAAACCCTTATAACACCCACATAAGACATATGGGTATGATTTGTGATGGTGAGATACTATTGGGGTGGCTCGGATAACATCACTTGTGTGGTAATCTCTATTAACTTCCACTTCTCCTTCAGTTTGTTCTGCACAAGCTTAACGTGTTCAAGATCGTCATGGGCTTGGTCAAGAGCGAAGACCAATGATACCACCTCCTATCCGAGCTCTAACAAATGGGATTTGTATAGAGAATGTCTATAGGATGAGGCCATTACTTCCTTTTTCTGAGTAAATTGGATTTGTCAAAGACCTATATTTATATTAATTAGGTGATAACTGTTCAGTGGATATATTAGCAACGATCACAAATCATAATGGTATATTAAAATCCTTAAACATAAAACCAATAAAGATTACATTTATGTAATCAATTTACATAATGATACATTTAATCAGATCAAGAGGAATTAAGGAATGTTTGGGTCGTTTCAATTATCCCTCCTTAATAATTGCACCCTTGAAATTTTCTTTTTCCCACTCTAAAAAAATGTGCGTAACATTGCTTCATCACATCCACTGATTCCCACACCGCTTCTTCAAACTTGAGGTTTTTTCCACAATACCTTGATTAGGGGCATTGTCTTATTTATTATAACTTTTTCTCTATAATATAAGATCATCACTGGTTGATCCTCATAAAAAAGATCATCCTCTAGCTATACAACCTCTGAAGAGAGTACATGTGAAGGGTCTAGTATGTACTTTCCTAAGAGAGATACATGAAAGAGATCATGTACTTTGGCCATGGTAGGTGGAAGTTCTTTTTGATAATCCACATCCCCGACATGATCAAGATTCTCGACTTGGAAAATATACATAGGACATAACTTCCCTTTATTTCAAAACCTCATGAACTTATTCCACAAAGATATGCATATAAATACCATGTCTCCAACTTTAAATACATGGTCTTGTCGATGGTTATCTGCATAACTCTTCTATCGAATCTAGGTTGCCTTGATATGCTGATGAATGGTTTTCACCTTCTCTACAATTTCTTAAACCATTTCTATTCCTAGTAGCTTATCCTCACCGACTTCATCCCAACATGTCAGTGTTCTTCACCTTTTCCCGTACAGGCCATCATAAGGATCCATTTGTATGCTTGAGTGGAAACTGTTATTTTAGGGGAATTCAATCAGAGTAAGACATAGATCCCATCCTCCTTTAAATTTCATTGAGCATTATTTCAACATATCCTCAATTGTTTGGATAGTCTGCTCAGATTGGCCATCAGTTTGAGGATGATAAGATGTACTGATGTTCAGTATAGTATCCAGATAATGTTGATAACTCTTCCAAAACATAGAGGTGAATCTTGGATCTCAATCGGATAGAATAGACAGTGGTACTCTAGGAAGCCTTTCAACTTCTTGGATAAATATTTGTGCCAGTTGATCCAATGATAAATCTTCATGAATTGCAATAAAGTTTGAAGACTTTATAAGACGATCCAAAACAACTTATATTTCATTGTTATTTTTGGATGTAAGTCAGGTGACTACGTCCAAGGTGATGTTCTCCTATTTCAATGCTGGTATGGGTAATTGTTGCATCATCCCATTAGACGTCTGTCTATCAACCTTCACTTGCTAACACACCAAAAACATTGATGTAAATTCAGAAATCTCCTTCTTCATATTATCACACCAATAATGCTATCAGATATCTCGATACATCTTTGTGTTTCCTGGGTGAATAGAGAAATTTCAACTATGTGGATCATCCAAAAGATCCTTCTAGAGCTATGAACTTGATGAAACAAATATTCTTTTCCTAAATCTCACAATTCCTTCTTCATTGACATTGAACTCCAAGGATTTCCCTCTTTTGGTAGATCCCAATTTCTTTTAAATTCAAACATCGTACCTTTGAGCATCCTTTAACATTTCCAAAAGAGATTTTTGAGAAATCATTTGTGATAGGATTGATGATGTTCTCTTCTTTATGATTTCCATGTCCATCTTCATAAAATATACGATGATTGGATCCTTCTCAATTCTAATCAGTGATAGAATCATTGGGTCCTTTCTACAAAGAGCATCCACCACCTTGTTCACTTTCCCAGGGTAGTAATTGATTGAGTAGTCATAGTCTTTGATAAGCTCTAACCATCTTCGTTGGCCCATGTTCAAATCATTATGTGTGAATATATAATTGAGGATTTTTTGGTCCATATATATTTCACACATCTCCCCAAATAGATATTACCTCAAAAATATCAAGGTGATGATCACCAAAACCAACTCTAGATCATTTTATGGATAATTCTTCTCATGAAATTTCAATTGCCTTGAAGAATAGGCATTTACATTGTCATTTTGCATCAACACACCGCCTAGTACATTTTTTTGAAGAATCACTGAATACCATAAAAATTCCTCCACTTGTGGGTAATGTGAGCACGGGCATAGTGATAAGCCTCCTTTTCAACTTCTTGAAGCTTTCTTCGTATTCATCACCCTAAGAAAACATTACTCCCTTCTTTGTTAGCTTGGTAAGAGGGTTGGACAATCATGGGAATTTTCCTCACAAATATTCGATAATATCCAACTAACCCCAAAAAGATACAGATATCCATTATTGATGTTGTCCTCATCCGTCCCTCTATTGAAGCTATCATGGAGGGATCCAAAAATATACCATTACTTTAGATAATAAGGCCTAAGAATGAGACCTCCTTCAACCAGAACTCACACTTGTTTTACATTTCATAGAGCTTCTCCTTTTTCAAGGTCTCTAGTATAGTTCTTAGATGATCACCATGGTCCTCCTTGGTCTTGGAGTATATAAGAATATCATCTATAAAGACTACCACAAGTTTTTCAAGGTAATATCTAATGAATCAATTCATCAAGTCCATGAAGAATACATGAGCATTACTGTGTCCGAAAGGCATTACTATGAATTCATAGTGCATGTATCTTGTACGAAAAGCAGTCTGTGGGATATCTTCATTATTCCCCCTTACTTGATAATATTATAGCTGAAAATCCACCTTGGAGAAGTATTTTTCACCACGGAGCTGATCAAATAAGTCAAAAATTCTTGGAAGAGGAAAATTGATCTTTATAGTGATTTTTTTAAGCTCACGATAATAAATGCAATGGAGTGTTGACCCATACTTCTTCTTGACGAAGAGGACTGGTGCTCCCCATGTGAAGCACTTGGGTGTATAAAAACATTGTCCAGATTCTCCTGTAGTTGTTTATTCTGCTCCTCAAGCTCCACAACATCTATTCTATATGGAGTATTTGATATTGGAAACTCCCTATGTATAAGGTCAATTGAGAATTCAACATCTCTTCTAAGAGGAAGACCAGAAAATTTCTTGCGACACACTTCAGCGAATTCCTTCACAATAGGCACGTATTCAAATATTGTTGCCTCCTTAGATTCAATCATCTGATCCATATACACATGCTCATAGTGTAGTAATATCCATTCTTGAGATTATGGTGCTAAATAAAATTCGTCTTCCTCCATGCACTTGTATAGAATTGGGGGGTCGATTCTCCACATGGAGGTGGATTTACCTTGAACGACAATTTTTGTGGGCTCTATATAAGGAAAGTAAATCCATTCTACGAATTACATCAAATTCTACCAGAGGGAGTATGATGAAGTTCACCATGAAATTTCAATACACAGAATATGAGAGGGGAAGGGTTATATTCATGGTATGCAATGATTTCCTCATTTACCATATTCATCGACATCTTAACTTCCTTGATTTGTAGTGGTGTTGGGATTGTTATAAAAAACATTTGAGATATACAAGAATGTGGAGAACTATAATCAAGAAGTACATTTTCTATTATTGAATTAATAACTAGCATACTTGTCACCACGTCAATGTAGGCTTCAGTTCGGCTATAGCAATGGAAAAAAGCTCTCCCTTGCTGCCTTGAAGGTTGTATGTTGCCTTTGAAACCCCTAGGATTAGGGCACTAATTTTCAAGATGCCCTGGTTATTTGAAGATGAAGCAATGAACAACACGTTGAGAGTCGAACGAAGTTCTTCTCTCCTCTGCCACAGTCGTAGGTTTTTCTTGCCAATCGTTAATAGCTAGGTTCACTTCTCTTACACAACTAAAGCATTTCGTCGTCCCCTTCAGAGAATATCCAGGTTGCTTCTTTTCGCACCTTCGGAAAGTGGGGTGATGGATATTCTTATCACTGTTTGATTTATCCATCAGATCACCAACATTGAATTCCACCTTATGCTTCTTATCCCTATGATACCCCTAAGATTATCTAATCTCCATTTTGAACTTGAGGGAACATCAGACAATTTCCTCATAACTATCGAGGTCACGAATCAACAGTGCTTTCTAGAGGCAAGGTTTCAACCCACCAAATAAGTGGTCAACCATACATTTGGGGGTAAAGGAATATCCAGAGGCGTATTGGGAAAAACTATTGATGTTTGCCTCATATGCTCCATTAGATTCGCCATCTTTTTTTCTGGAGGGAATGGAAGTCCCTTTCCATTTTAAGTTAGAGGGTGCATGGAAATTTTTTATCAAAAAACATATTTCGGAAATCCTTCCATTCTAATGCCTATATCTCCTCCTCTGGATTTGTATTTTTGATCAACGTCCACCATTGATCATCTTCACCATCCGTATGATAAGAAGCTTGGATTACCTTCTCTCATTCAGAACATTAATGGATGGAGACGATCTTTTCAATGGAGTTGATCCATTGTTCGACCATTAAAGAATCAGATGATCCATTAAAAGTAGGAGTCCTTTGTCTCATGAATCTCTCGGTAGATACTTGTTCTTTCTTAGGGGGGTTGAACATTTCTCTTGACCCATGTTTCTATTCAAATATTTAGTTAACTAAGTGAGAATCATGAAAAAGTTCTCAATTCCCACTCCCATTAGATTGGTCATATCATTAGCATAGTCATCACATTGATCTTCAAATCGGTTGTTAGCCCGAGTACTCCTATTACCGACCATTGGCTGGAAGAAAATGAAATTTAGGGGTAACACATAAAGGGTAATAAATAGACAAAACTAATGACATATAAATAACTTTTATTTCCTTAACTGATGAATCTATAGGCTTCATACCTACTTTCTATCATATATTCTTAGGGGAATTTTTTTATTCCTTTAGTAGTGGTTCATACTAAGAATGTGAATTTACCAATGAATATCCCCCAAGAGTGTTGTAACCATGAGTGTAGTAGGGCATGTTGTTGTGCTTCAGGATACCTCGATTCAAGCCAGAAACTCTTTTCGGGATTTTCACCCCTAGGTACATTTGTGCTAGAGCCGCCTCTACCTACTTGTATACAGACAAGGATGTATATTTGTTTGATAAACCACTTACTCAATACCCACCAAATCATAGGGATGTTTTCATTATTCTAATTATTGTATCTAATGCTTCACTGTGGTTTTCTTATCCTAATCTCAAAAATAACTAAAACTACCATCTGATACCAACTATGACAACTCTTTTCATTATTTCAAACTAAATCATGATTTATTACATAAATTTCACTTGTTACAACATAGAATATCGAGATTTCTAGTGTCTTTGGGGAATATGATCATTACATAAAATGTAAAACATGAAATACACCATCTTTATTGAAAACATTCTTTACATGTCTAATACATTCCCTCGTACTTAGCTTTTCTTGGGATAACCTGAGGACACGCATAAGAAAAGGGTAAGCAATAAAGCCCAATAAAGGAATAAACATGGAATAACATGAGGAATACAATACATGTTAGATAATCATCATATCAATGGATCAAAACATAAACATGAACATAATGGCATGATAAAGCATGATAATCATAACATGGAAATGTGGCAACAACACTTAACAAGGAATTAGCATGATCTAAGGCTCATTACACATGAAGTATGAGTAAACCCTCATTGCACAAGAAGAAAGGGTTAACCCTCCTTTCAAATGAATTACCATGAGTCAACACCCTCTTCACATGACATATCATGATACTATACTTTACCCAATTAATTGGAATGCTATTAGGGCACACCCTTTCTTAAACATTTCATTTCATGCATAAGTGTGCCACATGGATCAGATAAATGGAATCAATCAACATCATAAGTTATTCAATGATTAATTAATATGGAATAAACACATGAAGGTACAATTCACAATGTATATGTGCATAAAGGTTAATTCCCTTGATAGAGACATGGGTATGGTAGTCACTACACAATGATCTTGGCATGGGAGAACACAGTGAAATTTCGGCAGCATAACAGCGTGACATAATGAATCATGAAAATTGTTGATGAAAGATAAATGGGTTTATCATCATATATGAATTCAATAGAAATTAAGGGGTCATATAGATTAATTTACCAACAAACATAATGGCAATTAGTTTCATAATACAAAATAATTACTTGTATGTAAAAGAGGAGAGTGAAATCACTCATAGAATTTATGCATGGTAACTGGTGTAAATGAGAGGCATTAATGAGAGGTAAAGGGGTCTCCCATCTTCCAAACATAAAAAGGGAAGTATGGGGAGGTAAAAAATCATACCTCAACATTTAAAATTGACAAAAACAGCATAAAAACATAAATAAAATTTGACAAAAATGAGAAAGGAAGAAATCCCTTACATGGAATTGTGATCCCAACGGCATAGGAGAGGCCTAATAGAGGATTCAAGCGAGCATGGGGCACCATAAAAGGATTATAAAGAGAGGAGGGAAGAGTTTTATTGATCTTCAAAATCATTGAGTGAAGAGGAAGTGGGAGATTGGGTGGGTTTATATAGGGAAGGAGAGGTAATTCGTTATTATTTTGGTTTGGGACACCTCACATTAAACAAATACAAACCACAAACCAAACCATGGTTTTTTACCAAGTTTTTTTCCAAAGGGTAGTGGAAAAAAAATATTTTATAAGGCCAATGGCCGAACTTCATAAAATAATAGGGTTGATTATGTGGATGTGATTCACACTCTCACGGAAGACAATTTAAAAAGTCAAAATGTTTTATAATCCTTGAGGGGTCCACCAATGTATTGTATAATAAATCAAACAAACCCAAAATCACATTATATTAATGTTAAAACATATATTGGACGAACATAATGTTTATTGTATTCTATTTCATCTCTATTAAGTCATTATGAACTCATATAACATGTTATATATTTAAACGGTATTTAATTTTTACACAAAAATTCGACTTTATCAGAAAATAATGGAAAATTCACCATTAGATAATTTTTAAGTAGTGATTCCAAAATAATATTCATTTTATCTAAATAATTTTATAAATATTTTTACTTTTTACTTTTAAAATATAACCTACATTTATCGAAACTTCATGTGTTTTGACAAAAACATCTTTCAAACCTTATTAAAAAAATCGTATTCAAAAAAACTGTACGATAATTTATATTTAATAAAAAGTAATTTAATTATAATATTAATATTTTATTAAAATATTAATTAATTCAAAAATCCATTAATTCATCAAAATAGATCTCTTAGTTGAATATTAATTGAAAATACAATTTTTGCTTTAAAAACTATTTACAAAGTATAAATAATAAAATTATTGCACATTATTTATACAAAAACAATGCACATAATCATAGTACTATGGTATTGTTATGTAACCCCTTATAACACTCACATAAGACAGATGGGCATGGTGTGCGATTGTGATAGACTCTTGGGGTGGCTCGGATAACATCGCTCAGGTGGTAATCTCTATTAGCATCCACTTCTCCCGTAGTCGGTTCCACTCAAGCTTAATGTATTCGAGCTCAGCTTGGGATTTGTCGAGAGCGAAGCCCAATGATTCCACCTCCTTTCTGCGCCCCAACAAATGGGATTCATATGGATTAAGTCTACTAGATGAGGCCATTACATCCTTTGTCTAAGTAAATGTTATTTTTTAAAGCCATATATTTATACTAATTATGTGACCACTGTTGAACAACTATACTATCAATCGTCTAAAATAAGAACAGTATTTTAAAATCCCAAAACATAAAACCAATGTAGTGTAAATTTATATAAACAATTTACATAATGATACATTTAATCATATCAAGGGGAAATAATGAATGTTTGGATCATTACAGACTTCTCCTGGAAGATTTCATCCTAGAAACTCTATGGTCAGTGTGTATATAGGGGCTGCTGCACTTAGAGTAGGTAGCATGACCATGGCCCAGTACTCGGTGAGGTTCACGATCTATCCTGTTACTCCACAAACATGGTACAAGACCATTTCTTTAGGGCCCGGACCGTTGAGAAGGGTCTTCGACAGAAGATTAGGGCATCGACGATGTCGTTCAACATTTTGACACAGGATTGGGTGCTAAAGAGAGGGCTTTTGGTGCATATTCTCCTTACTGAGAAGACACCAACAGTGAGACCCACCAAAAGGCGACACATATCAGATTCATTTGTGGATGGTAGTAGGCAGATGAAAAATTTTTCCAAGCAGACCAGAACTTCTGGAGGATGACCCCGAGACACAGGGTTGGAGGTGCAGAGCTGGTAAGGTAGAGAAGGTCAACAGGAAGGCATGATGTGCTTCACATGCGGTGGGCATGGCCACATAGATCGTGATTACCCGACCCGCCATACTGACGATCAGAAGAGGGTCGAGGGACCTCCGAGGCAAAGGTATAAATTTGAGTGAGGAGGTCCATAGGGCGGAAGACGTGGCAGAGGATTGGGCCATTTAGCATGCATAGGGTGGTGATTTAAGGTTCTATCGCCACCACCACCAGGTGGTCCACCCCAAACGTAGGGATCAGGTGGACAGTGGCGAGAACTGCTACAGGCAGCAGAGTACTACAACCACGATTCTCCAAAGACGATTCAAGGTATAATCTATGTTTATTCCACCCTAGTTTCAACACTTATAGACACATGTGCTAGTCACTCTTTTTTGCGGCATCCTTCATTCCGAGCTCGGAGATTACGATGGAGTCGTTAGCTCGATCCTTACAATCAGAGTCTCTTACAGGAAGAGATTTGATGATTAGAAATTGGATCTAGAAGTGAGAGCTTACTTTAGGAGGTGAGAGATTTGGTTGGGATATTCTAGTTGCGACATGGAGGCCTTACGATGTCATCTTGAGTAGGGACCAGTTATCCACAGTCCATGATCAGATTGACTGTATTAGGCACAATTTGTGGTGTGTTCATGAAGATGGGGCCATCTTTTCTTTCCCCAGAGAGAAGGGTGCCCTTTTATCACAGGATGGGATTACCCAGAGTAAGGTACAACTGATCACACATTTGTTGGCTATCCTTACCCTTGGAGTAGTTGATGTTCAGAGTTAGAGCTAACCTGTACTGGTGGACCAGAATGCCGATGTCTGCCTGATGATGTTCTGAGACGACCTCCTCATAGATAGGTGGACATATACATCGACTTATACCATATGATGACACTGATATCAACTACAACATATCAGATGGATTTCATGGAGCTTTTTGAGTGACAGGTATAGCTTGAGGACACTTAGAGGAAGGTGTTCTTAAGGCCCAGTGTCTCTCCATGGGCAGCCCCGATTTTGTTCGCTAAGAAGGAAGATGGTAGTTTGAGACTCTGTGTGAATTATCGGTGACTAAATTAGATGACTGGGAAGAACACGTATCTACTTCTAAGGATTGATGACATTTACGATCAACTGAAGGGAGATCGTTGGCTTTCAAAGATAGAGTTCAAATCAGGCTATCATCGGCTTAGGGTACGAGATGAGGATGTGCAGAATAACACCTTCAGATGTCTTTATGGACACTATGAGTTCTAGTTAACGCCATTTAGGCGTGACCAATGAACGTGCATTGTTCATGGGACTCATGAATAGTATATTTCATCCATTATTAGATCACTTTTTTGTGGTCTTCATCGATGACATCTTGGTGTAAACAACGACTGCGGAGGTACATGACAATCATATGCAGATAGTACAGGACACACTCCGAGAGAAAAAACATTATGATAAACTCTCAAAGTGATAGTTATGGATACAGTAGGTCCAAATTCTGGGACATGTTATCTTGGAGGCTGGATGTGAATTGTATCTAGTGAAGATAGAGGTTGTTCTTGCTTGGGAGCCACCCCGGAGTCTTACCGAGGTGCGGAGTTTCCTTGGGCTGGCTCGGTACTACCAGAGATTCATGCCTAAAATTGAAAGAGTTGCAGCACCCTTTTTAGATTTGAAAAAGAAGGTAAAACCATTCGTATGGTCAGAGAGATGTCGTCATAGTTTTCAAGAGCTGAGGGAAGACTGATGAGTGCCCCCATCTTGAGGCTACTAGAAGTGGTCGTTGGGTATTTTGTCTGCTGCGAGGCATAAGGGACCAGAAATGGAAGTGTCTTGATAAAGCAGAAAGCATTGATAACTTTTAGTTCAGGATATCTGAGTTAGAATGAGCATGTTAATTCCACCCATGACCCGGAGTTAGCAGCAGTGGTCTTTGACTTGAATACATGATGACATTACTTGATGGGTGAACATTTTACAATCTACTCAGAGCACAAGAGTCTCTGGCATATCATCTCACAGAAGTATATGAACCTGAGATAGTGAAAATGGATAGAGTTCCTCCATGACTATTACTTTGAGATAGTATATACTCTTAGTAAGGGGAACATAGTAGAAGACACACTTAGTAGGAGGTATGGTCTACAGTTGTCTAGTGAGGTGACAGAGAATCTAGCCATGTTATTGATATCCTTTGTGGATTGAGATAGGGCATCATATTTCCAGTCTATGACTGTCACTCTCCCACTTCATCAGTGAGTTTAAGAAGAATGTCTTGTGGACTTTGACTACAAGGCTTGATGTGCTGAGATATCTAGAGGATAGACACCAAATATATTTTCTGAAGGTGGGGAGAACACCATCCTCATCAGAGGATGCACCATGGTACCAGTGGAGCTACAGAAGTAGGTGTTGAGGGATTTCCATATGTACCCTCTAGTGGTACATCTTGGTTCAGTGAGGCTTTAACAGGACCTCCAGCGATGGCATTGGTGGCCAGGGAAAATGAAAGCAGAGGAAGAGTTTGTTTCACAGTGCCTCACTTGTCAGCAAGTGAAGGTCGAGCATTAGGTTCCAGTTGGCTTAGAGAAACCACTAGAGGTACCAAAGTGGAAGTAGAATGTTATCTCCATTGAAATTGTGATAGGGCTTCCACATACGTCATGGGGGAATGATTACATACGTGTCGTCGTTGACCAACTCAAAAAGTCAGCTCACTTTCTACCCATCCGAGTGTAGGGATTAGTAGAGGTCTTGGGACGCCTCAACATACAGGAGATTTTATAGAATCATTTGGTGCCATCGAGATCGTCTCTGACTGTTATGAACGTTTCACAACCCATTTCTCGAATAGATTATAGGGGGTGTTTGGGACACAACTATGTTTGAGCACCACCTTTCATCCAAAGACGGATGGTTAGACGGTGAAGACCATTCAGGAACTGTAGGTCATGCTTCATGATTTCATCCTATATTTTTGAAGTATTTGGGAGGATCACATGCCCTTGGTAGAGTTCGCATAGAACAATATCTATCCGTCAACCTTCGGTTTGGAATCATTTGAGGCCTTCTACGATCAACCCTGCAGATTGCCTCAATGCCGGACAAACCTAGGGGAGTCCACACTAATGGGTATGGAGTTGGTATGCACTTCCACTGAGAAGGTACAGATCATCTAAGAGTAGATGAAGACTAAACAAAGCATAAATTAGTCTTATACTGACAGGAGACGAAGACATTTTGGTTTCATGGAGAGAGAATATGTCTTCCTATGGGTCTCACCTTGATGAGGTTTGTAGAGATTTGGCCAGGGTGGCAAGCTATCTCTGAGGTTCATCAAACCCTTTCAGGTTCTCAGGTGAGTTTCTTGAGCTGCCGTATCACCTAGCTCTTCCCCCATAGATGCATCGGGTGCATGATGTTTTCCACGTGTCATAGCTGAGGAAGTATGTGCAAGATACATCACACATTATGGACTAGGGGGAGATGGACATTGATGATGGGATGAATTTTACGGAGGTTCGAGTGGAGATTGAGGATCGACAAGAGTGGGTATTTCATGGATGATCAATACCTATTTAGCATGTTTACTATTATTAGGGGGACCTCAAGGAGAGCACATTGTAGAGAGAGGCTCAGATTTGTATACAATACCACCATTTATTAGTCTATGTTGTGGATTTCGGGGATGAAAATACATAAGGTGGGTAGAATGTAAAGACCCGTATTTTTTGATGTATTTTTTTTAAATATAATGAATTATTAAAATTCTGCAAAAATTGACGAAATATGATCTTGAGGACCGGTGTGGCCAGAATGAATATCTGAACATTTTTTAAGGTACGTTAAGTAATCATGTGTGTAGAATAATATATCTTTTGAACTGGTGATCAGATTAATAATATGAGGGCACCATTGAGTCCGCAATACTGGGATATGCATAAGGGAGTCTTCACATTGACCTAAGAATGTTGGGAGAAAAAGATATTTTTTGGACATTTAAGAGAATAATAAAAATAAAAAATTATTTTTTTCCTTTATCTTTCCTCCAATAGATGAGTGGCGTTGGCAGAACCAACAACACATCAAGCCATTAAATGGAATGACTCCCCTTTATTCTTGTAACTGAACTATTGGAATTAGGAAGGATCTAAAATTAAATGAACCCCATTAATTCCACAAGACTTACTCACCCTCCCCCTCTTTTATTTATATGAAGCTTGAGGTAGAGTTTTGGAACGACTTCACCGAGAGAGGAAGCTATGGTAATGTAACACGACACCATCAAATTGTAGGATGAGACCGCTTATAGCGAGTGGTGATAAGTTCCCCTGAATCATGAAATGACGAAAATGAAAAAGGGGGGTTTTTCGATCGTTGTCAATGAAAAAATCTTCTAGGTTGAGGGGATCATAATGTATGTCTCTCCCGCCTAAAATATTTTCTTCCATGGTTTCCTAGGTTTGAGTCCTCCTGTCTGTCCGGTTCACAATAGCACCTCCCCCTTGGTTCCCCGCTCCAGTTCTGCGGGTCACCATTTCTGCTTTATATCAGTGTTGCGGTTCGTTTTTCCCCTTCTTCTGTGCCGCTCCTCAAACCCTTCGTGGTGCAATACTATTTCTATTTGCCTCATGGGTTTCTCTTCCTGTTCCCGGATCCACCTCTTGTGTCTCGGAGGGAATCAGACATCATTCCATGTTCGTTTTTGCCTTATAGCGCAGCTCCAGCCTACCATGGGGCCTTCCAATACTTCCCTTCACCGGCATCCTTCGTTGGTGTTAGATCTATGAGTGGGAGGACAGTTGGAGTTCACATAATTCTGAAAGCTTCACCATCTTTATGGATCCGAGAGTCCTCTGTCTAATGACCTTCACCAGATTCCGAGGAGTCATAACCCTAATTCGCATCCCTTCCTGTTATTGATCTGTGCACTCTTTGCTCGAGGATTCACTTTCCCCTTTTGACTTTCAACTTTGGCGTTTCAAATATTGTCAAAGGTTTGGGGGTAGGTTTTGTTTCCCCATTGGTTCAATGCTTTCGCCGCGTTGTGGCTTGATTCGCATAGCACCTTCCACGATGGTTCACCACAATTGAGCACTCGCAAAGTGGTTGCCGTGTGGTGTCTGATCTACCTGACATTGACACGAATCATTAGTCGCATTGCAGTGTTGTTTCTTTCCTTCCAAGGGGTGTTGCCCCACAATGACTTGGCAAGCACAGTGAGATCACGAAGAGGTTGATTCGTGATGCACCTGCCGCGAAGGTCTGCGGCGTTTGTGTGTTCACGCTGTGTTTTGTTCGCGAAGCACCTTCCATGTTGGACTGTGTCACTGTGTGAGCACTTTTTTTATCATTCTCGATGTGAGTTCGCGAAGAGAACGATTCGCGAAACACCTGCAATGATGGTTGGAGGAGCTGCGTGATCGCACAGTGGTTATTTCTTGAAGTTCATACAGTGAAGACCCGTGGAGTTGTATGATTATAAAGGTTTGAGGCATTCTGAATCTGTGAAGGCCTACCATGGGTTGTTGCTCCACGACGACTGGGGGTTGCACGACATGGGTCTTTGGGCATAACCAATTTAGAGGCTGAGTTGTTCGCAAAGGTTGTAGAGCCTGTCTCAGGTGGGTGAACCTCGTAATGGGCCATGAAGAGGTTCTTGTCCAGAGACCTTTTCGTTGGACTAGGTCTTATTTGAAGTGAGGGTGGGTTGGGATCTTCAAGGGCACCATCCCTTAAGGAGGATATCTCAATCATCCATGGAATTATGCCATAGATGCTGACTTAGTTAATCAATGGAAGAGGTTGTCCCTAATAGACAATGAAAAAGCGGTGATCGAGGCACGGAGAAATGAAGACACAATCTTGGAAAAACCCATGGCTCTACTCTTTGTGGGAAAGTTCATTGAAAACATTTTGGTAAACCTGGGGGCTCTGAAAAACACTCTTCAGAACATCTGGAAACTTGATGTAGGAGTGGCTATTCGGGAAGTGGGGATTAATCGCTTCATCTTCGAGTTTATTAACGGGAGAGATAGGGACAAAATATTGCATGGAAGACTGTGGTCCTTCAATAATCAACTCCTCCTCATGGAGGAATTCAAAGGGGGAGATGTTATCTAGCGGGTGATTTTAACCTGCTCCCCCTTATGGATATGAATTAAATGAATCCCCTTCCATGCAAGAACGGAACGCATAATGGGGGAAATTGGGGATAGTCTAGGCCACTTTCTGGATTGGGATTGATCAGACCCAATACAATGGGGACCTGAGGTTCAGATCAAGGTGGAAATTGAGGTGTCAGAGCTCCTAATGAGGGGAATGTTCCTGAAAATCGAAGATGCCAACACCTGGATATCATTCGAGTTTGAGAAAGTGCCAATCTTCTGATTTTTTTGTGGTCTCCTTGGCCACCTGGAAATAATGTGCACCAAAAAGCATAAGATTGAATCAGGTGACATCGACATCCATTATGGCCCTTGACTCCAGGCCAAAATGAACAAATATGCTTTCATCCCCGAGTTAGAAAAATGAAAGGACTGCGACTGTCTCACGTTGGCACATACCAGTCAGGTGGAACCCAAAAATGGAAAATCTATTATGATTGGACCTTTGGATTCCCCTAATGCAGACCGTCCCACTCAACGAAATGATAGAGTTCATCCTAGCCCACTGAAGGACAAAACTCAATCATCCAAAAGGTCGATGATGAAGAAAAAAGAACCACCAAGGCAATTCCCAAAGACAATGCTGATACACATTGAACCACCAGATCTGGATCTGGATCCACAATCGTCCATAATAGAAATAACACCAATGGAGGCCCATGGATTGACGATAACTCCAATGATAGGGCCAACCAATTGTCACACGTGGAAAAGGGTGCAACGTGGTGGAAGCGATGGTCACGTGGAAGAACCTAACCCTAGGGTCAGGGAAAGGAAAAAATGAAACTTTCCGATTAGGGAGGAATCCCACCAAAAGATGGAAAACGGCGTGTGGTGAAACATGTCCGAAGGAACTAAAGGCGGTGGAGGGCGAGACCCAGCCCCGCCTAGAGCAATGATTATGTTATGCTAGAACTGTCGTGGTCTAGGAAACCCTTGAATAGTTTGCATGTTTTAGCGCAATTGCACTCAAAGTCACCCTGATATAGTTTTCCTGTCTGAAAATATACTAGAAAACAAGGACATCAATGGTATTGTTCTGAAGTGTGGCTTCCACGGCTACTTTCCGATGCCCAGACAAGGCCATTCTGGGGCCTCTGTCTCCATTGGAAGGACTATATTGATGTTAAAATTTTGTATTTCTCCATGCACCTTGTGGATGCGACTATTCAATCAGACTTTCACCCACCCTGGACCTTTGTGGTATTCAATGGCTGGCCATCCCATTTTGATAAGGTGAAGTCATGGGACCTTCTTTGCATGCTGTGACATGATTTACCAAGACCTATTCTTTTCAGAGGTTATTTCAATGAGATCAAGTTCCATAAGGAAAAGAGAGGCAGAATCATTCTTCACTCAGGATCAATGGAAATCTTCAAGGACATGGTCAATAGGGTGAACCTAGTCGATCTGGGGTACACAAGTAATCCTTTTACATGGTTCTCAAAAAATACTGAACGCACCCTCATCGCTGAGCGTCTTGATATATTTTTGGGTTCTACTGATTGGATTAATCTATGCATCATGTTTCATATAGGAAACATGGCCCTTAACTATTCGGATCACTGCCCAATTATCATTGATTATTTTCAAGGTGAATGAAATAAACAACTCTGTAGACCCTTCATATTTGAGAGCTTCTGGTCAGAAAACCAAGAATTTGAAGAGGTGGTCCGATCAAGTTAGAATAGCTCTCAAGATGATTTTGGTCTCAATCTCCAACTAGTTGCTTCAGGTCTGAGATCCTATAGAAACAGGAAATTCCATCAACTTGATATGCATTGTGATGTCCATGAAAAGAAGTTTCACCACTTACTCAGGTTTCACCTATCCAATGGAAACATCTCTAGGATTGGTTCAACTCAAAGAGAGATGGACGGGGCCCTTCGTGTTAAGGAAAGAGTTTCTGCCATGCAGGCATGGGACATCCAAATTAAAGAGGGAGATGCTAATACAAGGTATTTCCATATGAAATCGTCAGCTAGGAATCGGAAAAATTATATCATGAGCTTATCTCGACCATATGGATGAAAAGTTTCTGACACCATCGGAAATCAAGAATCTTTGTTAGGATATTTCCAGAACCATTTCTCCATAGGAACTCCTTTCATGTCTTTGGAAGTGGAAGAATGCATCAGACCTGTGATCACCAATGAGATCAATCAACAGCTTACAAAAGATGCAATTAATGATGAGATACAACTGGCCTTGAAACATATCCACCCCACTAAGGCCCCATGACAGGATGGTTTCTATTCCCAATTTTTTAAACAATACTGGCACATCATCAGTCTTGACATCTGCAAAATGATCAAAAATATTTGGGTTGGGAATACAAACATTTCTTCCATCAATGAAACTATCCTCATCCTCATCCCCAAAATCAAGAAACCACAGGTGATCCCTGATTTTAGATATATCATCCTCTACAATGTATCTTATAAGATCTTCTCAAAAATCCTTATGAATCGGCTACGTCCTTGGTTCCTGTTATTATCTCCGAAAACCAGAGCGCCTTCATAGCCAAGCAGATGATTACTGATAATTCCATTGTGTCCCATGAAGTGTTCCACTCGATGAAAACACAATCCCCTATGAAAAGAGGAACCATGGCCTGGAAACTGGATATGACCAAATACAATGATAAAGTGGAATGGCAGTTCCTAAGAGCTGTGATGCTGAGAATGTGATTTTTCACTAAATAGACAGATATTTTCATGCACTTCATTTCGACCGGATCCTTTAGAATCAAGGTCAATGGGGAGCTCACCAGAGGATTCACCCCAACCTGAGGCCTGCGCAAGGGAGATCCCCTCTCCCTTTTTCCCTTCATCTTGGTGGCTGATGTTTTCTCTAACTTTATTTCCAAGGCTGCATCCGCTAAGTCTATTCATGGAGTGAATGTCTACCGTGAGATCCCACAAGTGTCGCATCTCTTTTCACCAACGACTGCCTCCTTTCTCCGGATCAACTATTTTTGAATGTTAGGTGATCATACATATGGTCTAGAAATATGAGTGGACATCTGGACAGTCTATCATTCACAGAAAGTCGGAAAATCTCTTTCAGCGTAGGGGTGCCACTTGCCAATAGAGATGAGCTTTGTGCATCTCATTGAATCCATATGGTCGATAAACACTAAATGTATCTCATGCTCCCTCTGGTGATTGGACAGTCCAAAAAAGAAATCCTTTCACCTCTGGTGGAAGGGATTGAGAAAAAACATCAAGGATAGACCCCAAAAAGCATCTCCAAAGCTAGCAAAGGAACCCTAATTAAAAATGTCATTCAGTCTATCGCCCAATACATTATGTATATGTTTATGCTCCTGGTGACCATCATCAATATGATCCATTCACATACTGCAAACGTCTAGTGGTGGAAAATGATGGAAGGAATAGACCCCACTGGTTGGCCTGGGAGAAACTCTTCAAACCCAAGTCAGAGGGAGGGATGGGATTCCAAAATCATCTTCTATTCAATGATGCACTGCTATCCAAGGAAGGTTGGAGCCTTATTAACCATCCATCATCTCTCTGTATGCGGGTACTCTGTGCCAAGTACTTTCCCACACTGACTTCCTTGGTTCCTCTCTTGGCCCCCCGACTTAGCTTCCTCTAGATAAGTATTTGGGGGCTCGAAATCTCCTGGAAAAAGGGTTGGGCAGGAGGATTGGAATTTTTATATCTATCCACATCTGGACTGATCCATGGCTTGTCGGTAAGGATGGTATGCAGGCCACATCCCCCGCCCAAACAAGTCTTGAAGACGCCATTGTCAACTGCCTCTTTTCAGACCAGGTTTCAGGGTGGTGTGTGGAAAAGATCCACGAATAGTTTAATGTAAGAGACCAATGAATTATCCTGAGTATCCCCTGGGTCCCTGATGCAGGCCCCGACCATCTTTTCTGGACCAATGATATTTTAGGAGACTACATGGTAAGATCTGGGTACAGAGATGGTCTTGGAATCCACTCTCTTGAACGTGATGAGGGACCATGTAAAGTTCGTTGTAAGCTAAAAGTACACCCAAAAATTCGACAATTATGGTGGCAGGTGTGCATTCGCACCCTCCCTACCATGGGCCTTCTCTTTTATTGTCATATGGCCAGTGCCGAGTCCTTCCCTTTCTGCCCGAAGATCCCAGAAACTCCTTGGCATGCCATCATTCACTGCCCGGGAGCTAAGGTAATTTGGAATAAATGGGGCCTGACATTGGGTTCTTCTCTTGACATTGGATGTGACCTCCCTAATCTCTTGATGTGTTGGTGTTCCTCTATTTCATCGTCTAATGTTGGTTCTCTTTACACCCTGGCCTGGATCATTTGGTTTCGAAGTAATGATTCGTTTTTCCACCACATTCATAAAACTCCTGATTTCTGGATTGAACGAGCCATTTCATGGATAAAGGGCTGGAAGGAGCACAAAAGACAATTTACGCTAGGTGTTACCCCCTCCTTTCCCCCTCATTTGACTCCCCCCAATGGAATGGAGTATTAGGCTAAACATTGGATCTTCTCTCCCAAAGGATGGGCATGTTACTCTCAGCCTCCTGGCTCGAAATAATCTATGGCAGATCATTGCAGCAAACTATGAATCATATCATACCCTCTGGGAACCTGCAGTTACTGAGGCATCTGCCATCCTTGTAGGTATGACGCTCGTTGTGGAACGTGGATGGTCTGACATAATCATTGAGTCTGACTGCATTATTGTTATCAATGCAATTAACCACAATGATGCCAGACTCCAGCATTTCGGCTTCATCATCAAGATAATCTGATCACTTTTCCAAGGCTTCTCTTGCTGCACCTTCTCCTTTACCAAAAGGGAAGAAAAAATGGCATCCCATCAGCTGGCTGCCTCAGGCCCCTTTGATGACAACCAACTATGGCTGGAAAATTTCCCTTCTTGGATCGGCTTATGTACGGTTACTAATCTTCATCATTAATATTAAACTTCCTTTTATTCAAAAAAAATATCTTATAGGTTGAGGGTTTATTTTTAAATTGTCTTTAATGGATAAAATTTCTCCCCACCTTGATATTATGTCACACAAAGGGCACATGCCAAACGAACAAGGCCCGGACCCTCCAATGCTACGTTCTTGATATAAACTTTGGGGAACAATTTTTAACTCGACGAAAACATGAAATAGTGGGTCCCAATATGATGGTGTCAGTGCGGGAGAGTCGTAGGAATAGATGACACCAAAAACAGACACTAGAGAATGCCCAATGACCCACAACAGAAACCACTGCCACACCATGTCGGCGGCAGATGGAATGGACAGAGAAGACACACGGCAACCGGTAGAGGGCGGTGGAAGGTTGTGCTTCACATTGTGCCATGGTGGTTGAAGGAAGTCGGCCTGATCCGGATGCGTGGGGAAAGGGTGGTTACCACAGGCACTGCCGGCAGAAGCGGCTGCGGCCAGCATGCAGTGGTAGGATGGAGTGGCGTGGCCCGCATCATGCCACGTTGGAGAAACCCTGGATGACCAAACGGTTTCCAATAATTTTGATGGGGCAGTTCCGCAACGGTTGGAAAAATACCCCACAAGAGCGGGTGGATCAAGCCCCACCAGCAGGTTGGACCCACTGGTGTGCCAGGCTAGACACGTGGCCTGGCAGGCCAAAACGGGTGGGTCAAGCCCCACCCAGTAGACCAAGAAAACAGCGGCCCGATCCAGCGAACCGAACCAGACTGACCCCAATGGGCCAGACCTATTAAACAGGGCTGAACCATTACAGGCTGAACCCGAATGGGGTCAGGTAGATCCTGAGACCCGTTGCATTGGGCCGGTCTAACAGTGTCGGATCAGGCCAAGACCCATCCGGTCCTCAAATAAAAAAACGCCCTTAACTGACGAACCAGATGTCCAATTGACACACTGTCAGTGTTATTGGGACCCCTTTTGGGAATCGATCCATTTGTAATATTCTGGCAAGCATGACCGAGCTAGGCCGAACCGACGTGTGATCACCCCCGTTTCATGGAAAGGGATTCCACTAACGGATTAGGCGTCTGGTTGGCGTGCTGTCAGTTGTGTTGGAACCCTTATGATGAGGCGGTCCTTTTGAAATACTCCATGAGTATTTTGGAGAATGATGGTGTATGTCTCAGTTGAATCAACTACAAATCCTACCATGATCTTAGCACTAACATTTTTTATAACATAATGACCTGGAGTCTGGTCGACCTGCCATATTTTTCATTGGGCCCCTTATGACGTGGTGGATCATCAGATTACTTTTTCAGGGGAGTTTTTCTGGTAGAAATATGACCAATCGCTTGAGGGTTGTTTATTCCAGAATCAAGATCGCTATGATTGGTAATCTAGTGGCTGGCAGTGAGGCTAAGGTTGGAGACATATCATACGGAGGATAGTACAGAGCGATCTTGTTTGTTTCAGCACCTAGCGATCCTATGTGGATCGACATCTAGAAACCCTATATGGGTCATAACCTCACGACCCAACTAGGACTATCCATCGAGCGGTCTGCTGTGGATCAGTGACTTACCAATCCTGTGTGGGTCAGATCCCTTGTGGGTCAGTGCATAACAATCATGTGTGGGTCAGATCCCATGTGGTTCATTGCGAGGGTTAGTACCTAACGAATCTAGGAGGGTTGGATCCTATGTGGGTGATTGCGGAGGTTAGTACATATCGAATCTGGGTGGCTCAGATCTTATGTGGGTCATTACAGGGGTTAGTACCTATTGATCCTGTCTGGGTCGGATTCAGTATCATGAGAAGCAGTGCCTATTGATAGAATAAGATCATATAGATTCACGAATAATAATATGTATTTCTATACATCAGTAATACCTATTTTGGGTTGAGAATCTATTGGATCTGTGTATTTTACGTTGCACTTTGTGACTGGGAACATGATTTGTGGTTTTCCTTTGTAGAATTTTGTGAGATCTTCAGGGGTATCTGGGTCACTAATAAGTATTTTTATACTCACACATGCATGAGCTTTGCTCGTACCTTGTTGTGTCTTGTGTAGATGACATGCAGTTGGGATGAGGTTTTAGGGTGCTAGGACAGGTGGTACATGGAGGAGATGGGCTGATGTGGAGTGCTATGAAGATAATCTGTACAAACCATTCAGGTAGGATCCTCGTTGGATGATCTAGGAGCAATTTTCTCTTTTCAGTTGTACTTTTACTTTTAAGTTGGGATTGTATTCCGACCCCTTTACTTTCAGTACATTTTTTACTACCACAATTTACATTGTGGTTACATCTTGTTTTGTTCATGGATTGTGTGTTTGTATAGGTTTAAAGGAAATGACTTCCCATTATAGGGATACACCTTTTTGGTGCTAGTTGCCAACCCCTGGCCTATGGAATGCGGGCTTGGGGTAGTCACGGCACTAGACCCAGGGGACGGGTTGTGACACTGTCATCTAAACATATAGAATTGAATAGCTAAAAACAGTATAATATATGTATTTAATCCAAGGGTAAGCTTTATAAGAGTTTTTTAGGAAATAATGTCTTCCTCCATCTGATAAATTACATCAGGTAGACTTGGTAAAACATCATCTGATGAAATTTGTTATATATTGTTTGGTACAATTTAAAAACATCATTACGGTGAACATAGTATCCATCCATCAGATATAAAAACTATATTTACATCTAGTATGTGATTTCTATATGATATTCTTTAACCAGGAATAAATAACAATGTTACATTTTTTTAAAATGATATTATCCTTCTACTAAAATATCTAACTTTCCTATTAGAAAAATACAACAAACAATGGAATTAGAAAATTTATATTTATATAAACATTTAAATAAGTGAATTGTGACAATCAAAATCATGTTTAGAAATAATTTAATTAATAATTTCAGATTAACAAACATTACTTGTTCATGTATTATTTATTGGTTTATTATGATGTGTGCATGAAATATTTTTTTAAGTGGATTTATTTTATACTTCACCTAAACTAATAATTTTTTGACCTTATTATCACATAATGTTTTTTTGGTGAAAAATATGACAACATTAGTAATATATCCCATTATTTCTACATTTATTTATTCCATATAGACATAGAATTGATAACCTGAAGCCTTTTTCTATGATAACCATGTGATATCATCTATCCTTGAAATAAAAGATATAATTGGGGAATCTTATATGAGAATACAATGAGTGAATCACCTCATAAAATTTTCATTTGATTACTATTATGGTGGATAATAAATTTATACACACATATTTCCTCTTGATTATAGTGATTTGGTAATGAACGAAAATTTAAAGGGGGATATTGTTGAGCACAATTAAGAATTTCAATTATTATCAATGTGTTAATATAAGTTTTTAGATTGAAGTGGTGATTATTGCAATATTTTAATCCTCAATATTATATTTGAATATTTTTGATCTATTCATAAGGTTTAACCCATGTGATAATAGTGTAAAAAATTATTGTTTCTAATAAGTCAGAAGTGAAACATTTGATGTATTAAGAGTGTTTAAAAAGATTAGTGGAATTGAAAACATCAATTTAATGTACATTTCATGGGTAATGTTAATCGAATGCATGTGGATCAAATACATTCTAAGAGGATCATCATCCAAAGTAAAAAAATAATTCTCTACGAATAGTAACTCAATCTACTAAAAAATCAAAATATACTGACCACATGGAGAACATTCACTTATCATAAAAATGAGGATGGAAAAATTGGAAATCATGTTTATAACTAATGTGACAACATGGGTAATTATTCATGTGACCATGAGTTATCTATTTATATGTATACTGATTTCATGAAGAAAATGATGTGGCCATATGAGTTATTTTTCAAGTGACTATGAGTTCACAACACAATCGATATACTGACCACACAAGAGCCAAAATGAAATCCTATCAGAACTAAAAATATTATTAAACATTTGAATGAATACATGATTTCAAGATGATCTTATGTTACCAAAAAATAATGCACATAGTTTGATAACTGAACAAAATTAGGAAATGTTCAATGATATAAAACTATGGATTTTTCAATAAAATTATAGTGTTCGTATATGAGTTGATATATGTATGATTGTGAGGTGCATGATCCACAATAGAAATTCGTCTATCCAACTAGTCTAGTCAACTCAATAACTCATTATTATTATATATTAAATTAGTGTTCACATTATTTGAATTTTGTTCTTACCATACCTTGATATTTTGAGTATTTTGAATATTTTAAGTGAGTTGGAGGTAACCTTTCACTGTTGAAAATTTGTATGGATGCATGTAAATTAAATGAAGGATGATAATGATCTCATCTATAGATAGAAGGAAAATTTAAAATCATGTTGAATTTGAAAAATTATATGTAAGGATGCAATTCCATACATGATTTTATGAACTCTAACAATGTGAATTTATGGCATGGGGCATGTGTTTCCATATACATGATCACATTCCATTTTTAATATAGTTATTTTGGAGAAACTACAATTAAATATATTTATACACCACAATAAAAATAATTTGTTTCTTGAAAAATTTAAATGATTATGTGATATTTAAATAATTATTATTAATGAATTATGTTTTCAGATAAAATTTAAATGAGGTAGACATTCGAGTTTGAAAGAGTTTTTAAAGATAATTCAAAATGGAGAAATATATTCTTGTTTTTAATAAGAATATTACCTACCGTTATGTAATGTGGAGATTCCATAATTAAAATATCGGAATAATATCTTAGGATCTTAATGAGAACAATTATTCATTATTATATGAATATAAATATGCATTCAGATGATAGAGAGGGGTTGTTCGAGCCTTGAGAATATTCTTGAAAATTCATAAGAGATTTCCATACACCTTTTATAATAGAGTGGATCATAACATCTAAATATAGGTATCCAAGAGCGATAGTATTTTATAATATGTGGAAGATTATAATCTTGGATGATATGGAGGAAGTATCATTACCAACATTATAGCTGAATCTATTGAAAGTGGTAAAAATATAGATCTATTGTTATATACACTCATGGATGAAGATTTTATATACATATGGTGAAGAAGCATATAAGAATATCAATAAAATCATTATTTCATGTAACATTATTGAATAAGTGAAGTCTCATTCAACGGATTATAGAAGTGGTTCCAATGTTGTGTATATTATATTGGTAATAAATTGTTGAAGTCATATAATGGATTGTGAATAGATAGGACTGGATGGTCCTTTGTTGTAAAAAAAATTATTGAAGATAGTGGATAATCCACTTTGGGGGGTATGCCATTCTTGGTAAAGAGTAGGATTTTAATCCCAACAATGTAAACACTATGTGGAGACATCCATCATTTATTTATTGTGGAGTAGTTAAATACTAAGATAAATTATTGAGTGGATTGAGATCTGTAATTTGTTTGAATTGATGAAATAAAAGATAAATAATTCATAAATATATACCATTGATTAACCACCCTCATCATAGGGGTTCATCAAAACCAAGGAATTATAACACCAACTTAAATGAATGTCATCTAGATTGGGGGGGGGGATTTGTGGAATATTATCATCCCAATTAGGATGTTGAGGCACCTTCACCTAAACCAAGTGAGGATATTGGGTAAAATCAATAAATTATTTAATAAACCATTAGGTCATTATATTCTCCTAAATTTGAGGTTTTTATTCTATAGGAAGATTGGGGAAATCTTTATAGCCTGAAACAAGGTGAATTTCGTTATTTTTCCATATTTTCATCCTATTTCACTAAAATGATTCATATAGTATTTGATAATTTTTTATGGTTACTTTTCATGAGTGAAAAAATTATACTTCATTGATTTATATGTGATAATTGAGAACTTTTATAAACTAATTAACATGAGATAAGATAATGGATTAATGAAGAAATATTCTAATTATTTCACTATCAACATGATTTCGTAATTTTAAATTTGGACATGCTTCTTTTTTAGATTCTTTATTCCTGATGGTTAATGATTTCATAGAATCCATATTTTATGAAATATTAAGGAATCATCCAAACCATGATATCATGAACCAAGATTTCAAATACAATTACTCTTTTAGTGTGAATGTTTATGGTATGTTTATATAGTTTTGGTTTTACTTTGATAATTGTTGTATGTGTTCTAACTCAACCAAAAAAATTATTTGTATATAGAAAATAATATATATATATATATATGGGGTTACACAATGTGGTTATATGAATGATTATTAAAATTCTGTTTCAAAATTATTTTATAATACATAGAGAAATTTTATAATTTTCTTTATGATATTGGAAAGGGGGTTTAATAGTTTATCAGAAGTTATAAGATAAGATGTAACATAAGTATAAAATGAGTGGTAATATATTAAAAAATGTAATATATTTAAAAGTACTTTTGTATAAAATTTTAAAATTTTGTTCATATAGTGTGACATATTTTGAAATTTTCTTTATTTTTAGGAATAATTATTATTAGTTGGTTACTGATGGAATTATGAAATAGATGATGAATGATACAATGTAATGGTTTACAAATGAGTACACAAACATTAAGTTTTGAATGTTTACAATGTAATATCAATTACATTGAATTCCATGCATGCTTATATAACGAAACATAACCTTGTGAGGATAAAAATGAAGGTATTTCCCCATTGGATGTATATCTAGTTGTTCATAATGTATGTTTTTATTCTATCACAAAATACAATTTATTATACATTATTTGATAATATTTAAGGATTTTAATTTGAATAATTTTAGTACAAAACTAATCAAATATAAATAGTCAAAATTTTACAATGTGGATCGAATGTACCTATTTACATCAAATTTGTGTGATATATTTGGGGCCTCAGTGAGTCTAATCATTTATTATATTAGGATGAAATGTCCATTTGGATGAATGTATCAATGTGTGAGATTTTATTTTGTGTAAAAATTATAAAAAAATATTACACAATCTTTCTCACAATTAACAAAAAGATCTTATAGATTATGGTCTAGACAATGATCTATCCTTTAAATGGTCAAAGTGAATCACATTTGTCCACAGTTACCATGGAGAAGGGGAAATTATACCTCTTTTTGGTCATCATAAAATTTGTTTGAAGGAGGATCCTCACCCTCATGAAGAGATAGACATTAATCATTTATGTTGAAGATTTTTTTTATCAAACACAAGGATAATCTGGTGTTTTTTTTGGCTTTTAAATGATTATACATTCTTAGATAAGATGCATCAATATATTTAGAATTCCAATACATGAATTAACAATATCCATCATCCCAAAATAAATATAACTATCCCTTTATTGAAAATGATTTTGTGAGAACTCAATATCCTTCATGAATCATTTACCTTACAATGGTTTATTTCACAATAAATATTATTTATCTCATAAAATAGAAAATTTCACATTTCACATTTTTCATGAATCTGAAATACTAAACATCATATTCTATTTAAAAACATTTTGTCTCCATGTAATTAATTTATCTCCAAGAATAATTTACACATAAAAATAACAATCAATCTTGGATAATTTACTCACACTATACTCCCCCTTATTAGGACCCTTAGTTTTTACCATTTATTTGTGTTAAATATAAATATAATAAGATATCACAATATATTTTCATCTATATCCACATTAATATTTTATATTTTCATCCATATTTAAAATTATTCAAATACCCCTCATATATTTTGATTAAATATAATGTGTAATGTTGGAAAAAATTCAATGAATTTCATATCTCAGTGGGATATGAAATTAACCTTTTATTTTGAATTAGACCAAACCATGGCATGGTTGTTTTCAAAATTAATTTATTTTAGGTTAAACAATGAGTATATAATCTATAAGTTGATATATTTTACTCATTATACTTTCATTTATTTTAAAATATTATGATTTTACCTATTCAATTCAATATGAGCATCGATTATATAACCATGTGTGGTTTTATAACTCTATATTGATTTTATTTGAAAAAAACGTTAAATAAATTTCTTTCGATGCAATTTTGGATAAAATTTATAATATATGACCTAAATCATTGAGTGGGGTTATTATTATTCATATTTTATCAAGATATCATGAATTATACCTCATTTTAATTGGATTTAAATAGATTTATGGTTTGTAAATGTATCTTAGGTTAGATATAACTCACCATATGACTTCTTGCACAATTGATAAATTTAAGATATATTTTTTGATGAATTTGTTATGTCAAAGAAATAAATAATATTTTTTATTAAAAATGTGTTCAGTAAAAACTTAAAACCTTATCACCATTCATGTTTTTTTTCATATTTCATCATTTTTCATTACAATCCCATGAGGGTTTCTTTAACCAATATGGATTTCCAGGCAATATATAACCATCAACTATAGTAGGTTTTTTATTTGTCACCAAATTTCCTTTAATATATTTTAATCTCCTTGTAGATTCTATAAAACTTATTCAATCATAAAATGATTTTATTTAATATCTTCCAGAAAAATAGATACAAAACATAAACTTTAATTTGTTCTCAATAAGAATCTCTACTAGGTAACTTTCATATCATTTTTAAGAGGTAATGGATAATGAGTTATATTTATAATTTTATAAAATTTATATCAAATTATTTTGTGTTACATTAATAAATTCTATTTAAAATTAAATAAAATATAATAAATTGTAATTTATTTTCTTATATGGTTTATCCATTCTTTTCACTTGGATTAAATATTATAGTATGGTGTTCAATACCCATCTATTCAGGAATCTCCTTAGACAAAGTATATAAGTCTAGAACATCGCCTAGTTTTATGAGTGAGATAAATTATGGATTAATTGGATCCTATTTATGATCATCATTTCTGATTGGTTTATTATAGAAGATGTTTAAAAATTTTGAATGGGGGGAAGACAAATCCATGATTTCTAATGCTAAATAACATTTTATAATGTACTTACTATTATATTTAAAATTAAATATATAGGAATTCTTATTATATACAAATATTTTTATTGAATAAATATGATGAAATTAAAAATTGAAATCTATAATGAACATTCATGGAATGTTTGATAGTAATATACATAATACATTTGAAGAGAGATGATGAAATTGGATATTTATATTTGAAAAAGAACAGACATTGAAAAATGTTATATTTATACCAAATAAATTACAATAAATATTTTATGAATTTATTAATTATATATGTTTCATAAAAAAACTGTAGCTACCCTCACATTATATGTTGATTCATGTTGAATTTGTATTACAATCAAGTCATATAAAAATACATGTTAATCATAGGATTTAATGATTTTCAAC
Source organism: Viscum album (assembly GCA_963277665.1). Taxonomy (NCBI): domain Eukaryota; kingdom Viridiplantae; phylum Streptophyta; class Magnoliopsida; order Santalales; family Viscaceae; genus Viscum; species Viscum album. The sequence goes on from OY728157.1 coordinate 1,441,268,059, forward strand.
TATATATATAAATTATTAATAATTTTTATTTATTAAATAAATAACTTTATAGAACCTTGAGCGACTATAATACTTATATAATTTATTTTCTCTACAAATTACTTATTAAAAAATATGCCTAAAGGACTATCTAATTATTTTTTCAAATTAACATGGGATAAAGGTCCTTTTTAATGATTCAATTTATCATATTTCAGTGATCTGTTAAGTTATCATTTATTTTTCACATGATATAAAAAATAATTATTATTATAATTACATTAAAAATTTTCCTAGTACACATAATATATTAAAAAAATAAAAATAAATTTAATGAAAAATAAATAAAATTAAATAATATGGTATTTTACCTATAATTAATGTCCGTTTTTTTATTTACACTAATCTAAATTCTCAAATTTCGGAATAGCATTTCAAATGAAACATTTAAAACACATAGATATTATGAATAATTATTAATAAAATTTGGCTTATATAACGAAATAAAATTGTTTAATGTCTGATAATAAAAACCTTATTGATATCTCATTAGTCTGAAATATTGATATTATATGAATCTAAAAATATTTTGATCATACATTCTTCTCAATAAATATTTTAAATGTCATACAATATGGTTTCCTCTTAACACACTAAAAACATCATTTCACAAGTAAGAAAATAATTTATGTTCTACATAAGAGTAGAACACAACTGAATTGACTCATACATAAGAAGTATCATGCATTAACATGGAGACATTCCAAAACTAATTAAAATTAGGCATAATTAGTTGTGTTTGTAATCATATATCATTAGTTTTGGTTATATATATATATCATTTTTAGATCATTTAGTTGAGAAATTAGTATGATGAAAATAAAATAAAATGATTGTTCTTAGACATTCATAAATGATGGTTCTATATATTGAAATAGATATGCCATGTGTTTTCCTTAGTATGAGTTTAAAAAAATAGATTTAACCCATTATAATATAACACCGATTCCAAATTGTTTATCATAAACAATAGACCATGAAATTTCTAACAAAAATTTCTTAATATTTATTGTCCATTAGATGTGATCATCATCACATTTCAGGTAATATGAATAGAATATTTTTTAACATTAATATCTATAGAAAATAATTTTCTTACATTTGGTATGGTAAAAAAAGATTCATATCATAGAGGTTATGATATATTTAAATAGATATAGAAAAATAATTTATGATTTTAATAATTTCTCACTATGAAAAACAATTACATAAATCGCTAAATAAATTTTTAATGATGTGGATTTTTTTTATTTTAAGAGATAACACGAATTTTATAGAATTGAATTTCAAAGAATTTAATACATGGTGTTTTGAATTGGTTAATTCAAAAAAATAAATAAAATATTAAAAAAGAGACATATGTTCAAATAATTTATAATTAGTTCATAGTAGTAACAACTCACACGTCCTTGAGTAATTGATCCATATTCTCACTTTATAACCAGTATAATAATTCTTTATATCATCAAATTTTAGTTTCATGAAACTGAAAATCCATATAATGTGATACAAAATTTAAATACCCCTAACATTCAAATAATAGCCCTTTAAGAAATAATATTTCCTCTAAATTTTTTCACACACATTGATTAGGTGTTACCTCAGTTCAATTATCCATTAAATCAATATTTCATGGGTCATAAGTGGTTGTTGTTGAGTATTTGAGGTATTTTTTGACATCTTTCATGGTTATAATTCACTATTTGGTAGATTATTCATGAGGCAAATAATTTTTGTGGAAAATTTGAATCCACAAATTACTATAAATCATGGACTGTAAGACTTTATTTGTGACTATACATTTCACATTGAAGTTAAAATTTAATTTTTCATGGTCCTTGTGGGATTTTCTTGGTTCATAAGATTCTGGGAGAACCAATCATAACATAATAATTCGTTAGATTCCTAAATATTTCAATTGAATTACCAGAATCACTATTTATTCATTTCTACCTCTATATTATGGTAATTTAAATAATTTTCAATTACATATAGACAATTAATATATTTTATTTACCAAAAATTACAATCTATAAATATAATTAATCAAAATAATCAATAAATTATTGATATGTTAAATTAGTACATATATTTGGAGTTCCAATTCTATAATGTTTTCATTTTTTTCCTGGTGTTATCTCGTATTTCAAAAATTTCTTTTCTAGAATTAATATATTTTAAATTATTATTATTTATGAAATATTTTATATCATCATTGGTATATGAGATGGTGTGAAATGTTTAAATCAATTCAATCTATATTTTAATTTATTATTATTTAATGATTATTGGTATATGAGATGGTGTGAATCCTAATGTTATTAAATTAATGAATTTTCATTTCATGAATGAAATGCATTTAAAAATAAATATTCTCATTACATTTTGGAATATAAAAAAATCATTATTCATAAAATTAGACGCCAAAGACAAAATTTAATTTTTAATCATTACATGTCTAATGAACATTACCTTATTCAAACCATAAATACCTGATTTTAATAATGGATGACCTTTTATATATGTTTAAAATATTTTCAATTATTATTTTTAGATAATTAAAAAAACCATTACATTACAGTTTGGTAATTTCTATATAATATCCATTTTCTCACAATACATGTTCTTCATAAAGTCATACATTCTTCATTCAATTTAAATCCAAAATTTGGAACTCTGATTTTATTTATTATTTCATATCATAATTAAGACCTACAAAAAATAATTTTAATTCATGGTATGAGGAATATATATTCAAATACATCATTAACTTCATATTTATATTATTGAGAATTTACCGTGAAAAAACCCGAGTCTATAACGGATTATCCCAGACATCTGTATCAACAAAGAACATGTCATACATTTTATTAGGGGGAGGGGAGGTGGTATCCCACCTAGTTAGTAGATATTCCAATTAATAATTATTGTTTACTCTCGAGATAGGTGGAATGTATTAGTACTATGTCACCAATAGCTATTTACTACATTGAGAAGATCTTAATGACAATAGATGATGAATTTTGAAACCCATGTGGCCTTATAGAGATGGGTATTTTGTAGTTGGTTAGAATATTATAAACATATCTGTATAACTCATAATGGATATTTCCATTCACCATAAAAATTACCATCATTTAACATATCCCATTTAAAACAATGGATCCCAACCATATTTTTCAATGAAAAGTGAAATGTTCTCGAATAACATTGAGAAATTGGTTAGTTGGTGTAATTGCAGCCGTCTAGACACAAAGGTGTGTTTAAAACATATATGAAAAACCGTGGGACTATGTTACAACCATTTTCAATACTCAAAAATAATTTTCGAAATAAAGCTGATGGAAGTTGGTACCCGACAATAAGGAAGGTTTTAGTCAAGATAAGTGATACAAGCATCATTCAATAGCCCAAATACAAACAGTGTAAGCCTATGTGATAAAGGATTGATTTTTTGTTTGGTTGAGAGAATCCTATTCAAAACCTCATTGTCCTAATGAAAAATATATTGCGGTATACTGTTAGTATTCCAAGTAATTATGTCTCTTAAGATTTTCATAGTGGAAGATGAATGAGATATTGAATCCATCTGAACAATATTATGTGGAAAATGTTACAAAAATAAAAATGCAATCTCATAGAAATAAATATTTAACATTATTAGAATTAGGGGAACCAACTGAACCATTAAGGGATTTATGATCACATGACCTTATACATTTATTTTGAACCACATAACCCAACAAACTTCTTGCGATCAGAAAACACATCATAAGACTCAGGATCGTATAACCCTGAGATTGTAACATGATATGCAAAATGATAAAGTAACCATGCAATAAAAAAAAAATCATGTGAAGACTATTAGAATCCCATAAAACCAATGATTTGGACCTATTATTATGAAATTAATAATATTTTATTTACAATTGGTTCAATTAAGTGCTGAGATATAGATGATGTCATGAAATGGTTCTTTCAGAGAGGTCAATAGAAACATGTCTTGTGAATGGTCGTTACGAAGTAGTATCATGATGAAGTTCTTTTAATTAGTATTTTGTGTTAGTCTCATAATTAATACTTGTGAATGGTATAATGTTAGAATCATGCAATAGATGTGATTTTGGGATATCTATAGAGTTTAATTACACTATGAACAAAATCCCCACTACTCATCTGTTTATAGGGAACTCCAAGGAATGCCAACAGTTTCCCATGAGACCAAATTTCACCCAAGTCACCAATTAGTGAAAAACCCCAAGACTCGGGATGCAATTAATTTACTTAGGATGATAACTTATTCCCAAATACATCACACCTAAGGGGTGGGAGGCATTTTTGATTCCTATTAAATAAGTATTACCAGACCATCAATGAATGAAATACCTGTTGAATAAGTATTATTTTATCTAAAAACCAAATTAAGAGATGGTGTCTAGGACACATGGATACCATTCCCTTTACAAGGAGATTTAATAATTTAACATTTGGAAGGTCATTCTAATGGTACATGATCAGTGGATGATATTATTTAAATCACTTGAATCCCCATTAAAAATCATTCATGTTCTTGCAAACACATCCAAGACACACCATAATAAAACCGATGTTGCATGTTGAGTTACTTTGAGTCATGAAACTTTTCTATAGGTGGAAATCTAACAATCATCCAAAACCCTTGTAAAATTAAGAATTAAAATATGAAAAGGTATATACCTAATATATAATTTATAATCATGAAACATTGTCATGTTGTTAGAAAGACACCTAAGATACGTAGAGGCATGCCCACCTTATTATTCAAGATCTTATTAGAATGTCCCCTTAATCATGAAAAGGGTATTGGAAATATCCATTTTATTATGTGTTTACCCTTCTAATCTATAATAAAATAAGATTATTTTTTGAGGACAATGGTCACATGCTTTCACAATATCCAACAATGATCATTCGATGCATGATAAATGAGTAGAGTGACACGCTTGGACAAGGTGTGTGCACCACTACAAGATCCCATATTGATATTATGGATCCCTCATGGGAAACCAACAGGAATGGGTAAAATAAACCTTTTAAAATAATGGATGAAAATATGGAAAAGGTGGATTCTTTTTATGGTTTTTTATATTCATGCATCATTCATATGCAGTTTGAATGACCAAAAATAGTCCATGACTTGTCCAAATAATCATGCAAGAGATTTTTTACATGTCTTGTTGATCATGTGAAGTGTCTTGGACATGTCCATATTATATTAAAATATTAATATGAATTCCTATATATGCAATGTGGTTTTCAATGACAATGCTTACATATCCCCCATAAGTCCCATTATTGTCCACAGGGTATATCACAGGAATGGAGAGTGATTCTCTTTGAAAGAACATGTGAATATTCTCGAGATCTGCAAACATTCTAAAATAAATAAGGGAATATAAGGGGAAAATGATGAATCTGCTTTCAAAATGAGGATATCCTGGCCTATATAAAAAATGGTTCAAATGTCCTGGGAGATAACCATTCATCATGAGACCCCCCCAAATGCAGACATTAACCTTAATAGGACCTAAGAAAAGTAAAAATGATCTCATGAAGGTCCCCTAGAAAGCCACCTTTCTCTCACATAAGATCCTAGAAAAGCCATATTAGTTCACATGAAGGCTTTCCCATTGGAGTTCTGATCTCTCAAAGACCCCAAAAAATGTCAAACCAACCTTATAAAAACTTATTTACTTGTCCATATGGTCTTCCAAAATTCCAACAATTGTATTTGGTCCAATAAAATTGGAAACATGTAGATAATTCTCATGTTTTATAAGTATCACATTATTTCATAGATGATTGATGGTCAGATCATGAAAAACATGAAACACCAAACCCTCCACTGACTCCAACCCAAATTTTGGAGATACGTGTCACGCAAGGTGGCATATAACCATTGCAAAGAGGAATATACATATATCCCCCTCATCATAAAAATGTATCTAGAACCCAAATCAATATGAAAATTCTATAAGATAGATCATGACTGAACTTATTGGAGCAACCAATCATGAAATCTGAAAGGTATTCCAATATGAAAATAAAGAAAATAACCTAATGGGTCACACTAAATGAATTGGAACATCATATAATCACACCATTGATCACTTAAAGTAATTTTGGTGTTTAATCATGATTATATGTAGGATATCCCACATGCTATCTTGGTCACATGGAGCCTAAATTAAATAACACTTTTCAAACTTGACACACACAAAATAATGGTTTGAAAATGATGAAGATGATGAGAGACTTATGATAGATCTTCTTTCACTTCACATGGCTTATGTATATAATATGAAAACACCAAGACTTATCTCCCAATTCATAAAAATCACTTTGGACACACCATATGAATCATGTGATGTCTCATGGAGATGTTACTACAGTCATGTAATTCCCTTCTGGCATGCAACCCAAGTCTTGTGATGATGTTCTTTGGGATTTCTAGTCAAATAGTATGATTTCCATGAGAAACATAACCCAATATATGTGGGGATACCAATAAAGTTCAGTTAGGTTTAAAGACAATATACAGAAATGTCTGTATTGAAATCATGATGTACTCTGAATAAGTCTGAAAGGTCTCTCGACACCCACCAGACAAGTCATCACTGACCATGTAAATCCATTTATAAAAGTCATCCTTAATAACGTGATTCCGTATAGACATTTCATCTTTGATGATGTGATGTTATCTTGAAATTACATTTATAATATGTGAAATACTTTAATAAAGATTACTAGATGACATGATTTTACTTGAAATAGTTCTTATAGGCATTGAGTATATGTTGATACTTTCTCAAAACATGACAAGCCAGAAATTATACCCCATCGAGAAAATTTCCAAATACGTGATTACCTTGTCCAATGGATGAAAATGGGAATCCTTAATTTTTAGTCCTTGAAAAAGCAAAATATTTAGGATTTAAATTTCCTATATAACTTATATAAGTCAGATGGATTCTTATGAATCTTGATCCATATCAAATATTCAAAGGAATACATTAGTGTGTAATTCCCGATAAAACTGAACTATGGGCTCTATGATTCCTTCTATATCTAGTACACATTGGATTCCTTCCTAAGGATGGGGCTAAAATAAGAATCTATCTAAGTGTACGTTGTCCCATATCTCCAACATTCCAGCTATCATGATCTAATATTTCCTATGGTGTTATCTTTCTTCCTCATCGATTATAATAGTAGACAAGGAAATGGAACACTGATTAATCTGATTCCTACCATATCCTAGATACATAGTACACCTTCTTAAGGCCTGATCTACATAAAAAACATGAAACTGGATATTATATAACAAATGTCCCACATCTATAGGATGTTTTAATAGTTAATTATTTTCTTGTGTTCCCACATAAAGAGAAAATTACATGGTTTTAGGAATTTTTAACGATCATATCATTCACTTCATGGTATCCACAAGATATAGAGTCCTCGATATGTAATCCCCAATAAGTGGAATGATATGAATTCCCCCATGAAAGGGTATATAATGAATGTAATTCACCAAAGTCATGATTGAAATATAACGACTCTGATTATAACTTTAACCAGGATACAATGTAGGCCTCCCTAGGTTTAGAACTCAAAACATGGTTCTTAACTACCCTCAAATCTATACATTCTATATGATTTTTAACTACATGGGTATTATAAACTCTGTGGGTTCTAATACCTGTTATATGAAGGATATATAGGATTCCTCAGAATTGATCAATACCATACTTGGAATATTAATCACTCCAATGGACAACAGAAAATTACTGAGTATCTTCTTATATAAACTCAATATATTAGAAAAAACTCATTAATAATAAATGTATGAATAGAGTAACATATATAAATTTTTTCTCTTTAATTGTCCACCATTTTAACAGTGAAGGATTCAACACTTGATCAATTTTTCAGTGTAACAGGTGTCATATCTGGATTAGGAAGAGATTCATGAACATATCATAAATTTGTAAGGGAGTTTCCAAGGAGGAATGAATTCCCCTGAAAAGGGTGTGATGAGCCTAAAATAATATCATATTAACTAATGGTATTTCCTACGTTCATCTTGTTCTAAAACCCCAATTGAATACCTACATTAAGAAAGAAGGTTTATAGTAATTTATGGATGTGGTAACAATTAGGGGTTTTAATTAAGAACAATTACGGTGAACCAAGTGTGAATTGTTTTACAAGAAATTGAACTATCCACAATCTTCCATCACGACAAATCAAATGCACCTTAGTTTTATCTTTTCTAATGAAACAATGTATAAGGTTCCAAGGTCGGTTCTTGTGATTAGTTGTAGGTCCTAAGGGAATGGTTCATTGATATATAGGTGGTAAGTTTAATGATGGGATAAAAACATTTTTTATTTTTTCATTCTTATTATCCTTCTTCATATTGTGACTCAACATGTTAATAGGTATGGGTTAGGGAACATAATTATTATCCTCCCAATAACCCTAGGGATCGACTAGTGTGATTTTATGGCCTCTCTTAGACCTACCGGGGTGGGTCATTGCACATGTTTTACCTCACAAGAATTATCAGGATGGGTTAGTTTGATGTTAGGCCTCCCATGAACCCGAAGAAAAGTCCAATTTTACTTCTTCATACCTTCTTAGAGCTTGTGGGGATGGATCAATGTGATTGACGACCTCCCTAAACTATGTGGGGAAGGTTCAAGGTGAATTTATGGAACTAACAAAATATATATATATATATTCACGTGTTAGGGTACAATATGTTGATATTTTCTAAGGGGTAGGCACGGTCCATGGGATGTACATGTTATCAAGTTTCAGAAATACATTTATTCTTGCATTGAGTCAAATAGGGATTCATAAAAGTTGTGTTATGAGGATGATTCCATTTTTTGTAGAATTAGATATACTTGTGTGTGTATGTGAATTATATTTCTAGATGGGTGATGTGAAGAAAAAAACATATTATACATACATATTAAATATTAATATATGAATATTCATTACTTAACATATCAGTCCATGCTATAAATATTTATGTATAGTTCTTTTTGAAATAGGGATACATAAAAAATAGTCTATAAGATGGGTACATCATCACCCACTGAGTTTTTAATAATCACCAACCTTTATAGAAATATCACATTTAATAAAAATCTTCAAAACCTTGGAAAAAAATAAGAAATCATTAGCCCTCATTCTCATTAAGGGTAGACATGGTAGATATAAACATAACCTGATCGTAAGAGAATAAAAAAATGTAAGTAAAATTTGAAAAAAATACACTACATATCATTGATAATAAACTAGAGTCCTGGAATAAATCATGGCAGATCATAAAAGGAATCACACAAGATTCAATAAACATGATCCCTTAGATCATAATATTATAATAAGATATGGAAATTTTTTCATACACATAAGAAAATAAATTCTTATGTCATGGATATCAACCATGAAATTACATAAATTTTAGGCTTGTGCAAACCACACATATATCTACATAATGCTTGGGATAACCACCCGTATAACTTATCTAGGGCATGAGATAACCTATGTTATACCCTCTATAGATCATTATATAACATCCCATTTCCCCTTTGAGATCATATCACATTTATCATTACCCAATGCATTGGAGGAGGACACATGTCCCACCAAACAATTAATCTATAAATTTGTGGGAAAAAACATTATAAATTTTTTATCAAATCATAACCCATATGATAGAAATTTATTTCATGAATATTTAATCCAATAATAACCCATTGATTTGAAATGGATTTCATAAACATTAGATCACTAAATAACCCATAGAAAAGAAAAGGGTTTCATAATCATCTAATCAATTATATATAGAAAAACTAATTGAAAATGAATGGGGTTCATAAAAATTTCTTCATCACTATCAAAAAAAATCCATATAAAGAATATGTATCATACAACAGGATTATATCCCCAATAAATCATAAGAAACATCAACAGATTTCATATAAGATGTAAAATTAGTTCAATAGATCACTTGGAATGTTTCATAACGAAACTAATATTTCATAATAAATTTCATTTTTAAAATTAAGACTTTATATAATATTATATAAATTATTTTTATTTAAAATAACCTTCAAATTTTTTAAATTATTTTTTAAAAATCATAGTGGTCGTGATGAAATGAAATTCTATTCATGTAGTACAAATAAAAACATAGATTCCATTCAATTTTTTGAGAAAATCCAAATAGGACATGTTTAGAAAATGTCATGAATATTATTTTTAAAAAAATTCTCAAAAAGTAAAAAACTGTAAAAATGTCTACAATAAATCAATTAGGAACCTTTAAACATTCTTTTGTACATTTTTTATAAAATGAATATCGATGGAAAAGGAATTTTTACCAAACCGGGAAATAATGTCAGCATTATTTAAAATAATTCATGTGGTGTATTTAGTTATTAAAAAGGTTAAAATTGTAGGAAACATTTATTTCAAAAAAAACTGGAGTATAAGAAAATGTATAAGAGTTTCTTGATAGATATATTATAATATTTAGTCATTGTATGCATAATCATAAGAAATCTAGCTAAATAAGGAAGTTGTAACATAAACATGTACTAGTTAGTAATATTTTGAATATTATTCCCCATGAATGAAAAAACATTATATTATTATTTATATAAAATATATTTCATTATATGTATCATAATATACATTCAGGGACAATATATACACCAGAAGAAAGGAATAAGTGGTGTATAAGTAATGTGTCCCAAATAAATAAATTTAGACCAAACATAGTAACTTTTGAATCATAACACCCATGAAATAGTAAAAATAAATGAAATCATAAATTTTATTAAAATAAATAATGTCATATTATCACATGTTGAAGGGAATTTTTGTATAAATCATAAAATAATATTGGTTCTTAACATAACATATGTTCCAAAAAATATTAATTGAGCAAGAAATCCCTTACCTTAAATATTTAATTCAATTGAAAACATTGAAACCTACTATATAAAAATTACTGGATTATTATATCACCATTATAGAATTATAATTATATATATCATACTATATATGATTTTCCTATTAGGTTTTATTACCAGGTTATTAACAATTCATTGTTAAAATCATGTTACATGTAATCAATATTTTTTCAAGTATTTTTGATTTGGTATTTACTTGTCCTTTTAAATTGATTAAGGTTTAATAATATATATAATTTCATGAAATACAAAAATATATATTCATTATATATCTATTTATATAAATCATAAAAGTTAGATATGGAAAATGATATACACCATTCATGGAGATGGTAGGCTGTATGTATGAATGAATAATGTTTCCATTTTCTTAATGAATAAAAATAAAAGATGTTAAAAAATATTATATATTTCAAGAATAATTGTTACATCATATATATCATATATATGTTTTAATTAAATTTACCTTTGTAAAATTCCATGAGAAAAGTTATTGAATAAAAATCGCATTGTTTTCTTCTGCAGTATTCCTTCGTACAAACAAATAGTGATATTTTATAGCCCAAGAATTGAAAACATAGTTATTATATGGGATATAATATCTAAATAATAATAATAATATCCTAGATATAATATATAAATACTTAGTCCATAATTATATCCATCTTTTAAAAGTGGTGATATAAACATAATAACATTGGTTCGTGAGGCGGTAGCCCACCATTCAAATGATGAAAGATTTCATTTCCTATTTGATAGGAGAGGAGATGGATATAGGTTGATAAATTAAAATAAAAAAATATAAATATATGGTTGATACTATTTTTCTATTCAATAATAATTAATTTTTATTTTAAGGAGGATGTTGAATAAATTAAACAAACATAATGTATAAGAATTTTACCTCTTCATTAGAGAACCTAATAAGGTTTATAAGAAATACCTTATTATAAGGATATCCTGAGATACATGAAGTCACTATGATGTTTAATGTTATATAGTACTTTTATTTGGGTAGGTATTTACTGAATTTTTTTTTGAGTGTTGAAAGGACAGGAGGTGACCTTTTAGAATTGGGGAGAGGACACACACAGATGTTTTGAAAACAATGAAGTGTTCTCAGGTTTTTCACATTAACTAGGGATCCTAAATATGTATGTTTTAAAATTTGGAGGTTATAATGTCTAAAAATGTATATAAATTTGTGTTAGATATGTTAATAGGTAATTTTACACTGTATCATTTTAGTTGAACCCTTGGTAATCCTGTTTTTAATTAACCATTATAATTAGATTTTTCTTCTTTTACTATTTAGTTTGATCAAAAAATAAATTACCTTATTATATAATAGTAATTATTCTTATTAATGATATGGAATATAGTTTTACAAAATTCGTTCATATAAGTGGAAAAATTTTAGTTTGAAATTAAACTTGCAGACGTGATGAACATCGGGTTCCAAAAGAGAAAATTTTAAAATTTTAAAGATCTTTTATATCAAAAATAAATATTAAGTTGGTTAAAAAGATATAAATTAGATTAACTAAAAAATAATTGATATAATATTAATTTTAATACGATTTCTAAAAAACTGAATATTATAAATCCTTTAAATTAAAAAGAAGTTTTCAATAAAAGCTAGTATTTTTCACTCTTCCTCCAAAATGTAATCTTTTCAAAAAAATCCAAAAAATTAAATATAGGAATATTTTGATATCTATAATTATAAAAATAATATTATTATTTCAAATAAATTTAATAAAATTTAAAAAATAATTTTTTTATCAGTTGAAAAAAATTAAATAACTTGTTTGTGAAAAAGTATTTTTCAAAGTATATAATCACTTTAATAAAAATTCTTGTACTTTTCTATCAGTATAATTTTTTAATATAAAAATAGTGGAATTTAGTTTTAAAATTAGGTTATTATTATTCATATTAATTTGTTTAATGGATAGAAATAAATTTACATTTTTAAATATTGATATTAATTGTTATTTGTGGTTTGTTAAAAGTTGGTGTTATTTGTAACATAATATATCAATGAAATTAAATTTATTTGAAAAATATATTTTATAAAATTTAATTGTGTTTCATTATACCCGACATAAAATGAATTTATCCCTCAAACATAAATCACTTTGGTATGATAAACTAAGGATTCTTCTACCTCATTACATCCTCAAGATTCCACATGGATTCATGAATTGGTGATTTCATCACAAAACATTGACTAGGTGAGTGGTATCATTTCATAGAAGATATTCTATATGATCTAGAATCTTAATTATTTGTTCCTCATAAAAAATATCATGCCCCAATAGTATCAACATTTAGTTTAATACATGTGATAGATCAATAAAGCACATCCTCATGGGAGATACACGTAACACATTATAAACTTGAGAGAGATCTAATAAAAGCACCAAGAGATAAGATATGGTCATGAAAGAATGAATTATTTTAAATTGGACTACATATAAAAGGTTGATTTTTTCCATTACTTCCAAAAATCATTAAATTATTCCATATTTTTCTTATAAATAATTTCTTGCCAAATCAAATTCTAGATTGCATAGCTAATTTCAAAAAAAGTTTTATATCCTATTTATGATTCCATTATGTGATTATAAAGTGTTTTAGTCTTCTATGAAATTTATTATTCCATATTAGGTACTAATAGATTTCTCATACTAATATCATACCATCACAATGGAGTTTTATATTTTTTTTACAAAGAGTTAATCATAATGATCTATATAAATTCTAGAGTGAATTCTATTATTGTAAGAAAAATAATTTAGATGATGGTTTCAATCCCAACCTACATTAAACATAAATAAATTATTTATCCAAATATCCACTATGGTATGAATTATTTTTTTATATTGAACATATTCAAAATAATGATATGTAGTACTAAAAATCAACTATATATCAATATATTGTGGAAAATTTATTTAAATGTCAAGGTAATCATTAGATCCTAATCAGATACAATCAAATGTTATACTCCATGAAATGTTATAAATTAATTTATAAACATGAAATATTATCCATATACAGATATTATTTAACATTTATGAAGTGTGGTGATTAGATTTAATCAATTTAAAACTATTCTATGTAGATGTCTGGTGTGTCTGATTAAAAAACCCATTGTTATATATTCCGATTTCCATTTTCTAATAGATAATTTTTACAACATTCCATTAAAAAAATTTCTCTTCTCTACGACTTATTGATATAACTATAAATTATATACATAATAAAAAATACCCCCTTCATGTTTCCCACCATATATATTCATTCACATATGTTTGTGTGATTCACTACACCCTTGTCACCCATTAGATGCGGGTGAAGTCCCTATGACCTTACAGGATGAGACAAATTATCAATTGATATGAAGGTGATATTTTTTTAAAAATAATAATATAATTCATATAAAATCTATAATTAAATAAAATTAAAATATATTATAATTTGTATGGGTTACCAATATATTTAACCTTATGACCATAAAATATAAACACATTCCTCATCAAATATCTTCTTCTCCAAAACATATACAAAACCAATGTTTTTATTATCACAAATGTCTCTTAAAATATCAAAAATGTTAATAAAATCTCATCACATATAAAATAGAAATGTGTTTCTTATAAATTAAACATATGATAAAAATTAAAATTTTAAAACCATAATGGAATGCATAACTCTTATGATAATCATTCATGGAGACATATATACATATAGAATATCAATCCCCATGATTTCATTAAAAAGATATTATCTCAAACAATACAATTTCAATTTTAGTCTTCGGTTATCCTTACACAGGTAGAATAAGAAATGTGATTCCATTAATCTATAATCCTTGTGGAGGGAGATTATAAATCATCCCTATCAAATAAATGATTACTAAAGTAAGAACAATAATATTTCCATATGTTTCATACATATAATATCAATAATTAAATTCTCAAATAGTTTGGAGGATTAATGTTCCCTAATTATCATGAATCATTCTAACTATTATGATTTTATAATTTTACATTTTTTCTTTTTAATCAGATGTTTTTGTGGTTTCTCATCTCCAATATCCCATTTGTTGGTAGATTTATTTCCATAATTCCCACACTCCTTGTATTTCAAACACTAGTTCATGGGAGGTGCATTCTATGAAGCTTTCCATATATTTGAATCATTAGATAACTTCTTACCTTAACAATAGAATTCATCCACTTGATGAAGTTCGTTTCCACAAAGAAAATATTTAGTTTTCCCAATAAGACAATTTCCTATATGATTCCTTCCACACTTCTTGATCATAATGAAACTCTCATCTTCTTCAATCCATGGTTTTTAGTGTTTCCTTTTAATTTCATCATTATTTTCTTATGAAAACCATACTAATTATTTGTAAATACAATTTCTATTTCCACCATAATATAACATTGAAATATTTTTTAATAGATACCAAATTTCATTATGGATAATTCCCATTCAAATAATTTGTCTTATGCCACTAAATAATCTATAAACCTTACTTTCTAGTTGGATGATAATACCCTAAGTGAAACTCTCTAGTATTGTAACATTTTCCATGTATATATCTATATATTCATCATCCATATATTTTATCTCTAGTAATTTTTTCTACATTTCCATATGAAGAATAGAAAAAAAGTAATTTTTTAAAAATAATCCCCTAATATCATCACACTACATAGAGTAAATTTCATCTTTTTTCGTTGTATTCTTGATAAGATTCTACCATTGACCCCATTCTCCTTCCAATTCATAGACATCCAAAAATTCTATTTATTATTTTGAAAATTTTACAATGCATAATATTTTTATATTGTATTTATACATTTCTTTATTACTAGAGGTTCTGTGGAACCACTAAAAAATGGTGGAAGATTCCTCATGAAGGACTCAAAATGATATTGTTACATCATTTTCTCATTTTTAATTTCATCATGATTTATAAAATGAGAATTTTTTGTGAGAATAAAAAAGATATTTTAAATTACATATCCTATAATAATTATTTAGATAAGATTAAAAATAGTTCATTATAGATTTCATTTATAATTAACATAGTTCATTCAGGTACTATCCATCATCTAACACAAAAAATCAAAGTGTAATAAACACTAATCAATATCCTGAAAAATAATGTATATTATGTATACAACATGAAACCAAATTTTCAATCTATGACACCATATAACTAACCTAGGTCATTCATTTCCATCATTTATTCATATCATTTATGATGGTTCATTAAGAGTTTTTTAATTTCATAGCATATCTTCAAGTAGTGTCAAACCAATTGTATAATAAGATTCATTTCCATGTACCAGGTAATTCTTGAGTCAACAATGACAATTTTTTTCAGATTTATTACCCATAGGTATATCTATTCTATAAGGATTCAAAATTGTAGTATTTAGACAGAGATTTAATTTCTAGGAAACTGCTCACTCTCTCCATCACCAATATTCTTGTTTATTTTATGATACATTTCTTTATCGATAGACTTAACCATAGATATATCACTTGGGATCTAAATAATGTTTTCTAATCCATGTTTTGAATGGATAACTAAACGTTTCTATGATACTAACTCAGAAGACCCAAAATTATCATAGATAAATTTTACATCTGAATTGATGAATGTTTATTAGATAACATAATAATCCTTGATATAATAATTTAAGACTAGTTCATTTGGAAATATAGAAACAAAAATAACATTTACATAAGTGAGATACATCACCTCCCACTATGTTATTCATAAAAAAATCTTCATAGAGAAACCCATTAAAATAAATGGGTTTCATACAGATTCCATCATATCATGACTCAAATAAATGAAATTGGTTTTTAAATCATCTCATAAAATATTCTTAGCACAATCCATGTAAAATCAAAGGAATTCATAAACATATATTCCTCACAATGAGAAAACATCAAGAGAAATAATAATTATGGACTTTGTTAACATTCAATGACATCATATTAGAAGGATAAATATCTTTATTCATTACATGGATCATTTTTTGAGGAAAATAAACATTCTTCAAAAATTAAATGTTTAAAATAAGAATTTTATTTAATATTTTGTTCCTAAATTTATTGAAAAATAACCTTTAAAACTTATAATGTATTATTTAGAACATTTATTGGTCATGAAAGTTAGAAATTCCATTCATGTCACACACATAAAAACAAATATTCCTTCCACATTTTTGGTAAAAATAAAAAGTGATTTGTTTGGAAAATTAAATGAATATTCATTTTATGAATTTCTAATAAAATTTAAAAAGGCTAAAATGACATTAAAAATTCAAATAGGAACAATAAAACATTATTCAAAAAATTTATATAAAGCATGGACAAGGAAGAAAATGGCTTTACAACTAAAGAGAGAAATGGAGTCAGTTTTATTTTAAATCATAATTTTGGATACATTGATTTTTAAAGAGATAAAATTGATTGGAAACATGTATTCTATAGAGATAACTCAAGAAGAATAAATGATATTATCTTTTTAAGGATATATCCTAATAATATAACATTGGAATCATAATCATAATAAAATCATGATATATGATGTGATTGTAACATAATCCTTTACATATAGAGTATCTTTTGAATTTTAAACCCATATGAAAGAAAAAAATATTATATGTATATTTATATCAAAAACTTTTTTTGATGAAATGATCAATAAATACAATCTTGGACTTTATATTCACTACACAAAAGAAATAAGTGGTGTATAGGCCAATTATCCCACAAAGTAAAAGTGAAACGAAAATCCATTACTGCTTGGAAGATTTTGAATCATAAACCCCATAGAAAAAGAAATTTAATATTTTTTAAATATAATGAGAATAAAAAATATAATTATGTAAAATTTCATATGAAATATGTGCACAACTCAACAAAAAAATCGGTGGATAATATAACATATGTCTTAAAGAATTCAAAATTTGAAAAAAAATCCAAAACATTAAGAAACAAATTCATTCATTTAAATTAAATAATATACTAAAAAACTGTATGTACTTTATAAATATATTATAGAACCATAATTTCTTATATTATACAATATTTTATTTTTATAACCTTTAATTACAAATTTGTAAACAGTTCCTTGTTAATATATCGTTTCAATTAATAACAACTTTTTTCCATGTATTATTTATTTTGTATTTTTATTCACTTAACTTTGATCATGGTTACATAATATAAATATTTTTAACAATTTTATAAATATATATTCCATATATATGTATTTATATTAATAAATATATGTTGGAAAGAGAATGTTAAATACATCATTCATCAAGTTGGTATGTTATATGTATAGATGAACTTTGTTCCCATTTTCTCAACGAATGAAAAAGGAAGGTTAGTAATATATTATCTCTAATGAATATCTTTATGTCATATATAACACATATATGCATTAAAAATTCCCTTATTTCCTTCCACTCAAATCATTAGTAAAAAACGAATCAAATTGTTTCCTAATGCGGTAATTCACCATTAACCCAAAATATATTGTTATATCCTCTAAAAATGGCATGTAAGAAGGTATATTTGATATAATAATTCTAGAAGTATAAAAATATGAAAGAATTTATATATAAACATTAAATATCTCATATATTAATCCATGATTCATAGATATGGAAAATGAATAATATCAGCTAGTGAAGTGGTATTCTTCCATAGACACTATCGACATATTCATTTCCCATTTTAAATAAAACGATATAGATATTTGTTAGTGAGTCAGGGAGGCCAAATATATGGATGGGTGTATGTTATTTTAACTCAATTATATTATATTTTTTTCATTTTTTTGGTTTGTATAAACATGTATACCAATTATTATATATGATCCCTATTCTATTTTTTCATCTAATATTACACTATTTTTATAAAGAATTATATAGATTTAATGGATTTATATTATGGATTATGGGCCCTAGTGAGAAAACAATTGTTTACGTACAGGTCAATGAGAAATCCACTATACAGATTGGTTATGGAATTATTTGGTGGAATTGGGCACGAGCTCCATGACATTTTTAGAGATAATATTTCCTCCAAAACAACATTAAAACCATAGATGCAATTCGCCACCTCTAAATTATGTAAAGACATACCAGTGGTGATGTGGTTAACCCTATGTAGGCACCACCTTGGGAGCCCATGTTGGTGAATTAAAAAATTGTATCTTGGCATGATATTGGATGAGATTAACAGTGCATGAATTCAAACCAGTAATATTGTGAGTATTTTAGTGATGGAGGTGTCCATGGGAATTTTAAGGTTGTTGAAGGGTAGATGGTTTATTTGTTCCTAAAACATCAAATATAACTGATTTTTTAGTTCAACGGATTGTACTTCACCATTATTGGGGTTTCTATGACGTAGACATTTCAACGATGGTGTAGATTTATTTTTGTAGTTTTTCAAGGTGCTGTATATTTTATCAATTCTAAGGCGTGGTTACTTGGTTGTACTGTGGATTCATTGAGGAGATATTATTGTAGTTTTGTCATTTTTTGGATAACTATGATATAGTGATGGGATGTTTGCTTTTTCATAGTGTTTGTATTCTGCGATGTGGTGGATTAATTTACACCATGATCCTTTTGTTTGTTTATTAGATTCCCATTTTCTACCCTTGCATGTTTATCATATAAGGATTTCACCATCCCTTCATAGGTGCAACCCCTTCCTTTAAATAGTGTCCTTGTCCCACATCAACACTTTTTTATTATAGTGAAGGTTGTTTTCCATTGGTAATCTATTTTCCAATTTCGATATAAATTACTAAACCCCTTAACACCCTATCATTATTAATCCTTTTCTCTCTACACATAGTTGATATCGATGCATCACTAGGAGAAATTTCATCCCAAATTCATTATATTTCAACCATTGTCCTGGTAGATCAATCAATAATAATTCTTGGTTAGTTCCCTTCTCTTCAATTCCCTATTTTCTCCCCATTCATTGCTCAGAGAGGGTTTCTTCCAATGAAACTGTTATTTTTTTGTGATTATTTAAGAGATAATGATGTGTGAATTTCTGTTCTATGTTTATCATGTACATTCCATTAATTGTGGTTCTTAAGGATTTTATATCTCTTCTTTCAACATTGTCAAATAATTTATAAATCTTGGTTTGAGGTAGAGGATCATCCTTCACTCCTTTTTAATGTAAATTATAGAATATCATTCATTTTTTATCCTTTGTGTAGACATTTTTCTCTAAATTAAAAAATATAATTAATCAGTTTTTTTGAAATTGGAGGGGATGGTATGAAATATCATTAGTTTTAAATTTTATTATATTTTTAGAATATTTTTTTTATCATTATTTCTATTTAATTTCATGGGATGAAATTACTTTGCAGTTTTAATGTTTTACCATTTCAAATATTAGTGAACCTTTTTATCATTATTTTTATTTTATTTGAAACATTCGTGTTATGTATTTTTTTATTATATGGTTTTTTTGGTGTGAAATAGTTGTGATGTGAATTGGTTGTGATATAAGGTGGTTAATATGTTGCTCTCGATGATATGAGAAATATGGAATATTTTTTTATGTTTTGTTTTTCTAGTTCCTTAGTAGTTATGGATTGAAATGTAAATAATGAAACTAAAATTATATGGGTTGGAATGGTTAATGAAGTCTTGGATTAAAATTGGTACACTTTTCAAATTATTAGTAATTAATCATAAATTTAATTGTATAGATAAATTATTGTGGTTGTCAATTGGAAAAAACGTATAAATGAATTAAAATAAATTTAATGAAAGAGTATTGCTTATGGATTTTAAAATTCTATGCTGTGAAATGAATTTAGATGTTGAAGAATTAGTGGAAGAGGTTGTGAGGTTTTGTGGTGATGTTGTGATTTAAAATTGCATTCTTAATATGAAAACATAGTTTGGAATTCTTTGTGTGAATATTATATATTTTATTTTCATTCTGATTTCAATACACACTCTACCCTTTTTTAGAACTTTAATCTGATAAAAATTGGTTTTGGAAGTCTTTTCCCAATATCCAAGATGGTAAGGAATGATGTATAGATACATCCTATATTTCACTCTCTTTTCTAGGTGAGGTTCTTACCCATGTTCTATGATGGCTTTTGAACATAATGAAATATTTGTTAGGATGATGAGAATGTTGATGTTGGTCATAGTGGGGATCATAGATGGTAGTAGGAGGGAAGATAATTTATTCCCTTCATGTTCATAATACCCAAATAGCCTTGTTATGGAAGTGGTTACAAGAGGATATGAATGTTATTAAATGTTGTACATATGGTTCTTGGTATGACATGGTTTCCTAGGTTTCAACGAATTTGGTGTGATGGATAGTCAGATGTGGAGGGTTTGACAAGATACAATAACCAAGGATCCATCATGTATAAATCTAATAAATGGATGGGAGCACTATGAATTATGATATTAGGGTTCAAGACTATCAATTTTACGGTAAAGTGGTGAATTTTACCCTCATTATTGATATGATTCTATTATTTTTTTAATATAATAGGATGCATTATTTTGTGATTGAGCCATGGTTAGGATAAGAATATCTAGTTAACTCGCATAGGTCCTATTTGTTTCACTTTTTAATCATGGGTTCATTGGTTTGTTCTTTTCATATGTACATGGTAGGCTAGGGAATGATTATACTAAGTATATATTTTGTATCACCCTATTTATATATAAGATATTTTTCACATTTCTCATAGGAATTTTTAGACTTTCCAAGAAATTATTACCCAAGGCATATGAACTCTTATTGAGTCACAACTTTAGGTTATCTTTTGGGTATTTTCTAGAGACACTTTTTATATAATTTTAAATTTTTATATGTAGTGCGGGGTGGTTTTTGTTTGATCACTTTTTTATATCATATATTTTCAATGTTATTGGTATCCTATCTCCTAACCCTACTTCTTCAATTGGGTGTACTTCCTTCCATAGGTGATATTTCCATATCATTGGTGTTAAATTCAAACTCATGGCCTAATAAAGGTGAGGATTGGTTGTAATCATCTATTGAACTTTTTCCATCACCATAGGGATTTCGTTGGAGGGGGATTGATATTGTGGTTTCAAAATAATTGGATTGAGGGATATAATGGAGTTTGAAATTAGGCACTAAGAATAATTCATGTATTTATTGGGAAAATTTTCACCTAAATCATGGTACTAAACTTAGGATAAGTAAAGTGAATAGGACTGGATATTTTTTGTCCCCATGTGAACTGATATACTTACTCTAAAAGAAGAAATATATGAGGTACATGAATCTTGATTTTTTTGGTCATATCTTAGTTCAGTGACCTTGGTGAGTAACAACTAAATTATTTAACAAAAATTAATTACATTATAGACAACAAAGATTATTAAATTTTTTCACCCTTTGAATTATAGCTCATAGACATCATCCATATTCAGTTCAAGTTGGTGTGGTCTAGAATCCAATCCCAGTTGACCGAAAGTCGGTTGACCAAGTTAAGAAGGTTGATTTGATGAAGCTAAAGTTATATAAAATTCAATGGATATATTGGGTGAAGTATAATGTAAGCCTCTTTTATCTATAGAAACAGTGGTAGATGGAGTATCTAGTGATCGCCTTCAGTTTGATCAAAGACCATGATAAATTCTCGTTCATACAAAAATCCATGATTTTTAGGGTTTTTTATGTATGTGATGGAAATTTTTCTACACAGAGTGTAAGGTAGTTTATTTTCCTTTTCCATACTTATAGATTATGTTATGAGTATAGTTCATATCATCATCCATGAAGGTAGTGAAGAGGTAGGAGCTACTCTATTTTCTGTAGGGGAGTATGTCTATGTAAGAGCTTATGATTTATTTCAATGATTTTTTTATCTTTTCTCACCAAATATTTTTCATTATTTATATTTGTGAATACATAATTTTAATGAGTAAATCATCCCATCAATAAATTATATAGTCACTCCTTCTATGTTTCTAATATATTTAGAGGGGGTAAAAAAGGAATAGGTTATTGAGAATATACACTCATGAGGAGGGTTACCACATGATTTGAAACAAAATTGTTTTTCATTTACTAGATTTTTTGGAATAGATCTCAGGCACTAGGAAATTTTAGGTTTCAAATAATATGTACTAGACCTCAAAATATTCCTTTTCATATTTCTAGGGAAACAGGTTTCTGAAGGAACCCATAGAATTAGAGAAGTGTCAAAAGCCCAAAATTTAGAATTTTGGTTTCCTATTCATGTAAAAATCAACTAATACATGTAAATATTTTCCAATATTTTTTAATGTACCTTGTTCTGTTCAATTTAATGAAAATAAATAAAATCAAATGAGATTGTAAATGGTGACTTGTTCAATTGAAATCGATGATTTGATTCATTCACTATATGTGTGTTAGGGATTAAAAACACCAAGATTGGAATCCTAAAGATCATAAATATTGGTAGCATAGATAATGAATATAGGGATTATGTTTCTTAACTGCAACTAGAAGAATTTAAAGATCTTTAAAACACTCTGTTGATCACATAAATAACTCAATCTTAATGGAGAAGGAGAGACCAACAAAATTTTATTCTACCATCCGAATATCACTGAATTAGATTCACATGAGAAGATAAGAGAGCATATATTTAAATATTAGTCCAAATAAAGGATATATTTATGAATGTATCTAAAGTTATATTTTATTCCAAGTTTAAAAATTCCGAAAAAATATTTTGGTCCCTAGAAAGTAATAACCTTCATTTTATAACATTCTACATACTTATGAATTAACAAATGATTTATAAAAGTCAAAAATAATTTATCACTCAATTAAAACACTTTAACATGTCATCTGATAAAATTAACATGATTTATTAAACCCATAATCTCCCCAAATAATTTAATAATCCATGACCATTATATTCTCATTTGAAAAGTTATTTTTTTTCATATACACATTTATGATAAAAAAATTGGTAGAGGATGAGAAATATATTCCATTAACATTATTAAAAACTTGAATAATTAAATTAATTTTTTTAGATTTGGATTGATCATGCTTATACATTCACTATCACCCTCACATGGGGATCACATTGTCCAAAACACTAATTTATATGAATAGGTGGAACATATGCATTCAATTTTTTTGTGAACCTATCGGACCATATCAGGATAACAATGAATCTATACCATGGAACAATAGAAGATTCTTGAAACCCTTCATGGACCCTTAGGTGGTAATTAATTTTTTTCCCACACATACCTCCAATGAACACGTTTTTTTAATTTAATATATATTTATAATTATATATCACATATTAGGATGCAATTTTTTTCATCATCATTTTGATTCTTTATGTATTTCATGAAATTAATAGATAGAATTGTTTTCTTTTACCATGGTAATTTATTTATTGAAGGTGCTATATCATGTTCAACCAAGGCCTCTAAGATATATCTTCCTCAACACGGA
This sequence comes from Viscum album, assembly GCA_963277665.1. Classification (NCBI taxonomy): domain Eukaryota; kingdom Viridiplantae; phylum Streptophyta; class Magnoliopsida; order Santalales; family Viscaceae; genus Viscum; species Viscum album. Next base: position 1,441,292,691 of record OY728157.1, read on the forward strand.
TGAAATGAATTATTTTTTGATCATTCAATCATTTTTAGCCAAAAATAAAAGAAACATCACATGATAACACAATAAAACCTCAATTACATTGTTTTACATTTCATCAATATATTTGATCAATTGGTAAAAATAAATAATAACCTCAAGTATAGATACCAATACACATGTTTATAGATATGAATAAACATTAAATCATAAAAAATGAAGTGTTCTTATTAGTGGTTCATTCATCATGATATCATGTAATCAAGATGATGAATTATAAACTTAATGTGAATATGTATCAATGTTTATGAGAACACAAAACATTATAGAAATAATTTTTCACATACTTGATTTAATTATTAGGTATTCCTATGTTTATTTTTGGTCTTGTATTTATCCCTTAGATTCCCTAGGAGTTTTTTTGACAAAAATGTAGTTTTTTCTCTCAGAAGTAAGTGGAGTATGATTGGAACATAGTTAGGTTATACAATGTGCTTTACCAGGAAAAATTTTGTTCCCTAGAAAGTGGCTCTATCTAGGCCACACAACCAGCCACATAGGCATACACCTTCCCCCATGAAACAATGAGACCTCATTTATTTTAGAAGGATAGGGAAGCATGGTTGCTGAACGGTTTGGAAAACTATTAAGGATAATTATGAAACCTATCCAAGACATTAACATTGAAAATTTAACCCTTCCCACTTCATAGTTAACCCTAAATCACCCTAAATCTTATCCATACTGGATTTTTTCCCCCACGATCTTCCTCCACTCCTTCTCAAACACCTTGAACTCCAATCATAGTGTGGTTTTGGGATTGATTCGTTATGAAATCCTCATGTAAGTCACTTTTATATTGGTTTCATCCTTCATTTTTGTTTTCTATCCCTCCCTCTTTGATTTCTTATTTTTTGGAGGATTTATTGACCTAATAGGGTTTGATTTTGTTTTATTGTGTAGAAACATGATGTTTGTGGTTGTATCATGCCTTTATATGTTTTTTTGGGGGAGTGGTGTTGAATTTACACTAGATTCCATGAGTTTCCAAGTGTAAGGTAGGTGTTTCTAGGATTTTAGATTATTAGATGATTTTTTTGTGATATATTGGTTCATAGTTATGTCGAATGGATTATGTGTTTGGTTCAAAATGTGTTTTCAAATTTATTTGAAGAGCATATCGGTTGAAAAATGGAATTTATAAATAATTTTATTGTATTTCAAGTGTGCCTCTTTATTGAAAATTATATAGGTGTTCAATGAGTTTTGTAAAAGCTGTGAAATATGTTGTAAAATGGGTTTTGAGGCACATATGTGATGAGAGTTTCTTTTCTAAAGGAAATGGTGTTTTGTTTCATGTGATATTCCATATTATGTTTCATAATTGTGTCCTAAGAGTTTTTTATGCTATGTGAAGCATGTTTAAAAATTTATTTTGTGTGTGTATAGATTATAAAGCTATTTTGATTATGTAAAATGGGTATTTCCATGTGATATTTGATTTTGGGATTAAAGTTCCTGTGAAATAAATGGGTTTTCATATGTTTTCATGATTATTGGAATATATATGTGAATACGAGGATTTATGTGATGTGTGAAGTAGAAATTGAGCATAAAGGGAACCATGTGTATCCAAGTGAAAAAACTAGAACTAGAACGCTAGTTGATTCGACAGGGTTGAGTCATTGTTTCATCAAGATATATTTACACTATAACACTAACTAAACATGTGATATAATAAAAGTACACTAATCCATGGGATGTATTCACCTATATTGGATCATGAGCAGCGATGATGTGGAGTTTGGATTACGTTTTGGAGACCACTATACATTGGTAGGAATTCCTCTATAGTGACTCATGAACGAGGACACAACAAGATTTGGTTGGAGGATCTTATCACTAAGGGATGAGGTTCATAGGGCCCCACTTGTGTTTTTACCTCTATGGATTTACTATAAATTGGAACTCTCTTGTGATGTTGTACATACCATTGGTATACGGTAGACATTACACTTATGAAAAGTTTCAAAATAGGTTTCTATGAAAAAGTATTCCCTTAAAAGGATTTATTTAAAATAAATTCCAATACATTTCATAAAAAATTCATGGTAATTTGACTTCTATTGTAATAACATGGATTCATAATTTTTTCTGGAATCTTTATGGGATTTATTTCACATCCTAGATACAACCATGGACATATGTATAATTTTCTATGTATGGACCAGGTAAAGGTAATATGTTTTGGGTTACTGATGGTGAATCTGGTTGTTATTATTGCACTTCTTACAAGTATTGGTGGTGGCTTGATGGTGAGTGCCACATCATCGCATAGAGTTTTTTAGTTGTGGTTAATTTTCCCCTTCAGTTTTGGTATTTAGGATTTGGTTAAAGATATGTAATGATGAATCTGAATATGGTTGTATCACTTTTGGTAATGATATTAAGTAATGTGATGATGTATTATTCTTGTTGTTTGTTTTTTGTTATATACTTGGGTGAAATAGTCCCCAAATGTGTATTATTAATAACTAGGAACTATTTTCCAACTTATGGTGATCATGAATTCCCTTCATGCCATGTATTAGTTTGGGTTGGGTGTCAGGTTGGATGGAACCCAGAATTGGTTTATAAAAAATGGTATCATAGCATGGTTTTCACCTTTTTACTGGGTTATGTATTTTTGGATGAGTCTAGATATAAAATATCATGGATTTTTGGGATTTGATGTTTTTTATGAGTGGGTTATTTGGCCAACACACCACATAATGGGCCCTAAGTCACCATGGGATGTTGGGAATTGATCTGACTTCTCATCTAGGTGAGACATACATGCTACAGACTGTATGTGGACACCAAGATGGGGTGCTGTAGTTTTGATTGGAATTTTATTATGAGTAGTTAGAAATTTTTAGGATTTAATGAAGTGTATGAAATATATTATTGTTGATGGTGAATATTTGGAATGATATATTAATCTTTTCCACTTGTTGATACTTGATGTTGTAATATGCCCCTATAAACGCCATATAAAGACACAAAAAGTGTATAGATAGAGTTATCCCACACAAATTGATCTAAAACTTGTGTAAAACAATATTTAGGTTATCCATGATTTTGTTCATGAAGTGGGATCTGGTTCTACTATGGTTAGAGAAGCGGAACCAGACAGTGGAATGGAAAAAGTTCAGGAGATCCTCAAGATCAATTCTCTTTCCTTATGGGGTTTCATGGAACCCTAGGTAGTCTAGGAGCGAATATACCATATTTAAAAGATTTTTGAGATTCGTGACACTTCAATGGTTGTTAGGGTGATGTTTGGAATGTTTTGGCTCGAAGGATCCAGTCAAATGTTGTGGGACATAGTGGTGTAGGCTAGAAAGCATGTGATGATGGGTTGGAAGGATTTCAAAGTAGTTTTCAAGGAGAATTATTTTCATGATTCCTTCGACTTCTCTAAGTCCCGATAGATTTTGGTTTTTTTCAAAGGAAACGAGATCAAGATGGAGTATTCTAACCACTTTATAGAGTTGGTTCAGTTCCCACCAATGGTAGTAACCAATGGGAAACTGAATGCTCGATATATTTTAATGTGGTTGTGGCCATAAATCAAATAACATGTAATCTGGTTCATTTTTATGTTGTATGTCATGGTGGATGATCATTCATTAATTTTGGAGATCCAATGTTGTGGAAATTAGGGTTTTTGGAGAATTGTGCATGCAACGGGTCATGGTTGTGGCAGTTCATCAGAGAAGAGGAGAAAGTGGGACAAGCATGAGAAGATTGGAGGTTGTATTTTAGGCTATACATCCCAGTTTTATTTGTCTGTTGCATCCAATTATGGGTCTAATTTGTTCCATCAGTGTGGGAAGGTTGGGGAACATGTGATATTCCTATTTAGATCCACCAAAAACATGTCATTGATGTGGCACCAGGGGGAACATTCAACATGTTTTCAAGGTAGCATGGCCATATTATAGAGGTGTGGGATCTATAAGTTTCAAAGGGATGTGATCCCAGTTAGAAATGTCCAGGATAGTTGTTTTTCAGTTTAGATGTCAAGGAGGAAGGGATAGATCTTATTCTATGAAGAATCTATTATGGATAGTGCTATAGTTTATAAGATTCTCTCTAGGTTAGTATGAGATGAGTAACCTTCATAATGTGGACTATGTTTCAATGGAATTGGATAGAGGGCCTATAATCGTTTGAGGAACTGTTCATATTACATCATTGTTATCCTTTTCTATATTTGATATCAGTGCCTCAATATATTTTATTTATATCTATCTTGTTAATAATTTAATGTTTTCAACTAATCATATGTCGTATTCCAAGGAGTTAGTGATGTTTCATGGGAACAATCAAGAACAGGGTTTCGGGTGTTCATCTTTCATGCTGATCATGTTAAAGATCATGTGGGAAAGTGATTTCTCATTTTAGGGAATGGATCTCTTTGATATGATTTTTCTATGGATTTTCAAATGTGTTTATGGGGACATGTTTATTGTTATCCTTAGCATGTGAGTTTTTTTGAACATGATGGAAGTACCCCATTTTTTCAACCTAAATGGGATCCTTGGTCGTGACGTGGTGGACCTGCTCTTCTGACAAGGAAAGTGCCAGTGAATGCATTGAAATATTATAGTCATCAGTTTAATTGGATTAATATTTTTTCCTAATTTTATCTTGATAAAAAAGAGTATAGAGGATGTGTGATTTTATCCATTATTCAGCCCACACCTTACCTTTTAGAGTTGATTAAAAAAGTGAAACATAAGGTTGAAATTTTCCATTATTATATGTAGCTCATAAATGGTTGGGATGTTCCTTGTGAATGGTTGATGTCTTTTGAGGGAGTTTTTTGAATCATTCGTCATTATGTAGTTCCGTTATCATTTTAGAATGTTGTGATGAAGCACATCCACTAGTCTCAATGGTACCTTCATCCTGGTACCACCAAGATGCTCTATGATGTGAAACAATTCTTATAGTGTCTAGGTATAATTTGGGTTGTTTCAAGATTTTTATTGTGGTGTTATAATTTTCAATAGGTTAAAGTAGAGTTCAAGAGGACCTATAGTTTTCTTCATCCCCTACCCATTCATAACTATAAGTGAAATGAGAAATTCATTGATTTTATTTTAGGATTACCTTTTACACCTCGTGGATAGAATTATATATGGGAAGTGATTCATCATCAAACCAAAACTATCCATTTAATTTTTATTAGAGATTCATACAAGAAGGATGAATTGAGAAGATTTAATGAGAAAGGGTTGGTGAGAATTCACGGTGTTCCATCAACAATTTTTGGAACTGACACCCTTGTTTTACATCGTTGTTTTAAGAAGGCCTTTATAAGGAAATGAGGTTGTAGGTTATATTGAGAACGACATACCAACCTCAAAGGAAATGAAATATGGAAAAATAAAATCTGATCTTGGAACACATACTCAGGGAATGTGTGGGATTGCAGAGGCTCATAGAATATTCATTGGGGAATGGTCGAGTGTTCATATAATAAATTTCACAAATCATCAATTGGTATTGATCCCTTTGAGGAACTTTATGTTTAGATGTTTCAGCCTCTTTTTTGGGATGATTTGGGTGTAAACTCATTGTTGGATTGAAGCCCTTTGTAGGAAACATTTGAGCATGTATATTTAATTAGTCGTCATTTATTGAGAACACAGTGTCATAAAATATTCTTACTCTGATCATAGGAATTGAGATTTATATTTCCTTGAGGGAGACCAGGTGTTACTGAGTATAGAACCTTGTTTTGGTCATCATCATTTGGGTACGAATAGGATGCCAACATTGATGTAAGTGAAACCTTTTGATATCACCAAGATAGTTGGTAAGGTGGAATACTGGTTATCCTTTACTTCTTATTTGACATCAATTCATGATGTAGTCCATATATATCAATTGAAATCATACAAAGTGGATCCTTCCCTCATTTAGAATTTGGAGTAGATAGATTTAGAGTGTGATCTATTTGTGTTCGACTGGATAGTGAATATTGTAGACTCTAAGGAGAAAGTTGTTTTTGGGATGCCTATACCTTTGGTATTATATCTTTGTAAACATGATTTTTATGATCATGATAAATAGGAGAAGAAGTGTTTAGTTAATGAGAAGGATCAATTTTGATTCTCTATTCATACATAAGAATGACTTTTGGGGGGTGGAATGTTTCCATGGTAGATAGAATGGTCACATCATTCATTTATTTTTTATTATTAATTTGTTATTTTTTATTTTATTTATCCATTTTTTCCTAGGGAGTTGTTGGTACAAAATGGTGTTCTTATTCTTGACAGTAGACAGTGCACATTTGGCACATAGTTTGGGGAAACTATGATCCAACCTAAGGAATATTGTCCGCCCTAGACAATAGCACTGTCCAGGCCACATGGCTAGCCACATAGGCTACCACCCTCCCCCTTGAAACTATATAGACTAATTCCTCTCAGATGAAGAGGGAACATAGTTTCTTCATTATTTGTAAAACCAAATGGGCTAACCCTATAACCATTTTAGGTCATTAAAAATTAAAAATTTAATATTTTTCCATTTTCAAAAATGATCCCAAATCACTCTTAATCTTATCCATATGGGATTCATAGCACTGATAACATCCTCAAATCCCTTTTGTACCCCTTGAACTCTAATATTTGTGTGGGTTTGACCATAGTTTTTCAGGAAATCATCAAGTGTGTCTCCTTTATCTTGTTTTCTTCCTTTTTTGGGTTTGACACCCTCCAAATTTGAGTTCTTCTTTTCATGTGGGTTTATTTGCCTAATGAGGGTTTTATATTGAGTTTTTGGTTAATATCATGATGTTATTTATTGTACATTTTCTTTATAGGTTTTTCTGGGGGTGTAGTTGTGATTTCCTACCATATCCCAGAAATTTCCATGTGTGAGGTAGATGGTTCCATGCATTTACATTATTATATAAATTTAGTGTTCTTGTTTGATTCATAAATGTGTTCTATGGATAATGTGTGTGTTGTGAGATGTGTTTTAAATGTGATTTGAAGTGTGTATGTGTTGTAAAATTGTTTTCTAAAATATTTTTATTGTCTTTTAATTTTGTGTATTTTTTTGGGAATTATAAGTGGGTCAAAAAATTGTTTAAAATGTGTGAAATATTTTTTAAAATGTTTTTTGAGGAAAATATTTTATAAAGGTTGTTTCCAAATGTAAATTTGGTTTTTTTCATGTTAGATTCCATGTTATGTTTCCTAAATGTATGTTACAAATTGTGTAAGTGATACAAAGCATGTCAAAAAAGATAGTTTGTGTACATATGGATTGGAAAGGGTTTTTATTATGGAAAATTGTGGTTTCCATGTGATAATTGATTTTTGGATGAAGGATATTGTGATGTAAATGGGTTTTCATTTGTTTTCATGATGCTTAGAATGTATATTAGAATCTGATTTTATATGTGATGCGTGAAATTGAAATTGATCACAAAGTAAATTTTGAGTATCTATCTCTTTGAACATGAACTAATACACATGTTTTTTGATGGGGTTAAGGCTAGATTCCATTTAGCATTATTGTTTCTACAATACTAACCAAACATGTTATATGATCAAAGGACTCTAGACCTTGGGATATGCTCCCCTCTAGTGGATCATGCATGGGGACACTGGGGGGTTCTGGATTATATTTTGGAGACCTCTACAAATTAGGACGTATTCACCTCTATTGGATCATGCATGAGGACACTGTGGGTTTTTTTTGGAGGATCATATCAAATAGGTAAAAGGTTTATAGGGTCACACTTGTTCAAGTTCCTATAGGGATTTCTCTTGACGTGGTTCTCTCTTGTGATGTTTTGTATATCATTACTATAATTTTTCATCTAATGTGGTAACGTGGAATCAATCCCTTGGGTGGAATATTTCTAGGATTTTTCTCGCTCCATACATACACCCTTGATTGTATGAACACTTTTTTATGTATGACCCATGTAAAGGAAAGATGTAATGTAGTGGTGATGGTAGATCTAGTTTCCATTGTTCCACTTATTACAGGTGTCTATGGTGGTGGCTTGAGGATAAGGGCCTCCTATTCACAAGGAGGTTTTTGAGTTGTAGTTTAGTTGTTCCCCCTGTATTGTGGTATTTATATATTATTTAAATTCATAAAACAATGAATGTGAAAAAATTTATATCCCTTTGGTTATGGTTATTAGTTATGTAATTATCACTTCTTCATTTTTGGTTTTTTTGTTATTGTATAATTGTGTGAAATCATTCCCAAAAGTGTTTTCATAATACATAGGCACTATTTCAAAGCTCATGGGGATCGAGAACACCATTCATACCATGTCTCGGACTGGGCGAGGTGTTAGGTTGGATAGAACACAAATACAGTTTGTGACTGGAATCATTTATGTCCAATTAATATGATGTATCTAGACCATAGGACCTAAGTTTAATAAATCTATAATAATAACTCATGTTTCTCATTTTAGCTTATAATTACTATAATATTTTTATACGATATGTGATCTATGGACATGAACTTATAAGAAGTGGATTTATAAATATCAACACAAATATGGTAATGAAAACACAATTATATATCAAATTGTATACATATACTGGTAATGATCTTATCTAAAGGAGTTAAGTATAGGGAAACCAATCACATCACTCCTACATATAGTAGAACCAACTATTAACATTTCTCAACTTTCTATCTATCACATGAGTATCATTATTTTGTTGAGATGTGAATTTATTCAGGGGACCAACCACATTATCCCCTAGGGATACTCCCCTAATTGTTACTTCAGCACTTTGAGTAATACCCACAATATAATATATCCTTGAGTATCTCCCATTAACCCACTACCAAAACCTTACACCTTTTCCAATACATGTAAATGAATTATCAGTATTATACAAAGAAATTTATTAAATAATCTTGTTTGTAAACTACATCTATAGCCACATCAGAAGCTTTAACAGGCTCAACATATATAGAAGTGGATAAAAGAGTCTTGAATGAGATTCAAATGTTGATTTCTTAGCCTGACAATGATATTAGATCATATTTATATAAAATAATACTTTTTACTATCCCATTAAAATTTGTGTCTCATCTTCTCCATGTAATAAGTACATATTTATGTACTTTCTGATGTATAATTGGAATATTCTGGCTTCTTCAAAGGAATTTCTCCTAGATTAATCTTATAAATTACTACTATAAAATATATATTACTGACATAATTTTTTTTACATATTATATAATACATTATTGATCCATCATAGATGGATATGTAATTCTACCTAAAACATTAATATTATATTATGTCACATACGTGTCTTCCTAGAGATATTTGTGGCATGTTTTTATTATAAAAATTATCTCATGAATTGTTTAGACATGTATCTTCGAATACAATGTATTTATATAAACTTTTTCTTGGTCTAAGAATCCTATTTGATATACATCATTATATATTTTTCCCTAAAACATTGGTTTCTCTATTTATAAATATCTAGAGAGATACATTCATTATGGTCTTAACTAGCTGTTAGACTAATGGATATTTTTCATTAGTTTCAAACATGTTTTACATGGAAAACAGTGGCACTCCCACTAACCACTTTTTTTCACATGAAAAAAAATCATCCCAAATGAATATTTTAAGACCTTGTTTCTTACTTCAATACAAAAATGGATTTTAGTAACTTTCAACTGTTATTGGAATTCTATTTTTCGCCCAGCCTTTCTAGATGCATCATATAGACACATTCTAATATTGGTGGTCTTTATATCCAATACATAATGTGAAATAATCATCGAAAGAGGAAATGAATATTAAAATTCGAATGGATTTATCCATTACAACATTGTATACCCAATCATTCCTTAATGTAACCACATTTTTACCACCCATGTAATTTATCTATTGAATACCATTATAATATCAGGATTTGAAAAATCAAAATATAAATAACATGTATGTTGAATCATGGAATTCATTGTTGTATTTAAACACAAATTTTCTATATTATCTTATTACCATTTATTGATTAACTACATTATTTATTAGTCAAATTTAAAAATGTATCTTCGACTATGTTTACTTTAGAACCACAAATAGGGGTTTATCTTCCTATGAAGTATGTGCCTATAGAATATGTATTTTCTATGAGCACTTATGGAACCCGTTACTCTTCAAACTATTTGTTCCTTAATGGAATTGATTAAATAAAAATAAATATTTCAACAACTATCAGAAATCAAGAAGTGTAGAATTCATATAAAAATTTCCTTTTAGATGACTATTAATTTTTTATCTCAGGGATTACTATAATATCTATATAATCGTTGAGGATAATTATATTTTAGGAGAAATGTGTTTTTATTGATGCATTTTTCTTAATGTTCTTCATAAAAATATTTTATCTGAACACATGTTGTTATGATTTAATGGATATATATCATACTATAACTAATATTTCATCCATTACACATTATATATGAAATATTCTTATGAGATAACAATACTATTTTAGAATCATTTCATGAAAAGTAATAGTGGTTTTCAAAATGGAAATTACATTCAAAATTAATTAAATTTTTTCTAACATCATGAGTATCATGTGGAGAAGTAAATGTGCTTTAAAAAATTAATTCGTTATATATTTTTTTGATCAAATTTTTTCATGTAACACTCATAATATATCCTCCAAATTTAAAATATAACTATTATTTTGTATAAAGAAATGTGGGTTTAGGAATAAATCCACTTTAGATTTCATGGTTGATGAATTCTTGTTCAAGATATTATTAATCAGATGCCCCAAAAAAACTCATATCTTCTATCCATGAATATATCATAATTAAATTTTATTTAATTTAATAACACATAAAAGTATAATATATAGTATGTTTACCAAAATATTATCCTTTTAATAAAACACACTCATTAGCTAAAAACATTTTGAATGCTTTGTGGAATACCCTTATTTTTAAAGGTTTCGTTGTCCAAAACTATATGAGTCAATTTGTAGAAAAAACAAATGATATTTAGGTCCAATGAGTCAAAATAACATAATGGATATCTCTTTTAAAAAAATTTCAATTTTACATGAAAAATAATTATATTTCCACATCTGGGTATAAATGGGTCATATACAAAAAATATGCAGCTATTATTTCCAATAATTCAAGCATTATTGACAGTTGAGTGTTAAAGTTTTCTTATCCAGATAAATTTAAAATGAAACCCTTAAACCATGTATATCATTATCAAAGATAGTGAACTAGAATTTGTATATTGTTTTCTGAATATATATAGAATATAAATGATATATATTATAATTATAGAGAGATATAGTGAGGTAAAAATAGATAAAACATAACCCAATTAAAATAGGGAGGTTTTGAGAGATCACTTCCTCAGGGGACAGAATCATTTCATCCTTTCACAAAACATCCTAAATAATAAAATTAAATTCTCTAGTTACTTAATTCAAAATATTTAATGTCTATTTTTTATTTACTTTGACAATATTATGTTCATTGAGAACCATTTAAATGAGTTAAAATGTTTAATTTCACTATTTTGCTGGCATTTATTTCATGGTTGCAAGGCCTGATCACTTCAATATAATGGTGGTTTTTCTTGTAAAATGATAACAGAAGTAGATAATTGAGATTACATGACATGTATATCATTTTATAAATTGAAACACTCTCAAATAACCATATGTGTTTTGTCACAGGAATGGTTCATTTAGTAAAAATATTAATGTTATATGGTTAGTTAATTTAGCTCGTTTTACCAACCACCAGAAATTAGAATAATTTTATTTAATAATATGATTATTAAATAATTTAAAAAAATAAAATAAATTTTATTATACTAATTATCAACATATTTATCCGTAATAATATATTATAATCATCGTTGAAGGTGCTGGGGAAAAAATAAGTACATTATCCATGGTGCTGGTGACCCAAACATATTGTGAAAAATGTTCTTAATATTCCAAATATTATGGGAGGGTAGAATATGGATATTAAATCAAAATAATAACATATTAATAAATATTTAAGATACCATATTTTTTCCAAGAGCTTCCCTCTCTTGGTATCTCATTAAACATATTTTATTTGATTTTTCTATCATCATTAAACCATGGTGGTTAGTTTTCTATCATAGATATATTTGATTTTAATAGAAATAGTCTAGGATTTTGAGCAATGTTATGAAAACCAACTAATATATATGTAGGGATCCTTTTTGGTGAAAATTTCTTAATTTTTGAAGATGTATGTGTTTTGAATTAATACAGTTCTAGTAAATGGGTTACGTGTTATCATAATTTCATGGTAATTTGAGAAACTGTATAAGAATATATTGGTTTTTTATAGGTAAAATGGGATGAAAACTCATTGGAAGAAGATTCACATGCCAAGTAAATGGATGAAACATCATGTAATTATATTGTGTTTTAAAAAAATTAATCTGAGGTGATCAGTTTTTCTGTGTATCCCATTAACAATTAGTAGAAAATATGTAACTACATTACACGATATGTAATTCCATTAATTTTTATTTTAAAATATATAGTGTGTATTATTTTCTAATTCGACTCACTATAATCTTCTCCTCTCAACCCTAGGGAACTCTTCGTGTGATTTTAGAGTGCCATCCAACCCTCCAGACATCTTGTTTGTGTAAGATATCATTTTTATGACTTTTTTTATGTTTTATAATTATCTCATTTGTTTCTCTATACAATGAGGTGTAATATTTTAATAATGTGTGTTGATGATTTTGATATTTATTAGTTTTGATCTCGGATATTGTTGGTGATTATCTTCATCTTCTACCCGATGGGTGTTTTCTGTTCGAAGCATTGTGTTCTTCTTAATTTAATGGTTGGAGGTCTAAATATTAACCCTATTGTTTGATAATTTTCCAAATATATAAAATATTGTTATGGAACCATCCTAACATGAGTTTAATTTTTTTTAAATATTGAAAAATATTATTTCATTGTATTCCATTGGATTCAATTAGTTTTTTAACATGGCATATGGATACCCATTAGATGTGTGATCTTTGAATATAATTGAATTTTATATTTTCTTAAAGTGTGTTTAACATGACATGACAACTCATGTTATTTCTTGTTATAGAATACCTAAGTTATGTCTTTCTACTTATTGTCTTGACTGTTGATCATTTGTGATATAAGTAAAGGAGATAATTGAAAGAAAATTTGAAATTATTTTAATTAACAATTGATGTTTGTGATGGGATTTTCTGACATCCTTCTTATTGTGACATATCTTGTGATGTATATTGAAATTATTATATATCATATATTTCCTTAGCACATGCACACATATATGTTTTAATTTTAATATTTTGAGGGTTTTCCCTAGTCCCATGTTGTAATTCTTATATTGACCATGATTTTCCTAGTCCCATGTTATATGGCTTATATTGAGTGGGATAATCCCATTACCATACTGTAATTCTTATATAGATTTTTCCCAGATGTTGTAATGATTTTAGGGTGTTGAACCAGATATTGTAATTCTTATATGTCTTTGACTAAAATAGTTATGTTTTACCATTACTATATTTTTGTGGATGGCATGATCATGAGATATGCTAAGAGACATTCTAGCTTGATACCTAAAAAGGTTTTTTTAAATTTTTTATATGGTTGTTTTTGTAATGGTCATGAGAAGTGGTTAAATATATTCTTTCCTAGATCTAATGATGATTTTTTGGTATTTTATTAATTTTCATGGTGGTTCTAACCTACTAAGATATAGTCACACCTGATTTGTGCCTCCATTTGGTACACGAGATAGTAATATGGATACAGGTTTGGGAAAGTGAAAATGACATTGTTTTTTATTGTCCTCTTACTTGATAGTATAGTGTTTGGGGATGGGAGCAATGTCGGGATTAGGACTAGGGACTACTGAGTCTTTATTTGAGTTTGATATTTTTTTATTATTTTGCTTAGAGCATGATATTTAGTTACATTACAACATGTCATTACCATATTCTTTTAGAATTAATTGGATTCTTTATTTTTCATATAATATTTGGTTTCTACTATATTATAATATTTCTGTTATTTTTTTACATTATATTTATTTATTTTATTGGATATTCATTTTATTTTCTATAAACTAGTAATCTAGGGTTTACAGTCTCCCCACTATACTTATCACACCCCGCTGCTAGTCTGTATCCTCTAGCATATGGGTAGGCATGCTCAATGTTTCATAACTGACCATTCCTTTCCACATGAGAGAGTTCTAGATTGAGGGATTTTAAAACCTTTCATCAGTATAAACTAGGTATTTTCTATTTCTTACTGTTTTTGAAGGTTATAAGGAGACTAGTATGTGTTGGGACTATGTAATGAGCTTGTGCATGAGAGATATACATACCTATTGAAAACTGGTTTCAACTGATATATCCCTTCGGTTAGCTACTCTCATTTAGTATATACATGCCAATTGAATAGTGATATGAGATATTTGTTTTACCTGATAAATGATATGAATTAAAAAGTCTTTCTAAAATAATTTTAATCCATATTCAAAGAGACCGAGAGTTATTTGTTCCCTATTTTAGTAACTTTCTGATGTTGATCCTCAAATAGGGAGCTTTCTAAATTTTGTTTTTATATTTTATAGAAAATTTATCCTCAATTCTTATTACTTCAGTTTCTGGATAGTGGAAATCAATACGTTTCTGAAGTGGCTAAATCACATATTTATGTATTTCTTATTGATAGGATGGATTTTTTTCTTCAGGAAATATTCATTTGGTTTATGAAATCCATGGAAAGTTATACTATTTACACCATTCCTTCAATGTATAAGATAATGATAGAGTTTTATCAATAGCATCTGCCATCATATAATGGGGAAGGAAGTCCCCATGTGGTCATGTTATGGATTTAGTCAGTCCAGACAATCTTCAAGAAAATCGAGGAACCTATGTATAATAGTGTGAAGCTCAAGTGTATATGCTTCATTGACCCACCAAACATTGGTGGGATATTCTAGAAAAGGTTTGGAAATTTTTTGATCTATCGTGGAAGTAAATTGAGTTTACGTTCTTGATTATTCTATATCACAAGATGTTAAGGGTTGAAAAATTTCAAGGGTTCTTGCATCTGACACTAGAAGACATTTCAGTGATGGACTATGATGGATGTTTCATCAACCTACTATGCATTTCACCATCTTTGGTATATGATGAGATATCTAGAGAATGACATATTTAGGATTTTCTTCAATATAAGATCATGTTCTATGTGAATGTTTTTTTGAGTAGTTTTGAAGATATGATCAACCATACAGTCATCATGCAATAATATTTGAGACAGGACTCGAGTACTGGTAAGGCTATTTCAAAAGTGCGAACAAGGTGCTCATTTTTTGGTATTATAAAGCGCCCATATTATAGTTTCCTCCAATTTATAAGTGGTAATAGAAGTTAGAAAAGTTTACATCTATCTCACCACTTTGTTTTGTTGTAGTTACATCAGTGTCACAAGTTTGGAAATATGCACCAGCAATGTCCTTACCTCAAAGATGCATGAAAAATCTACAGAAATCTGGGTCATATTTAGAGGTTTTGTGTACAATTTATAATTTATACCAATTGCATGGGGTCAGGACTAACACCCATGTTTGTAAGGTTCTCAAATATTCCTTAGTAAGTTGGTAGCAGTAGTTCCACAGATAGTTCAGGATAAGGTAGAGGTCACGGTACTGCAGTGATGGATCAGTAGTACCATGCAAATGAATTTGCTATGGTTAGTAAGATAAGATCCAAAGGGAGAGGGAGAAGTTAGTTTAACCTTATGTAGAGTACTCTAGATATCATGGATGTGGGACCATCTACCATCCGCAGTACGATTCTTGTATAATATATATTAGATTTAAATATGATTGATATATGAGCATCACATGTTTTTTCTATATGATAATTCATAAAATGTTTTTGGATCGGATGTGGAAATCATGGATGGAGGATTAACCATCGAAACCTCATTTGGAGAGGGTATAGACATTAAAAAACATTTCAAAGAATCTCTTTTAGAGATTGGTAGTTACGATTTACATTGGGAACCGTTCATGTTGGAAATGAGAGGATTTGACTTGATTCTTGATATGGGTTGGATAATTATATTCCAAACACATATCTTCATTTATAGGAGGATAGTTACCTTTTTATATCTATATAGCATCATTTATTCTCACCAAGGTGAGTGGGATCTTCAGGATGGTCATGCAAGACTAGATTAATGAATATTGGATTGTCTCATAGCTTATATAGCTATAAATTCCCTAGAAATTTTTGGAATAAAGAAGGATTATCTTCCACTAGTGCCAAAACATTTTAAGTATGAATTTTTTGAAAAGTAACATAGATTACCTCCAAAGTGGTTTATTATGTTCATGATTTAGTTGAGGTCAAGAGAAGATCCATTTTTGTATTTCATTATAGAATGGCACCAACAGAGCTGTAGGAGTTGAATGTTCTGTAGGAAAATCTAGAATCTAAATTCATAATAAGGCATAGTAAATATCACTAAATTTATCTAATTATCTTCACTCATAATGATTATGGGTCATTCCACCTATGTTTTGATTATAAAATTTTGATCTAGATGATGGTCAAGAATCGATATCCTCTTCCTCACATTTATGATCTTTTCAATCAGCTGTGAGGTAAAAAGATCTTCTCCAAGATCAACTGGAGATCAGGTTACCACCATTTAATGGAGTTACCAACATGCATCCCTTAGATTCATTTTAGGATTAGGTATTAGTTATATTATTTCATATAGATGTATTTTGGACTGAGTTACACACTAGAGGTATTAATAGTCTTGATTAATAGTATCTTTCATCTTTTTTTGGATTTCTTTGTGGTTGTTTTCATAAAAGAAAACATAATTTTCTTCTAGTTAGAAGATGATCATTCCCAAGAACATGACATTTTCTTGAGAACAATAAGAGAGAACCTAAATTACTCCATGATAACCAAATTCTATTTATGGATTAATAAATTTCACTTATTTGGAAATTATATTTAAATGGTTGGAGTTTCACTGGACCCAACAAATGTTTTAGCCATGGTATCTTGGGAACATCCCAATAAATTCTTTGATATTTGTAATTTTATATGTTAAGTATCTTATTATTGGTGATTTATCAATGATTTCTCAAATTTGAAATAACCAAATACAAGGTTGAACCTAAAGGGTTGATGTTTGTTTTGTTTGATGCTTACAAAAGTTATTTTCAAGAGATGGAAGGACGAAAGACCTCATTACATATTCCCAAATTCCCTATACTAGTTAAATAATATATCGTGTACTGTGGAGAATCATGATTTGGAAGTAGATTATTTATAATAAGGATAATTGAGTGGTTTCTTATTGATCATGGTAGCTGAGAGTTCATGGGAGGAATTACCTTGTTCATGATCTGGGGCTTGATACAGTTGTTCATTCCTAGAAATATTGGAGACACTATGACATGGTTTTGAGGTTTGTGGTATACCTGAAATGCAGGAGCCTTAGGTAGATCTTTTTTTAGAGAGGCCTGGCCCTTTTAAAAAGTTGGTGGGTCAATTATATTCTATATTTTGAAATTGTGTTGGATTATACACAAGTAATGTGAAACATAATTTTTGATGGATTGATCCAAAATAAGCAGATAGATATAGTATGAGAGTATTGTGATGATTGATAGATAAGAGCTCTATTTTTAGTTAAACATATATATGTTTAGGAGTCTCAGGGATGTTTACCTCTAAATTAGACATCTAAAGGGATTAGTCTAGTGGAATTAAACATATCCCTTCCATACCATTATAGTTCTATTCACAATGTGTTCCATGTGATACAAAATCATAGATATCATCCAAACCTTTCCCATGTGATTTAAATAGTCGACATTGAGCTTTTAATTGATACATCTTTTTAGGAGAATTTTATACATGTTGTGGATCATGTATAGAAATATATTTGGGTTGGAATATTCCATTAGATCATGTGTTATGGTAGAATGGGAGAGTTAAAAAGGACACATAAGAGAGATATTTTGATATGTGAACACAGTGGCTATAATGTTTCATCAAGACCTCAGATTGATAATTGGAGGATCTCTTGAATGAGCTGTTATATGGTGGGAAGGATGTAATATCCATTTTTTCTAGGTGCATCTCTCTTTGATTTTTTCATCAAAATTCTATTATTTTAGTTTTTATTCTTCTTTAAAATTTTTTGGTGGTGTTTCTTAAATGGATGTCTATAGATTAAATAAATGAGCCCTTCGGTTTTGAGGAAACCTATGAAAACTAGGGAGGATCTATATGGAGATCCATTTTGGTAAAGAATGACTAAATGTTTAGGGATGTGTATTTGTATAAATTAATGTAGTGTGTGTAAATGCATCATGTGTTATCATGGGTTCTTGGTATGTTGGGGATATCAAAATGGGGTTTGGGTTGTTTATAAGAAAGATGGGATGAAAGAGAATATAAAAATAATTTACAATCTATGTTAATGGATTAAAAATGTGTAAATTTATGGACTATTTAATAATATAGTATGTGGTGATGGGGTTTTCAGAGTAACCAATTAAAAATGAGTACATTATGTTTTAATACGTTACATATTGTGTAATTAAATGACATTATTAATTAATGTATATAGTGGGGATAATTTTTCTATTCATCTCCCTGAAGTGTTATCCTCTTGACCAAGAGAACCCTCTAGAGAATTTTGGACTGCCAACATACCCTCTAGTCATCCCATTAGTTTGATAAATCATTGGTACGTCTTCTTGGTAGGTTTTTACTTTTTCTATTTTTCTTCCTGATATGTTGCAATGTAATCTCTTGACCTCGTATGTTTTCAATTTTTATCTTCATATGATTTGATATAGGATCCCATTGGTGATCATCCAAACATTTATCACCATGGAAATTTTCCATTGGAATCATTGTGTTTATCATTGGTAAAAGGTAGACATATAAATCATGTACCTATTATTAGATAATTTTCCATGTATATGAAATATTGTGATTGAGCCATCAAAACATTCATTTAAATTAACTAAATAATGGTTGAGATTATTTATTTGGATTATATTTCCTTTAATTGTTTTTTGATAAGGATTATAAATACCCTTTGGACATGTGGACATTGAATATAATTGAATTGGATTGTTCCATAAAATGTGTTTTGTATAACATGAGATCTTTGTAGATTTCTTGATATGGAATATCTATCATATAGATTAATTCTCATTTTTTTGAATACAGATCATTTATGATATAAATGAAATAGTTTATTGATTGAAAAATTCTAATTTTCATATTTAACAATTGAGTATAACAATGTGATATTTGGATAGCCATGTTATTGTGGCATATATTGTGATCTATGTGTAAATGTATTTATATCAGGCATAACCCGGGATCATGAAAACTTATATTCTATACTGCGGATATTTAGTAGGACTATAATTTTCCATTGATATAATTATTATAATGAGTGGGATCAACCAAGTCTCATATAGTAATTCTTATATTGATCGATCATAAGCCAGTCTTATGATGTTATGCTTATAGGTATTTGTCATGGATATTGTGATTTTAATAGTTATTTGACCAAGATTCCATAATACATGTAAGGAATTGACCCCAATTTTCATGTTTTACCATGTTTACATGGTTCTGGTTGTCATGGTCATGAGAAATTGTTACTTATATTCTAACAGGATTCTGAAAAAGGTTGTTTTACCAATGTTATTGGGATATGGTTTATATGGTTGTGATATAATCTTAGAGATATTCTGGCATGGAGGCGATGGAGGTTTTGGTTTTATTTTATCAGTTGTTGAATTAATTGATACACATTATTATCACTTTATTATGTACACTTCTTATCAGACTAGTTTGTTTATACACAGTGGTGTTGACTTACAGATTTATACCAATACCATATTCGGGACACTATATGGTACCCAATAAGATTATATGGATGATTTTGTGGAAAATGGGATATGATCATTCTATTGATTGATTATCATTCTAGATGGGAAAGAGTTTGGAGATTAGACTAACATGGGGATTAAGACTGGGGAATGATGAGACATTATTTCAGTTTTCTAGTATTTTATTATAATTTTTAAACATGAAATTTAGTATCATTCAAGTATGTCATTACATTATTCCTTTAGTATTCATTGGAATTTTCAATGGTGTCTAATTATCTTTTTCACTTATATTATATATTTTCCTTTATTTCATCTCTTTGATACAAATTTTTTTATTGAATATTCTTCTTCATTGTTGTAATGTAAAACTCAAGGTGGGTATATTTTCCCCATTAAACATATATCACCCTTACTTCTAGTAAAAAGACTTTAGAATATAGGGAGGCACACTTGAGGTATTGCAACCAACCCTTTCTGGCCAAATGACTGAGTTTCAGATTAGAAGACGATACAAATTATATAATAATGGAATCATTATGTCATGTTGGATGATTAATGTGAGAGGAAGTATAAGAATAAATGAATTTAAATGAGATAAATTTAGAATATTACTTCTTAGATGTCATCTCCTTGAAATTATTTTTATAATACTTCGAAATTATATTTTTCTATGAATAGAAGCACTAGGATGTGAGGAAGAGAATATTGATGATATTTGGGTAGTAATTTTTCAGTCTCCAATTATTATAATATCTAAGGAGAAGTGGAGGTGAGAGGTGGTATTAATAAGAGGATGAGAGTGGTTTTTTCAAATATTATATTCATTATGTTATTATTATTTCATTTCAATACGACAAATAATATTGATTCTTATGACTATTTATAGTAAACCATGCAAGAGAGTTTAGAATAATGGCTTCTAAGAAATTCCATCATGTAATTAATGATGTTTATGGATTATAGTGTTACATTATATATTTTATAATATTTTGTAATACTTAAAAATTCACTTATTATAGAAAAATAAAAAAACACACCCAAACTATTTTTCAATGTATACATTCAAAAATTCGGATCCCATTTAAAAATCTAATTTTATAAATATGTGAAAATTAATTTTCAAATAAAATAGATTATTATTTTAAAAATACGGATTTTAATTGCATGATCAATTTTTATACCCTTTAAAAAACTACTTCTGTTCACATAAAATTATATTATTAATATGTGAAAAATATACGTTAACTAGAAAACTCATTTTATGAAAATAATATTTTAGTTAAATGAATTTATTTGTTATAAAAATAAAAATAATACAGATATGTTTTATAAAAATACAGACATTATTTGTTCATTATTAAAACATTTTATTAGACGTATCATGATATAAATATATCATATTTTAATTTTATAAGAAAACAAAATATTAATTCAAACATTCATAGTTGAGGATACCATTTTAATGACTAGGTTACTATTATCAAAGGTTGGATTACTATTCCAATTTTCAGATTACTATTCAAAATGATCTTATTTTTAATAGTTATATGGGTTCAATAATTAATATAATTCGAAAATATTTCATTCATTCTTCATTCACTTATTTTTTCTCTTATGTTTATATTTAGATTATTTTAAAAAATGAATACATCATTACTAATATTTTTATCACTTATATAGTATTTTTCATGAGTGTGATTTTTCTATAGGATCATGTAGATCCATATTTTCTAATTATTATTATCTAATTTCAAATTTTCCCTCATTGTAATACATTAATTTATAATGATATTTTGTATTCTGTAAAGTTAATGTTAAAAAAATTATAATTAAATATTGAAAATTTTAATTATTTGTTCCATGTACTCTATATAATACTACATTACTAAATATAACTCAATTATGTATGAATGAAAATTTCATTGATAAAATATTATAAAATTACAAAACATGCTACTTCATGTAGCCACTGACTATCTGATGGTTATTTAAAGGGGGGATTTGTAGTTTTCCAATCAGTAAATATTAGTGGGATATTCCTCTTTTCTCCACCCTAGTGAGGTATATAAGTGGTTGGGGTAGATTCTAATACCTCCATCTTAATGTGGGGGTGATATTGGTTCTTTTATGGAGAATTTGAGGTAATATTTCCTACCATACAACCATTTATTAGCCTCTTGATTCACGGAAACATTTGGGTCAACCAGAAGGATTCAAGAATGGAATATTTCCCTCGATTAATGAAAAATTACTTCATAATAAGTGGCTTTTTTGTGCCTTGTATAGGACATCATGAGAGGCTTAAATAGAGAAGTCACTCACATTTTCAAAAATATATGTTACTTGGTGAGTTTCTGAAGTTTTTTGATCATTTTATTTATTATTTGTCTTTAGTTTGGGTTAATAAATTAGATATTTTTGATGATGTTGGACCACAAATACATTGGGTGTAATACACAACTTGTTGGTCATGATTCTATCATTATTTGATTGTATGATGTTTTTTTCATTAGATATTCAAATTTGGAATCTTGGTTTATGTTGAATAATTAATTAATATAAATAATTTCATGTGTCAGATAGGTGCTAGATGGATTTTTTTGGTCGGCATGGATATCCAATGTAATTATTATGCCATCGAGTGATTCTTAAAAAATGGGTATTTTTTATTTTATAAATTATTTATAAATTTTAATAATTTTTTAGTCTCTTGATGTATGATAGGGCCTTGAGAATAGATTTAATGTGTGAAAGAGCTCATGTAGCTTACTACAAAACTGTGATGTAAAGGATATGGCTTCGGTTTGAGGTAAGGGGCCTTGATATTATTACGTATCAAAGTCTTTTGGTTATTTATGTTTTTGTTAAAGATTATTTTAACTACTTTCATGTGTTATGTGTTTTTACTAATGAAATTTTCTTTTGGTATCAAAGTGGAGAGTTGATCCTAATTAATGTGATGAACCCCGATAGGTTTAGGGTGAGTCTAAAAGACCTGGTTATATGCTTATCTTAAATAATTTTTCACGAGGGACTAGTGAATTGACGTCTAGGATGTGAGCTGTTAGATGGGTTGTATCAAATGTTTGATTTCTATGTGAGATTTAAAATTATGGTTGATGGGGAATCCCTAGGTGTTTTTGGATGGGTTTGTTTACCTGATAGTCGGGCATCAAAATAACCCTTAGGTGGTATATTTTGATTGGTTGACCCCTAAAACCTATAAGGATGGGCTGGTGTGTATGCATGACCTCCCAATAATTTCTAGGATGGGATAGTGTGAAGGTGGGCCTCATAAGAGCCCTCAATATAGTCTTATGTAACTTTATATCCCTATATATAACTCGTGGGGAAGGGTCATTGGGCTTAGTGAAATCCCAATAATTTGTGGGGATGGGGAAGTGTGACATGATAGACCTCCCTAAGTATTAATGCATGGGTAATTTTACGTGATGATGTCATGTACTAAGTGATAGTTTTTTGCAATGGGATTTACAAGTTATCATGTTCCTGATATATATTCCTTCTAAAATCAAGTACAAGTAGATATTGTAAGGGTTTTCATATGAGGTGTGTTCTGGTATGGTTCCAAATCAATCTTACTGGTGTGTGAATGTTCACTATGTTACTGAGTGGTTGTGTTTCATGACCCAAAATTCACTATTTAAATGTATTTTATGCACACACACATGATCACTCCAATACTCATCTTGAATGAGACACTATGGATATATAATGGTTTTTTGGACTCACAATCTATCCACGTTCATTACAATGGATCTACCATGTATATGGGTGGAAATTAATATTTTTATTCAAGACATTGGTACCCCATAGATCTAGAATCACGGTGTATTTAATCTAGGCATGAAAACCATGGATATATTAGGGTGAATGTGAGTTGGTATAGAGAACATTTTTTATTTTTTAGTTATTTTGAATATATTATCATGGGTTCACATTATTTTATATGATGTCTATTTTATTTTTTTCTAATATTACTGCTCTATTTTAATAAATCATCATATATACATCTTACTTTTATATTATCTAATTTTAGGGCCTAGTGTTATAAACATTTTGTGCTTACAGGTAGGTGGAACATCAACTATACATAAGAGTCATTCTGAATTTTCATTATAATAGTTAATGACTTTATGGAATTATTTTGGTGGTATTATATCCCCATAACTATGTTTGGATCTCATCACAACTATCATAATTTGTTGTACTAGATTGTGTGCCTTAGGTGATGTAATAAACATAAATTTTTCACCATTTGTATTTTTTAGTTTGGTACATTATCGAGGGGCCTTATTTGTTTGTATGAGATTATGTAGTGTCTCGAAAAGTGGGGTTAACAACATTCCATACTAAATACGATCAAGTAGGGATTTTTTATGTGATCATAAACCATTACATAAATTTTTTCATATACATTATAAATGATATGAAATGGATATATATTGATATAAATATATTTTATGTTTTTTATGTAATAAAAATATTTATTTGTATGAATTAATATACATTATTGTATTTTGAATATTTTATAATGGTATATGATTACAAATTAAATCACCGAAAGCATCAATATATATAGGGATTCCATTATATGTAAATATTGATTATGATTAAATATTTAAATATTAGATTCAAAAGATAAATATATAATTGTTTATAATATAAAACTCTCCATGAAAAAAATGTTACATTCCTTCTAAATTAAAGACTTTTTAATACCTTGATCATTTAATACTAGTTACCAATATTATTACATTACCCTGATTTATATTATGTATGGAAATATTATTATCACTAAAACTGACTATGATGTGTTTATATGTGATGTGATCATTAGGATACTACATTTTAATAGGGATTGGCGGAACATTGAGGGTGAATCATTAGTCACTTCTCATGTATTAATTATTCCATTTAACTTCAACAGCAAAGACAACCCCCAGTAACAATCCTTTATTTTTGATGTCTCCAAATCATACATTAATTTTTTAGTAAATAATTATATGAACACATGTGACTTGAATTTTTTAGTAAGAAAGACCCACTCCTTTCAATGAGTGGTTATTCATTACAATAAATGATATTTAACTAAAACTAGTCACAAATATCAATGGTTATAACTTCCCATGGCTGAAAAACATCTCACCATGCTATATATTATTAGTTTTTAGTGAAAATCTATAAATATAATCTCACATAATTCACAGTGTCATAGTGTGATCTCCATGCATACCAAGAGTTGTACTGGTTCAATGGATTGCCACCATGTTAGTGATAATTTTTATTTCAGCCTCCTTAATTATATCAATCAATAATAATCACAAGGACGTATCCGCATCAACAGAAAGATATCCTTCCAAATAATAAACTAATTCTCAGGATTCTAGAAATTAATTGATAATTATGCATGAAACTAGGTCTTAACTCTAATCTAATATTAATAAACTTTTCACTGAATCTGACCATCAAGAATTATCAACTCAATCCAAGAACTTGTGACATTACCAAATCATGAAGATCCTCATATATCAAATGGATTGACATCTTGAGTAATATTATTCATAACAAAACAAACTTTTCTCTTTTATTCTTCTTTATTAATCTCGTAGCTTCAAATCCATAAATTAATCAATAAATTATTATTGGATTATTTTTATACTTCTTCATCTTTGATACCATGATAATCAACTTCTTAAGAACATTATCATAATTCTTCTTTCTTGAGATATTTTTATTTACCACTATCGATCTCTGTCTCAAATTCATAATAATATTATTATCTCTCATTTATCATCACTTTATAAATAGATTACATGGAATTTATAATCACTATATTGAATATGTAAAATATCCTCATTTTTTGTTCTTATGATTAAAATTTAATTATTATTTTCATTTTGTATACATCAGTGTTCCAATGATCCTTAATTACTCATTGATTCATTAACTATATACCCTATAGAGCGAGATGAGGTATCGTTCATTTTATTTTTCATCTATTTCATAATAGTATATATTATAGTTAATTCCAATAATCCCAATACTTCTTCATATTCCTCTAAAAACTTTAATATATATTAAAAACCCAAAAAATTCACATAGATGTATGAAAATCAAATATCTTTTATTCATCTGAATATATAGATTCATTTTCATTTTATAATGTATGTTTCTTAATGTACCACATATTAAAAATTGAAAAAATATATTTAGACCACCCTAGGGACCTCATCTCATAGTTTAGAATTTATGGAATATAATTTTTATAATTATAACAATTAATATAATCAAAAACATCCTCATAACTAATTTCATCATTCATTATAGATTATTAGTTTTCAGTTATTCTATTTTAGAATCTATCCATAAATAGAGAAATTATACTTTTTAAAAATATATATCATTTAAATCCTCTATTTTAAATAAATTATATTGAATAAAAACATTTCTTGGATATTCATATCATTGGAAAATGTATCTAGCATAATTGGATATAATTTCCTCAGAATTAAGCAATCCTAGAATCTCTATTTTCCATAACTAAAAAGTATCTCAAAAAATATGTTGCATTTATATTCACTTTTTTGAATTTGAATATTATATTATCATCAATTAAATTTATGAATACATTTTATTTGGTGATGTTTTGATCCACAGAATATTATAAGCATCATCCAAATCAATATTGTCTCATAAAAAAAATTAAATGACTAATATATAATCAGAAATTAATCATTAAAAATCATCCATGACTCATATTTAAAATTGAATCACTCATATACACCTCATGTGTTTGTTGAGTTTTCTCTTCCACTAGTAGATGACACATACACAACACTAAGAAGTGAATTATATAGAGTTTGTATTATTTTCCATTTCATACATTATCTAAAAATCTATACTTCTTAAAAATTTAGTTATTTTCTCTTATATTCATCCTAGGAGAATAACCAACACCTCATAAATACCAAAATCTGCAAAATAAAGTATATAAATTTAAAAAAAATTCTAAAATTAACTCAAAACCATATCCATGGTGTTGCTGAAAATATACTCAAAATATAGTATTAATATTATCTTCAAATAAATTATATCATTAGATATACTTTAGTAAATAAAACCAATCTTCGATGTGATGTTCAACATTAAAATCAGCAGGCTTCATGCATAGTGACTATATGATGGTATCCCCAACACCATGGGTCTCATATATCATAAATATTTTAGCTTAAATATCTTTTAATAACCTATTTTGAAGTGGTACACATAATATATATGTTTGGCCATATTCTATATTATGGGAGACAACACATACAACCTTGATATCCTATTCGTAGACACGAATAAAAACTCAATCAATTGAATAATATGAAAACTGCTTCATGAATATGTCCTTCCACATTGTTTAAGTAGTAGAAACTATTCATATTCCAAGTTATAAAACTTCATATTCATAATAATTAGTGGTTAACTAATCTACTTTTTCCTTGAATTGTATGGGATTCATATCAAGTCCCTTACATGGAATGCCACTCCATTATCCCACTCAATGTTTAGTAAAAAATATATTGACATGATCACTGATAAAAAAATATAATTACACATCTATGGTAACTTGAACCTAACCCTATTTTCAAAACATTAATCTTACAATTATTAAAAATTCATGTCAATATTCCAGAAGAATATCACTTTTTTTGCTCTATGCTAGTGGTAGAAAATATAAGAGAGCATAAAGGAATTTAAATCCTTATTTTTTCAAATAATAGATGAATGGGGATATTTGACTTGGTAAAAAATCATTATTCCCCTTTCTCATATAAATTTTGGAAAAATCATTTCTAATTTGTGTCTATATATTTTCACGTTCTCTCACAGTATTCAGAGATTCCATCCATTATTTTTAAGATAACTATGACACCATGTGTATCGTATCAATGAGCCTTATGTATTTAAACTCAATTTATACATTGTAAAACCTGATATAGAAGAAAAGAACAAGTTTACTAACAAATAAAATATTTTCTTTCACATTTCTCAATTCAGTAGTAACTAAAAGTTAACTTTTCTAAAGGATAGTAATCCAGATATAGTAGTTGTCTCCAGAACCTACACAAAAGTTTACATAAAAAGAAAACATTCAAGTGTAATATTGTTTCTTTCACATATTTTTAATAATAACAGCTTGATAAACTACATTTATATTATAAAATAATAGTGTTTGGAGAGTGAGAATAATACATAAAATTGTATTTATGTTGGTATTTTTAGAATCTATATTTAGTAGCAACAAAAATACACTATATTACTTTGTTCCAATTTGGTAGATACATCTCAAGGGATGTTTTTAACAAATAAGTATACAAGATTACTTCTAGAAGAAATACTCTCAATGCCTAATTGATTATATAACATGTTTGAAAAAAAACGAAATAACTATGGTGTTGTGTGGAAAAGGGACATATTTATTCCTATTTAAAATATCTATATAATAGACCCTAACATTTTATGAATCCCAAAAATACATGTAGTGTTTTACAACATCCCCATTAATTCCATTTTTCTAGATACACACTAATATTATTTTGTGAATAAGGTGTAATCCAACTATTTATTAGTTTTAACACTAGGTAAGATACCATTTTTCGAAAACCTGAATCCTTTTCACCTAATTTCCTAAATAATATTTCATTCTTTTTGATTCCATTCTTCTACAATTTTCAAACTTTTTTCCTTTGACGAAACATGGTTTTATATTCTTTATACTGTTTCTTATTGGTCAAAAATATCATATTTACTTGAGTTACTTGATAGAAATTATTATTATTTTCCTTCACATTTTTTAGTCTTCTGAACTCATCATTCCATAAGACCAATCATTCCTTATTCTCATGTTCAACAATATTTATAAGTGTGTATTTTTTGGTATTAATGAGTTAATTAATGCATGGTCAATAGATTGGTGGTGAAATGACATTTTAAAATATTTTTAAGCACAAACAATATTTAGGTTAATTTTTTTAGTAAAAACGAAATAAAAATGAGCATGATGGTTTCTACAGTAGTTTGGATTAAATTTAATATATTTTTTCTCTCAAATCCTCTCACATTTAGAGATAAATGACACCATCTAAAATAGAATCTCCTAACTTTTAGGTTGTGTCAGAACCCTTTACAATGTATTTTTAATACATAGAGTCTTATACCAAGAAAAACTTATACATACCTTGAGCTACATCATTGTTATAATCCTCTGGACAGTGTGGAAGATAAAGACCTACCATTATCCTAACCAAAGAATAACTCAATGTCCTTTATAATTATAATATTTCCACAATACATATATATAATTTATTTGGGGTAGTATAAACTAAGATCTGACGTTGTAATGTAAGTATTTTTAATAGTTTATTTTTCACTATGCATTTCCCTTAAATAAAAAATGTCTCTCCGACATTGAAACTCTTGTAACACATTACTATAAAGAACCATGAAATATATAGATTTTATTATTAACATAAAAATAAGTAGATAAAACAATAATAACCAATTAAAATAATTTCATTATATTATTCTCCTTGATTAATTTTTTTAAAGGAATCCTTATGAAGAACCATTAACAAAAAAGGGTATATGATATTACCATTAATGATTATACTAATCACATTTTTAATATTATTAAAATAGGATTATATTTATATTTTTTTATAAAAAGTCAATATTCAATTATTTATACATTTATAAGAAAGAAGAATAAAAGCACATATTTTTTAATAGTTTAATTACCATAAAAAATATTTTCCTTCAAATTTTATACTTTTATTAGGGAATTTGTTCAAAATGATAAATATTTCCAATACCATTCATTAAAATATAGTAATAAATATCGTATATAAAAGAGGAGAATAATTATAAATAGTGTTTTTAAAAGTTTATGTATTTGTATATGGTTTTAAAATAAGAAAATTTGATATTCATGTTTACTAAAAAAGATCTTACAGTGGATTAGATGAGGAGAAGAAACAAGGTATGGGATTTTATTATCAAATTCCCTTCTTTGGTACATGTTTTTTAGTATGCAAATAATTCTATTTATGTGTTGTATATGATTCATATTTGATATCTCATATCATGCAACAAGTTTATAACATAATTTAATTATCACACACACATATGCATACAATAAAAAAATAGTTTATTAGATCCACCATAGCCCATAAGTTGTATATTATACATCATGTATTGTACCTCATGCCATTACAAACCATAAATTTAGTATTATACCTCAATCCATTAACACACATATACAACATACCTAAAATTAAAATTTGGATACTATATCGAGAGATGTGTGTGTGAAACAATGATAATATTTTATAGCCCTCTACACGCATTTACTGAGAAACATAACCAAAGGGTAACCTAGAACATTATACTACTATAAGAATAGAGCAACGAAAACATGGGTAGTCAACCATCTATCTCTTGCCAACCTAGATATTATGGAAAACACACCAAAAGATTCTAATGTGCGGTAGTCTCCCTACCAATATGGGTGTTGAAGCATATCAGATCCCAAAACACGTAGGATAAAATTTTTCTCACAAAAACATTATGGGAAAAACCTAGTCATAGGATCAGTTGTCGTTATCATCTCTCAAACATTTAGCTACCAACATTATAAAAAACATATCATATAAGCCTAAAATAATTTATCACTACATTAAATAATTAATTTCACTATTTTTAAATTTATACATAATAATATTAATTTATTATCCATTAGTTAACATTTCTATCTAATTATATTTTAATATTCATTAATGTTAACTCTATGAACTCCAGGAATAATCTAATAAGATACATTGTTTCTCAAGATTATTATATTCTCATCAGTCCAAAAAAACATCAACCCCAAGGGTTACAACCTTTATTAATAATTACTCAAATTTGGTATTTCTCGGTACTCTAGAAAACATCCAATGTTACCATAACGGGAGTTATAACCAAGCGTAATAAGCTGCCTTAGGATGTGGAGAAATGAATACAGTTAAACATAAAACCTGACCATGCATCCTTTAAATAGATTTTTTATGAAGGAAGCATACCATATTTCATATATACAATTGGAAATCCTAGATTCAAAAATTTCCATCAAACCCCATTCCAAGCCATAAACCATCATGCATATCACAAATAATATTTCCATCAAAGTCATAATTTGTTTCCAAAAAATCTTGTCTTCTAAACAATAACTCCTTATAAAAGAATCTATCAATTATAAAATCACATTATATAAAAATTATCACATCCATAAGAACAAATAAGGTAACAACATAGATAAAGTCATTGGGGAAACTGGGCCCTATAATCAAGTCATTTAGCCTTTATATGAAAATGGTTTCTCTCAACCCTAAACATTTCTCTTAAACAAATAAAAAGTATTATAACCATATTGGATTACACTATTATTTTATTATAAGAAACAACTATGTGTCACCTATGGAATTATCTATTTGAATGTATAAAATAATTTCAACATCCCCTATAGCATAACGAATTTGATTTGAAGAAATAAAAGTAGAACATTCACATTAATATTCATTTTTATTAGTATCAATAATAAAAATTCAATATTCAATTTATTTAACAATTTCCATTAACATGTGGAATAAAAAATTAAATTAAAATGCATCAGATACCATTTTATTTTCTTCTAAATATTAGAAATACCATATTTTTTTAAATGCATCTTAATTATTTAGTTAACCTAAAAATTTATATGTTTGTTTACACTAACCATTTTCAATAAATTATCATGATATCCCATGAATAAGAAAAATTTTATAAAAATCCTAATCATATAGTGATAATTATTTATTAAATGAATAGTTAAATTACCATCATGATGTACAAAATGAAAATGATAAAACAATAAAAAAATCAATTAATTTTGGTCAATCTATATTAGTGTTAATTTCACCAGTACCCAATGAACTCAGGAATGGTAACATTATGAGTTAACAAAAAAAGCAGAGGAAACAATTATTACATTGAAATGATTTAATGTATTTCAATCAAGAATGGAATAAAAATTCAAATATTTTATAACTACTATAGTAAGGAAACTATAACCCTCAACGAATTTCATACCATGAATTTTCCCAAAACACATAAATAAAAATCTAGGATAATGTTGGAGACAATAAAAAAACTATTGTAGGAAATAATGGTCACCGGGAAGGATGATCCCAAAATTAATGGAAAGAACAAAAAAATAGACATCTCAGATCTCCAAAGATTGATATATAAATAGAAGGGGAAGGATCTGATCAAAAAGGGCTTTGAAAATCTATATCAAGAGAATAGAGTTCAATATTGAAAGTGGAGAGAAATTTCATTTCAAATGGGTTTATGGTATTTATGGGAATAAAGCATGTTATTAGACTATGGAATATCCCTCTACACTAATACATTGAAAAATCGACACCAAACAAAACTACATCACATGACATAAGAACACATCGCAGCTAACCCGATCAAGGCTATGTTCAAGGTACACAATGTAGACGATGATGTAGATCCTATTATATAGGATGTGTACAAGAAAAAATGTTAAAAAAATAATCTGTATGACTAGATTTACAATGAGGATTATATGTCATGGCCTACCCTGTACCCCACATTAGTATTAAATTTGGAAAAACCAGAAAAACATCACCCTAAGGATCTACACCACAACAAAAACCGCCACACTGTGGAAATAAAAAATCCAATGCCTGAAGAATTTTCACTCTAAATCTATTCCAAAAATTATAGAGGCCATGAAACTAAAACTTCAAACCTCTTATGTTTTATCCATCCCCCCTGCACTGCAGTGACTACCCTCCATAGTGTAGCTCAATTATCCATAATGTAGATTCCTCTGCAACTAAAATTTCAACTGAAACTACAATCATTCTCTCTTCGAGCCTCCTCCTCCCACCTTCGACACCAAAAATCACAAAGTAACATCTAAATTGATCTAAATTGAACATCAAGAATCTCAAACACTATTCTCATCATCAATAATGTTGAACCAAAAATAAAATAATGGAATGTAAAGTGGTCATCCAAACAACCACATTACATGATACCTCTCAATAGTTTGAACTACATTGGTGCCAACCTACCTCAATGGGGGAAAATAATCACAAAACATGTGAAAAATCATTCTCATCATCCCTCTCTAGAGATAAATATCCCTTAAATAAGACAAATCTTGTAAAAAAGCTTCATAGAAGAGGGAACCATCTAGAAAATGAAATGGTCAATAGAATCAAAGATTATCTCTATAAAGAAGGAATAAAAATAAAAAACATGGGATATTGAGTTCATAACATGAAATAACATTCCCTAGTTAACGTCTCCATGCCATTTCTTCACTAAAGGACACAAACCAGATGAATAACACACCCATGTAACACATTCTCTAGTTGGTATAGTGTCTCCAAAAGTCGGTCGGTAAAAGTCTCATAATATTCAACATCAGTCTCACCCCACTAAATTATATGGGAGCTATTATGAAGGTAATAGTGAAACTAAGACACATGGAATACATAATTCATCAGAATAATATATTATGGAAGTGATATTTGATATTCCATGACTTTAACATGAGACAATTCCATAAACGGCCCAATGAAGCAGGGAGAAAGATTTCGTCCATTACAGAAACTTATTTTCCCATAATGAGTAGTTTCATTTAAGAACACACGATCTCTAACATTGAGATACATAAGACTCCTTAATTGATCAGTATAAGACTTTTAAATGAATCTTACTTCTTTTATAATTTCATGAAACACATGAACCATCTATGATGTGTTCTTCACTAGTTATATCCTAAGAATTCTAGACTCTCGAAAACCAGCCAAAATCAATCGAGAATAGAAATGATTTCTATAAAAATATCAAATAGATATATACCAATGGTGGAGTTAAACAATTATAATTAGGGAACTCAACCATGTGTAGGTGCCTCACCCATGATCCTTCAAAATAGAAGACATATGGTTGTATCATTTGATCAAGATTCAAGATATTATGATATGTCTAACAATCTATCTATGAATGAAAAGTAGTGATAAGGAATAACTAAGTTCGAAACACATGTTGAAGGCCTATCTACACCCTAGTGGTAATAGAAGGATCATGATCATAGGTGATCATCCTCAAGAAATCAAATAGTTTTATCCCTTCCTCTAGGTACTAGAGTGATGAATATTCTACCAGTCTTGAATCTCTCATTATTATAATGTCGTTTGATTTCATAATATGGTCCACCATCACCCACATATAATAAAATCAGCATTTATGTTATGGTAAAATTGTAATGAATCCCATAAATATGTCATCCCATTACCAATTAGGATCATCTAATAGGTGGGGAAGACCATTGGTAATATAGTTCAGAAACACAATCTTTTCTAGGACCAAGTATCAATAAAAAAAACTCTAAAACTGTATGCTTTAACCCATGAAACCAAAATTTCACTATTAGTGGTCAGTATATCTTCGTATTCCATGATATACTTCCATTTAATAGATGTATAACTCATGTATGACCATCTCATGAATCACCAAAGGGATGAAAATTACCCCATGGAAAAAAACCTGGTGTTTCTCATCCTCATACTAACCATCAGGGAAATTTCTAGAAACACATTGCCTCTCCAGTCCTATACATTAGAATACCTTATATGGGATTACACCAACCAATTTACCAAATTAAACAACACTATCATCTTAACAAGACTAAATTTTCCACTAACCTCACCTATATTAACGTTTATCATTGAGAGAACATGTATTAAAATCTAGGAATATATAGGTTCACTAAAATTATCACTTGGTGAACAAAATCACCACACATCTACTAAAACATTAGCTTTTGGTGGTTTATAATTTATTATGAAGTCATAGTACTATTATAGATCATACTGGTTGAATACATAACGCAGGGGAACACAATTAATACCAAATAAAGAATATGAGTGGCATAGTTAAAACCTAAGGGATGTAACATTAGAGACCAATATGAAAAAATTGATCTCTACTACATCAAAAAAAATTCCAACAAAAGTCATGAAGCATCCCAAAAAACCTCAATCTATCCACTCTCTTCTAATATTAGAGGAATCAGAGCACTGTGAAAATTCACCATCATGTACATAAAATATGAATGATGATGATTAGTCCACAAGAATAAAAGATACTTTATGGTTATGGTTTTTTGAGGATTCAAAACCAATGATAAATTAGCTTTAAACCTCTTATTATAGACTATAATATAATGGATACTCTCCACCACGGGGATTGTCTTAGGGGTTGCCTAAGAAATTACTTGCTCTACCATGGAAGGGTCCCAATATAATTCTTTTGGGGACACTATATTCCATAAAAATGTACTTATTGATCCCAGAAAACAAAATTTTATATATTCCTAGAAAAAATATGTTAATTAAAACCCCCTAAAATGGAATGCATATGCACTGCATTCTCTTCCCCAGTAATAGATGACATTAGGATGTCACCGATGAAAACTGCAAAGAACTAATCAAGTAGTTCTCAAAACAAATAATCCATTAAAACCATGATCATGGATGGATAATTAATCACACTAAATTTCATTACAAAAAATATCATAGTTCTCATATTGACAGTTATAATTGGTCATTAAAATATTCTCATCCTTCACCTAGATCAGATGATATATTAACGACAAATTGGTGGTCAAGAGAAATATAAATCATTTCAATTGATAAAATATATCATTAATATAATGATTTGGACTATCATTAATCATTATAACCTTATTCATGAAATGAATATTGATTCAAATAATTAAACAATCATTTTCCAAATTCACAAAAAAAAACTTATGCACGTAAAGGAGACAAACTCGAATGAACAATGCCTTACCACAATAGATCATTGAACTATGATAGCATATCATAAAACTCAGAATGTTCCATAATAAAAATATAAATAGATTATGATACACACATAACCTTATATCTATAGAAAACTTAATCTATCATCGAGGTGGTGGTTCCCCAACCTCTTCATGAAAAAAATAACTATAGTCTTCCACAACATTGTGAATCACCATCAACTAAACCTCCAACAAACTCAACATCAGCTCAACCATTAATGAAGAAAAGGATGGAACACCACTCTATCTAATCTGAGGGTTTTGATCACAAATGAACATGAAATACTCTTTATTAGAATCATAAAACATAACCTACCTACTAAAGCAATCCACAATAGCCTACACTGAATATTTTCATTATATATATATGTATCCATAATAAGTCTCGCCAAGAGTGATTCTACACCAGAACTTGTTCAATGTCCTTATATACTTCATAATGATAAAAACTAACTCTAATAATAATTTCCAACACCAAGGGTACTAAATTCAAATCTACATCAATTATGAAAAAAAATACTAGGGAATGTGATATAAAGGAGTGCATTTCTCCTTAAACAAACATGGCGTTCAACCAAGTAGAAAAGAAGTTAATGGTACCTCAAAAAATGTTTCACTCACCTGGTGGTAGAAATTACAGATCATGAAGCTAACAAAAATCTACTCTATAACCTTTTTAACCCAGATTATAACCACCTCCAGGTTCATACTCTACTCTTTATAGAAAAATAAAATAATTAGTTTTCCAATTCCAACCATGTCTCCTCTCTACTAATCCCAAAATTGATCTTCCGTCTACTATTAACTATATTAAAGCATCTTCTTTGGAGGATCCCACATAGAAACATCTAGTGTATGATTTTTTCATAGAAACATCAATAACTATCTTCATGGATGACCTCATCCTATATAAGAAAAACATGTGTATAATCCCCTAAAAAGGTCCTGATATCCACCACCCATAGTGAAACGACATGATGATGGCTCGAACCATTATCATATATTTAAAAGATCTTATGTCCCTAAAATTGGGAATAAAAAAATGTTTTCTTTTCTAATATTTCTGATAACTCCCTCTTGTGATGATCCATTTTTGGAAAAAATCTTAACAATGACCTTTTCTCTCTCACAAAATTGATATGTGTCAACAAAATGAATAAAGAGAACTTATAAAATATCTATGGATACTAATCCTACTCAAAATGACTCTCTAATTATTTCTCTTCTATAAACAGGCCTGATATATAACATATATAAGGTCCTGGTTCCAAAATTCACCCATAGGTGCCCCGTACCTGGTTGGTCACGTGAACTCAAATGAATTTCCCCGAAATCCATAGGCTGATGAATAGCAGTGAGGGCCTTCAGTTTGATACTGAGGAAACTATTACATCATTGGTAGAGTATATAGAGGATGTAAACAACACACAATAGAGAAAGTAGTAAATATCTAATGAAAGTAAACAAAGGAAGACTGGAATAATAAACAACTGGACCACACATATATATAAAATGATGTATGATACATAGGTCTAGGAAAGCATCCAAATAAGTCACAATGCTATAAATAAAAATAGTGCTAAACCAAAGTACAAAATAAAAAGATAACAACTCCTTAGAATCGCAAGCCTAAGCTTTGTCACATGCTCCCCATCTCCACAACAATTCAAGTACCTAAAGTATAAGAGTGGTTTCCCTTATCTATATCTGTAACTATATAATCTGTTTGGGCCTAAAAGAATGTCCCAAATATGGTGTGAGACTAAATCCCAGTAGGAAACCACCCAAATATATGTGCCTAATAGTCAGTGAATATATGGAAGGTAAAAATACAGAAAATAATAAACAAGAAAGTGTTCAGTATTATACATTCCTCAGTTTCAATATCAAGAAATAGTGAAACAAATAACTAAACCTCAAATAGGTAACCCTCTAAGAAGTACTCACAGCCATCCCCTCTTGTCCTACCTAAGAAGTACAAGCAACTATCTGGGCAGTGCACTCAGCCTAACCCCTCTGGTTTAGTCATAATAATTCATAAAGACTCTCTGAGGAAGTACTCATAGTCAATTCCCCTTATAGTCTAACGTAGTCAGGGACTCTCTGAGGAAGCTCACTCGGTCAATTCCCCTTATATCCAGGTTGTTCGAAGACTCTTTGAGTAAGATCACTTGGTCAGCTCCCCTTATAGTATAGACTAATCAAGGTAATTCAATGTAAAACAAAGTCTCTCTGAGGATGCTCACACAGTCAATTCCCCTTATAGTCTAAAGTGATCAAAGACTCTCTGAGGAAGCTCACTCGGTCATTTCCCTTTATAGCCTACTACACTAGGTTCTCACATCCCTGTGTAGGTCAACGAGCATAGAAATAAAATATTACCAATGTAACCCTGCAAAACTAATTGGATTAATAATCTACAGCATATCAAGCATGTCAGAATACAAACCCTCCATCCTATATGAATAGGCCTGGAAAACAAACAAGGCAGCCAAACTGGCTAAACAGGACCAAATGGTCGTAAACAGAACCAAAAAGGGAAATACATCCAAATAATATCAATAAACCGTATTCATATCCAAATAACCTCTAAAAAACATGCGAGCATGGAAATCAACCAATAGGGGTAACATTAATCATGCAACACCTCATTCAAGGGTATTGGTCGAAGTTTCACGGAATATTAAAAGAATTTGAACAGAAAGGAACAAACCACCTACCTCGTGGTTGTAGGAATGATATTCGTGAACCTCAAATCTTGAATTTCCTTAGAACGTTGATCATCTACAAAAACATCTAAAACGTTCAACCCACGATATCTCACAAAAGTGGAAAAAATAGAAGATGATGCACTAGGAGAAGAGAGAACTCACTGATGAATTCCAGTGGAAACTGCAGTGTTTGATTTGGAGGAAGGATGGAGGCTCATGGTTTCGTCAAAGATCCATGGCTGTACAGATCTCTTAGTCGAGTGAGACTTAAAAGAAGAGCATTTTGGTGATTAGACGCGACCCCGATGCGTTTAATGAAAAAAAATTACACGACGTGTACATTTGAAGTACATGTAGTGTACTCGCCTTTTCTGTAATCTGATTTAAGAAGCCTCCAATTCACTCCCAAAAATCCATGTGTGTGGCTACTACACGACTAGCACATGGCCTCCTATGGTAAGGTAGTACGTGGTGTGTACTCATAAATTACACGGCGTGTACTTAGAAAATTTCCATAATTTCCTTTTCCCCACAAAATGACCAAAAATGGAAATGATACCTAAAGATAATATCTGTGTTATTACAAAATTCCCCCCTTAATGAAATTCATCCACAAATTTCCGTAGTATGATGTAGAATAAGAAATCCCAAATAGCTCCGGCCACTACGATCATACGTCTGCCTCCATCTCCTAAGTCTCGTCCTGTACTCGCCCGTGCTGCCAAAGCACCCATACCAAAGGAACATACCAGCCACAGAGAACCTTCGTACATCAATCCAAAATCCAAATTGGATTCTCCTCAAAGTATTCATCCACTTCCAACTCAACCTCCTCTGGTTGGGAGATGTATGTCGATGCTGTGAAACGTGGAAGACATCATGCATAGCCTGATACCTCTAAGGTAACGGCAACCGATAGGACACTGAACCAACTCTCTCCAACACCTCAAACGGCCAGAAGTACCTATTTGAAAGATTTCACTGTCTCCTAATCCTATTGTGTCCCAACCATGGTGTGACATGTAGTGAAACCTGATCCCCGACCTCAAACTCCAGAGGTCATCTCCGCTGATCGGCATATGACTTCTGTCGTGACTGTGTAGTATCCATCCTCTTCTGAATCAACTATATATGCTATGTGGTATCATAAACAAGATGAGGTCCCAACAAAGATACCTTTTCGACCTCCATATAACATAAGGGTGATCGGCATGGACTACTGTGCAAAACCTCAAAAGGAGCCATCTGAATAGTTTCTTGAAAACTAGTGTTGTATGAAAACTCAACAAGAGGTATATGATTCTTTAAAGAACCTCCAAAATCCAGAATGCATGCTCGGAGCATATCCTATATCACCTGAATCGTACACTCAGACTGGCCATCTATCTATGGATGATAAATTTTACTCAGAAGTACATGTCTACCAAAAGCTTTCAGAATCCCCTACCACACCCGAGATGTAAAATGTTCATCCCTGTCTGAAACGATGGTGTGTGAAACTCAATGAAGACGTAAAATATCTCGGATGTATAACCATCCCAACTCATCAACATTGAATGTCTACTTGATCAGCAATAAGTAGGAAACCTTCTTGAGTCTGTCAATGACAACCCAAACGACGTCATTCCCTTGAGGCAACCTCTGTAAATGGGCCGTGAAGTCCATCGCAACATCATTCCACTTCCAATCAGAAATTGGTAACTGCTTTAAAATTTATGTTGGTCACTGATGCTTCGCCTTCACATGCTGACAAGTGGAACACCTTAGGACAAAAATAGCAATGTCCATCTTTATACCGAGCCACCAATACTGACTGTGTAGATCATGATAAATCTTGGTGACGCTAGGATGAACTACCCAAACTTAGGAATGAAAATCATACATCATCTCCTCGTGTATATCTACTGTAACCCATACGTGCCCCTGGAAAATCAAGATCTCATCCTTGCCTATAGTCCATCTGGGAATAGGGTCTTCTCCTGACACACTCTCCCTTAGGACTAGGCCTTTAGAATTTGATAGTTGCCTCATTCGAACTCAATCAAGAAGAGTCTACAGAAGATAGAAAAGTCTACCCATGTCTGTCATGCACCTCCAAATTCATCTTAGAGAATAGATCCATAAGCTTCCACACAATGATGGCCTCTTAAACTACCCGAATATGAGCCCTCTTTCTCAATGCATCATCAACCATGTTTCCCTTCCCATGCGTATTGGCAACCTCAATGTCAAAGGACTGTAGGTACTCAACCCACTTACGATGTCTCAAATTTAGATCACGCTGAGTGAAGATGTCTTTGAGACTTTTTTGGTCTTTGAAAACCACAAAATGCTCTCCTAGAAGATAATTCCTCCAACGGCGTAGGGCATGAGCAACAACTGCCAACTCCAAATCATGCGTCGGGTAATTCCTCCCATGTGGCCTCAACTGCTGAGAACCGAAAGCAATGACTCCATCACCGTATATAAGCACAGATCTCAGACTGATACCTGACACATCACTAATATACCATATAGCTCTTGACCGACTCTGGGAATAATAGTATCTTGCTGATGTAAAGCTCCCTTTTAGCTCTTGAAAGGCTGAATCCCAAGAATTTGTCTATAAGAACATTGCACCCTTCTTATTCAGACTTGTCAGTGGTGCTGATAAGAATGAAAAGTCATGTTTAAAACGTCTGTAGTATCCAAAAAGCCCTAGAAAACTCCTCACCTAGAATATTTTCTCTGCATGCTCCAAGGAAAATATAGCTTTCACTTTCTCTGGGTCTACTGATACTCCTGCCTCTGAGATAATATGACCCATCAAGTGAATCATATCCCTCCAAAAGTGGCACTTATGGAGATTAGCATATAACCGATGCTCCCTCAGTGTACTCAAAATGATCTAAATATGGGTAGCATGGTCAAGTCTAGAGTGAGAGTACACCAAGATATTTCCCATGAAAACAACCACGATGGAATCCATGTATAGAAGGAACACTTGCTTCATCAGTGCAATGAAAAATTCCGGAGAGTTCGTGAGATCGATTGGCATAACCATATAATTGAATAGACCATACCTGCTCTAGAAGGCTATGAGAGGTATATCAGATGGTATAACTCACAAATGATGATAACTTGACCTCAATTAAAACATATAGAACACCAGGGATCCTCATAGCTGATCAAAGAGATAATCAATCATAGATAAGGGATATTAGTTCTTGACCATAAACTGGTTCAACATCAGATAATCCCCACAAAGCATGAGGGTACCGTCTGCCTTCATCGCAAACAGGAAAGGCGAACCCCACGGAGAAGTACTAGGTCAGATGAAACCCTTTTCCTACAACTCCTCCAACTTTTTCTTGAGCTCCGGCAACTACGGTGTAGCCATCCTATAAAGAGGAATGGACACCGGTACTGCTCTTGGCACATGCTCAATAGAAAATAATACCTCACACTCCATAAGAAAACCTGAAAAGTCTTCCAGAAAGACATCACTAAAATGATCCACCAATAGATGAAAGTATAGCTGTGAATTCCCCTGGTCATCTAGATATAGACTAGCAATCTGGGTTTTAACTCCTCACAACTTATGATGCTTTGGACCCTCTCTGCTCGCTTGTACATCCCATTCTCCCCCATGAAGAAAGTATCCACCCTCTGGTGATATGAAACTCACCATATGGTGATAACAATCAACGAATGCCTGGAAGGGAACTAGATAGTCCATAACGAGAATGACACCATAGTCTGTCATCTCTAGGACATAGAGGTCCCATAAAAAGTGACACCCACCAACCTATAGAGGGCACTGTTGGAACTAACTTACACTAGCTATTCTTGTCCCCAACGGTGTGTCTAGCATCAAAATATTAGTAGCGGAAAAGATGCAGATACCAAGGTTCTCTATGACAGCAATAGATATAAACCTATGGGAATACCCTCTATCAAAAAGAGCAGAAGCTAAAACAGAGGATACTAAGATTTTACCTCAAACTGTAGAAGGTCAGGGATCCTACTCCTAATGGATCTGCTCCACTGCAAAAGTCTAGCCTAGGTCATGGCCCTATGACCCTCTCAGATAGCTTTGAGCTAATCCACCAAACTGTCACTGAAGAATCGGTGAATGAATACCATGGAAATTACATCCACCTCGGGCCGAACGGCTAGAAGAACTCCAGTTCCCAGAGTGGTGAGAAACCGGTGGCGCTACTCTTGAACGAGGAGTCATAGAAGAACCCCAGTCACCAGCATCTGGTGAAAAGAAGTGACAAAAATTTTCAAGGTGACCCATCTTTCCACAAGATCGGCACTCCACTAGGTCCCTCAGGGAAATGTGGCCTCGTTTTTCCTATCATCCCACACTGGTAGCACACCACCTGGCTACCAGAAGATGCATTCCTCATACTCTGATCTCCTTGTACCAACTCCCTTTGGTGCTTCCTACTATCAGCTGGCGGAGCACTAACTCTGGATGCTGAACCTCACTAGATCACAACTTTAGAATCCCTCAGATTGCGCTCTGTGATCATCACTTGATTGACAATAGAGGATATCGAAGTCAACCTGAAGATGTTCACCTATGATTAGTTTTCATGCCTG
Organism: Viscum album; assembly: GCA_963277665.1. Taxonomy (NCBI): domain Eukaryota; kingdom Viridiplantae; phylum Streptophyta; class Magnoliopsida; order Santalales; family Viscaceae; genus Viscum; species Viscum album. The sequence continues at coordinate 1,441,336,035 of OY728157.1, forward strand.
AGACCATCCTCAAGCTTCCATGCAAGGAAAAACTCATAACCTCCTTTAATATGTGTGAAACGCTGATGATTTGTGAAGAGATAGGAATACTCCATAACAGAAAGAGTACCCTACTCCAGACTCATGAACTCTAGGGATCGATCGGCCATCAATTTCTCCAGATTGAAATAATCATAGAAGATGCATTGAAACTCATCCCAAGACACATTCTGTTGGTTTCCTGCCTGTGAGATCACATACCACCACCTCTTGGAGGAGTCTTGGATCATAAAGGTAGTGAGTTTCACCCTATTCTCTAGAGGTATCTCCATATGCTCAAAAATCATCAGTGTTGCTTCTATCCATGACTATGTGGCCTGGGGTCCTCCATCCCTTGAGAAAGTGGGAGGAAACTACTGCTGAAAGAACCGCATCAAATCTACCATCGACGGGGAAGGAGGAGGTGCTCCCTGAAAGGTCTTCATAATCCTCATGAAGCCCTACCCGAACTTTGCATCATCACCAGTATCAGGTATAATGGTTGGTTCCTAGGCTGGCATAACTGGAGGATCCACAGGTAGTCCCTGATCAGCCATGTCTGGCGTTTGATCACCACCTAGAAACTAACGCATAATGGGAGAATGTCCGGGTGGCTTGACTCTGTAAGGTCATGCATGTACCTTAGATCAAGATTATCATGGATTTAAAACAATGAGTTTGTGTAGGGAAAAGGAGAAAAAAAGAACTCATATTTTACAAAACATGACTACATGGCGTTTACATTTCATACACGGTGAGTTCCCTTAAGTCATTTACATGGGCGTGTAATACTTCATAAACTGGTCGTGTAACACCTGAAACACACTGCGTGTTTTCTTAAAACATGACATGTAGTTGAATCCCCTTTTCCTACCCGAGTCCTTCTACTCGGTTAAGCCACATGACTCTCCTAAGGCAAGAGTACACTGCGTGTGCAAGGCAGACACGACTTGTACTAGACAAGCTTCATCTGGCCCATATTGTTTGTGGCGCGGTCTAACACACGGATCACACTACACAATGTGTTCAAGGTGGAAAGGACGTGTATGTGAAAGGATAACACCGACCTGTGTTGTTTGTGACACGGACGAGCACTTGGGTCAGAATACACAGCGTGTTCAAGTCGGGCACGACATATATGTGAAAGGATGACATCGATCTGTGTTGTTTGTTACACGGCCGGGTACCTGGGTCAAACTACATGACATGTTCAATCCTAACACGGTCTGTATAGCTTAATGTTTAATCTGTTTGAGTTGTTAGTTTCATGGGTAGACACAGGGTCGACACCACATGGAGTGTTCGACTCGTACACGGTGTGATCCCACCATACATTCTCCATCCCGTGTCTCTTCCCACACGGCATATGACACAGTTAGAGACTACACAACATGTATATAAAGTACACAATTTGTACTTAATAAAAATATTTTCTTCCAGAATAGAAGAACACATGGCGTGTACTTAACATTACACAGCATGTATTCTTGGTTATTTCCGGACAGTAAGCCTCAGAAACTACTCTGAAACCCAGAAAACCCCTGAAAAAAGTTTTGAAATTTCCTAACTCTGATTCGTGAGGGACCATACACCCCACGAATCAATGTTTAGCTTCATAGACACATTATAACTTGGAAAACAAGGCAATGATAAACCAAATTCCGGTCCTTGAGGGACCATAACACCTCAAGAACCAATGTTTGGCGTCCAATCACGCAAATCTCTAAACAAAACAACGCCCTATTAAAGAATATATATTTTTATCAAGGAAACTATCACAACATCATTCGTATATTACACATCATATATCACAACAATATTCAATCACTGATCCATCAAAGATGGAATGGAAAAAATGCATTACATGTAATTTCTAGTAAGTGCCTATATGATGCATGATATGGTATAACCTCATCCCATTGAGTTGCAACAGAAATAGAACCTCAATAACATCAACAATAATAGTACAAATCATGTGAATCACTAAAGGTGAAATAAAATCAAATGTAATAATTGAAAATCCAAAAAAAAATCAATTTAAATGTGGTAGATTGGCTTTTCCATGTACACAGGTTAGCTACTCCCAGACACAGTTAATTACCAAGTACATATTCCTTACTATCCATGTCTATAGGCTCCGAACAGTAGGTCAAGAAAAGAAGAATTCATATGATACCACTTTGTAACGTCCCAATTCCATAAGCCACCCAGAGGCGCCCCACACCCGGTTGGTCACATGGCCTCAAGCGCATTATCCTGAATTCCAGAGGCTACCAAATAGCAAGGCGGGCCTTGGGTGTGATTGTGGGGAAACTATGCTGTCATTGGTAGAGTACACAGTTGAAGTAAACAACACTCAATAGAAAGAGCAGTAAATATCCAACGACAGTAAACCACGGAAGAATAGAATAACCAACAACTAGATCACATATATATATATAAAATGATGAATGATATGTATTTCTAGGAAAGCAACCAAACAAGTTACAATGTTGGAAATACAAATAGTTCTAAACCAAAGTACAAAATAAAGAGATAAACAGATCCTTAGCATCTCAAGCTTAAGCTTGGTCCCATACTCCCCAGCTCTACAGAAAATCAAGTACCTAAAGTATAAGGGATCTTTCCATTATCTTTACCTACAATAAAATAATCTATTTGGCCCCAAAAGCATGGCCCAAATAGGGTGTGAGACTAAATCCCAGTAGGCAACCACCCGAATATTTGTGCCTAATAGTAATTGAATATATGGCAGGTAAAAGTACAGGAAATAGTAAATAGGAAAGAGCTCAGTAGTAAAAAATCCATAGTTTCAATATCAAGAAACAACAAAACAAAAAGACAAACCCCAAATAGGTAACCATGTGGGAAGAACTCACAGCCATCCCCTCTGGTCCTATATATGAAGTACATGCAACCCTTTGGGAAGTGCACTCATCCTAACCCCTCTGGTTCATTCATAAGTATTCATAAAGACTCTTTGAGGAAGCACCCACAGTCAATTCCCCTTATAGTCTATGGTAGTCAGGGACTCTCTAAGGAATCTCACTCGATCAGTTACCCTTATTGCCCCATGGTCAATGACTCTTTGAGGAAGCGCACTCGGTCAAATCCACTTTATAGCCCAAGTTGTTCAAAGACTCTCTGAGGAAGCTCACTCGGTCAATTCCCAATGTAGTCTAGAGTAATTAAGGTAATTCAAAGTAAAAAAAGTAACTCTTAGGAAGTTCACATAGTCAATTCCCCTTATATTCTAATGTGCTCAAAGACACTCTGAGGAAGCTCACTCAGTCAATTCCCCTTATAGCCTACTACGCCAGGATCACATAGCCCTTTGTAGGTCAATGAGCATAGCAATGTAATATGACCAATGTAAACCTACAAAAATACTTGGATAATCATTATACAACATATCAAGCATGTCAGAATACATCCTCTCCATCCTAAAAAAATAGGCATGGAAAACATGTAAGGTAGCCAAATTGGCTAAACAGGACCAAACGGTCGTAAACAGAACATTCAAGGTTAGTACATAGAAATCATTTCAATCAACCCTATTCGTATCCAAATACCTCTAAAAAATTTTGAGCATGGAAGGCAACCAACATGGGTTAAATGGTAAACACACAATACCCCGTTCAGGGGTATTGGTGGAATTTTCAGATAATACTCAAAGACATTGTACGGAAAGGCACAAACCGGAAACCTCAAGGGTTGTAGGAATGATATAAGTGAACCTCAAATCTTGAATCTCCTTATAATGTTGAAGATCTAGAAAAATGAATAAAACATTCAACCAATGATTTCTCACAAAAAAGGAGAAAACAAAAGATGATTCTCTAGGAGTAGAGTGAACTCAACGATGTGATTACAACACTACTAGTAGTGTTTGATTCAGAGGACCGATGGAGGATCAGGGGTTCATCGATGATCCAAGTTTGTACAAAGATCCTGGTCAAATGAGACCTAAAAGAAGAGAGTTCGGACGATTAGACATGACCCCAGTGCATTTAATGAGAAAAATAAAGTACACGGCGAGTATTTTTGATGTACACGATGTGTCCTCACCTTGTCTATACTACGCTTTAAGCGGCCTCCAAGTCACTCCCACATATCCATGTGTGTGGCTACTACACTATAACACCTAATATTTTTATGAGAAATATTTTTTTTATATACATCATCAAAGGAACCTTTCACTACACACAACACTAGCTTGACTTTCATTACACGCAATCGCGACCTTCCTCGATAGCTTGCATTGTACGCAATACCGAGTTTCACTAAACAACGATATGTTATGAAAATATTATTAAAACTAGCCGTTATGAATAGTAATACACACTTTTTAAAATTTTATTTTTCAAAATGGACTTCATTTTTGGATTTAGAATATCGAAATTAGCCTAGGGTGAAATTTTGGTATTTTTATGAAAACTTTCAATTTTTGATGAATAGTGGAAACACTGTGTTACTATTTAAAAACGGAATTTTTATTTAAATAATAATTTATTTTATTTAAATTTATTTTAGGTCAAAATTGATACATAATACATATATAAGTTCAATTTAATTCATTGGAGTCATTTTATAATAATTTTAGTTATATAAAATTTTTATTGAACTTTTCACCGTCTTTTACCCACCTCCTAGGAGAATTTGGAAATTCACATAAAACTTAATTTTACTGCTTCTGTGAGTGGAATTTAGAAAATTAGAGAGACATGGTTAATATAAATGACTAAAATTTGGTTCAATGAGATGTAAATAATTTTTGATTAATAGTAACATTTTTACTTTTATTTACCACGGTTAAAAGTAAATGGGGAAATTAAGGGTAAATATGATATTACTATTACCCTAAAACATGTCCTAATTCTATTTTATAAGTTTAATATGACCAAAAACAACCTTAGGAACAAAATATGACAATTTAGGTCCACATGGATTAGATTAGATCATTTATTATTAATTTATTTAAAGAAGCGTTAAAATAGTTAAAATCAATGTTGAATAACTAAATCATTTTTAATATAGGGTTATAAATTAGATAAATTCTAAATAAATATTCATTAGAAATATAAAAATATTTCATACATAATGTTATTTTATTTATAATTTTTATACATTAAATAATTTAATTTATTTATGACACAATGATGATGCAGTAATTATCTTATTAATGAAATATTAATATAATGGATGTTACAAATACCCAAATAAATTTAATTTAAGACTTTTTATGAATTAAAATATTTTTATAGATTAATATGACATGTTATTATTTATTTAATAAACTTTTTTCGAACTAATAATGTTGTTATAATTTTAACAAAAATCAATTACCAAATAGTTCCAATATTGACATAAAATGGTTTTTTAAAAAAATATTATATTATTAGTTGTTATTTTACTCCAAAAAATATAAAGTTCTTCTACATGACTTAGATAAGGATATATATATAAATAATAAACTACTCGAGGTTCGTTTGACTTGTTATAGTATGTTTATTAACCATATAGTGAAAGAAAACAAGAATACACGGTAAAAGTAAAATTATTTAACTTAGAGTTAAATCAAAATGATAAGTTTAAAATAGAAACATATACTTGTCTACAATATATTGGATGAGAGGAATTCTACCCATCTTCACATTATATTAGAAATAAATTAATTTTGATCTATTAAAAACCAAATATGACTTTATAATAAAATAATATTTTATGTTTTTTCTTAATGTGACCCTCTCCACCGTTATAAAAGGACACCTCCTCCCTCTATTATTCACACCACATTGATCGTTAAAGCTCTTCCAACCCCTTAAATCTTCTCCTCTAAACTTCCCTAGTAATATCCTAGAGGTCCTGGTCTTATTCAAAGACCAATTTTAGTGCCCTAAGAGGAGGTTAAGAAGAGGTGCTTCAAAGAAGAGGTAATGTCTGTTACTGATTCTTTCAACTTTATTTCTTCTTCTAATTATTCTTATTTAGTTGTTTCATTATGAATTAATAACATAAGTATCACTCATATATTTATATGCTATTATAAATATTAAACAACCCTATTTCACATTCTATCAATCCTACAGAAAACGAAATCACCACGCGTGCGTACGTACGGAGTACCGTCTCCACGCCGTGGTGTAATCTGTTTTCCACCAACATCATACTTGGATGGGTATATTGGTGTAAATAATAACTATATATGATTACAGTAAAGTTATATTGATTATTAAATAGAATATATACACTTCAATAAAATTCCACGATCATGGGAACGATATCATTGCTCATGCGTACGTACGCCCTACCGAATCCACGATGTGATGCAACTCATTCTACAGGATATTCATTACATAATGATTATATAAATGCATTTAATGAATAAATATGATATATATTAGACTAATACCATTCTGCAAATGATGTATCTATAACCTAAAAAGAATAATTAGAATTTATTCGACAAAACACGCATAAGAACAAAAATAAAGCAATAAACACCCGAATAACAAGTAACAATGAAATATTACAACTAAGAAGCTAAGAATATGACCATATATGATATCATAACAATTAGTACGATTCTGGAATAGGTCAATAACAATATTTAAATCATTATACAGTAGGTTCGGACACGTACGAAGCAAATCGAACCTAAGGTAAGGGAAAATCTCGGAATCTCATTCTTATCTGAGACTGTTTATACTTCAGAATTTACTGGGGAATATTTATCATCCACATCCATGTTTCATCAATATTTAACATTTTTTCTATCCTACTTATATTTTTTAAATCCAATTTTACCCATCAGTGAGTTTTTAGAAAAATATTTGAAAGGAATCTTTTGTCGTTATTCTTACGAGGTACTTTTTTTACCTTTCCAGCCAAAGTATGAGATGAATGTTTTTTTAACTTATATGAACTGAATGGATTTTTAGAACATTATTTCCATGAAAATTCATTTACAAGGTTTCAAGATTATTTTTAATCAACTTCTTTTTGTTTAAAATTGTATGTCATGTTAGGAGAGGAAAACTGTTTTTGATGTAGAAAGGATATTTTCCTCAAGAATGGAGCTCAGGTGTTTTATCAATATTATTTTCCATCAAAAATAATATAGGGTTCTTTTTTATCCCTATTTTTACATTGATTTTATTTTTTTATGATGGAATTTTTTTTATGATTTCCTTTTATCTTATATGGATTATGTTATGATGGAATGATATTTTAGATTCCCATTTTTTATGTGGGTTATGCTATGATGTATGATTTATGATTTTGTGGCACACATTAGAATGGTTTCATTATGAGATGGGTGGGACCTATATCTCCCTCCAATGCATTGGGTAATGATTTATATCTCATGAGGTAGACATGGATGGAACGGAAGGTTAATCTGGTTCAGTGATACAGGACTGAAACGAAGAGTTAACTCAGTTCAGAAATGGACTTTGTCCGCTATGATAGTCTTGCCAATGAGTCTTGACTACTAGGAAATGATTCTCTATGATTATGTGTTCATGCCAAAAAGTTTCATGTTTTATGTTATCATTATTGGGATTACATTTCACTACAATGATTTATCCCATGTTATGAAATTATGATCTCTTTTGCAGGTTAAGATTTTCAAAATGATATGTTCTTATGAATATGATGTGATTGATATTTCTTTTTTTTACCCTTACTGAGCATTTGAGATCACCCTTTTGTATGATTTCTTTTCCCCAGGTCAGAAGAAGGATATTAAGTAAGATATTCCAAAAGGGACTGTAGATATTATAAATTAAAAGGGAGACAATGTAGATGATTTATGAACCAGTTGTTTATGTTTCCTAGTTTCTAATGACACTATACCTATACGGTCCTTTCATGGTCTTGTTATATGTTTTATTAAGTGCGATTCAATTCTGAAGTAATAATAATGTATGTAAAGTATGGGTCATTATAGTTGGTATCAGAGGAAATGTATAGTCAACATTTGGAAACTAGAATTCGAAAGCCTTAGTAAGAACCCTAAGGATAAGTCTAAGCATAGAACATAATCTTAGTGTTTTAAAAATGTCCATGAAAAACCTATGATAAGACCTTATGTATGAAATTTTATTATTGATTATGTGGTTTTCCTATTATAATTAGTGTTGCTCACACTATTTTTCTTGGTTTTATTCAATGGCTGGAACCCGAAGGAACCGTGTTAAAGCGGAATGTGACGACCAATGCAATGATTTTCCCCCTGAGCAACCCAACATTATGGGAGTTGGAATGAAAAATATTGTAGCCATTCTAATAAAAATTTCTCCAGCTATGAATCATGAAGGACTTCCAAACGAGAAAAATAAGGAGAAACATTCTGTTTAATCCTTCATGAGGCAGCGCCCACCCTCATTCAGCGGGTCTACAGATCCATTAATGGATGAACAATGGATAAGTACCACTGAAAAGATATTTTCAGTTCTTCAATGTTCTGAACATGATTAATTCATCTTAGCTGTTTATCGATTGGAAGTTGAAGCTAATCAATGGTGGAATATTATCAAGAATATGAGGCCAAGAGAAGAAATTGAGTCCATGGAATGGGACAAGTTCAAGAACTTATTTTTCAATAAGTACTTCCCTCGTATTATTCGAGCAAATATGGAGAAGGAGTTTCTTTAACTAAATTTAAAGGATGGTGAATCTATTGGTACCTATGAAGAAACTTTTACAAGACTTGTAAGGTATGCTTCAGGTATTATTAACTAACTTGAGAGTAAGATCGATCGATTATTTAGTGGCTTAAAACCATGTCTTCTAAGGGCGTTATCCATAAGTAATTTCAATAACTACGAGGAAATCGTTCGATGTGCTCTCAAAGTTAAGATGGAGATTGGAGTAACCCATCAGTCATATGGGATTGATAAGAAGAGGAAAATGGAGTTCAAAGGGAAATCTAATGACCACACAGAAAAGAAGATGAGTTTTTCCTTATTCTCAATGTGTGGAAAGAAACATGGAGGGATTTGTCTTAAAGGGACATATAAATGTATCTAATGTGGAATGGAAGGTCATCGAGAATTTGAATGTCGCAATGATGGGAAGAGGATGTCTAGTGATGCGAACAATGAAAAGGCTACACAGAGTGCACCTCCTACACTTCAATGTTAAAAGTGAAAGGAAATGGGGAATTATGCTAATAAATTCCCAAATCCAAGGTTTGTTGATGATGATCGACGTCAACAAACTCATAAGGATAAAGACAAAGGAAAGTCACATGCAATTTCGATCAGCGATGTGGAGTACGATAACAAAGTGGTGAAAGATACACTTACCATGCACTCTAAAGTAGAAAATGTTTTATTTGATTCGGTATCCACCCACTCTTTTATTTCTAAATAATTTTCTAAGGGTATCACTGTATTACCCCGTATTACCTCAACAATTAGATGTTTAGTTAGCTGTGACAACCCCTAATGGCACAACAGTCATATCAAAAGTATACAATTCTTCTCCGATTTAAGTTTGCGGGAAAGTGATTCCTGCAAATCTTATGATCCTTCTTATAGTGGAATTTTATGTGATTCTTGGAATAGATTGGATTTCTTTATATGGATCTCATATCAATTTCTAAATAAGGGAAGTCACATTTCATATTCTAGATCAATCTATGATCGTCTATTGATGCAAGGATGAACATAACCTTCTAGTGAAAATCTCCTCCATCTTATGGGTCTTGATTCCACTAAATAAAGGTTATTTATCTCAAATGGTTGGAGAGAAAATCAAGATAAATAATACACCCATTGTACAAGAGTTTGATGATGTCTTTCCGGATGAATTGTCGGGTCATCCACCAAATCGTGAAGTTGAATTTTCAATAAAACTCGTACCTAGTGCTTTACCTATTTCAAATACACCTTACAGAATGGATCTAATTGAGTTGTAGGAATTGAAGAAGAAAATCCAAGAGAATCTTGATAAGGGATTCATACGCCCTAGTGCGTCGCCTTGGGGAGAACCTGTTCTATTTGTTAATAAGAAAGATGGATTTATGAGAATCTGTATTGATTATCTAGAAATTAACAAGATCACTATCAAGAACAAATATCCTCTCCCACGCATTGATGAATTTTATTTACCAACTACACGGAGCTCAATACTTTTCAAAGATTGATCTTCGTTCCGGGTATCAGCAATTAAGGGTCAAAAGGGAGGATATACCAATGTCGACTTTTTGTATGAGGTATGGACACTATGAATTTATATTGATGCCATTTGGTCTTACTAATACCCCTGCTATCTTCATGGATTTAATTAATAGAGTCTTTAGAGACAATCTTGATCAGTTTTTGGTAGTATTTATAGACAATATTCTAGTCTATTCAAATAGAATGGAAGAACATGAAGATCACATGAGAATTGTATTGAAGACCCTGAGAAAAGATACGCTTTATGCCAAATTTACCAAGTATGATTGTTGGCTTCAAGAAGTATCATTTTTGGGTCACATAATATCAAAAGAGGGGATATTTATGGATCCATCCAAACATAGGTTATTGAAAGATGGTTGAGACCAACAATAGTATCTGAGATCCGAATTTTTCATAGTTTGGCTGGATATTATCGATGTTTTGAGAAAGATTTTTCACGATTATCTACTCCACTCACCCGGTTGACTCGAAAAGGAGTTATGTTTGTGTGGGTGGAGGAATGTGAAGAGAATTTCAAGGAGTTGAAAAAAAGGTTATCCAGTGAAACTGTACTCACACTTCTATGTAATGGAGAAACGTTTGTGATCTAGAGTGATGCATCCAAGAAGGGGTTGGGTTGTGTTCTCATGCACAATGATATGGTGATAGCTTATTCCTCACGACAGTTGAAAAATCAGGAGCAAAATTATCCACCTCATGATTTGGAGTTAGCTGCGGTAATCGTTGCATTAATGATTTGGAGGCATTATCTTTATGGTGAAGGGTGTGATATTTATACTGATCATAAAAGTTTAAAGTATATTTTCACACAAAAGGAGCTGAATATGAGCCAAATAAGATGGTTGGAGCTGATTACGGATTACGACTACTCAATTCATTATCACCCTTGGAAAGAAAAAAAATGTGGCAGACACATTTAGTCGACAAGACCATGCTAGTTTATCCATGATTAGGATAAAAAAAGATCCAATATTTATGGATTTACAAAGGATGGATCTTGGAATTATAATGGAAGGGGAATGATATTATCTTTATCAAATGTATGTTGAAACATATATATATTCCATGATTAAAGAGGCACAGAAAGAAGATGTAGAGTTATAAAAGAAGGTGAGAAATGTACCTAAATCCATCCTCAATTGTGAAGGGATAATAATGTTTAGGAATCGGGATTGTGTTCCTCCCATCCCCAAATTAATGAAGGAGCCGCTAGATGAGGTTAATAGTTCTTCATTCTCCATTCATCCTAGAAGCACAAAGATGTATAGGGACCTAAAAGAGTACTTCTGGTGGGATGGCATGAAAAGAGATGTTGCTGAATATGTCTATCGATGCTTGGTTTGTCAGCAAGTTAAAGCTGAGAGACAGAAGTCCAAGGGGATGTTACAACCATTACCCATACCTGAATGGAAATGGTAAAACATCACTATGGACTTTTTCACCATACATTAAAAAACATCCAAAAATAATAATGTTATTTGGGTCATATTGATCATCTTACAAAGTCTGCACACTTCATTGATATTAGAGAGGATTTCTCTCGGGATCAGATTTCCAGTATATTTGTAAAGGAAGTGGTAAGATTGCATGAAGTACCAATTTCCTTTATATATGATCGGGATAGGAGGATTACCTCAATATTCTGGTGAAGTCTTCAGCATACTCTGGATAAAGAGTTGAGTTTCAGCACTGCTTATCATCCTTAGAAAGACGGTCAGTCTGAGAGAAAATTCAAACTCTAGAATATATGTTAAGATCCTGCTCTATGGATTTAAAAGGTGGTTGGGATCAACACCTTCCTTTGGTGTAATTTCCTTATAATAATAGCTTTCACTCCAGTATTCATATGGTTCCTTATGAAGCTCTCTATGGAAAGAAATGTAGGACTCCAACTTGATGGGATGAATTTGGGGAAAGAAAGCTATTAGGACCTGATCTTGTTGATGAGATGGCAGAAAAGGTCAGATCTATTCAAAAACACATAAGAGCAACTCAGAGTAGACACAAAAGTTATTCCAATAATCAAAGAAAAGACCTAGAGTTTGAAGTGGGTGATAAAGTGTTCTTATGAATATCTCCTTGGAAGAGAGTAATGAGATTTGGAAAGAAGGGGAAGATGAGCCCTACATATATTAGTCCATTAGAAATACTGGATCGTGTTGTGAAGGTAGCTTACCGATTGGAACTTCCACCGAATCTCTCTCAAGTTCATGATGTGTTCCATGTATCACTCCTGAGAAAGTACATACCCGATCCTTCACATGTACTCAGCTCAGATTTTGTACCGCTAGAGCAAGATCTTTCTTATGAAGAAAAGTCGATAGAGATTCTAGATCGTAGCAAGAATGTCCTACGGAACAAGACCACTCGCTGGTGAATGGTTAATGGAGGAACCACCAATTAGAAGATGCTACATGGGAGCTTGAGGATATGATGAGGGAGAGGTATCCTCATCTGTTTGTTACAAAGTGACGAATTTCGAGGGCGAAATTCATTTTAAGGAATGAGAAATATTTTTTTTAATGTTATATACATCATCAAATGAATCTTTCACTACAAACAACAATATCTTGGCTTGCATTACACGCAATCGCGACCTTCCTCGATAGCTTGCGTTATACGCAACACCGAGTTTCACTAAACAACAATATGCTATTAAAATATTATTAAAACTATCTGTTATGAATAGTAATACCCACTTATTGAAATTTTATTTTTCAAAATGGAATTCATTTTTGGATTCAGAATATTGATATTAGTCTAGGGTGAAATTTTGGTATATCTCTGAAAACATTAATTTTTGATGAATAGTGAAAATAATGGGTTACTATTTAAAAACCAAATTTTTATTTAAATAATTATTCATTTTATATAAATTTATTTTAGGTCAAAATTGATAAATTATACCTATATAAGTTCAATTTAATTCATTGGTGTCATTATATAAAAATTTTAGTTATATTAAAATTTTATTGAACTTTTCACCGTCTTTTACCCACCTCCTAGGAGAATTTAGAAATTAACATAAAACATAATTTTATCACTTTTTTAAGTGGAATTTTGAAAGTATGAGAGACACGTTTAATATCAAGGATAATAATTTTGTTTAATGAGATGAAAATAATTGTTTTTGAATAGTAACTTTTTACTTTTATTTACCACGGTTAAAAGTAAATAGGGTAATTAAGGGTAAAAATGATATTATTATTACCCTAAAACGTGTCCTAACTCTATTGGATAAGTTTAATTCGACCAAAAACAACCTTAGGATTAAAATATGATCATTTAGGTCCACTTGCATTAGATTAGAACATTTATTATTAATTTATATAAAAAAGATCTAAAATAGTTAAAATCAATGTTAAATAACTAAATCATTTTTAATATAGGGTTATAAATAAGATAAATTCGACTATAAATATTCATTAGAAAGATAAAAATATTTCATACATAATAGTATTTTATTTATAATTTTTAGACATTAAATAATTTAATTTATTTATGACAAAATGATGATACAATAATTATCTTATTAATGAGATATTAACATAATTGATGTTATAAATACCATAATAAATGTAAGTTGAGACTTTTTAGGAATTAAAATAATTATATAGGTTAATATGACATGTTATTATTGATTTAATTAACTTAGTTCGAAATAATCATGCTATTATGATTTTCACACAAATCAATTACCAAATAGTGTCAAAATTGACATAAAATAGTTTTTAAAATAAATATTATATTATTAGTTGTTATTTTATTCCTAAAATTATATAGTTCGGCCAAATGACTTAGATAAGGTTATATATATTAATAATAAACAACTTGGGGTTCTTTTGGCTTGTTATAGTATGTTTATTAACCATATAGTGTAATAAAAAAGAAGACATGGTAAAAGTTAAATTATTTACCTTAGAGTTAAATCTAAATGATATGGTTAAAATAGTAAGCTAAACTTGTCTATATCTACCCATAACCACCTTAGTATCAAAATAAATCAATTTGGAGCTATTAAAATCAGAATATTACTATATAATAAAATAATATTTTATGTTTTTCCTAAGGATCCCCTCTCCTCCCTTATAAAAGGGCACCTCCTCCCTCTCTTCATCACACCACATTGAACATTGAATCTCGGTCAAACCCTGCCAATTTCTCCTCTCCACTTCCCTAGTAATATCCTAGAGGTCCTGAACATCTTCAAAGACCAATTTTATAGCCCGAAGAGGTGGTTAAGAAGAGGCGCTTCAAAGAAGAGGTAATGTCTGTTACCGATTCATTCAACTTTATTTCTTCTTATAATTCTTCTTATATAGTAGTTTTATTATGATGACATAACATAAGTATAACTCATAGAATGATATTTTATTATAAATATGGTACAACCCTATTTCACCTTCTATCCATCCTATGGAAAATGAAATCACTGCGCGTTCGTACGTACAGAATACCGTCTCCACGCCGTGGTGTAATCTATTTTCCACCACCACTATACTTGGATGGGTATAATTGTGTAAAGAATAACTATATATGATTATTGTAAAGTGATATTGATTGTGAAATAGTATACATACACTTCAATAAAATTCCACGATCATGGGAACGATATCATCGCTCGTGCATACGTACGACCTACCGTCTCCACGATGTGATGCGACTCGTTCTACATGATCTTCATTACATAATGATTATATAAATTAATTGAATGAATAAATATGATATATATTACATGAATACCATTCTGGAATTGAGGTATCTATAACCTAAAAAAGAAGAAGAATAATTTATTAGACAAAACATGCATAAGAACAAACAAAAGTAATAAACACCAGAATAACAAGGAACAATGAAATATTACTAATAATAAGCTAATAATATGACCTTTATGATATCATAACAATGCGTACGACTCTATAATAGGTCAATAACATTATTTAAATCATTATACAGGAGGTCCGGACACATACGAAGCAAATCGAACATAAGGTAAGGGAAAATCTCACAATCTCATTTTTATCCGATATTGTTTATACTTCAGAATTTACTGGGTAATATTTATCATCCATATCCTTGTTTCCTCAATATGTAATATTATTTCTATCCTACAAAAAAATTTTAAATACAATTTTACCCTTTGGTGAGTTTTTAGTAAAAGATATGAATGGAATCTTTTGTCGTTTTTCGTACGACGTACTTTTTGACTTTTCCTGACAAAGTTCAAGAAAAATGTTTTCTTAACTTATACCGCATGAATGGATTTTTAGAAAATTATTTCCATGAAGCTTCCTTTATAAGATTTCAACTTTATTTTTAATTAACTTATTTTACTTTAAAATTGTATGACATGTTAGGAAAGGAAAAATGTTTTTGATGTAGAAAGGATATTTTCTTCAAGAATGGAGTTCAAGAGTTTATCAAAATTATTTTCCATCTAAAATAATATAGGTTTCTATTTTTATCCCTATTTTTAAATTTATTTGATTTTGATATGATTGAATTATTTTTATGATGTCCTTTTATCTTATATGGATTATGTTATGATGGCATGATGTTTAAGATTCCCATTTTTATTACATGGGTTATGCTATGATATATGATTTATGATTTTGTGGCACACAAAAGAATGGTTTCATTATGATATGGGTGGGACCTATAGCTCCCTCCAATGAAATGGGTAAAGATTTATATCTCATTAGATATACATGGCTAGAACGACCTGTTAATCTGGTTCAGTGATACAGGACTGAAAAGAGGAGTGAACTTGGTTCAGAAATGGACTTTGTCTGCTAAGATAGTCTTGGAAATGAGTCTTGACTACTCAGAAATGATTCTCTATGATTATGTGTGCATGCCACAAAGTTTCATGTTTTACATTATGATTATTGGGGTTACATTTCACTACTATGATTTATACTGTGTTATGAAATTATGATCTCTTTTGCAGGTTAAGATTTCCAAAATGGTATGTTCTTATGAATATGATGTGATTGATATTTCTTTTGTTTACCCTTACTGAGCATTTGAGCTCACCCTTTTGTATGTTTTATTTTCCCCAGGCCAGGAAGAAGGATATTAAGTAAGATATGTCAAAAGGGACTCTAGATATGAGAAAATAAAAGGGAGACTATGTAAATGATTTATGAGCCAGTTGTTTATGTTTTCCAGTTTCTAAAGACACTATACCTATATGGTCCTTTCATGGTTTTGTTATATGTTGTAATAAGTGTGATTCAATTATGATGTAATAATAATGTATGTAAATTATGGGTATTTATATACACAAACATCACACGGCCTCCTACGTCAAGGTAGTACACGATGCATACTCATAAAGTACATGATGTGTACATAGAAAATTTCTAGAATTTCCTTTTTCCTAAAAAACATCCAGAAATGGAAAAACAGACATGTAAGAAGATCTGGGTTCTTACAACATAGAAGGGCATAGAACGGGATCCTGAACTCCGTAACATTCATAGTCCCATGTCAAAGGGTGTGAATCTGCGGGGGATAAGCCTACTTCACAGTAAAACAAAAAAAAAATCATCTTGGAAATGTTCAATATACTTCCCCTATATGTCCATTGAATCCTCACAATATTGAATGAATAATATTGACCACTACCTCATAGCCCTATGAATTATTTTCACTACCAATGAATCATGGTGATCCTTTTGTGCAAATATCAAACTGAAAGCTATCTCCACCACCTCCAAGTAGTTTCCATAACTAGTTATAAAAGGGACACCACATATTAATTTATAATCTGGAACTAAAAATATCATATTTTATTCCTATAAGTGTCCACATCATCGACCTTTACTCTAAAATTATATGTTAGCTTTTCATTCTAATAACCCTTTTCAAAAACCTAAGGTGGACAATCAACATTATCCTAGATTAAAAAATAAAAAATGGATAGGGACACCTAAAAAAAGAATATGTATTATTTAATATTAATAATTTCTTTATTTTATTTATTAATGGTACAACCTATTCCCATGGTCTAGCATTTTCAATCATAAGCACTGTAAAGAATTATTTTTTCTCTGTTAAAAAAACAACACCCTATAATAAGTACCATTTCACATAATATGATATATAAATAAAGGGTTTCAAAATTAGATCATAAGGGGACCAAAATACTCATGTCGTAGCCAATACTCATTTTATACATTTCCTTCTAAATTACAGTGAAACAATTTCACTACCAACCAGTTTTGTCTCAAATGTTCCAGACTCCAATCATCATCCTTCCCATTAACTATAACCATTGATTCCACTTTTTCCTAAACCCCACCCCCAAAAGGTATCCATCCAAGGAAAAAAATGAATGAATTTAGATAATGAATCTTAAAAACACGTCTAATAGGCCATGAGTTTCTATAAAAATGGATAGTATAGCATACATGAAAATTGGATTCATTAAACTATAAGAGAATAGGTGTAATGAGATATAAGTCAAGCACACCCATCAACACTTTATCAGATATGGAAATAAACTCTAATAATTTCATTTAATGTCATTAAAAACATTTCAACTAAAAAGTAACCACTTGTAAAAAATGATGAACTTGATACTATCCTTGAATCCAAAAGATGTCTTGAATAACCATGAGTTCGTAATACTTAGACTGATATCTACCCAATTACCATTGACATGAAAACAAAATTATTTATACACAGGGTGAGTGTAATAGGCATACTATATATGATCATTTTATGTTCCATTAATAGACATGATAATGAAAGCATGAAAAATCCTAGTGAACAATAAGTGAAGCATACTCAACACCTAAATTAGTATACTAAATTAGTAGTCCCACCATGGAAATCTCTCACTAAGAAACACAAATAGATGATCATATACGGTGGTGACAAAAAGGGTACACCACTACAACTTCCCCTGGTTTTCCACTATACACCAACATCACATGTCCTGAGCCATCTCTCTCCAAAAGATTTCAAACCATTGAAACATAATGAGAGTATCATATCATGCATTTGAATTATCACCTTATGTCCTAATACCATCCATATATCCATATAGTACAAATTTATTTTATGGGGGATATCACTACCCATATGTAGTTTATAATACATTGAGTATTTTATCTCAAGAAATTATATCCCAAATAATGAGTTTTTTATATCAATCAATTACATCCCATACTAAACATACATATAATAACCATTTAGGTACTATAATTGAAGATATATGTCTGTCATATAACCACAAGAAATTATATCCCTTTATACACATATATATGGAAAAATAACTATTATGCATACTAGAATATAATATTACTTGGAGAAAATGTGGGGCTCGAGGGGGGTAGTCAGCCAATTGTATATCACTTACATGATATTATAGAAAACACCCTCTTAGAGTCCACTAGGTTTAAATCTCCCTACTGACTTGGGTAGGGTAGAGTATGATACCAACAAAACATAAAATATATATTATAGTTCATAATCACACATGGAAATAAATCCTAGCATTAGTCTAAACTATAGTTATAGTCTCCTAGAAAAATAGTTTCCATGACCATGAACTAGATAACCTATGCACACACAATAGTCTATGAATAAATTCCAAATTTAGATCCTTTAATTTTACATTTATCCTTATTTTAATTAATTAATTGTCCATTAGTTTACATTTATCTCTAATTACATGCCAATTACAATTAATTCATTAGACATTAGATAAAATTTATCCCCAATTATATTAAATTTACAATAAGTGTGAAGCCCATTCCATCCATGAAAAATACAAACGCGTCTAAATTTTCTCAATATTGAAATTTTCTATGATTATCAAAATACACAAACCCCAAGATATAAAAAATTTATTAAATATTTTTATCATTTATAATTCTAATAATTCTAGGAAACATCTAATGATACCTTATTGAGATGAATGACCAAGAATAGTAAATAGACTCATGTACGGGGAACGGAATATAGTTAATAGAGAAATTTAGTCCTCTAAACATTAAATATATTTAATAACAATCTTGCAGTATAAATTTTAGCACAAAAATGGTAATTCCTAGTTTCTATGCATTCCAAAAATCCTGGTGTCACCACTAGTACGATCATGCATATCACAATGCATGTCACCATCAACAGAGTGAACTGCTACCACAAACTCAAGCCTCCTCGCCCATACCTCATCAACCAATAGCCACCCTAAGATCAAATCACAACACATAGTAATGATTACATATAAATAAACATATATGGACGAAATCATTAGAAATTACGTTAGGTTAACATGGCCCAAAAATCATGGATTATATCCATTATGTGAAAATGTGCTCCATTTACCATAATCATTTTTCTTGAGAAAAAAACATGTTTTATCACCATATTGGATACAAAATTCATTTATTATTACTTAATATTATGGGTAACCTAAGTCTTTATACATTTAAAACTATAAAATTATTTAAACATGCTCTATAGTGTATCTTCTATTTTCAATAATCATAATGGATGAACATTCAAATTTCCATGACCATGTATTATCAACAACAATATGAATTCCATATTCAGGTTATTTATAAATTTAAATTAATATATGAAAAAAATAAAAATAAACAAGAATCGAGCATCATTTTATTTATATCAAATTATAAGAAAAAATTGGCTCAATAAACATGCATCTTTATTTTTTAATCAGACCAATAATTTTTCAGCTTCATGTTCCTAGACCCTATTATCAAATAAGCATGGTATCCCTAGGATAAAATATATAAAAAAATTAGAAAAATGTATAGAACACAATCTATTAAATCAAGCAGAAAATTGTCATCACGGTAAAAACATGTTATTTTTACACCAATAACCCATTTTTTTTCAATAGTAATGTTTATTAATTATAAAAGTTTTTTACACCATCACCTATAGAGACGAATCATGG
Source organism: Viscum album (assembly GCA_963277665.1). Taxonomy (NCBI): domain Eukaryota; kingdom Viridiplantae; phylum Streptophyta; class Magnoliopsida; order Santalales; family Viscaceae; genus Viscum; species Viscum album. Next base: position 1,441,356,177 of record OY728157.1, read on the forward strand.
TAACATTACAATTTCAAATAAAAATTAACAGAGAAGCAACTAATACACCACCTCACAACTTAAAAGTTCTTCAATCTAAAATCGAACAAAAATACAGTTCTTCAATCACCTACCCCACAAGGAAACTACAACCCTCCAAGAATTTTCCCCCATTAATGTGCCTATAAACATGCAAGGAACTCCATTAAAATTAATAAGATTTACCTTCATATAATAACATGAAAATCCATGAGGAACAAAATTATTTCATATGAAATGAAATTAAATGACGAATAACTGATCTCATATCGCCACATAATGTTATCCAATATGTTGAGGATGGATCAAGATTGAAAGGGGATTCAAAGGCATTAAAAAATACTCCTTAGTAACTTAGGATTCATGAGATAAAATGGAGATGAAGTTATTTTAAGGAGATTAGGTTATTTAATGGAAGACTATATGTTAGAGGGATATAATGTAACCCTCTACACCATGGAGCAGAAAGGATGACATATGAGAAGAATGTGGAGTAGGAAAAAAGACCATGTTGTAACCCATCTATTTTAAGTTGAGTCCAAGGAATATAGTATAATCAATTAAATAGATCTTATCATTTAGAAACATCACCATGGAATATGGAAATCTATTATGATATACGACCAATTTTATATTACGTTGGTTACATTACAGCCTACACTCCATGCCCCAGGGGTACCAAATTTGGAAGAACCACAAAACCTCCCCCAAGAGGATCCTTTCCAAAAGCGATACTACTACATTGTAGAACTAAAAGGGCCTATTACACAACCCTGATCTATGTCACAACTATTACAAGAGTTTTTAACCCCCAAAACACACACCTCTATGCCCCTATGCTTATAAACAAACCCACTACATTGTTACGACTACAGTCCATGGAGAAACTAAAACCTCTATGATTTATAATCCTATACAATAAATATTTCAGCTAAAAACCCCCTCCTTCAAAATCTAGGCATCCTCCTGCTACCTTTATCACACAAACTCACAATGTAAAGGCTAGAAGGATCTGGACTATCACAATTTCATTCACATTCACACAACAAATTCGTATATTATTAAATTCATTCAAGCATATTACCACACATAAATTCAAGCTTACTCTTATTTATTTAGATATCCATGATATTTTATTTTATTATTACAATTTATTATATGGATTAATAAGAAACAAACCCAACCACACCACAAAAAAAATTATCAATCTCACATAAACCATTTCCATAATACCACCTCAACGATGTCATCACACTAAAAAAACCACATGTCTCAACCATCAGACATGATTACCACCACTAGAAATAACCAATCACTTAAAATATTATTACAAACAGTCATCACAATACATCAAACACATATAAAACCCTATAAAATCACTAATATCATTGCAAAATACGCCACATCACACAATTAAATGAAATAAGAATAACCACACAAGGAAATATATCCTATATTCCACAATTGATGATCAAGAACTTACATTATTTAACTTCATTATTTAGCATGGGTATTCCCATAAAATTTTATTTTTTACATGGAAACCAATGTGTCATCCATGTTTTGATTATTATCATTTTATTCAGGGTGATATCAAAAAATCATGAAACAAGGGTCTTATAACCATATCAATTATAGTAAAATAAAGGCTCCCAATATCCGTGTTTTTAGTGAATGCAGTGAGCATGCATAATCACATCATTAGTATCATAAAAAGTAGTAAATATTGTGATATCTCCACATTTACATCATTTTTAGTTTACTACAATACATCATCTTCATTATTATAAATATTAATTTCTACCCAATTGAATAAAATGGAATTAAATTACCACACATGCTCATAAATTTGGAGATATGATGATCTCCTACCTCAAAGAAGATTTTATGATTCACTGTGAACAATAAGATGGTAGATAAACAACTAGAAAATTACAATAACATTAGAAAACTTCATATCAACCAAGATCACACCAAATAATTATCAATTTTTTTTTTCCATTCTCTTCAAAATAAAAAAACATAACCATTGAAAGTCCTCGAATGAATAATATAATTAAACAAGGAAAAAAATTATGAGAACTCACCTTGGATTTTGGACGATCACCCTCAAGAAACAAATGATAAATAAATGAGTAAATGGGATATAATATCTCCAAAAACATTCCACGGTTATACCAAAAATCTAGAGGATCAAGTGAGTAATGAAATAGAACTGATGGAAACTAGAATTTATAAGTATATCAGATGTTGGTACGTTCACAGCATCAAACCCCTATCCATGTTGTGAATTTTCCTAAGGCCTTCAAATTCATTTTTTCAAAAAGGTTTAGTCAATGAATAATTTGAATTAAAAAACCGGTGAACATCCACTGATTTTAATTCCACCTCAACCCCAACATAAGTCACATCATGAGTTATTATTTCACATCCTGAGTACATTTTCCGAAAAAATCCTCATCCAAATGTATGTCTTGAATTACGAACTACCTATTAATGATACATAATATCATCATATAAAAATATATTTACACTTTGATCTAAAAAATTAGGAAAATTATAGCATAGACTCCACTGAACCCTATTTAACCCTTCTCCAAACACTTAATACAACCAAACTAGAATTTAAAAGGATTAAAAGGCACATTATATTTGAATAATCTCCTAATATTACAAATACATGACTTTTCCCTCATAGAATTTTATTTTTTAAAATATATAAATTGAACCATGTATAAAATTTTATGTGTTTTTGAAACTCATACATCTTTTACTTATTTAAAATACTTTTTTTTGTTTCATACCTTTTAATATTGAATCATATATATAGTACTGGTACATATTTAACTTGGTCAGATCCAATACCTTATCGTTTTTGGGGAGACTATGTAAAAATGTAAAATTTACATAACCAAATAATTTATACCCTATTTCATTTCCATATGTTATATCATTTAATGAATTTATATCAATTCCAGTTAATTATGAAAATTTGATTGAGATAACATTTTGTTTTTGATTTATATAAAATATGATTGAATTATCTTGGAAAATTATACACATATCAGTTTAAAAAATTATATTGGTAATGTCATTATAAATCTTTTATATACTAATAATATTATGTTTTATATCATTATTAAATAAAACAATTGAGAAAAAATAGAATTATAAATTCAACCTTCTTGAAAAAATCTACATTTTCTATTATGTTATCACAAAGTGTAAGTCTACCAAAATAACACGAATTAAATCATAGAAAATTAGAGATATCATGGTTTATATTTCAATTGAATTAAATATCCATTTACAATTTTTTTTAAAATTCCCATGTCATGATTCCTAAACCAAAATCGTTATATTTGGTACCCATACCAACATGTGACTAATTAGTTTATAAAAATAATTTTTGTAGACTCAAACTGGTTTCAAAAACGTTTTTACAAGAAGTTTAGAGGATAAAGATTTATATATAATAGCCATGATGTTACCTATATATTGTGGAAATATAAAAGGAATACTAATTTTCATAATTACCCTTCATTTTATATCTAAATAATGTAACACTTCAAAAATTTCTACTTGTTTATTTAATATAGGCAGTCTTACATATTTCTAGAAAAATATTATCTTATCTACCACATATTTTTCATCTAAATATTAAATTAATCTTTATAATATTATCGTAAATTCTATTATATAAAATATTTTAGAGAAATCATATTTTAATAAATAAATTTTAAATTTTATTTTATCAATTTATATAAAAAACATATTTCATTGAGCTTTATGACATATAGGGGAATAATCCCTATGTATGAAATTTGGAATCATATTATTTTTTATGTCAGGATATAAATTATGACTAGATATTTAATGATAATTTTATTAATATGACTTATTCTCCAAGATGATTATTAATTTTATCTTAAAAATAATTCTATTTATTTTGTGAACAAATAAAAAACATTTGGAATATTTCCTTAGTTTCTCATTTTTTTAATGAAAGCTCCTTATTTATTATTTCCTTATATTTACCCTTAAATACTTTTGTAAAAATATACCTTTTTTACTTGAGATGTAATCCTTTGATTTCATTATAATTTTGATCATCAGTTTTTTTGAATTATAGTTGGAGGATGAATAATAATCAGATTCCCTTTATTGTTTTGATGAGTGTATTAAACAAAGGGGTTCAAAAACCATTTCAAAACCGGACACTTCACATGAAATTGATTCATTTTAAAAACTCCACCGAATTTTAGTGGCCTATTAAATTTATTATATTATTTTCTTGTATAATTTTCATTCTTGAGCGAAAGGTATACAATTTTATTATGGCCTATATTTTTTATCTTATAATTTTTTTAGAATCATTTTTAGATATATCATTACCTATCTTGATTAATTTTTATGGGTTTTTATACATTATGTGATTATTGGTAGCAAAAAAAACACAAAAATAAGTGGATCGGTATTAAAGAAATAAACATTCCATAATTATCATTAAATATATATCTATAATTAACTTGTATTCTCTTATTTTAGAAGCAATAATCCATGATCTAGATAGATTGCGCTAGAGGATAACATTGAGTAGTAGTGATAAAAAATCACTCTATCTCTAAGGGATTACACCATCTGAAGAATCCTTGATCATATCAAGATGATACCCAAGTAAAAAAATAAAAACTATGAAAATCATGGGGGTTATAAACATTGATTAGGAAGAAGATGATTCTTTAAAAAAATAATGAAATAGATTATCATAGTTATGTAAAATGTAAATGATTAAAATCATCCACAAAATTAACACTATCATACTTAATAAATTATACCTCTTAGATAGATGAATCATGATTCTCACCCATTTAACACACATAATGTGTCACTAATGATTATTTTGTAATAAATTACAGAATTTTAGAAACTAGAAAATATTAATGAATGAAAAATTTGGTGCGTAAGAGATGGATAACCATGTGGGATGATATAGAAGTAAAAATCATTACATCACATGAATCTTAATAGAATATGAAATCATATACATATTTAATATAGTATAAATATATATATATATTATAAATATTACACATGTATCTTATGAAAGTATTAACCATAAATCACCAAAAAAATACTTTACATGATCTTCTATAAATATCACACTCACCCTAAAATCCATAGATACATAGTCCCAAACTGTAATTCTCTTTGAGAATCCACCCAATATCTTTTGGAAATAATTTCATCAAATTATATTCATTTATTAAAAGAATATTTTATACATTTTTATCATTATTCAAGGGATAAACTCTATGACTCTATAGGCCTTATGATTTCGGATAGAAATATAAAAACCCTATTTCATTGATATAAAAAAAGATGTTCCTCTAGAAAGGATTCAATGCTACTAATGCTATTATGGGGTTGGGTGTTATCACTACCAAATATTAACACTTCTATATAAGAACATAGCCATGGTAATATTTACCATATTAGTATAATATATACCTATATATTATCTTATTTTTGGACATCGAGTGGCCACTAGGCATGAAACATGTTAATCTTGGATAATTATCTCATCTTTTCTTGATTCCCTAAAAAAACTAATGAAACTAATGAACACATCACATACATCACATTTCATTAATCTTAAAGATGATAAAGTGACATATCTCTCATCTAATTAGATGAAAACATAAAATTTTACTCAAAAAAACATGGATATGCATTTATAATATGTAATTCAAATCAGGGCTATATGAATTTTCTTCTCCTACACATTGATACATCTATTTTGGATCATGGTTTGACTAATGAAATGATCAAAATCACACCCAACCACCCTATAATATTCATTTAATTTTTACACTTATGTAATTATGGTATGAATGTATAATTATTCTCATTTTATTAACCAATCCAACAAAATAAATGAAGGATTCATAAAAGGCACACACCCCTATATATATTGACGATTGTATGAAATTACATGAGATATACATTGGTAGATCGATCCATGTAATAAGTCTATACAATTTAACTCATGAATCTATTCTACATACCTCATTTAATAATTTTTCGAAGAATTATATAAATTTATTTATACTAAACATATCATATAATTATAACCAATAATACTTTTTAATGGTCATCAGTTATTGATATCTCAATGTCTTACTTTTATAGGATATTATCACTTTTTTGTTCTCGTTAAAAAATATTTTAGCACATATGAATGAATTCTAATTTTATAGTTATTTTATTATAATATAATTATTCATTTACATCCATTAAAATCTATTTATCTTCTGTTTTACACCTAGAGAATTTAAATTCCCGTCAGGTTGTCATTGTAGTAATGGTTTCATGAAAAGATCTTCAACAAGATCATTTGTAGCCACTCAAATTATTGTTTTACATCACCCCTCTCAACAATACCCAAAATTATATGGAATTTTAGGATAGTTTTATTAGTCCTTTTATGAGGATTATGTTCCCTAGCCTAATAAGATACTCTATTATAGTCATAATAAAGTTCAATTCCCCCCATAATGATGGGAATCCCATGATGTTTAGTAAAACTATGATTGATCAAAAAGCCTCCATTAAATCTTCAAATGAAATTATGTATTCCACCATTGTTGTTTACTTTTCGATGGTGATTTGACTAAAAATATTCCAAGTAATAAATACACTATTTAGGTAAATAATTAATCCATATTAAGATATGTGGTCATATATTTAGTATTAGAAATTAAAATCTATGTAGCCCCTTTAAATAGATCTTATTTTTCGCAACATAAAAAATATATTACATTAATAATTAATATATACTTCATAATTTCATACCAATTATCATGTTTCTCTCACTAAGATTTAATTTATGTATAATTATTACTTTCAATGTAATGATGAAATTTAACAATGTACAAAACATATAATTATGATATATCCTGTGGGATATACATAACGAAACATATCCATCCTTTATAAATCACCAGACATATCCAAAATGTTCCTTACATTTCTTCCTTGAAACATTAGAGTAAACCCTTTCTTTTTTTTTCTTGATAAACTACGTTAGAAATTAACCAATATATGGGTTCTACATTATTTTAAAAGAATTTTTAATCAATCTCTAAAAATATTCAAACCTAGCACTATAGCTTCTTTAACAATGTCTTTCATTGAGATACATTTTCTCAAGATATAATTTCCAATAAATAGTGTGTTTTTTAAATATAATATATGGAATACTATAATACTCTATCTATCTATCTTCTACACATTTGAACAATATGTGTTTTTGATGAAACAAAATTATTTTATTGTATCATTAAACCAAATATTACATCTAAGAGAAATTAATTTATCTTATAAATGGTTTGGTGTAACTTAAGAACCATATAAAACTCATTTATCACATTCAAAACACCAGGTCGTATCATACACAGATCCTTTTGTAAATTCTAATTATGGAATGTTATTTTTAAAATCCATCTTATATAGGTCATAATAATGATGATTTATTATGGAAAGAATAATCTGAATGGAATCTATCATTATAATAGGTGTAAAAGACTATTTATATTCAATACCAAGTGTTTTTTTTACCCTTTTACACCGAGTTTCATTTATAGGTAGTAACTCTACCATCAATGTGAAGCATTCCGACTAGATAGCTAGTGAAATGGTGTCTTGATATAGTATACCACAAGTACTCAAGAGTTACTCCTTATATACTAGTGGATATCAACAAGTAATTAAGTTATAATAGATGTGTAGTGGGGAGAAAATGCCCTTTGGATAAATAAATAATATATCATAAGAAATAATAAATAAAGGTATTGTAATATAATAACCAATGATTCCCAATAAAAAATGAAATACAAATCATTCATGGACATGCTACAATATACAACAACAAACACACAACATGAAATAGATAAAAAAATATAAAAATAATATAAAAAATATATAAGGTACATCCCCCTGATCATACTGGTCTATGAATTAGTCCAATTCTCTTAATCCCCCATGCACAAGTGAAACATCACATGACACAATCCATTACCATGAACCTAAAACAATAGGTACATGGTTAGGCTACAAATTTTAGCTAATGATGTTCCAATCAGGCATCTTACACTACCCAATAGACATACCTTTCTAGATTAGTGCATATAATCATGAAAACCATGTTCCAACTATTCCATAATAATTTTCCAACTCTGAAACATACAATAGAAAGGTTCACGATAACATAAACATTGTGAGAGGCATGTGGTTAACCTATGTAATAAAACATAGAGGTATTTAATGGTCAGAAGCCCTACAATTCATGGTTTAACAACTTGTGTGACACATTATACAGGGCTATAATATTTCTATTGATGGTCCATGTGGTTTAAAAAACATTGCAACCTACGTGTGTTTGTAGGAATGTGGTATTTTTGATCTCAACATTCCCAAAACTAATGAAATGATAAAATATGCCTTTGTAGCAAGAAACCATATCCAAAATCAACACTATTGAGTGTTCTAACTCTCGTAATTATATTTTCAGACTTGGTTTCATATTTGGCCCATACAATAAAATATAATTTTAATTTTTTTTTTACATTTTAAATTGGTTTAAAAAAAGACATTAAAAATTCCTCACCTTATAAATTTTCATACCTATGAAACCATGGAGATAAAAAATCACACAGACTAGTTTGTTCATGATGTTTTTTTTTTTCAAATGGCCGGATTTCATTTTCGAACACCCAATGCACCACCATGAACTAATTAAATAAAATGGTACATAAGCCACTAAAACTCATTGAAATTCTCAAAAATACCACAAAAACATTAATACATCAATTTAATAACCCACTAATAATTGAGAAAAAAATCATGTAATCATTTCCCCTCATTAATATATATATATGGAATTTCCACAGAAAAAGTTATAGATGTTCCCCCAAAAAACACCAGGTCATGGTGGTCCCACCGTAGAAATGGCCTATTCAAACATGTCCTAATCATACAAATGAGACATATTTAATGATTATTGGATCACAAAATCTGATAAAATATGTGAACATCATCTTAGTTCCTCAATTTCATAAAATACATCATAACCCAATAACCACACTTTAATTGGTTATGCCAAATTTCCATTAAAATCCTTGGTCAACACATTAATCTACACCTGTCTCATCCTAATAGAATTTGAAATGAGATTTCTCACCTACCACATCCATACATTTATAATAAAATATATTTAAACACCTATGGTCAACCATTTAAAAGACGTTCGGCTCTTACAATTGGTGTTTCAACAAAACCTAATTATTAAAAATTATCCCAAGGCATAAAAATATTGTTCAAAGCATGCTCACTAATGCATATATCAAGTATGATGGAGGTCTCCAAGATGAACTATATTGAAATAAATTCTATCATGATTCTATAACACAAAAAATAATACTATTCTAAAATGACATCCATGGATCATCATAAATTACTCTATTCTCAATTCTGATATCCATATTTCACCCAAAAACAAATTCAAACTTGTGTGTGGAATTCATAGAAAATTATATCCATCCATTGTTACATTTAATCAATAAAATATTAGTGACAAAAAACACCATAAAAATGTTGCGTCCTATCGTGAACCTATTAAGAGATGGTCACCCACTAGTGACCACAGTCCCACTCCCCACCTTAGGATTTTCCATGTTATCACTCAATTGAAACGAGATATTTATTTGAAAAACTCATGTTTATTGATAGTGATAGAATGTATAATAACCAAATAATACTATGTGCTAATATAAATGTCTTTGATGAAACATTCATACTTATTATGAACATATCTTAGAGGGAATACTAAATATGAATCCTAATAAGGGTCATTACCTTCCAACATCTAATGGGGTACTACACAACAATTAGATTATATTAAAACCTCACCTTGTGCGAAAACATTAGGTGTCCATTATTGAAAAAATAATATTTATTAAAATATATTTCATTGAATGTAGCGGATGGTCTCTCGGTATATTGATGGTGACATTAATATAGGTTTAGATCACCTCTGAACTAGGAACAGACTTCGATTTTACAAATAGGTTGGTATAGCTCCCAATAAGTCATGATCACATCAACTATGCCACACCTACCGTTTCCAACACCAGACACCATGTCTCCTGACAATGAATGGGTTAATCCAACCATAAGTCAATATCTTGCATCCCCCAATTTATTTACACAAAATATATTCTCTTAGGGTGATTTATTTATTTTACCGATAATCTCCTTGTCACTATACCCACAAGCATCATTTTCAAAACTATATATACTCAATCTCTACTCGACCACTCATCAACATATAATTATAAATAGATTCTTCATACAATAGTCAAAATATATACTTACCATATTTAGCAGGTTTAAATTTACTACAATAAATTTAAACCCCACTCATTCTATCATGAGTACTATATTAACAAATTCAACTTATTCATAATACATGATACATCATTTTTTCTTAAATCAGTAGTTCCCTATGAACTCTTCATAAAAATAAGGCATATTACCGATGAAACAAATTAATAAACAACCACCCTCCTCATGACATAATTTATAAGAAGAATGGTTCAGGAACACAACCATTTCTAGTCAACTGGGGTAGGCAACAAAACAATCCTACCCACTTAAAATAGTTTCGATAAAAAACCATTCAGAGTTCTTCTCAAGAGAGGGGGAATTTCCATGATATAATCAAAAAACTCATGCACTATGTCATGACCCATCCTAGAGGATCTCATCTAATGACTTCCCAAGGCCTACATCCAATAGGCCAGGGGATGGTGACTAGCACTGAGTAGGCATATCTCACAAATGGGAGGAATTTACCCAACTACTTGTATGCACAAACACATATCCAAGACATAAATATTGGAAAGTAAAATCACATTCTAAACAATTCATGTAAACCACTATATCCCATAACTAGAGTATAATAGTGAAATTACTTGAAAGTAAATAGAGACACAACAATCCCCCCAATAGAAAAGAGTCTACAACCAAAATTCCATCATGTAATGTCAAAGGTACACGTACTATCTTCAGAGAAGATATCATAACACACCTCGGATGGTCTGATCTCAAAAGGTTCGGCCTGGTCTTGGTCTTCCGAAATCTTCATTAAAGATTTGATCATCTACATGAGACACCGAACATGCGAGAAAATCCCATGCATGTGTGAGTGAAACAATACTAAGTAGGACTACCTAAAACCAGAAAGGAATTCCAAAATGGAAGTACCATGAAGGAATACAGCAAAGGAATACCACAAATAAGTACAAAAAATTAATTACCATAAAAGAATACCATAAAGGAAAATACCACAAAGGAATACCACCACAGAATACCACCATGTAATATAACCAAGGAATACCACCAAGGAATATTGATGGTTACAGGTGTAGCAGAATCATGGTTGGGATAGAACCCGAATTTAATTTTTACCATGATCAATGATTATTCTGGGATCGATACGATGTTGAATGTCAATCTCCATGGAATAGAATCAAATATTTAAATAAAGAAAGAAGAGGCCGAAAACCTTTTGAGATGATCTTGGACATCATGTTTATAATTAATTTAATTAATTTTATAAAGAAAAAAATAACTATTTCTTTGCTATTTTTACCATTGATGATGTTGAGAACTCTGAATTACCATTCTGAGATACCTCGTTGCGGATGAGAGGATCCAAACTATTATCCACCTAGAAGTGATCAACATGTTCTCTGATAGCCTCTGATCTACCCCACTCATTCCCTCAATGCTAGTACGACGAAGCGAGTCTCTTGTGTCAGCCATTCTTGATTTCATGTTCTTCAGCCTTGAATAACATTTCTCATTCTTAAGATGAGCATGAAGAGGATGTGAGGGAGAAATTTTTTAGATCAACATTTATCAATTCACCAAGAGTTTGGTGGGTTAACCATGGCACAATAGACGTGCTATTCTATTTATATGCATGAAACTTTAGTAAAAAATATTTTATTGCATAATAGTAATTAAATACATTCATGAACATAGAGAAAACCCATGCTCATCATAATAATACTGCGCCATTATTTATAGACCACCAACATGAACAAAATAGAATTATGAATAAAATTCTACATCACAAAATAAAAGTATTTTCATTTTTATTTTTACTTTTTCGAACTAATAATTATATACCATCTTGAAAATAATTATTTTATTACCAGATCATCCTTGGTCCGATCGAAGTACACCTCCATTTATAGAACACATGAATAAATAAATAAATAATATATTCTTATAAATACATATTATTATTTACAAACAAGTAAATTAATATTTATTAAATGTTTAATAAAATAAATAAATTTATTGTATTTAATTTATGAAATCTTTTTAACTTCAATAAAATTATTCCATTGTCTTTAGAATAATATTTATTTCATTAATTAAAATCAAATTGAATTTAACTGATTCCACCAAAAACACTTACTCTGTGATCCTCTAGGATTCATTCTTGTTGGTATTAGGCAGGCTTAACAAAAGTATAAGATTATTATCTTGCAATGGGTCAAGACACCCATGAGAATGAAAATAAAGTCACAACAACGACATCCACATATGAATTCTCACAGTGTAATATAATCTTTTTTTTTTCACAATATCTCATCAAGAAGGTTTCATTATAGTGTCGTCATCCATTATACTTGATACATAGTTCTTTGAGTACCAAAAAAAAACTCAACGTTACACAATTGCCATGGAATTTAACATGATTGTTATATTTCAATCAAAGGGTCGAGATATCAAATTCCATAAATGGAAGGGACAAATCCTTCTTGACTTATCCATTAATATCATATCACTCGTTATGCACCCAATGTAACCTACTTCCCACCAACTGTATATGTGAAAATTTTCATAAGTAAATCAAAGTGTGTGATTCATGACACATTTTAATGATAATATTAATGTCGAAAGATCATTACACACAATCGAAGATAGAAATATCTGATGACAACAAACCATGTGGAATTCCTACAGGTGGGTCTGTTATCATAATATTTTATGTTGGAGATGTCCAAGTAAGAACATCATGAGAGCGAAATTCTCATATTCTTACAAGTACTCACAACCAAGGGTCTACATGCTACGTGTCACTTCATAGCATTTCATCCAACCGTAGAACTATATTTATGAAAATTGTTATAGCATTTCATGTCTCTCATCATAGAAGGGAATTTCCATGACCTTATCAATGTAACAAATACTTTATGATATTATTACCTCATAGTCATGCAGAACAATGAATAATACTTAATATGGTGTTAAATATTTAAAAACATTTAATATACATGTAATAAAAGTACAACCAGTTGGTTCTAGGAAACCAACTCTTACAAAATCCCATATGGATAAGAGCCAACTGCCTACAACATTCAGTCTACTAAACCTCAAATGGTGATCAGGTTTTTTCTATGTTAAGGCTTTAGTCAGGTGGTATGCCACATTATCCTCCATGGAAATACTACTCACTGCAAGTTCACCTCTCTGTGAAAAAACTCTCAAGAGATGATACATCCTAAGTATGTGCTACATCCACTGATGTGACCTTGGATTTTTTGCGTGATCCACCACTACTGTGTTATAATATTATAATGTGATGGGATATTTACGGCTAGGTATGAGATCCAGATCGTGGAAAAATATTCACATCCAAACTGCTTCTTTAGCTTCCTCATAAGCTGTGATATACTCAGAATCTGCTGTATATTCTGTGACCACACTCTTCTTTGAGCTCTTCCATCTCACTACACCTCCATTCAAAGTGATGATGTATATCGTTTGCGACTTAATATCATATTGATCAGTAGAGAAACTAGAAAATATATATCCTCTAATAACTAGTTCCTCATCTCTCCCTTAAACCTATAACATATCCTTAGTATGACTCAGTTACTTTAGGAGAGTCTTGACGTCAATCCAATGGCAGTAACCTGGGTCAGCTTGATAACTTCATACAACACTTAATGCATTGGCGACATCTAGCCTAGTACATTTCTTGATGCGTATAGAGTCTATTCCATTATCATTCGTTCCCCATGTGTTTGAGGAATCATTTTCATAGAAAGATGAATTCCATGTGACACTGGAAACAATCCCTAGTGGATTTTTCTATACTAAATATAATCAGTATCTTATAAATTTATGTACATTGACTTCGGCCCAACAATATCTTGGTTATATCACGATGAATCATGATCCCAATAATATATGTTGCCTTGCCTATGTCCTTCAAGGAGAAACATTACTTCAACTATGCCTTAACAGACTATAATACAGGTATCTCATTTCAAATATGTAATATGTCATCAATATATACTATTAGAAAAATGACTGCTTCCACTAAACCTTTTGTAGAGACAAGGCTCACATTCATACCTGGTAAAACCAAATTCTGTTGTGGCTTCGTCAAAACAATTTTTTCATGATTTGGATGATTTCTTTAATCAATCAATGGATTTCAGCAACTTTCATACTTTATTAGAATCCTTTGGAGTCACAAATCCTTTAGGTTGTGTCATGTAGACATATTCCTGAAGGTTCATGTCATGGAAGGATGTTTTGACATCCATTTTCCAAATCTCATTGTCATGGTATGTCACAATGGAATATATAATTCTGATGGATTTCAGCATTGAAACTGATGAAAAGGTGTCGTCTTAGAAAATTCCTTGATGCTGTTTAAACCCTTTTGGAATCAGTAATGCATTATTGATACTAAATTGTCCTTCCATGTTCAGTTTCATCTGTAATATCAATGAAAAAAAAACCATCTTTACATCCACTAGAGGATCTACCAAAATCTAGATAGTCTTTTTATACATGGAATCCATTTAAAATTCCTGGCTTCTAACACTTGGCAACGTCTGTGCCACTTTTTACTTCCATGTAGGTTATAGGATCATTATTATAAAATAATATTGAGTCACCATCATCAGTAACTAGAAAATTGTACTGTTCTAGTTCTCTAACCTCTCTTGTACTCCTACACAGTACTTGTGTCTCTATAAAAGAATTTCGTTCCACAGGGCTTTGTGGAATCTATTCCTTTACAAACTCTTGTTCACCTTTAACCTCGACTTCATCGAATTCTATCTATCTCACTATCTCTTTTTGAGATATTCTCCTTATCATGGAATATTCCATGTATTTCCACTATAAATTGTTTGTCTAATGGGTTGTATAGGTAATATTCCATTACTTCCATGAGGTATCCTATAAAGGTACACTTTGGGTCTCACTATGTGAGTTTTTTATCTAATGAGGCCATAACAAATTCATTTCGACCCTACACTTGTAAATTCGAAAACATGGCTTTTCTTCCACTCCAGAACTCATATGTAATAACATTTATCAATTTATTTGGTACATGTTTTAGTATTTGTGCTGCTATTTGTAATGAATTTCCCCAAAAGGATAATGGAAGACTCACATGACTCATCATTGATCTCACTATATCCAATAGGGTGTAGTTCCTCCTTTTTCTCTCACTATTCTACTGGGGTGTATTTAGATGAGTGAGTTGGGATAGGATCCCAAACTCCCATTAGAAATCAATGAAGTCTTGATTAATACATTCTCCACCTTGGTCAGAGCAGTGTTTCTTAATCTTCTAACCATGCTAGTTCTCAAATTTATTCTTGCATTCATGGAACTTTTTGAATGAATTCAACTTATAACTCATTAAGTTGATATATCCATATCTACTAAAATCATCAGTAAATGTTATAAAGTATGTGTACCCTCAACGTGATTCAACTAAAAATGGTCCGCACACATCGGTATGAACCAATTCAAGAAATTATTTATCCCTTTCACCTTTCCCACAAAATGGGGATTTGGTCATTTTTCCTAGTAAATATGCATGACATACTCCAAGTGGTTTTAGTTCAAAACAATCTAAATATCCATCTTGATGTGACTTTCTCATACGTTTCTCATTTACTTGACATAGTAAATGATACCAAAGCTGAGTGTGGTAAAAATCATGTGAAGAATCATTTATATCGATTTCAATTACTGGGTTTTTGTAATCCAACATGAAATGACCATTTTATAAATGTTCCCCACACAAACAAATTCTATCATTGTAAAAGATGAAACATTCATTTAAAAACCTGGAAAAATCCATTTGTATCTAATATGAATACAAAAATATGGTTTTTAGTAATAGAAGGAACAAAATAACAACCCATAAACACCAAAATCATCCTATTTAGAAACATGAGTTCATACTCCCAAACAACAACAACCACAAGTCCCACTTCGTTGGCTGCTCGTAGATCTACCTCACCTCGGTAAATCTTCCTAAGTATACTAAGTTCCTGTAATTGGATACATATTTGAGAACCACAAGCTATATCTAATTCACAATTTATGGAAACTGATAGATTGAATTCGATAACAAATGCACCTGATGATTCCCCTTACTTCATGGGCTCGATACAGTTCTTCTTCCAGTGGCCCTTCTTGCCACATGCGAAACAAACTTCCTCTTATTCCTTTCCCTCCACTTTGATCATCCTTTTATTGGAAGGATGTGAAGAAGCTTTGGGCTTAAATCACTTAGCCTTCCCTTTACTCTTATTCACCATAAGGATAGAAGGATTTTCATGCTTTATATCTGTGGCCACATGGAATATGAGGATAAGAAGATCAGATAGATACTTCTCAATGTTTTTCATGTTGATGTTGACAGTAAAGTTTGAGAATATTTGAGGGAGTGTTGTGAGAATGCGATCGGTTCCCAGTTCTTCGAGGATATTAAACCCTAGAACCTGTAGGCGCTCAATGTAGCCAATGCGGTTGACTACATGGGGCCTTGCTAGGGAACATTATCCTTGCTTACTCTAAAATAATGACTTAGAGATATCCAACCTTTTCGGTATTTCTCTCTCATGGTAAAGACCATTGAGGTGCTCGAGCATGCTATAAGAATCCTTTTTTTTCACGAGTCTTCATGAGATCAATAGACATTGATGACAGCGTAAAACATTTAATGTCGATCGTGTCGTTCATATTTTTCTCATAGACCAGGAAATCATCATCACCCACCTTTTTGGAAGGCAGATCAGATAATGCTGACTCTAGCACATAAGACTTCCGTTCATTACGTTGGATAACCCGAAGGCATCTAAACCATTCTTGGAAGTTACTACGAGTGACTATGTTTTCTTTATCTAGAATTGATCATACAGATAGTGTGGTCAATAATCGTGTCATTTTAATTCTACAATTAAAAGAGAAGTTCATTATTACTTTCTTGATAACATTTAATGAGAAATAATATATTTTTATTATATCTCCCACTATTTTATCAAGTACCAATTTCCCTCATGATTGAACTCATAATGCCCAATTTACATGACCTTCTATTGGAAAGGATCGAGATTCCCCTTCGTATAACCTGAATAATGACTGGTCAGATATTTAGAAGGTATTTAGGTCGGTAGGTCTTTTCCATATTTGAGCTTGCAGCCCCTTGATCTATTGAGTGGACTCCCAAATCCTGAAATCATGACATTTGGATTTCCTCAACTCAAGCCCCAAATATTACACAATGTCTATAAAGGTATACCCCTCCTGATGTAATATGGTTAAGTCAACCAGTAACCTTTCAGAAGGGATTCCTGTATAAAAGTAAGGGTCCCAACAAGGGTTCGTTAAGCACATAGTTTTATTGAGTTATTCCCTTAATCACGTAACGGAAGGCTTGGTATGACATAATATTTTATTTGAGTGATTTTTTTCTCTTATGTGTGAATTGATTATTATCATTTTCACATGATTTTTTTAATATTAAGTGGATCTTACTTATGTGATTAGCCATATCGTGATAATATTTATGCATAAGGCTAGTTTATTTTAGTTATATCATTCATGCTTGTTTAATTAATTAATTATGTGATCATGACAATAAATACATAATGATAAACCATGTAACTGAGAGAAATAAAATAAAGAGATGATCATGATCTTTTCTAATGGTTATTTTATCTAGTGGATGACAAACTAACCCTATCCTAGGGGAGAAACATCATGAAACTTTTGGCTTCATGTTTATAGCTTTCCACCTGTCAACCTCTATATCTCATGGGACTTGTTTCTTCTCAACTCAACCTTGAACCGCCTACAATAGAATGGGAGTTCCATCCATTACATATGAAATTTTTTAACTCACATAAAGGTGAGGGGTAAAAGAGGATTTTCATAAAAGAAAACTTTGGTACGTAGGCCCTACATATAAACATTGAGATGAATCACAGGACAAAAAAATTAATTTAAATAAATAAATTAAAATAAACAATCCACATACAAAGGTCTTCATCTAGTTCATGATCTTCCATACATGAAATGATATTAATTCATAAATATAACTAGAATTAAATTCGTTAATCATTCCTGTTTAAGATAAATCACGCTCTAATCAATTAATTATCATCTTTAATTAATATATCCATTTGTATTAAAACCTTTTTTGAATTTACTTGAGATTATCATCCATCGTAATATTAAACAAATAAATTAATTTAAAATTATCTTTCTATGTAACTTGTACCATAAAGGAAACCTATTGAATTCGTTTGTAAAACTACAAAATGATTAGAAATGTACATTATGCATATGTTAAATTAAACACATATATATAAAACACCCATCACGTGTTGTGCCTCGGCATTATTCATGCATGATGGTACATGTATCATGGGTTTGTATAATATAATAACAAATTTTAATTAATCTATGTAATTTGGATGATTACATGGTGTGAAGATCAAACTACACGGCATGTACTATTTTCCACCATTCATAAAATTTACATACCTAGGGAAACGAAATGTGAGTGTACTTAAAAAATATTCAGAGCACACAACATTTACAATAGGCCACCCATTGTGTAGTTCTTCAATACACTGCCTCCATCTAGGCATGCTGTATATGGGGTACACATCCCAACTCTAACACGAAGGGACTGTATGTCATGTCCAGTGGGCCACACGGTGTGTAATCTAGAAACAATGTGCCACCTGTTCCTGATCAACACACAAAGTCAATATGATTCGGACAAACTCCAATGATATGGCTTGGTTTGGTGGACCAGACCTGGTACATTGAACCTTGGATTCACAGCGTGTACTACCGAATACACATCTTGTGTTCTTGTGTTGTGCGTCTAAGATCGTTTGGCTCCTCTAAATGAGATCCTATGTTTTATTTTATTCAAAATCAAAATAAAATATTAATTCTGTAAGGTGATCGAGAAACGAATGATGATGAACAGATGTTGAGATTTAGATTTTCAGAATGGTTAACTTGAATTGAAACAACTAAATTATTAATTACATAAATCATCAATGAAATATTTAAATAATTATAAACTATGATGTAACGGCTCTGATACCACATGAAGGTTCTAGGAACAGTGGAAGTGTGGTTGGGATAGAACCCAACATAAATTTTTACCATGATCCATTATTATTACGGGATCAATACGATGACGAATGAAAGTCTCCATAGAACAGAATCAAAGATGTAGATAAAGAAGGAAGAGGCCCGATACATTGAGAGTGGATTTTTCACAACATGATTATAATTAATTTAATTAATCCCACAAAGAAAATAATACATGGATGTTCAATATTTTTTTTGTTGATGATGTTGATTGTTTGGAACAACCATTATAGATTATCTCATTGCGTTTACGAAGATCCAACCGAGAATCCCTCTAGAAGTGATCCACATGTGCTCTGATGGCCTCCGATCAACACCACTTGTTCTCTGGGTGCTATCGCGGCGAAGTGAGTGTCCTATGTCGGTTGTTCTTGATCGATTTTTCTTTGCCCTTGAGGAACATATAACGTTCATGAGAGGGGTGGGAAGAGGATTGGATAGAGAAATATTTTAGCTCAATAATTCTCAATTCACCATGTTTGTTGCGTGTTCACTATGGCATAATAGACATAGTTTCCTATTTATATTCATGGAAAATCAATTAATATATTTAATTCCATAATAGTTATTAAATACATTTATGTACATAGAAAAAACACATCCTAAAAATAATAATATTGCATTATTATATATAGTGCAAAATCTTGTGAAATATAGAATTATGAATAAAATTCCAAGTTAAAAAATAATAGCACTGTCATTATTAATTTAACTTGTGTTAACTAATAATTATTTTCCATCTTGAAAATAATTATTTTACTACTGTACCAGCCATGGTACAGTCGAACACCACTTCTATTTATTGAACAACTGAATAAATAAATAAATAAATTAATCATTTAAATAAATATTTTCTTTACAAACTAGAATATAAATATTTATTTAATGTTCAAATAAATAAATAAATATATTTTATTTAATTTATGTGATCATCTTAACATGAATAAAATTATTCCACGTTCTTGAGAATATTATTTATTTCATTAATTAAATTCAAATTTAATTTAACTAAGACCACCCAAAACACATACTGTGTGACCGTCTTGGATTTTTTCTCATTGGAATTAGGTGGTCTTGCCAAAAGTCTAAGAGTATTGTCTAGAAACAAGTCAAGGAACCTAAAAAATGATAGTAAAGTCTCAACAATGACATCCCTATACGAATGTTCACTATGTGATATAATCCGTTTGTCTCAATATCTCATCAATCAAGTTTTTTGATAGTGTCATCAACCTTTATACTTTATACGTCATTCTTTGACTACATGAAATAAACTCGTCGTTACTCCATGACCATGGAATTTCACATGATGGTTCTATTTGAATTAAAGGGCCAAGTTATAAACTTCCATAAATGGAAGGGAAAAATACTTCTTCAACATATTCATTAATATCATGTCACTCATGTTGCACCCAAATACCCTACTTCCCATAAACTGTCTGCATGACAGTTTTCATTAGTAAGTCAAAGTGTGAAATTTGTGACACATTTTAATGATAATCTTATTGTCTAAGGATCATTACACATGATCACATATAGAAATATCCAATGACACCAAAACATGAAGAATTCCTACTAGCGGGTCTGTTGTCATAATCTCTGGTCTTGTAGATTACTAGGTGAGAACTTCATGAGAGGAAGTCTCATCTTCTTACAAGTACTCGCACCTAATGTTCTGTATTCTATGTGTCCCTTCATAGTATTTCATCCAATCATAGAACTATATTTATAAATATTTTTATAGAATTTCAAGGTTCTCATCATAACGGAAAACTTCCATGACCTTATCAATGCAACAAATACTCTATAACATTACTACATTATAGTCATGCCGAAAAATAAAAAATATGTAATAAGATGTTTAATATTTAAACACATTAAATATCATTGTAATCAAAGTAAAAACTATTATTTCTAGGACAAAAACTCTTAAAAATGCATAAAAGAATACCAGAAAACAATACATAGTCATATACACATAGAAATATGTCTCTTGAAAATATATCTAGAGAATAGGGATATACTCAATCAAATAAAATACACAGTCTCAACAAGACACACAGTCTTTATAAGACACACAGTCTCCATAGTAATCACTGTCTCAATAAGACACATTGTTTACATAAGAATTACAGTCTCTATAATACACACAGAATCCATAAGATGCACAGTCTCTCTAAGACACACAGTCTCTAGGTCACATCCATC
Organism: Viscum album; assembly: GCA_963277665.1. NCBI lineage: Eukaryota > Viridiplantae > Streptophyta > Magnoliopsida > Santalales > Viscaceae > Viscum > Viscum album. Next base: position 1,441,377,975 of record OY728157.1, read on the forward strand.
TATAGAAATGTCTTCTCAAAGCATGTTCATTCAGGGATAAATCACTCCTCAATCCATTTTATCATTTTCACAGTCCCACAAAAACCAAATTGGGATATCATTTAATGACTGTATCATTGTTAGGGTCCCAACAATGTTGAGGTCTTGTTGAACAGATTTCCTATTTGAATGATATGGAAATTTAAAATTTTTCGAAGGGGGTTCACTGTGTTGTAGACTGAAACAGGGTTGGTCCAACCCATTATCGACCACCTGATAGTCGATCTATATAATCATGACACAGAAGCTCGATATTTCATGGCATTTGACTGCCATGTTTAACCATCCATGGTCGACAGTGAGACCGCCTCGAGTCACTTCTGGGTTTGACTCGGGTCTGACCTGTATTTTGTCTTTTCCATTAGCCTGACCCCAGCCACTCTATCTGAACCAACCCAGACCACTCCTCTTGGACCTGACTCACTCCATCAGGGCTCAAACCATCACCCTGGCCCTGAATTCCCATTCATCGGTCATATGGTCCATCACACATGTCCCTCTTGGCCTCCTCCTTCACTCAACACGGTCATATACGGTCATCTACTACTGTCGTCAACCCCTCCGCCTCCAGTCTCCACACTACCTCACATTTCCCAATGCCACCTTTCTATAACTCCTCACCATACACATAGAAGCGGTCCCCTACATGGACCAACATTCTCTTCATGTAATGATCTACACAGAACCGACCTCTATTTTTAGTTTTCCACTTATCTGGAGGTCTGATAGCTTTCAGATCAACCTAGAATATTGAACTGTGGCCCCAAGGGTCCAACATCAATGTAAAAATTGAACAAAGGATAAGGGACACATAAATAATTCTTAAGGAACAAACATAATCCTTTGTTTGTGTTAGCCTCAATTCATTCTTTTTAGAATGAAGAATGAAGAAGAATCTAAAACAAAATCTTTTTAACTAACCTCCCAATTATAATCATCTCACAATGGTCGAACCATAAAACAATTTATTAATGGATTGACACGTTTTCACCATTAAAACAAAGAATAGGGTACAATCAAAATTAAATAACCACCCTAACTATGATATAGATCATTCCATGTCGAGGATTGATTTCTTTTGGTGATCCTTCAAGAACGGTCTTTGATCCCAGTGTTTATCATTTCTACTATGAGAATTCATTATGGATAATATCTAGATCCACCTGGGAATTTCCAATATTTTGAGCATAACCATATGTCCCATCATATATCTTCATTTAAATGAAACACCACCACCGTGTCTATGTAGCATTAAAATAAATTAAAATCATAATTTATTTTATTCATTAAAATGTCCAAAAATGATTTTTTACATCTGATCCTCACAAGACAATGTTTGTACTCTCCTGATAAAAAAACACATTATGATTTAAACAGTGGCCTCAAATTTCCAATCTGAGTCACCATTCATGTGTTAATTAGTTTTTTAAAAAAATAAAATAATTTTACTATATTATTTACTGTTACATCTGTGGTGAATTTTTCTTCAGATGACCCGTACTGAAAAAAGTTAGGACTCACCTAAGGTTAAACAACCATTTTGAGATTAGTAGAGGCCTTAGATTTCCAGTTTGGGAATCCTTTTAAATGATATGTCACTTTTTATGGATGTCTAGACAATATTTATTTCGAAAACATAACATTTTTCAACGAATTACATTGGGCACACAATGCCTCAGAATCAAATTCTGTATTTACATCATGGTTCAAAATTTTCCTAAATAATTTATAAAAGTACAAATCAGGAAAATATGATTCATTACATTCTCCCCACCTTAGGTATTTACATCAATAAAAAATCAAAACAAGGGGAAATCATAAAAAGTAGGGAATTGAGAATTAATATGAACCTCCCACTCCCATGTTCTCTCTTTGAGATTCCCATGATGCCACCAAACACAAAATAGTGTAATATTCTGAACATAAAGAACCCACTCCTACTAATCCCCATTCTCTAATGGGTACTCTATAAAAATAGCCTCTTCCTAAATGTCCATCTCACCACATTCAATGATGTGTTATGGGTCAAGCACATACCTCCTCAACTACAACATGTGGAAGATGTCGTGTTCCATATCATGTTGTGGCGGTAGAGCCAAGAAGTACGCCACCTCAAAAACTATATGTATTATCAAAAAAGGACCAATGAACCTTGGGGATAGCTTTCCACCCTTTTAAAATCCCCATAATAGATGTCATGGTGAAACCCAAATTAACACATGGCCTCATTCTTAAAACCCCAAAGGTCTTGATCGTCTATCAGTAAAAGACTTCTGACAGCTCTCGACAGTCTTCATCTGCTCCTGGATGATCTTCACCCTCCCAGCAGTTTCTTGCACCATCTTTGGTCCAATGAGTGCTAACTCTCTTGGGTCCATCCAACAATGTGGAGACCTACAATTTTTCCAATACAAGGCCTAAAATTTTTCCATACCGATGGTGTAATGGTAAATATTTTTGTATTGAAACTCCAAAAGGGGTAGGTGATGCTCCCAAATGAGGCCAAAATCAGACATGAAATCCCATAAGAAGTCCTCCAGAACATATATGGTCTGCTCTGTATGGACATTATTCTATGGATGAAACGCTATTCTCAAGAATAATTGAGTCTCAAATGCCTCTTACAATTCATTTCACTAGTGGGATGGAAAGAGAGAATCACGATCAAAGATTAGAATCGAAAGAACTCCATGGAGTTGAACTATCTTCTATATATAGAGGAATCACAATATCTCTACTGAACTCTGGAACTAAATATATGGGACGTGAGCCAACATGGTGCATCATTCAATGATCACACAAATGGTATCATGTCCCATTGATGTATGTGGTAAACCTATCACAATTCCCATTGATATCCCATCCCACTTACATTTCAGCAACTCAAGGGGTTGATTCAATCATTCTAGAACATGGTTCTCATCCTCCACCTACTTAATTGTGTGGAATCAGGAAACAAACTCTACAAATCCCTACTTTATCCCGGGCCACCAAAACATACATCGTTGGTCCTGGTAAATCTTCTCCAGACCTATATTTACTACCAAAAATGATGTATGGGACTCCCTCAAAACCTCCTCACTCAATGCCACTCGTACAACTGTGAACCCTCTAAAAATAATGACATGCCCCCACCTTTTTTATATCGTTCTGGGGTATTCCTTGTGGACATATGTGAATGTAACTTCTCATAGTTAGCATCCCCAATTTCTGCCTCCTTGACTCTCTATAAGTGTGAATGGGTAACAAACATTGACTGGTGGTAAGGTTGTCAATCCCCATCCAAAAAGGATATCCACAACAGGGATAACTACTTTGATGCCATGGTCAGAAACTACGAACTCGATATCCTACTTAGAGCATATTCCACCACATTCCCCTTCCCATGACTGAAGGCAATATATAAATAATAGTCCTAGTGGAACTCTATCCATCACATCTATCTCCATGACAAATCCTTCTAAGAGAAGATATATATGACACTCTTTTTGTCTAATTAGAAGATAAACCACTTGTTCGTCTGGTAGTGTCACCAAATCTTCAAAGAAAATACTACCATTGCAGACTCAGAATCATGGGTCATGTAGTGATGATCGTGTGGAATCTAATAATCTAAACAATAAGAAATCACTGCTTGCCTATACATCTGGACACAACAAAGCCTGGTTCCGGATACATCATGGAATACTACTTACTTGCTACCCTCCTCTGGAAGTCTCAATATGGGAGTTCTAATTAATCTCTACCTCAACTTCTGAAAACATTCTTGGCACTTCCCTGTCCACATGAAAGGCTCTCCCATTCATGTCAAAGATTTTAATGATCCTTTGACCCTATAAAGGTTGGGTAAAAAAATATGATAGTACCCATCCAAACCATTAGATCTCCACAACATGGTAACAAAATTGGGTGGCTCCCAAGCCTGCACCACCTCAATCATTGCTAAATCCACTACATCCCCATCCTATTAAGTGACATCTCCTATAAATTGGACCACTAGAACCCAAAATTGAGACTTTAAGAACTTCCCAAAGATTTGGGACTCTCCATGTGTGTCCAAGACCATCCTCAAGTGTCTCTCATGTTCCTCTTTGGATTATGTGTGCATTGGGATGTCATCAATGAAGACCACCATAGACTGGTCTAATTAATTATGAATGATACTACTCGTGAGTCCCAGGAAACATATTAGGTGTTCTTCATGACAAGTTTAATAACCATTTACTCATAGTTTTATTAATGAATAAGGAATACCATATTCAGTATATCATCATCATGTACTCATAACATGTGATATCCTATTATAAGATCAATATTTGAGAAGCACTGAACCCCTTTCTACTGATCAAATAGGTCATCAGTCCTTGGTAGTGGATTCTTATTAATCATTGTCACTGGGTTCAGTTGTTGGAAGTCTCCACATTAACCAAGCTCTCATATTCTTTCTTAGAAAACAAAAAAAGGGCTACCAAGTGTGAAACACTAGGTCTCATGAATTCCTTTATCTACAAGTCCTCCTCCTACACCCTCCACACACTAAGTTATACAAGATCCATCCAATATGTAGGTGTAGATATCAATGTCATGTTGGGGTAGAGAACAACACTGAAGTCTACCTCCGTGCTGGGAGGTAATCTTGGAACATTTGAAGGTAAGATTCCATCGTACTCATCAACCATTTCAGGAAATAGAGGACACATATCATCCACTATATTGAGGGTGAGCCTATCTAACTAATTATTAAAAGGCTTTATGTAGAGACCCGAAGCTTAACGTACATGGACATTACATTACTTTTTCAGAATACTTAATACATAACAAAAACAGACACATAAGGACCGTAATAGTGTAGTGTCTTTGGAAACTCGGAATATAATATTCTAAATGTGGTGAAAGATCTTCAACATATCCCATAAAGATCATCCATTTTTTACCTAAAACCTTTCTTTATATCCCGGGGAAAAGAAAATATAAAAGGGTGAGCTCAAATGCTCAGTAAGGGTAAACAAAAGAAATATCAATCACATCATATTCATAAGAACATAACATTTTGGAAATCTTAACCTGTAAAAGAGATCATAATATCATAACATGGGATAAATCATAGTAGTGAAATGTAATCCAAATAATAATAAATTAAAACATGAAACTTTGTGGCATACACAAATAATCATAGAGAATCATTTCTTATTAGACAAGACTCATTTCCAAGACTATCTTAGTGGATAAAGTCCATTTCTGAACCGAGTTCACTCCTCGTTTCAGTCCTATTTCACTGAACCGGTTTAACCTGCCCTTCCAGCCATGTCAATCTCATGAGATATAAAATCTTTACCCAATGAATTGGAGGGATATATAGGTCCCACCCATCTCATAATGATACCATTCTTATGTGTGCCACAAAATCATAAACCATACATCATAGCATAACCCTTGTAATAAAAAATTGGATTCTTAAACATCGTGACATCATAAAACAATTCATATAAGATAAAGAAATTCATAAAAATAATTCCATCACAACATAATAAAATCAATTTAATAATAGGGATAGAAATAGAACCATATATTATCATATATGGAAAATAATTTAGATAAAACTCTTGAACTCCATTCCTGAGGAAAATATCATTTCTACATCAAAAACATTTTCCATTCTTAACATGTCATACAATTTTAAACTAAACGAAGTTGATTAAAAATATACTTGAAAACTTGTAATGGAATATTCTTTGAAATAATTTTTTTAAAAATCCATTCATGCCGTAAAAGTTAAAAGAAAACATCCTTCTCGTACTTTTGTCGGAAAAGTCAAAAAGTACCTCGTATGAAAAATGACAAAAGATTCCTTTCATATATTTTACTAAAAAATCCCCTAAGGGTAAAATTTGATATAAAATATTTTATAAGGATATAAATATTACATATTGTGGATGCATGGATGTGGATGATAAAATACACCCCAGTAAATACCCAAGTATAAACAATCTCAGATAAAAGTGAGATTGTGATATTTCCCTTACCTTAGGTCTGATTTGCTTCGTAAGTGTCCAAACCACCTATATAATAATTTAAATAATGTCATTGAATTATTCCAGAATCATACACATTGTTATTATATCATATATGGTTCACTTATAACTTTATATTACCCATTCTTTTGTAAATTCCATGTTAAAGAGCGTTTTGGGTAAAATCGTTTCATTTGTCATCTGTGTTATGACTTGTAATTATTCATATGATTACATAGATAATGATTACTTAATTCCAAAATATAAAACATGATTTATATATAATATATATTCATAATATACATATATATAATAAATCAGTAAATGGAATGAAATACACCGTTCATGGAGACGGTAGGCCGTACGTACGCATGAACGCTGTTTTCTTTTCCTTGTTGAGTTGAATGGAATTAAGTAGATGACATACATATATATACACATAAATCCAGTATCATTATTATGTCATATATTTCATGATTACTTATTATATATACTTTATAATCATTCATGAATGTTTAATCATTGAGAATGAATCTCATCGCGTCGTGGAGACGGTATTCCGTACGTACGCACGCGCGGTGATTTCGTTTTCTGTAGGATGGATAGATGGTGAAATAGGGTTGTTTCATACTTATAATAACATATCAGTATATGAGTGATACTGATGTTATTATTTCATAATGAAACAACCTTATAAGAATAATTGGAAGATGAAATAAAGGTGAAAGAATCGGTAACGGAAATTTCCTCTTCTTTGAAGCGCCTCTTTGAGACCTCCTCTTAGGGAACTAAAATTGGTCTTTGAGGAAGACCAGAACCTATAGGATGTTTCTAAAGAAGTGGAGAAGAGAATTTGGCAGAGGTTGGATGATCTTAAACGCTAAAAGTGGTGTGAGTAAGAGAGGGAGGGGGTGGCCTTTTATAAGGGAGGAGAGGGGCACCTTTGGAATAACTAAAAATATTATTTTATTATAAAGCCAAATTCGGTTTTAAATAGCTACAAATTGATTTATTTATAAGATAAGATAGGTATGGGTCTAAATCCTCTCATCCAATAGAATTTATAAAAGTTTAGGTTCCTATTTTGACCTTATCATTCAGATTTAACATTAAGTTAAATAATTTTACTTTTACTGTGTCTTCTTGTGTTGTTACACTATAAGGTTAATAAATTTACTATAAGAAGCCAAATGAACCCCAAGTTATTTATTATTAATATATATAACCTTATCTAAGTCGTTTTTCCGAACCTTAGATTTTTAGGAATAAAATAACAATTAATAATATAATATTTATTTTAAAAACTATTATATGTCAATTTTGACACTATTTAGTAATTGATTTTTTTGAAAATCCTAACAGAATGATTAGTTCTAACACAGTTAATTAAATCAATAATAACATGTCATATTAACCTATAAAATTATTGGAATTCATAAAAAGTCTCAAATTACATTTATTTGGGTATTTATAACATCAATTATGTCAATATTTTATTAATAAGATAATTACTGCATCATCTTTGTGTCATAAATAAATTAAATTATTTAATGTCTAAAAATTACATATAAAATACCATTATGTTATAAATCTTTTTATCTTTCTAATGAGTATTTATAGACGAATTTATCTTGTATATAATCCTATATTAAAAATTATTTACTTATTAAACTTTGATTTTAACTATTTTAACCCTTCTTTAAATAAATTAATAATAATTATCCTAATCTAATACAAGTGGGCCTAAATGATCATATTTTATTCCTAAGGTTTTTTTGGTCGAATTAAACTTATCCAATAGAATTAGGACATGTGTTAGGGTAATAATAATAACATTTTTACCCTTAATTACCCTATTTACTTTTAACCGTGGTAAAAAAAAGTAAAAAATTACTATTCACCAACAATTATTTTCATCTCATTGAACCAAATTTTACTTACTAACATCAACCACGTCTCTAGGATTTTTGAAATTCCACTCACAGAGGCGGTAAAATTATGTTTTAAGAAAAATTCATTTTTTTAACTACCACTTAGTGGTTTCACTATTCATCAAAAAATGAATGTTTCCAGAAAAATACCAAATATTAGGCCTAACCTATAATTGATATTATGAACTCAAAAATGATGTTTATTTTACCAAATTCAAAACATATCTGTTTCATTAATTAATTTAATAATTAATTCTCATCGTCAAAACAAATAGCGAGTTCTTAAGAGATAATAAATATCAAAAGATTGACATTTGTTTATGTCTGGTTTAAATGTAGAATTACATCCAATGACCAACATTGTATTAAATTGTAAAAATATATTCTAAATATACTTTAAAACAACTAAAATTAATAATTTATAATTATTAATTATTTCGATTAAAAAGATTGTTTTTAATTTAAAATTTATTAATTTTCACTATTCATCAGAAAATGAATGTTATCCGAAATGTACCAAAATTTCACCCTAATATAATTTCGATATTACGGATCCAAAAATGAAGACCATTTTGAAAAATAAAATTTACAAAATTTCAAAAGGTGGTTATTACTTTTAATAACGGCTAGTTTTAATAATATTTTAATAGCATATCATTGTTTAGTGAAACATGGTATTGCATACTACACACGCTATTGAGGAAGGTCGTGATTGCGTGTAATTCAAGGCAATTCAAGGATGCGTGTTGTGAGAACTCCTTTTGGTGTATCGCACAACACAATACATTAATGAAATTAAAATAATATTTTTCATAAAATCTTGGGGTGTTACATTCTACCCCCCTTAAAATGAATTTCTCCCTTGAAATTCGTTGGGGTTATAAATAGTTTAATATTCGAAAGTTTGTTTAATAGAAACCCACATCGTAAAAAGGAATACCAAAACATGGCTTTAAAAACTAAAGTATGAAATGTAACGGTTACCCAAATTAACTCATCACTGGGTTTCCACGTAGGAGAACATAGATGAAAATATGGATATGGAAGAAAAATCTAACCATAATGTTCTGAAGGAGAGTGGTAGAGAACATGTCTATGGAAAAGCCAGAAATCACAAAGCCATAGATTTGTGATGATCTAAGGAACCATCTGACTCATCAGATATAAGAGCACTAGGACAATATTTTTTGTTTTCAAGACCATTTCCCTAAAGTTGATGAAATTGTAATTAGAAGAAATACTTTCGTTATTTTGGTATAGTATCACCGTTGGTAGTTATTTGGACAATTTCCACTTCATCTCTTAAATAAATGAAGTTGAATTTGTCATTTGTGATGTGTTAGCAGATCATGTGATAGAATGATGGGTCATTTCATCTGTCTCAAACAAAAGTTTAGAAAAGCTATCAAAAAAAATACATAAGTCCATCTATAGTGAGATTAATGATATATGGTTCCTAAAATGGACTTATACTTCATATATCATACTTCTTAATATAATAAAACTAGTTTCTACTAAAAAGGGACTTCTTGTAGGCCAGTGGTAGGCGATAAAAGCCAGTCGCACTTGGATTGTGGGTTCGATTCCCACGTCCTTGTCGGACGCGATGGGTTGTCGCCTGTCCTGTAGGTTGTCCTTTTTCTATAACTATATTACTATGACATCACATCAATAATATCAAAAAAACATCTATCCTTAAACAATATTAACTTCTATATGACATAATCCCTTCCAATCTTTAGGCTTATCCATAATACTGCAGTCCACTCTCATAATATAGTGAAAACGATTACCATAGATTTAATACCATCATTGATCCCCATATATCATAAGATATGTTTTGTTGGTCACATTCCAAACATTCAAAGGCCTTAATCATGTATTCTCCTGAATACACATTGAACCTTAGTGAAAACATGAATGCAGTTAAAAGATAACACTTTCCACATACCAAGATCCTAAAAATTCTATATACTCAAACCATGATATCACTTAGTCCTTATATAAATCATGATCTCATGAATACTGTCAAACATATCATTTTTTCCTTATCCCTTCATTATGCGCATATCATCTTTTTTCCAAAAATATCTCAATCACTTTCCATGGTTACCGGTACCATAGAATTATTGAAAACCACAATAGACCAATACATAAATATTCCAATATTCCACGATACTATATACAACATTATTTTGTATTCCCATTACATAAACACTTAATCATTCCACCACATCGTTATCATATTCAACATCTCCAATGGTGATTGAATTTGACTTCCCTGTGTCCTTTTCCTTAAGTGGTTGCTCATGTCGATCATCCCTAACCCTTGGATTAGGGAATTTATTAGCACAATGCCCCATTTCCTTTCACATGAAGCATTGAAGTGTAGTAGGTTCATTCTGTGTATCCCTTCCTCTGTTTGCATCATTAGACATCTTCTTCCCATAATTGCATCATTAAAATTCCTGATGACCTTCCTTTCCACATTTGAACCATTTACTTTTCCTTTTAAGACAATCTCCACCATGCTTCTTTCCACACTTTGAGCATAAGGAAACATTCATCTTATTTTCACCATTATTCTGAGATTTCCCTTGAACTCCATCTTTCATTTCTTGTCAAAACAATTAGATGGATAAGTAACAGCAACTTCCATTTCTACAATGATAGCACAACGCACAATTTCTTCATAGCTACTAAAGTATCTTATAGCTAATGCCCTTCAAATATTTGGTTTTATGCCACTGAAGAATCGATCAACTTTACTTTCAAGTTGGATGATAAATCCAGATGCATACCTTGCAAGCCTTGTAAAATTCACTTCGTATATACCAACAGATTCATCATTCTTTTGCTTTAGTTCAAGAAACTACTTATCCATCATTGAACGAAGAATACGAGGGAAGTACTTATTGAAAAATAAGTTCTTCAACTCATCCCATTCCATGGAATCAATTTCATTTCCTTACCACATATTCTTGATAAGATTCCACCATTGATCAGCTTCACCTTCCAAACGATATACTGCTAAGATTACTTTATCATGTTCAGAACATTGAAGAACTGAAAATATATTTTCAGTGGTACTAATCCATTGTTCAGTAACAAGTGGATCAGAAGACCCACTGAAAGAAGGTGGACGTTGCCTCATGAAGGACTCAATAGAATATTGTTCCCTTCTCTGCTCATTTGGAAGTCCAGAATGATTCATAGCTTGCGTAATTATAGAAATAAGATTTTTCACTCCATCTCCCATAACATTTGCTTGTTCAGGAGGAAAATCATTGCATTCTCCAATGCATTTTTCAACACAGTTCCTTTGGGTTCCAGCCATCGTCTAAAACCCAAAAAAAAAATATCGTGAGAGGCAAAAATCATGCTAGGGAAAGCGACATAATAAAGGGGGATTACCTTCAATATCTAACATCCTAGGTTTAATTCTAATATCATTAGCACAATTATAGGACTATAACCTATACTTATACATAACCTTAGATATATCCCTAGACATACCTTAGAAATATCTCTAGGGATCTCACTAAAGTTCTCGCATCCTAGATTCCAAAGGTTGACTAAACCTTTACTGTGATACCAACTGTAGAAGCCCGAAGCTTAATGTACATGGAAATTACATTACTTTTGCGGAATACTTAATACATAACAAAAACAGACACACAAGGACCATAATAGTTTAGTGTCTTTGAAACTCGGAATATAATCTTCTAAATGTGGTGAAAGATCATCAACATCTCCCATAAAGATCTTCCCTTTTTTTACCTAAAACCTTTATTTATATCCTGGGGAAAAGAAAACATAAAAGGGTGAGCTCAAATGCTCAGTAAGGGTAAACAAAAGAAATATCAATCACATCATATTCATAAGAACATAACATTTTGGAAATCATAACCTGCAAAAGAGATCATAATATCATAAAATGGGATAAATCATAGTAGTGAAATGTAATCCCAATAATCATAACATAAAACATGAAACCTTGTGGCATACACACATAATCATAGAGAATCATTTCTTATTAGTCAAGACTCATTGCCAAGACTATCTTAGTGGATAAAGTCAATTTCTGACCTGAGTTCACTCCTCGTTTCAGTCCTGTTTCACTGAACCGGTTTATCTTGTTGTTCCAGCCATGTCTATCTCATGAGATATAAAATCTGTACCCAATGCATTGGAGGGAGATATAAGTCACACCCATCTAATAATTATACCATTCTTATGTGTGCCATAAAATCATAAACCATACATCATAGCATAACCCATGTAATAAAAATGTGATTCTTAAACATCGTGAAATCATAAAACAATTCATATAAGATAAAGGAATTCATCAAAATAATTCCATCACAACATTATAAAATCAGTGTAATAATAGAGATATAAATAGAACCATATATTATCTTAGATGGAAAATAATTTTGATAAAACTCTTGAACTCCATTCTTGAGGAAAATATACTTTCTACTTCAAAAACATTTTCCTTTGTTAACATGTCATACAATTTTAAACTAAAAGAAGTTGATTAAAAATAAACTTGAAAACATGTAAGGGAAGCTTCTTGGAAATAATTTTTTTAATAATCCATTCATGCCATATAAGTTAAATGAAAACATTCTTCTCGTACTTTTGTCGGAAAAGTCAAAAAGTACCTCGTACGAAAAACGACAAAAGATTACTTTCATATCTTTTACTAAAAACTCACTGAAGGGTAAAATTTTCTATAAACTATTTTAGAAGGATATAAATATTACATATTGTGGAAACAAGGATGTGGATGATAAAATACACCCTAGTAAATACCAAAGTACAAACAATCTAGGATAAAAGTGAGATTGTGATATTTCTCTTACCTTAGGTCTGATTTGCTTCGTAAGTGTCTGAACCTCCTGTATAATGATTTAAATAATGTCATTGAATTATTCCAGAATGATACTCATTGTTATGATATCATATATGGTTCACTTATGACTTTATATTACCCATTCTTTGGCAAATTCCATGTTAAATAGCATTTTGGGTAAAATCGTTTCATTTGTCATCCGGGTTTTGACTTGTAATTATTCATATGATTACATAGATCGTGATTACTTAATTCCTGAATATAAAACATGATTTATATATAATATATTTTAATAATATACATATATATAATAAATCAGTAAATGGAATGAAATACACCATTCATGGAGACGGTAGGCCTTATGTACGCATGAACGCTGTTTTCGTTTCCTTATTGAGTTGAATGAAATTAAGTAGATGACATACATATATATACACATAAATTCAGTATCATTATTATGTCATATATTTCAAGATTACTTATTATTTATACTTTATAATCATTAATTAATGGTTAATCATTGAGAATGAATCTCATCATGTTGTGGAGACAATATTCCATACGTACGCACGTGCGGTGATTTCATTTTCCGTAAGATGGATAGATGGTGAAATAGGGTTGTTTCATACTTATAATAACATATAAGTATATTAGTGATAATTATTTCATTACTTCATAATGAAACAACCTTAGAAGAATAAGTGGAAGAAGAAATAAAGGTGAAAGAATCGGTAACAGAAATTACCTCTTCTTTGAAGCGCCTCTTTGAGTCCTCCTCTTAGGGCACTAAAATTGGTCTTTCAGGAAGACCAGAACCTCTAGGATGTTTCTAGGGAAGTGGAGAAGAGCATTCGGCAGAGTGTGGACGAGATTGAAGGCTCAATGTGGTGTGAGGAAGAGCGGGAGGGGGTTCCCTTTTATAAGGGAAGAGTGGGGCACCTTTGGAATAAGTAAAAATATTATTTTATTATGAAGCCAAATTCAGTTTTAAATAGATCAAAATTGATTTATTTCAGAGATAAGGTGGGTATGGGTCGGAATACTCTCATCCAATAGTATTTATACAAGTATAGGTTCCTATTTTAACCTTATCATTCATATTTAACATTAAGTTAAATAATATTACTTTTACCATGTCTTCTTGGGTTCTTACACTATAAGGTTAATAAACATACTACAATAAGCCAAAAGAACCCCAAGTTGTTTATTATTAATATATATAACCTTATCTAAGTAATTTTTTCGAACCTTATATTTTTAGGAATAAAATAACAATTAATAATATAATATTTTTTTTAAAACCATTTTATGTCAATTTTGACACTATTTAGTAATTGATTTTTGTGAAACTATTAACAGAATGATTAGTTCCAAAAAAGTTACTTAACTCAATAATAACATTTCATATTAACCTAGAAAATTAGTGTAATTCATAAAAAGTCCCAAATTACATTAATTTGGGTATTTATAACATCCATTATGTCAATATTTTATTAATAAGATAATTACTGCATCATCTTTGTGTCATAAATAAATTAAATTATTCAATGTCTAAAAATTAAAAATAAAATACCATTATAGAGGAAATAGTTTTATCTTTCTAATGAGTATTTATAGTCGAATTTATCTTATGTATAATCCTATATTAAAAATGATTTACTTATTAAACATTGTTTTTAACAATTTTAACCCTTCTTTAAATAAATTAATAATAAATGTCCTAATTTAATCCATGTGGGCCTAAATGATCATATTTTATTCCTAAGTTTGTTTTTGGTCGAATTACACTTATCCAATAGAATTAGGACATGTGTTAGGATAATAATAATAACATTTTTACCCTTAATTACCCCATTTAATTTTAACCGTGGTAAAAAAAAGTAAAAAGTTACTATTCACCAAAAATTATATTCATCCCATTGAACCACATTTTATTTACTAACATCAACCATGTCTCTCAGATTTTTGAAATTCCACTCACAGAAGCGGTAAAATTAATTTTTATGAAAAATTAATGTTTTTTAACTACCACTAAGTGGTTTCACTATTAATCAAAAAATGAAAGTTTCCAGAAAAATACCAAAAATTAGGCCTAAGCTATATTTGATATTATGAACTCAAAAATTATGTCTATTTTACCAAATTCAAAACATATCAGTTGCATTAATTAATTTAGAAATTAATTCCTGTCGTCAAAACAAATAGTGTGTTCTTAAGAGATAATAACTATCAAAAGATTGACACTTGTTTATGTCTGGTTTAAATGTAGAATTAATCCAATGACCAACATTGTATTAAATTGTAATAATATATTCTTAATATAATTTTAAACCACTAAAATTAATAATTTATCATTATTAATTATATCGATTAAAAAGGTTGTTTTTAATTAAAATTTAGTAATTTTCGCTATTCATTAGAAAATGAAGGTTATCCGAAATATACCAAAATTTCACCCTAAGATAATTTCGATATTCCAAATCCAAAAATGAAGTCCATTATGAAAAATAAAATTTACAAAAAATTAAAAAGTTGTTATGACTATTCATAATGGCAAGTTTTAATAATATTTTAATAGCATATCGTTGTTTAGTGAAACTCGGTATTGCGTCCTACACACGCTATCGAGGAAGGTCGTGATTGCGTGTAATGCAAGGTAAGTCAAGGATGCGTGTTGTGCAAACTCCTTTTGGTGTAGCGTACAACACAAGAAATTAATGAAATTAAAATAATATTTTTCATAAAATCTCAGGGTGTTACATTTTACCCCCATATGTCTGAGTCCATCATGAACTACATTCATTTCCATTTCACAAACAAAGGAAAAAGTGGTCCCATAACTATGGACACACCACACTCTGATCCAAAAGTAGTCAATCTAAGCATGAACTGTGGATAACTTTTCGTTATTGTTGATTACTTTGTAAGTAATTAGAACCACTACCATGAGATCCCAAATAAAACTCTCACCTCCTTGAGTAAGGTCACACTTTCGGTACCAGTGTGTTATTTTAAAATATATTCTTACAGGAGTTTTTAAGAATAAGGGTCGAGTCAATGGTTCATCAAAAATATATGTGTCTCAAACAAGATTCATTGAAAGAAAATAATGATTGGAACCTATTCTTATTAAAAAAAGATAATTATTAATAGATTATTATTGAACCTTTAATCAAAAATAGATTATCTGGGTAAAAATCCTCTATCTTCTATAGTAGTCCTTCACCTTGTCCACCTTCTCCCTAAGCCTATCATGGACCACCTAGGGGTGGTGATTGTAATAGATCGAACCTAAAAACACCTCCCAAAACCCCGCTACATCCAACACGCTATGAAACACCCTATTACTATCTCTTCCTTTTACTCGGTGGCCCCTCGCCCATCTTTAGATCGATCTTATGATGGGTCGGTCTATCTCATGCCAGATGTCCCTGACAACCATACGAGTAACATAGTATATCCCTTAGATGACATGATATTCTCAGGGATCCATGCACCACAGATCCTATGTCTTGGGATCATCTCCTAAAGTACATGACCCGATTTGGTCCCCACAACTTCCTTCTACTACGTGCTTCTAAGGTCCTTGCTCCTGGGGCCTGCTAGTAGCTCCCACTGTAGGTGCCTACACCACTAGAAATATTTATACCAGCAGTTCTCACTCATGTACCCCAGTATAATTAGGAATTCTAATGGATATCTGGGATGCACTAAAATCCCCTATTAATCCCTTATTTATGGATTAATACCTAAAGAATATGTCTTATACCATATCCATGGAGTATCATGAATGATCATTAAATATTTCCCAATACTCCACCATATTCTGACTACCCTCCTGTAGATGCAGAAGTTTTTGTATGCATACCGACCATAGTGTGAATTAAGATAACCCTTATATAAAGATATTCTCAAAGTATTCCCAAGAGAGATTCCTCTTATTGTGTGTCTGGGCTACTAAGGTCCACTGTTACCCTCTAAATCCCAGAAAAAGACTTGTGGCAATGACTGTCATCTCATCTGAAGGAGTTCTCACAAGGCGGGGTACACGAGTAACTGAATCTAGCCAGTCATTAGCTACAGGGGGTCTAGCTCACCCTAAAACCATGGTTGTTCTTATCTCTGAATCTCATGCAATTTCCTTGTCTAAAAGCATTGTTAGCTATTTGTGTTGGTAGAAGATATTACTCAATGGGTGGTGGTATAACTAGTAAATCACTTGGAGGTTCCATCTCTAGGACATTCCCCTTTACCGATGCATCGTCACTAAGAATATAATCCTCACAATCACACAAATAATCATGATTGGATGTCTTTGTGGAGTTATCTTGTAATAAAACAAGATGTACCAATGATAAATGCCGTATATATGGCCATCTTAATCAAGAAGGACATGGAAAATACAACCTATTCAAATATTATTCATGTACCATTATTTTCCCTGAAACTCGTGTTTTTAGGTACTGAGTTTTCAAATCAGGTGCTGAGAGTCCTGGTGTATGGATACATCAGTCACCACACCATCACTAGATTCCATGTCCTGAAATCAGAACGTGAAACACTTAACACTATTACCCCAAATCAACCTCATAGACTCCCAGTCCTAAAGTAGAACCAACCTCCTCTAATACAACTATGTCACAACACATCCCAAAGGGTCCCATTTTCTGACTACCCAAATCCTGCCACCAATAGGCCAGGGTTTGGTGACTAACACCATGTAGACATATCCCAATAATGGGAATCATTTTCCTATGTAGCTATACACACACACACAACTCCAATCCACAAATGTTGAATTGTAAAGGTGATAATAAAATAATGCATGATAACCAATATATCCCCAAACGAGAGTACAATAGTGAATGTAATATAATTTTAATAGGTGAAAAATATTACCACCCAAATAATAGTGTTTGTAGCCACAAGTCTGACATGTAAAATAAGAGTTGCTGGGACTGTCATAAGAATGGTTGTCTGAACACTCCTTATCCTATTTTGGTCTCAAAAGGCACTACCTGGTCCTAATCATCCTCGAACACCGTTGAATATTTGATCATCTACGCAAGACATGACACAAGTGAGAAAATCATGTGCTATGGTATCTGAAACAATACTCATTAGTACACCCCGAAACCATAATTTAATACCATAATGGAAATACCATGAAGTAATACAACATAAGAAATACAATGAAAGTATACTAATAAGGAATACCACAAAGAATACCAAAAGGTAATACCAAAATGGAATTAACATGAAGGAATACCACAAGGGAAATACCATGAAGGAATACCACAAAGGAACAAAACCATGTAATACAATATAGAAATACCATAATTGAATGTTTAGTCAGCTCCACACAGATATATGTCTTCAACAATATATATTAAGAACATCAACAAATACTAAATCCAATGAGACACAAAATATCAATAATACACATAGTATATATAATAATAATGGTTTACATAAGATACAAAATATCCATAAGACACACAATCTCTATAAGATGAACAATCAATAGTTCACTGCTAGCCAAAAAAATTAATTTCTCAAAGGACACCTATTTTGGGTGATGTCATTCCTCAATCCATTAGATCATATGAAAAATCCCACAATACCCACATAGGATATCCAGAAAATATCTTATCATTGTAATGGTTCTAATGTCATAGATTTCTCATCAAAAAAACTTGCAGTTTAAAACATATTGTTGTTTGAAAATTTCAGAAGGGGGTTCACTAGTTGTGGACTGACTCAAGGTCAATCGATCGACCATGGTGGTCGATTGCTACGTTTGGTCTACACCACGTTTTACCACCATGTTTTTTATCAATGAAACTAAAATATAGAAACTAATGCTTCCATGTTGGTCAAATCTACGACAGACCTAGGTCTATTTAGGATTTGACCCAGTCTTCTCCATTTGGGCTGACCCGACTAGCTCCAGTTGGTCTCGACCTGCTCCACCTGGGCCCGAAGCATCTCCGTTGGACCAACATGCTTGAGCGTGGTCAATATGTTTTTTGGATTGATACACCTCCATCATGAAAACCAATAATGGGGAAAATTAAAAAGAAATGACCACCCTTTATGGGATATGTATCGTTCACTTTGGAATATTTATTTGTGTTGGCGATCTGTCAAGAATATTTATGATCCCATTTTTTGGCATCACATCCGAGAGAATTATCAAAGGATTCTTTCCAGAGCCTCCATGGAACATTTTGGGTTTTGATCCAACCGTTAAGACCTAACATAGATCTTAGTTTAACTGAAACATCATCACTATATTGATATATTGTTTAAATAAAACAAGCTCACAATTTATTTTATTCATCAAGACGTAAAAAAACTATTTTTCACAGTTGACCCGCAACGGTCAATGTTTGGAATCACCTAGGGAAAACACCACATTACCAACTCAATGATGATCTTGTATTTCTAATATGAATCAATTTTCATGATTAATTAGTATTTTAAGAAAAAATAATTTTATTTATGGTTACACCATTGGTTTCTTTTTCATCAGATGACCTGTACAGACCAAAGATAGGTCACAACTAGGTTAAAGCTACTATTCAGAACTCAATGGTTCCATCAGATTTCTGATCTGGGAACCTATTTAAAATATATTTCACTTTTTTAGTAAATTCGTGCCCACATGCTATTAAAATCATATGATTTTTCAGTGAATTGTTTCAGGCACACTAGAACTCAGAATCACATGCCTTTTTAGCACTTGGCCCTCGATTTTTCTCAAATAAGTTGTAAATATAAAAATTGAAAAAATAAGAATAATTACACTCCAAATATAAATTTTTAAATAAATTATAAAAATATATTTTCATAAAAAAGAAAACATAATGCACCACCAACCTCTTTTAAATGATGTCCTTAACCGAACAACGACATTGAGAAATTTTTTTCTGAGTCAATTTGAGAGCATCCATGTTTTTCAAACTAGACATAAGGTCACTATCATGAGAACCAAAACACATTTATGTGTATCGGTAACACATAACCTAACATGACTTTAACATTATTTTAGATGTGGATAAACTAAAACAAGTTTGAATGTATCAACATAAAAAATTTAATAATCTATCATCATAGGTGTAATGGAAGCTCCTTTCAATAATCAATATTCGAAGAATTTATTATCAATAAGTATACAAGTAGGGAAAATATCACTTAAAGGTAAAAATGATAACATTAATGATAAAGGGATGAATTGTTGCATTATCCACATATCGTCTTACCCCTTAGGATTCTGGTTACTAAGAAACTACCCATAAACCTAGGGTGTAATTTTTTTTTCTAGAGTCCTACTATAGACAATAGGTATCCAAATGGTACCTCATATCCTAAAAATAAATGGAATAATATATCATTTGTTTATGGTTATTAGGAACTATTATAACCATTAGATCCCTTTACTTACAAAATGAATCAGCAAAAAAAAAGTCCTAACTTGAAATATCCGTAGACATTACCACCAATCCTTTAGGTACAACCCAATAGAGAATGAAGTAATCATAGTTCCTTGAAAATAATCTTGTTTCAATTCATGTAAAATCTTAGTGTAACATTTATAAATTACCGATACATGGTGGTTTCTTTCAAAAATAACTGCTAAATGATTCATTTTTATGTAATATAAATGAATTTCATTCATTTCAATATTTAAAACAATTCATATATCATGGGATTTGAGTCCCATTTTTCAAAAACTACTATACTAAGTAAATTATATAGAATATATTACATAATATTTCTTTAAAATTATCCAATAATTTCATCATTAAAAATTTATATAATGGATGAGTTTTTAAAACTCAAAAGAATAAAGAAAATTTCAATTTTTACTCTATTTTGGGAAAAACATTTTAGTTTGTAATCAATATTTTAATTAACCGTTAGATCATAATAATAAATCTAAAATGTCAATAACATGTATTGTATTAATTAATGGTATTGTCCATGTAATATTCTAGCATACATTAATATGTAACATCATATATGCATTAGAAAAAACTCTAAATAACTATCCCATTTCATAAGCAAACCCACATGGGGTTAATTAGCAAGGAATATAAATATTATGGCGGCTTATGGGGGTTCCATAATGTTAAATCAAGTCTCATTTATATGGGAATCCATTCCAAATTTTTGGTTTTAGTGATCTATAAATTAAAATTGGTATCACATTTAAATGAAACCCATAATCGTTATTTTATTCATGATTCGACACTCCCTTAGAAATATCATCTCAAATACATACCATATAAAACCAATATACCAGGGTATCATCAAGTGTTTCTAGTAAGATACATGGCCCAACCAACTTACTTTGGACAAGCTTTTCATTTAGAAAATTTTTATCATAGTTCATCATAACCATGTAATATAAGTGTTAGCCTTCATAAATTCAACCATCTATTTTATAATTTTCAATTAAATATATATATATAAGAATCAGGGTTCAGTTTGATGAATTTACATTCTGAAATTATAAATTTAATGGAATTTATAATTTAAAATTGTCATTCATGTAACTAATACTTGGTTATTGCACTAGATTCTAGAATACAATAAGTCAATATGAAATGGGTTGATTATATTGGTCACTCTTTCCCAATTTATAAAGTTAAAATACACTTTATAAATGGAAAATGTCACACCCATTTAATCAAATCCCCTAATTCTTCATCTCATGAAACCAATTGATTTAGATCTAACATATCCAAATCAATTGGTTAAATAGAATTCCACTATATATATATATATATATTAAAAAATCATTTAGGTTGATTCAAACATTTTATATAACTATTAAAATATCCTAATTATGACTAGGAATGATATTAGAGGCAAATTAATATAGGAAAACAACAACGCATGGTATAAAAACAAGTATGCTAATAAATCCAAAATCATAGTATATGGGAATGTATGCAAAATAATTTCATAATAAGGGATACGAATAAACATGTTTGTAATCACATAAAAAAGTTATATTAATCATCAATAATCATGAAACCTATGATGAAACCTACATGGATTTGAATATGCGTGGAATATGAATTCATAAATATTATAGTGATTCACGTAACAAAAATTTTTTTCCAAACGCATACTAGGGTAATATTTTAAATCAGAAATCATATTTCAACAACTAGAAGTAGTAAAAAATTTAACCCAATGTAAAATAATAATCAACTTTCATAGCAATGACCTGAATAATCCCATTCATGATAACATGGTCATTACATCGTTCATGGGTTGATCATTACAAGACACAATATATTTATCAAATGTAAAAACCACACTAGCCTCCTTTCTACTATCCCAAAACATTTGGACAAAAGGAATAGAAACCTATGATTCCATTTGTAGTGTCTCAAAATGAGATCTACTAAATAATTCCCCTATCCAGGTGGACATTGGCCCTAATTTGTGCTTCCCCATATTCCATAGGCTTTTGAATAACAATGTGGGACTAATGGAAGTACAGTGAAAATATTATTCTCTATGGATCAATAATAAATACAACATAATGAATAATAACAAAAAGGTAGTATAATATAATTTAAACACATCTTAAATAATAAATTAAAGTGTAAACATTCATTATCATGATACAATTTACAAAAATTGGAACACAACATGAAATAGATAAATAAATGGAACAAAAAATCCCCAAGGTAAATCTCCATGAGAATCCAGATCTTTGGATTAGTCTTGAATTCCAAATACAATATGTACATAATTAAAAAACATAGCACATGCCATTACCCTAAACTAATTAACACGAGGTCTACCAGGGTACCAAACATTGACCTCAATAGTGTGTGAGAAATAATCATATGGTGAAAAAAAATGTTTTATATGCTAATACAATTCATGTATATAAAATTAAGAAGTGTGAAGGTTTATTGAAATTAAATAGTAAATAATAAATTAAAATTTATCAGGATCATGTTCCTCCATGACACTAGACTAACCATCCATGTTTCAAACTATGCCAAATTTTCCCTGAAATTAAGTCACTATGTGGGAGTTTATATACATTCAATTTATACAAAGAAATGTATATATATATATATATATATATGTATATAGGAATGTACAAAAACGTATATATAGATAAATAGTGATATTCATGACCCAACATGTAAGTCTGGCATCCATGAAAAGTCACAATAATATCATAAGGTAATAGGGGATGCTATAGCCAAGTATCAAGAACATATGAGGGATTCTATTCCCATTATTCATAATCATAAGGGATGAATGGCCAAGTTTCATAATAGAACGGGCAACATTCCATGGAACACCATAACTATGTATAATTATCATAAAGGATTCTATACATAAGTTTCATAATCATAAATGTTTTCATACCCATGTTTCATAATATAAGGGAAGACATTCCCATGGATTTCATGAACGAGTATTATAATATAAGGGACTCTATGAAGAGGGAGTCCATGATTGGGTATTATTTTTATGGGATTCCTTACCCGTGAATAATGAGTCATGAGGGACATCGGACCACAGTATTATAATTTATATTAAAATAATATAGTGGGAATGTCCATAAACATTCCAAGACATTAGTCAAGTACCCAAGTTGTGCCATTATATTATTATGTAATTAAGAATCCCACAGTATGTTCCATGCCACTACCAATTTGTCATGTTATATGGATCAATAATCACATTCATTCACTGATACAATCAAGGATAGGTTTCTAATATTATCATTACCTTCAATTTTACATACTCATTTTATAGTCCCTGAGAATACCCATGGAATTCATCCATTTAATTATAAGTCATCAAGAGGGATAAAGAAGTAAGAATCCCAATTTGTAATCTTAAAAATTAATTCAACAGTAATTAATCAATTATAAATATAGGTAAAACTATAATCATAGTCTATTGATGGCCATTGATAATCCCCAACTACGAGGTGGTTTAATCTTAGAAAAAATGATTAAAATAATCAATCAAACTCACCAAAGTGTATGTTTCATACAGAGCAGAAGAATACGGTGGTTCATGCCCAAAATTTCTTTTATAAGGATCGATGATCTATCTGGTCTCTACATGATGATAAATGAAGTGATCAATAGAATTTAATAAATGCAAAAAAATGGATAGAACTATGGTACGAAAGGTAGGATCATCAAATATTTTTTATAAATAATTTAATCAATTCAAGAATTAAATTTTTTGAGTTATTTATTCACTAATGGATATCAAAATAGATTTGTATTTCAATAACATTTCATTGTAAGAATCAAGAGTAGATACTATGTAGAAGTGTTCAACACATGTTCCAAAAATCTCAAAACATCACCATACGAATCATCAAGTTCTAGCATGGAAGATCCTATCTATTAAATCACCTTCCTTTGAACAATATAATAATCAATTCCAAAACATTCTCCTTGATATCCCTTAACTTAAGAGTGAGAGGTGGAGGAAGATTTCTCTCTATTATTGGGAGTGTTCTTGGAGAAGGGAGCACTCTAGGGCTTGAGGGGAATCTTAAAAATTTTTGAGCACAACCAATAAAATGAATTGGATATCATATAAAATAATATAATTTAGTTTTCAAAAAACTAGAGTTTAAAAAAACTAATTTCACATGTAACCTTTATTATTAATTTAATTCACGTGGAACCCATTTTCAAATAATAATAATATTATTGTTGTTTCTCTACATGCATTTAACTTGTGAATTAAATTAAATGTTATTTAATAAACTAATATTCAATATTTCTTATTTTTCACAAGACCATATGACCCTAGCAACCATTCCTCTATTATAATTATCGGGCCTTGAGTAATGAATATTTTTTATTTAAAGAAATATCACTAAAATATTTAATAATAAATAAGTAAATTTTATATTCACAAAATATAAAATAAAAACTTATTAAATATTTAAATGAAATAATATTCTCCTAAATATCTGGTGATAGAATAAATGTTATCATGAAAAAAATGAATGTTTATTAAACTAGACATGGTAATAATATTTATTCAACTTGTTAAATAATAAATAAAAATATAGTATTTAACTATGGATCTAGATATAGTAGTGTGTGGATCCCAAGGACTCTTTATTAGTGGCATTAGGAAAAACATCCTACAGTCCATGATTAGAATCTACCAACACTCCATGTCACACAAAGAGAAATAATTTTATGCCTCAATAAAATAATACCTCATACGGATTCTTATTGTGTTTTATAATCCCTTTAATGTGATATCTCATATCAAACAGGTTGCATGCATGTGCTATCAAACTATGTGTTCGATATCCCTTTCATTGGCTTCCCGAAAATCTAAATTTCATATATAATACCAAGCACATGGATTTATTAAAATAATATCATTTATATCAAGGTGTCTATGATATCATGTTCCAATAATGATTCAAAGGGAAAATATTATCTCACATTATTCATTAATTTTATATTATTTGTGACACACTTTATGTATACTCCCTCACTGTGAACATATGTCATCATAGTTTTTATCAATACAACAAAGTAAGTGACTCAGAGAACTCATTAATAATAATCTTAAATTATAAGGATTAAAACTCAGGTCCTCATATAGGAACATCCAATGACACACGAAAGTGTGGATTTCAAATTGGAGAGTCTCGTTCTCATAGTATCCTACACTAGATATTACCAAGGTTATACACCTTGAGAAGAAGCCTCAGTGTACTATGAGTCTCCACCCATAATATCCTATGTAATTTGTGTCTCTCAAATGATAGCATCCCATTATAGAACATATATTTAATAATTGTTTCATAGCACTAAAATGTTATCATCATAGTGGGAAACTAAGATAACCTTTAATCATGAAAACATCTCTTAGGGAATTATCACATACTATGTAACATAGAATAACAATAAAGATATGATAAGTAGTTTATTAATATTTGAAAATTTTAATTCATGTTTCCAAAAATCACACAAAAGTTGGTTCTTGGAAACAAACCCCAACATACCCCACTTTCACTAGAGCCAACTGATATCAGCCTTCATTCTGCTAGCTCTCACATGATACTAATTATTATAATGAGGGAGGACTTTAGTCAAGAGGGCCACAAAAATCTATAACACGGTACTATAGTTTCTGAAACATCACACCTCTGATAAAAATACCTCAATAGGTGATACTTCTTGAGTATGTTCGTTGTCCATTGGTGTGACATGGGATCTTCTGAAAGATCCACCGCTTAGTATTGTCACTATACATCATGATTTGGTATTTTATCTTAGGTACAAAATCAGGCTTATTGAAAAAGATTGATAAAAAATCCAATTATTTATGTACACTATAATCCCCTATATATCTACAGTCCATTGTAGAATAACTGTAAACATGATAGTTTGAAATCATCTAGAATACAACTCCTTTATGGAGACATAAAACATTTACTGACTACATCTACAAGTCATTCGATTCTGTGTGATAACTGGAATTAGAATAACCCTTGATGAACAACTCCACACCTCATCCCTACAAATTGAACATATACTCAATTCTTCTCAAATACATAAGGATAGCCTTAATATCATACAAATGATGTTCTCCTAAATCTTCTTGAATCTTCTCACCATGATCAATGCATAAGAAAAATCATCTCTAGTATAAAACATGTCATGAAAGTTTGATCTTATCACGGAAGTGTATATTATATTAATCATCATATCCTTCTATTGTGTATGAAGATTAATTTTCATAGAAACATGTAAACCATGTGACACTGAAAACACCCCTTTTTGGATTCTTCCATACTAAATCTCTTTAGTATATGGTGAATATATATACATTTAATTAGTCCAAGTAGCCTATTGGATCTACAATGAATGATCTGGATACATAGAATATGACATTCTAATATTAATTACTTCATGGAGAAAAACTTATTTAACTATTCCTTAATAGACTGTATTGTTGGTTTTCCATTTCATATAAGTAATATGTCATCAAAATATACAACTAGGATAATGACTTCAATATGGTGACCAAAACATTTATAAATAAAATTCCCTTTATTTTAATGTCTAGTGGATATAAAAAATGCATGCACTTATTCATAGGGATAAATGATCATTATGTATCATTACTATTGATAATATAGTAATTGAAAAATGATCATAAAACTGATACCAATTATAGGCTTTATCAAATACTTTCAACAAAGTGAAATGAAAGGACGACCTCATCCAATAGACTCGAAAAATAGAAATATCATTATTCAGAGTTCGTAACGGTGGCAACATCACTGGAATTCACTCTTGACCAATCTCAAGATGAGTTTCACTATGTTAAGATTTAATGGAATTTACTACAGGTAAATTTAATGTTAATAGAGATTACCACCCGAGCAATGTTATCCGAGCCACCCCAAGAGTCTGCCACCATCGCACACCTTACCATTAGATCTTATGAGGGTGTTAAAAGAGGTTTTTTTTCAAGGTATTATTTACATATTATGTAATTAATTTTTATAAATTAAATTCATATTCCATCAATTCCTTTATGAGAATAGTATTTCTTTATAAAAATGATGAATTTGATAAATTGATTCTTCGGGTAAAAAAGTTATTTTGGAAAGTTATATAAATTATTATAATAAACTAAAGTTGTTTATTAATAATATTAAAAAAATCATTCAAATGATGATTATATCAGTTCGTTATCTATAAATGATTAGGTAAGCTGTTTGATAAGAGTTATATTTTTTAGACGATAAAATAGAAAGTGTATTTTTAATGAATTTATTTTATGGAATTAATGAATTAGTGAAATAATTAATATTTTAATAAAATAATTGAATCAAATTAATTTGAATAACAATAAATTATTATATAATTTTTATGAATTTAAATGTAATTTTTATTATGTTTTAAAAAATTTTTTTTTTCAAAACCTATCAATTTTCAATAAATATCAATTTTTAATTTAAAAATTAAAAATAAAATATTTAGTAATTTTTTAGATAAAATGAATATTATTTTTTGAATCAAGAAGTTGAAATTATCCAATGGTGAATTTTTCATAAATTTCTGAGATAGTCATATTTTTGGGAAAAAATAAATAATATTTAAAAAAATAATATATTTTATGACATCATAATGGTGTAATAAATACTATAATGGGTATTATCATACTAATATCTGTTTTCCCATTTAAATGTTGTGATTTTATATTTATTTTAATTATTTTATAAATACTTAGTGAATCCTCTAAAATGTATAATATATTTTAATATTTTGAATTCATTTCATTATTAATCTGAATCACCTACACATAATCAAGGATAATATTTTAATATGTTCATATATTGGCCTTCTATTTTTCAAATAACATGTGTTGGGTTGTGGTTTTGAATATTTCAATTTTTAGTGCCCAAAACCTAAATAATAAAGAATTCCACCTCCATTCCTTTATAAACCCACCCATGCTTCCATTACTCTTCAATTGAATCCATTAAACCACATACTCACTATACCTTCCAATTTCTATTGTCCTCCCACGGTTCCCCATGCTCCCAAGAAGCCTCTCTCAAGACTCTCCCAAGACTTTGGGATCACACATCAATGAAGGGAATTCATTCCTTTCCCATTTTTTTGTAGTTTCTTTATATTGTTATACCATTTTATTTTAAATTAAAAATATTGTTCTTTGATTTCTTAACTCCCATGTACTACCCTCCTTAGGTTTAAATTATTATATATAACTTTACATCTCATTAATGACTTCTATGTACACCTGTTATCTTGCCTAAATTCTGTAAGGGATTTCTCTCTTATTATTTGCAATCAAGAATTTCATACATATTATGAATATAAATTCTATTTCATATGTTGATATATTATGATCCATGATCCCCTTACTGTCTATTTCCTATATAAATGATGAGATAACTATTTCTCTTTTATCAACCCAACTTATGAATTTCCACATGACGTCATTATGTTGTCGAAAATGCACTGCTATTTTCCAAGACAAAATCATCATGTGGTGAATACCATACACATTTATCTATAAATAGTATTCACCTTTATGAAAAGATACATATTTAATGGAACATACATTAATTTATTTATCATTCCTTTATATTGGAATATCTTATGATGTTTACTGATTCTGTGTTATATTATCTACATGGCACACTTATGCATGAAATGAAATGATTTTGAAGAGTGCACCCTGATAGTACTCCAATGCATTGGGTAATGTTCTGTATCAGGATAAAACATGTGAAATTACTATTTAATCACGATAATTCATGTTAAAGGAGTGTTTAATCATGATAATTCTTGTGCAATGTGGGTTTACTCATGCCAATCCATCTGCGATGAGCCTTAGCTCAGGCAAATATCATGTTTAATGTTGTTTCGACATTTCTATGTTATGATATTCATGCTATATCATGCCTTTATGATCATTTTTATATTGTGATCCATTGATATGTCTATTACATAAAATATATAGTATTTTTCATGTAATGCATTTTTTAGTCCCTTAATGGGATTTATAGATCACCCTTTTCTT
Source organism: Viscum album (assembly GCA_963277665.1). Lineage (NCBI taxonomy): Eukaryota > Viridiplantae > Streptophyta > Magnoliopsida > Santalales > Viscaceae > Viscum > Viscum album. Next base: position 1,441,407,419 of record OY728157.1, read on the forward strand.
ATGTATGTCCTCAGGATATCCCATTCAATGCTAAGTACGAAAGAATATTATTGTTATGTAAAAGATGTTTTGAATAAAGATGTTGTATTTTATGTCATAAGTTGTCATTTAATGTTCCAAAGGCCTAAATACAATAGACCTCTCGATCTTCTGGGTTGTAATAAGTGAATGTTTATGTAATAAATATTGTTTAAATATGAAATAATGATTTGGGTTGTTATTGATTATATCATAGGATATGTTTAGTTATTTTTGGGATTGGGATTAGAAAAACCTAGTGATAGACATAGGGAAAAGGCATAGGATAGAAAAAACATCCCCAAATTTTGTTGAGTATATAGTATGTGGTCTATTGAGCCAATACATCCGTTTCTGGATCTAAAAAAGTAGATGTTTCTTTGGAACGAATGTATCTAGGTGTAAATCAAAAAAAATTTATTTGTGCTATACTTGAATAGGAATTGGTGTATGGAAACTGGCCTTGATGCACTCTTGGTTCAACAATCCTGATTGATATGATTTTTTTAAATTCATAATCTTATTATGAACCATTATTAAGGTAGAAAAAAATCCCAAAAGAATATACATTAAGAAATAGATCCTAGATAACCTAGAATGAAGTCTCGAAATTCATAAGTTAGGGAAATACGTTCAATTGATAAGTTATAGCTTTTTATTATTGAATTCCCCTTTATATATCTAACAGTTTAAAATATACACCCCTAAATTTTCTTTTATTCTATCCAATGTCTGGTAATAGGTGGTCTTCGACTAACAACTGATGTGAATATCATTGTGGTGACTTTTCTAATTAGATTCCCAATCTAATGAGAGTATGAATAAAATTATTTTACCTGATACACTGTCAGTTAAACCATATTTTGAATATAAAATTCAGTCAAGGAGAATGTTTAACCCCCTACGAAAGAACAATTTTCAATCCAAAACATCATGAGACAAGGGCCACCTACATTCAATGGATCATCAGATCCTACAATCACTGAAAAAAAGGATCAACTCCATTGAAAAGATCTTTTTCATTATCCAATATCAAAAATACGATAAGGTTATTAAGTCTTATTATCATATGGAGGGTGAGGATGATCAATGGTGGGCATTGATCAAACATACGAATCTTGAGGAAGAGATCAAGGAATTGGAATGGAAGGATTTATGGATGATATTTTTTGGTAAATATTTTCCTTGCACCCTATGACTTAAGATGGAAAGGGATGTCCTTTTTCTCTAACAAAAAGATGGAGAACCGATCAGAGCATATAAAGAAAACATCACAAGTCTTTCATGATACGTATTCATCTTTATCATTACCTCTAAATGCAATGTTGACCACATATTCGGTGGGGGTAAAATCTAGCCTATAAAAATCCCTAGTGATCATTGACTTTGAAAACTATGAGGAAATTATACGATATTCCCGAAAAGTCAATATAGAGATCAGATAATCTCAGGGGTATCATGTGGATAAGAAGATGAAATTGGACGTTAATTCTGGAAGTTTGATGGAAAAATCCAATAGTGATAAGAAATTATAGAACCCTATTTTCCTAATAAATGTATAAAAACACCCTAGAAATTATCTAAATGGGATGATGAAATGATTTAGGTGTGGATGAAAAGAGAACCTACACAGTGTTTATTTACAATAAAAACATGTCGGTGTGATAGAGGAGAGGAACACTCCATTCGAACCTCTTCACATTGTTCATTGCTAAAACTGAAATGAACCAGGGAACATTGAAAACCTTTTCCCAAAGCCAAGTTTTTTATGAGGCAACAAACAACCTCAATGTTAAAAATGTCAGACATTTTCCCTCACTAACAATGAAGTGAATCCCAATAATGAAGTTGTGACATATACACTAGATATTTATTCATGTATAGAGAATATACTTTATGATTCAATTTATATGCATTCTTTTATATCCTGAATGTTTAATATAATAATCTAAATACCCCCACAAATCATTGATATAGAGTTGTTAGTGGGAATGGAATATGAGGAAATTATATCATCCGATGACTATAACTCATCTTCTATCATCATTTGTGGATTGAACATCCCGGAGAACTTCTTCATTCTCCATATGGTGGAATTTAATGCAAATCATAGCATGGATTGGATTTCCCTATATAGATACAACATAAATTTACATGAGATAAAATTCAGTCTCTATATGGGTAATTAACCCCCAATTCTATACATGTTCAAGGAGGAGGATGAATCTTCTTTAGCACCAATATCTCAAGCATTGATATTACTTCCTTATGAGTATGAATACATTTCTAGAATTATAGAGTCTATGGAAGGAACCATACTTTATGTTCTTTCTATTGTAAGGGAATTCATTGATGTCTTTCTCATGAAATTTATTGTTCTTCCACTTGTAAGAGATACTGAATTCTCTATTAATATCATACATGGGGAATTTCCAATATCCAAGAATCCATATTGAAATGATGTTTGGGATCTCGAGAAGCAAAAGAAACAACTATATGAGAATATGGATAAAATGTTTATACTCCCAAGTGCATTACCATGGGGTTCACCATTCCTCTTCATCAACAAGATGGATGGGTCAATGCTCCATTGCATTGATTATCGTGAGCTAATCAAAATCACAATATAGAAAACATATCCTATTTCCTAAAATGATGACATGTTCGCTCAGATATGTGGTGCACAATACTTATCCAATGTGGATCTGTAGTTGGGATATTACCAAGTAAGGGTGAAGAAGGAAGATATCCCAAAGACTACTATTCATAAAAGGTATGAGAACTATGAATTCATAGTAATGGATTTTGGACTCACCAATGCTTCATAGAACTTCCTGGACACAATGAATGGGTTCTTTATAGATTACATTGGCAACTTAGTGGTATTCTGTATAAATGATAATCTAATATAATACAATACCAATGAGAAGAATAAGGAGAATCTAAGAACTGTACTAGAGACCTTAAGAATAGAGAAGCTTTATGAAAAGTACAACAAGTGTGTGTTCTTGTTGAATTAATTCTCATTATTTGGTTATATCACCACAAATAATGGGATATCTATGTATCCATCTAAGAAAAATGTAATTGACTGATGGACAAGGCCAACATATTTGATATATATCCATTGCATTCTTCTGTTATCTGGATATTATAGCCAATTTGTGAGAAATTTCCCACAATTATCAAACCCTCTGACAAGGATAACATAGGAGGGAGTCATGTTTTCATTGAATGATTAATGTGAATAAATCTTTATGGAGTTGAAGAATTTACTTTTAACTACCCATATACTCAAACTAACAACAAGTGGAGATCTTTTCATAATATTTAGTGACACTTCAACGAAGGGTATGGGTTGTGGGTGGAGGAAAAATGACAGTCATTGCCTATGCCTCAAGTAAATTGAAATTTTATAGGAAAAACTATCCAACACATGGTTTGAAGTTGGCTGTAGTGATATTCACATTGAAATTTTTGAGACATTACCTCTTTGAGGAAAATAGTGAAATATATATGGATCACAAAATCCATAAGTATATATTCACATAGAAAGAGATGAATATACACCAAATAAGATGGTTATAGTTGATCCTAGATGATGACTTCTCAATTCACTACCATCTGGGGAAATCAAATAACGTGGAATATACTCTATGTAATAAAGGATCGAGCAACTCTTTCATAGATGATAATTAAAAAGGATCCATTATTTTTAGATTTAATGAAGATGGACTAAGGAATAATAGGTAATGGAACACCATTAATCCTTTCAAAAATTATTGCTCAATCGTCTCTTTTGGAATGGGTAAAGGATGATCAGAAGGATGATGTGAGAATTCAGAAGAATGTGGAAATGATCAAAAAAGATAAATCATCAGAGATAAATATAAAAAAGAAGGAATTGGGATATTTAAATCAAGTATATGTGTTTTATAAAATCAATTGTTAATTATGTTTTTGGTGATGGAGATAGTTTGAATTTCTCCATTCACCCAAGAGACACAAAGATGTATAAGGATATCCAATAGCATTATTGGTAGGATAACATGAAAAAAGAGATTACTTAGTATACATCAATGTTCCTATTATAGCATGAAGTGAAGGCTGAGAGGAAAAAGTCTAAGGGTTTGATGCAACTATTACCCATACCAACATAAAAATAAGAAAACGTCACCATGATCATTGACACTAGACTTCCGAAGACATACAAAGGAAAAAAGCTATCTTGATTGTTGTGAATCGTCTTAAAAACACTATACTCTTCATTAAAATTCCGGATGATTTGTCATTAGATTAACTAGCATGAATATACATCAAAGAATTGGTAAGTATCCATGGTGTTCCGAAATCGATTGTCTATGATCGAGATGCATTATTAACCTATATGTATTGGAAGAGTCTCCAAAAAAGTATGAATACTAAGCTAAACTTTAGTATAGATTATAATTCTCAAACTGATGTCCAATATGAGAATACAATCCAGAAACTTGAGGAAATGTTGAGAGCATGTTCAATGGACATCAATAGAAGATGTGATCAGTATCTTTCTGTGGTTGAGTTCTCTTACAAAAACAGTTTCCACTAAAGTATCAAAATGGCTCCATATGAATCCATTTATGGGAAATAGTGAAAAAAAACCCCGGCATGTTTGGATGAAGTAGGGGAGTGAAGACTTCTAGGTCCAAAATTGATCTATAAAATGGTGGAGAAGGTTAATACTGTCCAACAGCACATTGAAGCTGCTCATAGTTGACAAAATATCTATGCTATCAATCGTTGACAAGACCTAGAGTTCTATGTTGGAGACATGGTAATCCTCCCCATATAACCATGTAAGAGAGTTATGAGATTTGGGAATAATGGGATTGTTTTTTCTTTTTACATTGGACCTTTTGAGATCCTTGATTACATTGGAGTAGTGTCTTATCAACTATCACTCTCACCATACCTATCTCAAGTGTATAATGTATTCCATGAATCAATCTTGAGGACATACATACCTAACCCATCACATATACTCAATCCATAGGTGTAACCATTGATGAATGACTTATCCAATGAAGAGAACTAAGTGAAGAACTTATTGTTGAGAAAATGTTAAAAAAATAAGATGATGCCCCTCATAAAAGTGTTGTGGAGAAACCATATGTTTGAACAAGAAATGTGAGAACCATATGAAGTGATGAGGCAGAGTTACCCACATCTATTTTAGTGTGGAAAAAGGAAATCATGAGTGTGAAATTTCTTAAGGGGGTAATGATTTAATGACCAAATCATTTATGAATAAAATTACCTTTATTTTAATGTATTATGTATATAGAATACACATTAATTTTCTTATGGCATTAAATTTCAGTTATATATCATTATTGTAGTTAATATATCCATTAAATAGTTATCAAAAACTGATATATATATATAGGTCTCTAACAAATCCTTTCAATGCAGACAACAGAGAGGATGGATTCATCCCATTGACTCGGGCCATATGAAGATCACTTATTGGATCATATAAAGGTGGTTGCATAATTGGGATTCACTCTTGATGAAGATCATGTTGATCTTCAATAGGTTAATCTTGAACGTAATTTCCTATGGAAGATGTTCAAGTTAATAGATATTACCACCCAGGTGATCTTATCCGAGACACCCCAAGAGCCTTTCACAATCACAAACCATACCCTTAGGTCTTATGTGGGAGTTATAAGGTGTTATGTAAAAAGGTATTAGTTACTTATTGTGTAATCAATTTTTATAAATAAAAATCTTATTCCATCAATTCCATTATGATAATAGTCTTACATTAAATAATTAACAAATTTGATAAATTGATTCTCTAGGAAAAAATGGCACTTTTGAGAAATATATACATTATTATATTAAAATATGGTTTTTATTAAAAAAATTATAAAAACAATTCTTATAAATGACGATTATATGAGTTCATTATCTGTAAATGACTATGTAATCAGTTTGATAAGAGTTGTATTTTTGTATACAATAAAACAGAAATTGTATCTTTAAAGAATTTATTTTAAGGAATTAATTTATAGAATAAATAATCAATATTTTATAAATTATTATTATAAAATTACCTTAATTAATAATAAATTAGTATATAATTTTCATGAAGTCAAATGTAATTTTTATTAATATTTAAAAAATGTTTTTTTCAAAACTCGTCAATTTTCGATAAATGTCATTTATATTTTGTCAGAAAAAATTCACATATTTATAAATTTATGTAGTTAAAATGAATATTATTTTTGGAATTAGGATGTCAAAATTATCCAATGATTATTTTTTCATAATTTTTTAGATAATCAAATTTATATGTAAAAATTATATAATATGTAAATATATATATAATGTTTTAATGACAGCATAATGATGAAATAAATAAAAAAAATTGGTATTATCAGCCCCATATATGATTTTCCATTAATATTATGTGATATTATATATTTTTACTTATTTAATAATGACTTAGTAAATCCTCCATAATGTAAAATATATTTTATGATTTTAAATTCATTTCTTTTATAATTTGACTCACCTCCACATATTAAAGTCTAATATTTTAATATTTTCGGCCATTTCCGAAATATATTTAGGTTTTCCAATCTTCTTTGGGAAAAACCATGGGAAAATATCATGGATTGGATTGTGGTTTTGAATATTTTATTTTGTAGTGTCCAAAACCTAAAAAATATAGAATTCCAACTCCTTTCCTATATAAACCCACCCAAGCTCTCATTTTTCTTCACTAAAATCCTTTTAAGCACATTATCACTCTTCTATTTATTTCTTATAGTCCTTCAATGGTGACATAAGCTCCCAATAATAATCTGTCACACCTCTCCCAGACCTTTGGGATCCTACATCTAAGTATGGTATTCCTTCCTTTCCCATTTTTATCTATGTTTTTTATGTTGTTATACCCTTTTATTTTCAATTTAAAATGATGGGGTATGACTTATCACCTCCCACATACTGACCTATTATTGTTTTAATGATGATATAAAACTTTATTTCTAATTATTATCATCTGTGTGCACCCATTACCATGCCAAAATTCTATATGGGATTCCTCTCTTCTTTATTTTCATTCAAGTATTTTTCCATATTTTAAATCAAAATTCCATTTAACATGTAGGGATATTATGTTTCATTATCCCCTTAGTGTTTATTTCATCTATAAATTATGATGTACCTCTTTCCATCTAATCAACCCAACTTATTAATTTCCATATTATGTAGTGATGCTACTGAAATTGCACTGCAATTTTCCAAGCCAAAATCATCATGTAGTGAATACCATACCCATATCTCTATTAAGGGTATTCACCATTATAAACATGTAATTATTAAATGTTACATAAATGTATTTAGTACACGTTCCTTTATCATAGAATAACTTATTATGTTGAATTATTCCATGTTATATGGTCTATATCACACACTTATTCATTGAATGAAATCTTTATGAAATTTTCCCCTGATAGTGCTTCAATGCATTGGAAAATGTTTAGTGTCATGATATTATTGGATAAATGAGGTTTTCATCACTCTAATTCATATTTAATTAGGTTTTAATCATTCTAATTAATTTTTAATGTGGGTTTACTCATGATAATCCACGAGCGATGTTTCTTGCATCATGCTCCAATTAGGTTGTATTTTGTTTCCACATTTCCATGATATGATAATCATTATATATAATGAATTGATTTTCATGTTTAAATTGTGGTCCATTTATATAAATATCACCTAACATGTATTGTATTCTTTATGTTATGCCTTGTTTACTCTCTTATTAGGCCTTATAGCTCGCTATTTTCTTATATATGTCCCCAGGTTCGACCTTATAATGCTACGTTTGATTGAATGTTTTGGTTAGGAAAAATAAGTTTTCAATAAAGATGTTGTTTTTTATGTCTTAAGTATCCATGGAATGTTCCTAATCCCAAAAGAACTAGACCTCTCAAAATCAGGGGTTTTAATATGAGTAAGAATGTGTTATAATTTTTTTATAAATATTAAATAATGATCGGGGTTATTATATGAATTCCCACTAACCCCCTTGTAAAGACATGACTCCCATTTATTTCTGATGAATCCAAATTCTCTCATAGCTTCACTAAATTTAATTTTCCATGACCTTGATGGTCACTTAAATCCATAAATGGATCTCCATAACCTGTTGATCCTTTTTGCTTCACCCGGAGCAACAAACCATTCTGTTTATGTCATATAGACATTTTAGTAAAGTTTCCCATTAAGGAATGTATTTTTACATCCATTTTCTAATAGTCATTATCATGGTAATATTAAATAGAAAGTATAATTATGATAGATTAGAAAATGGAAACTAGTGAAAAGGATTCATTGTATTCAATTCCATGATGTTCTTTAATCCATTTGGACACTTAAGTTTCTTTATATGTATTTAATTTACCATATATGTCTAATTTTATCCTAAATACCCATTTACAACCAATGGAAAATACATTAACTAGTGGATTGACATGATCCCAATAATGGTTCTGATACATGGAATCCACTGTAGAATTCAAGGCTTATTTCCATCTTGTATATTTTGAGGTTTATACATCCAATTTATAATAAAAAGGTTCATCATTATCAACCAATAATGAGTCACCATCTCTGATTTCTATAAAACCATTTCTCTCAGGTTATCTTACCTCTGTTATGCTCCTACACAGTACTTCTGTTACAAGAACTACTTCATCCATGGGGACATATGGAATTTGTTATTTTACCAACTCTTTTATATCATGATGAAAAACTTTATCAAAGTAAATCTTTCCCCAACTATATTTATTTAGTATGGTCTACCTCTCAATAAAGATGGCATATTTGGGGACAATTACTTGATTTTATGAGGGATTGTATAGGTAGTATCTCTTTTTCCCTTGGGATACCCAATACATATACCCTATATGGACTGAGTTTCTAGGTTTTTACTTAAAAATCTCTTAAAAAGGCCTCAAAACCCTATACATGTTTATGTGATAAAAATATTTTCACTATACTATATAACTTGAAGGTAATTCCATTTGATTAGTTAGTTGGAAATTTGTTTAATGTGTATGCTACAATTGGTAATTCATATCACCAACAGGATAATGGAAGATATATATGACCCATCATCGACCTTACAATGTCTAAAAAGTTATGGAACCTCCTTTCACTAAAGCCATTCCACTGTGGTGTGTATGGTGGTGTGAGTTTAGATAGAATCCCAAACACCCATTTAAATTCAATAAACTCTTAGTTAATATATGCACCACCTCAATCCAATTGAGGTTTCTTTATCTTCTTTACATGCTGATTTTGAACTTCATTCAAGAATTCATGGAATTTATCAATGGACATAGACTTATACGTCATCATGTTGACATAACCTAATCTAATCAAGCCATGAGTAAGAGTTATGATTTAAGAATACCCACATATAGATTCTAATAGAAATGGTCTACACACATCAGTGTATGCTAATCCTAGAATCCCTATAACCCTTTCACCATTTCCACTGAATGGAGTTTTGGTCATTTTTTCTTTTAAAATATCATGAAATATTTCATGTTGTTTTATCTCATATGTGATTAAATAACCATCATGATAGAGCTTTGTTAAAAGATTCATGTTTACAAGACCATGATATTGATTCCATAGCTAGGTGTTATATAATTCGTGTGGGATGATTTTTTATAAATTATCAATACATGGTTTTCTTAATTTCATACATAAATACCATTATTTAAATTTTCTATAACATAACATATGTTTTATCTTTAAAATAAGAACTGTTATTTCCAAACATGAAAATAAACCCATCTCCATTTATGAATGATATTGAAATTATTCTTGTGGTAACTGTTGGTACGTAATGACAATCTATTAAAACCAAATTCATTCTCATTGGTAATAAAAATTCAAAGTCACCAATGGACATATCAGTAAGACTCACACAATTTGAAGATCTAAAATCCACATCTCCTCTAGAAATTTTCCAAACATACTTGATTCCTACATTTTGATACGTATGCAGGTATCACAAGTTATATATAATAACTAATGTTTATAAATTGAAATATTAGGCTTGATAATGATGTTTCCTTCATCTTCTTCTTGCTTTTAAGTGTAGTTCTGCTTCTAGAGACCTGGATTTCTACATGAAAAACATATTTCCTCATTTTCCTTTTCCATACCTCTATATCTTCATCTTAAAAGAATGATGGTGCTCAGTAGATTAATATTTATTGTGTGTTTTGGGACCCTTTTCCTTTCTCTTACTTTTATTATTAGACATAAAAATCTTTATTTAATCATGCCTCATGTCCTTAACTACAAGAAGAAATAAATTATAATGTTTGGAAAGACTCTTATCATTATTTGTCATATTATATTTAATAATAAAAATATCAAAGGTCTTATATAGTGATGAAAGTATGAGATATGTATGCATCTCATCCTAGAATTTAATCCCTATATTAACTAAGAATTCTATATAGGCAAAAATCCTGACTACTTGAAGCTCAGCTTGGGAAGACCCCCAACACATAGTTTTCAACAAATAATTGGAGATCTTGTATCATTCTTGTCTCACCCTCTCTTGACATAGATCCTATAGGTTATACATTGATCTATATGTATCCATGTCCTAATGTTTCATAAAAATAACATTGCTTATAGATGATAGCATGATCCATTGAAAATCTATAGAATTTTTCATAAGATACTATTAGAGTGATAACTCTTCATCACATGCCTCAATACTATGAGCATAAAAAATAGGTTATTCAAGCATGTTAAATTTACTTTAATGGGTATGGATAAACCGTATGCACCATTCATGCTCATGGGAATTTGTATTGGTGAGAATTTTATCTTTCTCAATAATATATTATAGTGGTATGTTTCATTTTTTACTATTGTTTCAACATTTAATACGATTAATGATTTTTAAATTTATTCGAAAAAAATTAGTCCAATAAAAAATAATATATTTATAAGTCCACCATTGTTTTAAAAAACTCTATATCACTAACCATTGTATTAATAATATAATATTTCTTGTATATTCTAGTATAAATGATTAATATTCCCCTTCTTAATACCCCATCATTAGTTTTCTATGAAACATAAATGGTTTTAGATAGTAATTCTAAATTCCAAAAGCATAATCATAGTTCCTTGATTTGTTGAGTGGGATCCCCAATCCTAAAATCTTTAAATTTGATTTCCTTAACCCCTTCCTCTCAGATACACCATGTTTTACTTTATAATTATACACTTAAAGTGAACTAAGTTATGTCGACTAAAAACATCATGTTAGAATTCCAAATTAATTGAAAGCACCCAGACATTGGTTGGTCAAGCACTTTGAGATATAGTTCAATTATAATTGAAGGAGTAGAATACTATAATGACATAATATATATGATAGATTGATATTTCCCTTTATGAATAAATCAAAAATTATTATCATTATCACATTAATTTAGATATTAATTGGATTTATATAAGTTATTAAACTTTTCTTAGATAATACTTAATCATAAGACTATTTATTCTAGTTCAATATTACACATTTGTTAATTTCGTTCATTAATGTGATTTGAATAAGCATCCATAATGAAACAAAAATTCAAATTGAAAGAAATAAAATAATAATGTGGTATTATCATGAAAATTTACTAATGGATATTTTATATATTGGTCGATGTACTAACTAGTGACCTAGGGAAAACAAATTGAACCCATTAAGGTTCATGGTATAGCTTTACACCTGTCCACCTATGTATATCTCTTGGATTGGTCTTTCCTCACCTTCTAACTCAAACCACCTCCAATAGCATTCGGTCCATCGACTACATATACATTTAGTTACATGTAGGTGATGGAAACAAGTGGTTTACATAAAATAAACCACTGGAACAAATTCACTTACACAATTAGAGGTGAGAAGGCATGTAGCCCAATAATTTACTTTAAAAATTAATTAAATTAAACCAATCACATAAAATGTTAGGGTCTATTATCATGATCTTCACAATGAATGTAATTAATTGTGCATTTAATAAAACTAGCATTCAAATATTAATCATTTTTACTTAAGACAAATCATGCTCCAATCAATTACCTATCTTCTTTAATTAAATAATCAATTTATCTTAATTCTCTTCCATATTACCTTGAGATTATAATCCATCACAATTTTAAAAAAATTTAAATAAATTCTTTTAAAATTAACAATGTAAAAAAATGTATCTTGGAGGAAACATGGTGAAAACCCTTCTCAATCTAACCAAAAATATTAAACCCATATATAGTTTACTCTTGTGACCAATAGTATACATGAATTATAATATATTTTCATGACATGTAGTATTATCTTAATGGTTTCAAAAATTATATGACTTTTCTATAACATTTATGGAATTAATGCACATATAGAATTATTTGTCCTTCGACTCACACATATTATGAATATCTGGACATTATGCATGAATTAATTAAAATGTTATATATATATATATATATATATATATATTAAAAACTCATCACATGAAATTTCCTGTCAACTTAATGGCCACATGTAATCACATGTCAAAAAGGATAATTTTTTATAATAAATAAATTTTAATTCAGTGTAATTTTGTTTAATTAGTCAACATGTAAAGGTGTGCCACATGGAATGTATATATCCCACCATTTATCAAAAAAAACATGCCTAGGGTAGCAGAAAGTAAACTGTGCCTCATAAAATTAGATTACACAACGTGTAAATAGGAAAACACAATATTTGGTCACTAAGTTACATGGTAACCAATCAGGTAGGTCGGGTTTTGGAACTATAAGATTGTTCTGTGATATAAATGACTACACACTATGTATGTGGTTTACTCTACGTGTTCACTGGCTAAATGTACACCAGGATTGCCTGGTCAACATGTTGCATAAGAAATAAATGTATCACATGTCATCAATTCACCCAGTTTGAATTAATTAAAAATTAATTACTAGTTCATTAAAGACATGTACATGGAGTGTACACCTGTGTTTACTACTAGAATCCTCAGCAACACCATATGAGTTATTTGATTTTTTTATTCATAAAATTTATCATTTTGATTATATCCACACTTAATGAAGGGGAGAGAATTATATCTTGAAATATGGATTAAAATAATTATTAAACATAAATTAATAAAAATGTGTAAATAAATTAATTATATTTAAATAATTATAAATAATTATGTGACCTCTATATTTCCACATATATGTTCTATTCATAGAAGAATTTTTTGATGGGTTATGTCTAAATTTTCTTTTTATTATTATTTATGCTCAATATAAGATCTACATAATGATAAATATTATGATAAAAAACATGAATTAATGAAGAAAAACATTGGATAGGGATCTAGAACTAGAGGGATGATCATCAGATATAATATATAATTAATTTTGAAAATTATATAACTAACTAGCTAGAAATTTTTTTTTCATGGACGAATCTGAAAATAACTATGCATTGCACCATCATTGAATTATAGGAATCAAGACCATATTCCCTCCAGTGGTGATCCACATCTGTTCCAAAAAATCCGCGAACATCACTGTAGGAATATTTAATTTCTAGCATGATTAATCCTATCACTTGTGTTGTACTCCATTGATTTCCCTGAGAACCACTACAAAAGTGTTCTCCTTGATCCTTCATAACATCAGAGCATTATATGGAGTAAGATCACTCACCATTCTTGGTATCATTCTTGGAGAAGGGATCACTCTTGGTATTGAGTGGATTCTCTAAAATTTTTGGGCAAAACCAAACAAATGAATGGTCTATTTTAGATTATAATATAATTGGGTTTATATAGAAATATTGTTAAAATAAAAAAATTGTACATATAATTTTTATTATTTATTTAATCTCTAGATAACATCGTATATAATAATAATTATAATATTATTATTTCTCTACATGAGCTAAATATGAGAATTAATTTAAATATTTTTTAATACAATTATAATCTATAATTATTATTTATCCCTGGGCCATTAAGCATGTTTCACCATTGCTCCACAGTATTTATTAGGACTTGAATAATTATTATTTAATTATAAAATAATTGTTACATAATTATTCACAAATATATAAATAAATATTATATTCTATAAATATCAAATAAATATTTTTCAATTATTTTTCTCACATTAAATTCTTTTGAATAAAAGGTGATAGAATATATACGATCAATAAAACATGAATAATTATTAAAAAATGTGTAGAATAATATTTATTAAAAAATTTAATAAATTAATATTTGTATATTATTTAATTGAGATTTTGGATACACTTAGTGTGTGATCCTCTAGGCCTCTTGGTCAATGGAATTTGGTGAAGAATCCTATTGTTGAATCTTATCTTCTTGAAACATGCCAAGGAACCCGTAGAGATTGAAGTTACTGCATAAATGGCATAATACCACATATACTCACATTCTATATAATATAATACATTTTACACAATATCTCTAATAATACAGGCCTCATAATGATTCCATCAACCTATGTGCTTGATATCTCTTTCATTGACTTCCCAAAAATCAAGCGTTCCTATAGAACACCATGGCCATGGATTTACTTGTGCTATATCATTTCCATCAAATGACCTGATATATTATCTTTCTTTAATTATAATAAGAGAAAAATATTTTCTCAAATTATTCTTTAATGCAATATTACATGCGACACACCCAACGTAGCCCACCTCACAAAAAACATATGTCGCCATGGTTTTCATCAATACATTAAAGTATGAAACTCATAATACTCATTAATCATAAAATTAATTTATATGAATTGGTACCCAAGTATGTAGATAGAAACAACCAATAACATAGGTAAATGTTGATTTTCTACTAGAGGTTAATGTTCCCATAATATTCTATACTGGATATTACCAGGGGTGTACACCATGAGAAGGTGAATTAAAGTCCTAAAAGTCTCACCCTTTGATAATTTGTATCATTGTATTCCATAAAATGATATCATCCAACTATAAAACATATATTTAATAATAGTTTCATAAAACATATAGGTTCCAATCATAGCGGGTATTATCTCTTCACTTTTAGTTAAACAAATACTCTTAAGTTATTATTACATGCTATGTTACATAAATGATAAATCATTGTGGGATAAAGGGTTTATAAATATTCAAAATATTGAATACATGTTATCAAGATGTACACAGAAGTTGGTTCTAAGGAACCAGCCCCAACCTTAAGAAAGTTTTCTCAGTTTAGGAATCATCCCCCATATAAGCCATGTAGGCTATATAAAGACATGTCATGTTATATGTATTAAATTTAATGAATTATATATTTTATTAGAAATTAATGATAAGTATGACATGCATAATAATAGAAATATTATGTAAAGAATGAAAAATTAAGGTAAAATAACATATATAACCTATTTATTCTTAGGATGGTACACTCATCCAATATTTTTTTTATTTATGCTCAAATAATAGAAATAAAATAATTTGACAAACACCCTCAAAATAGGTTGAATTAGTTTTCATGATGATAACACCAAAGATGGTGGGATAAACTAAAATAAGAAAGAGGATGATACTTATAGTCACTTCCAAAACTCCCAATGGAACATTAATCGAACAAATACATGTGATATTCCACATAGATGAATAGAGGACGGGCTATTGTGTGTGTGGGAGATTCTCGATAAATTGTGGAGAAAAAGTTTTAAAAAAATATTTTTAAAGGGAAAAATGTAATTCTTTCCCTTTTTATGAGGAGAAACATTATGTCTCAGGATTTGGAAAACCGTGTAGCAACCATGTAGCTTGTGTGACCCAAGAGCCATTCCCAACATGGTTTATATACACAATCATAAAAAATAGATGGCAATTGTGCCTTATGAACCGTCTAACTCCACACACCCACATAGGCAAGGCACAATATTCGAATGTCCATGTGCAAGAAAGGATGTTCACATTTTTAATATACTAAAATGGTCTCACACAATCGCATTCCCCTCCTTGAACAATTTAAAAACCATGAATCACCCCATATAGGACCAAAAAATTTCTCACAAGGGGTCACATAGTTTGAACAAACTTTTCACCCTATCTATTTCTCTAGGGAAGTGAGATTTCAGATCCTTGTTCTCTCGAAATTTATCATATCACCAAATACAAATCTCGTAACTTTATCCATATCCAAAAAACAACACTACCGAGTCTTCCATCTTCCAGAATTGTGTTCTGAAAATCAATTTATTTTTTTTTCTATCCAAGAATGTAAAATTTCAATTTCCATTGGAATTTTCATCTACTTAAAAATGAAAGATGTTACACTATGCCTATTTTTGAATGAAAAAATCCACTTAAACCATATGATTCTTACCCTATCTAGTTAATCCACCTTTTTTAAATCATGTCTAGTTTAAATAGAGTCTATTTCTGATTCAATGGATTTTAACCATCCCAATTAATCATAAATTTCAATAGACTCTTATCAGAAGTGTTTTCATAACATGTGAAGATATCTTCACCATCATTCTCCATATACAATATATATTTCAAAGGTTTTAGATAGATCCAAATAAAACATGGTGGTTATTCTATGACTTCATTTAGATCGTCTTCCAAAACTCTTTTCTAGATCAACACCACTTCTATCTTTGGATCAATTCCTTCTTTTATCTTCTTCTCTATGATCATTCTTCATCCCACTAACTCCTCAACACATGTGTTACTTCATAAGGGAAAACACCTCATCAAGGCATAAACAAATTTTATTCAATAAAGAAATAAAAAAATTACATGGTTTTTTCAGTTGGATAACCAATAAATTAACACTTATAATATATTTATCCACGATTATCTGAATCGAAATTTCATATATATGATTTAAAACACCAAATAATTATAAAATAAATATAAGGACACTTATTAGTCAATATCACATATGGGGTCATAATCACTACTTTAGAAGGAATCTCATTTAGTAGAAATGTAGCAACTTCTAATTCTTTAACCCATAATCTGAAATGAAGGTCACAGATAATCAGCATTGATCAAACCGTATCTAATGACATACAATTCCTCCATTAAGAACTTTGATTTCATTATGATTTTCAAGGAGTAGTTACATATATAACAATTCCATAATCTGTTAAAAGATTTATTAATTCCTTGCTTAGGTAGTAACCACCACAATCTGATGGAAGAATATTAATAATTTTATATAGTTTATTTTTTTACTTAATTAAACATTTTTTAGATCTTTTAAAATGTTTAATTCATTTTCTTCATCAAAAAAACATAACCATAGTGACTAGTTTCCTGATTAATAGTAAAAAAAAGTATTTAATACTACCACTTTCTTATATACTATTAAGTCTACAATCATCACTATGTATAAAATTCAATAGTAAATTGCCCCTTCGACCAATTCTCCAAAAAGTCAACTTTTCAATTTTCCAAATAAAATAGACTTCCATGAATCAAATTATTCAAAAATTAAAGAATCCAAAATTCTATCTCTATAGATTCTTTGAAAAAGTTTCTAAATTATATGCTTAAAAAATAGTACCAATGATATATATGATTAGAATCAACCTTTAACATATTATTATAAATTTTACAAAAAACTTATATCAATAATATATAAACCACTCATTATATTCTAACTTACATAAAACATTTTATTCTAATATATATAAAATCTTTTTTCCATAATAATTTTTGAAAATACCAACTTGCAGAAAAAAGTTATATAAATCCAATTATGATTTTTAAAGAGATCAAAATAAAATATTGTTTACTTTTAGGACAAATCCAACTATTATACATGGATAATAATTACCAACTTCTAATGATATATGTTTTACTTCATTACCTACACACAGATCTATTTTACCCTTAGTAAATTCTGAGTTATCTATGATTATTTGTTTATCATCCCAAATGATTGATGGACACCCAGTATCTAACACATAAGAGTCAGAGTTGGTTGAATTGATATCTATAACATTGAAATTAAGGTATATTAATTGTTTCTCCTTAATCACACTTATATCATTAAATACGAATCTTTAACAATTTTTTGTGAGTATCAATTAGTAGTCTCAATATGATTTTTATTATGTATTCCTTAATATATATAAAAATAAATATTAGTTTATGAGGATCATTTATTATATATTATCATTAAATAAATTAAATAATTTTCTCCAATTAAAAATTATGCCTCCATAAACAATAAATATTTTGTGAGTCAAGATTCATATTTTTTATGTACTTGGTTTCTTTTGAATCTCCCCCATTACAGAGTTATTTTGGTAGCTAGTCATCCCAATCCCAAAAATTATTACTCTTGGATAGTGTAGTACATACCCCTTTATAAAAATACATCAAATTAACTCAAAAACCATATTCCTCCAATAAGTTTATCCAATTACGGTATCCCAGCTAGTGTAACCTAAATATTCCTCGATAAATATGTTAAAAAATGATAATAAAAGGGTACCCAACATTTTCATGACATAAAAACAAGACAATGTGGGTTCATTCCTTAAATTGTGCCCATAAAAAAATTATAAAACAGAACATCACATTAGTATAACCTAACTAGAGAGATGATAGAGGTATTAAAAAGTGTTTCTTTGGAAGTATTGTGATAGTTAATATTTGATTATTTTTATAATCGCATTAATTTAATGGGCTCATGTTAATATTGAATTACTAGTTATTACATAAAATGTAACAATTATCATGTCATGTTTTATTCCTTTTTTTATATTCATTATTTTATCATTTTTAATCCATATCCTATAACAAAAATTGTTGTGTTCATACAACATTAATTTGACTCTCTTTACAAAACCTATACATTTGTGTTACTCACCCAAAAATAGAAGCCAAATGTTTTCATAATTATATAAAATAAACATATTCAGAAGGTACATGAAATTTTTATAAAATTTCAAAAATTTATATTAGATTTAAATTACAACATTAGTAAGCCTAGGTAAATATATATACATCCCTATTAACATTTATAAAATACGACATAATCCCCTATGTTAGTAGGTAGCCTAGCACCAAGTCCGACAACTTAGGGAGACATTTCCCTAGAGGGAATTAAAGTCATGATATATCAGAAACCAAATATGTGTAAACTATATTCAATAAGTATTCTTAAGATAATATATTCGAAAACAATCATAGGCCATTATAGAAGAAAAATAAATTTTAGGGAGTTATACATGAAATGTAATAAAGGGTTATAATTCCAATAAGTAGTTTAATAGTTAAATAAAAAATATATCCAATATTTATATTTTATGGAATACCTAATAAACATTAATATCATTGAAATGTAACCGATAATTAATAATTTCGTTTATTTTCCAAAAAATGACATAAAAATTTATTAAATAAATTTTAATTATAAACATTTTATAAGTTTACATGAATATAAACATTTTTTAATATTCAATTGAATTTTAACTATTTCATATTTTTCTATTTTTTAGAATTTATATTATAATTCATGAATCATAAAAATGTTATAATTCAATTACTCTTATAAAATAATTTTATTTAATCTATATATCAAATATTTTTATATTTTATAATCTACTTATAAATTACACATTATGATTTTTAAATAAACATTTTATTTATGCACAATAAAGTATGTAATATTATTTGGTTAAAATAATTTTAATATTAATATATAATAATTGGTAATATAATTGTTTCTTTAACATGTATTTAATTATTTATAAAGCATTTAAAATTAAATAAGTTATTAATTAAAAATACTCTAAGAATTAAATTATCCCAAAATAAATTTTATAATCATTTATAATCATTTTTTAAACCATTAAAATCAGTTTGAATTTTAAAAATAACATATAATTTTTTTAAAAAAATTTACCATTATATAGAATCACAATTTTGACTAAGGGTTTCTTCCCATTACACTTGTGGAATGACTTAGCATAGGGGTAAATCACATTGAATTTCATGTAGACACTCGTTAAAAGGTTTAAAAGAAGATACCATTACAAAACACAAATATATAAAATGGTATGAGTAAATGACTTATAAGCATTAAATAAAATATAATTATATTCAAAATATAACATTACCCAAAAACATTTCTTATAGGTAAAATCGTTACACAAACCATTCACACATGGAGAAGTTGTCGATTACCTTTATGTGATCTTGGGATGTTACAAAATTCATTTAACCAAACCCTTCATATAAAGGTAAGTCTTCATGTTACCATTAAAAGACTAATTTTGTAAAGGTTATACAAATATTTCCTATTTGTATCTCATGTAATGGTTTGAAACCCAGAATCAAATTTTTGGGATTCACTATTATTTGAAAACTATTATATCAAACAGGTTTTATTATTGATGAAAATTAATTTAATACTAATGGTGTGTTTCATTTAATAATTTTATGATTATATTAGATGGAAAAAATTAGAAAAATAGGTGTATTTACCAACATGAAATAATCATGGTAGATTTATAATGAAATAATTTATTAGAAATACCTAATATTTTTATGTTGAAACATCCATATTCATTGATCTTGATTAAGTTCACTTGAGGAAGATCACAATAAGCATTAAATGATAGAACTCTTCTATCGAGGGAGTACACTAGCTGAAAGATATTTGAACATATCAAGATGATACATAACCACTTGAATGGTTTCCAGAACAATATCATGTGTGATACATAGTTCACTATATGAATAGAATAATTCATAAACATTGTATGAAACTGATAATCATCGTTACATCGAACAACCAAGATCAAAATAATTCACACAATTCACAATATAAAAGAAGAGATAATATCAAACATATAGTTAAATATAAATGATACTTATTTTTAGTACATCTTATGTGTTACAAATATTGAATTTCGTCATCACGAAACACTTAAATTAAAAAAAATATAATAAACCAGCTCTTTGGATCATAATTGATGGAAAACATATTGGATGAATTGTTTTTCCAATCCATTGCATCACATGAAACATAACTAAATATGCCTCACAAAAATATTTAATATAAAATATTTGTCTATATATATTCATATATCATTATATATATATATATAAATTACGTAAGCATTATATGAATGTTTTCACCATACATCACATGCATGGATTTAGCGTTCACTTCCTACACCTTTATAATCATATTGAGAGAAATCCCTATTTAATATCATTGAGTATCCATTATTTTTTTTCCATCCTTTGGAAACCTGTTCAATATTTTCAAATTCATTTATTTTCAATTCAAAATAAATAGATTACGTGGTAACATGTGTTTTGATTTAAAATACATTATTCTCTTCTTATAAATCACATGCTGAGAAATATTTTTTAATTATTAATCATATTACAATAAATATCCAAAAATATCATCTAAATTATATTCTAAAAAATTTATTTTCATAAATTTCTATTACCATAGCATGTCATTATTTATGAAAATCTCTTAAACCAGTTTCAACCAGAATTAAATTATCTGAATATTCTCCTAGAGTACTCATATCATTTAATATTATAACTCCTATAATATTTTAGTGTGTATATTTTACTAAATAAATAATATTTTTGTAATACACGCATATATATTGATATCATATTTACAATTATAACACCCATAATATCATATTTTTTGACCTGGTTTTCCAAACCACTTCATAACAATAGATCGACTTATATGAATAAATATTCCATGAAAACACTATTATGAATGACCTATATGTTATTTTCATTCTAGATGACTCATCTTAATATCCTTATGGTGTCTTTTCATTGGATATTATCTTTGGAATGTTAATTGTTATTACTAAACTCGTTAATGTTTATTTCAAATAAAACATCCAATAAATTTTATATTACCACCAAAACATAATTAATTATATAAATTTAATATGAAATAATTGTTTTTATGTAAATTTCACAACTATCTTGTTTTTATTTTCAACTAAATGTAATATGAAAATATTGTTACTTAGATCATAAGGACTACAACCTCCAAGAAACAATGCATTTAATTTTTCATCACCACCTATCATGGATGGTTATAAAGGTATAAATAAATAATATATTTTATATTTAGTAAACAATTATTATTTAATAAATATAATCTATTATCTAATTTATTTCACTTGAAAATATTGGAAAATTGAAATTTTGGGCACATGTACATGAAGTCTAAATCCTCCACGAAGCGATGCAGTTACTTTTTCATTACTTCCTCAAAAGTATTGTTATATCGATGCAATTAATGAATAAATATGACACATATGAAATTAGTAAGGATATATAATTACAACCAATTACCTATATAAATTTATTTCCATCCATTGAAAATTTTTAAATTCACTCATCCATATGTGTGGACTACTACCTCCATGAAGGACATATTTCAATCAATCATAACCACTATAAATGAGGGGATATAACAGTGTATCTTATTTATAAATTTGATATCAATATATATGTGTGTGTTTGTGAAATGATTAAATTTATTGATATAATTAATCTGTGTCCATGGTTTATGTTCTAGAACTATCAAATCAAAACATTCTTGATAAATACAACAATTAACACAAAAATAATTTATTCCAATTGGAATTAGGAGTAAATTATTCGAATGTATTTAAAAATAAATAATTTCTAGAAATATAGAAATAAATATGGATCTTATATAGTTTAATTATAATTATAAATGTATTATATATAATATTTAATTGGGTCTGAAATAGAAGAGTCTAAAGTACAGATTATTTCACAATCTCATTTTTATTCTGGGTTATTTATGTTTTGATTTTAAATGGCAATATTATCTGATATTTATATAATAAAACCTATATATATTATCATACTATTTTTATTTCTAGGTTCTTTATTTTTCTTACAATTTCTCTCTATTTATTATATAAAAATACCATAAGTATGTTTTTTAGAAAAGACAATATTATTTCTTCCATTAACTCTTAAAATTTTCCTCCGTATCTATATTATTTTTTTCATGAATTTATCATTAAATATTTCAATGATTTCAGAGAACCAAATTATATAACAATGTACATGATTATTAGAGACACAAAATAAAAATTGGGTAATTTTTTTTACATAAGTCATATTTTGACTGTCATTAAAAAATGTCAATAGATTATCTTTTCAAAATTTTATATATGAACATATTTTACCAACCACATGGAAATTATTATTTATTTATATTTATAAATATTTTTTTACGTTTTTAAACAGTAATATAAATTCCATTAATTCATGATATTTATCATTTTTATAAAAGGATATTTTTTCATATATATTTTGGAAAAAGGATTTAATTTCACTTATACATGTTTTCATATTTCACTAAATATTTTCTTATATAAGAATGATATATTTAAAATATTAAATTATAGTAAATTATATCTCAGATTATGTTTTAATAGTCTCATTTATATCATATGAAACATGTTTTTAAATTTTTTATTACTATGTTATCAAAAATGGAAATAATAGTTTTATGGAAGTTATTTTTGAAGTTTTGATTTTATTGTTATCTATATTTTCCAAAGTAATATTCATTAATATAAATCCATATTTAATTTGGAACTGAAGGGATACTTAAACTCCATGTCCTTAGTTATCATGGATATATTTACGATCATTTAAATGATTACTAAAATGTATTCCCATTATTATATATGATGCTTATTAATGGAATCTTACTAAGAAATTTATTCCATTGACTAAAAAAATATTTATATTTAATAATTTATTCAATACATATATTTATTAATAAGAAATATTGATTAGATATTTTATAGTTCATTAAATATATGAATAATTTATTGTTTATGTGTAATAGATGGTTTGGTTCAATTATTTCCCTTTGAGGCATCATTGTAAATGATGAGACAATCAAGGATGGTTATTATGTGGTGTATGTCATTCAATATAATGATATTTTATTGGTTTAGAGTAATTTATAGAATACGATATTTCTGTGTTGATAGGACATGATGGTATCAAATATGACTTCATTGAGAGTCTTTCAAAACATATAAGAATTTCAGAATGAGAGGCCTTGGTGGAATTATTAAGATGTCTATAATTATTCATTCAATCGTTATAAAATCATTTATTTTTTTTCCACATGTTTATTTTAATTTTCATAAATAGATATATTTCATAATAATATTTTATTTATATGGAATATATATTTCTTATTCACCACACCATGTTGTTATTCCTTATGTATTCCTGGTTGCCTCCATTATAGGCTTACCCACACTAAGTATCTGAGCTCACCCATTACGTTGTTTTCATTTTCCTAGGGTTCTAATAAAGGATATTTCATTAATTTTTATGGTTAACCTGAAATAAATACAAAATTTATTTTGTTTATAATATATTCATTATATTTAAAATGTAACATAAAACTCTTTCATGTATCTCTTATCCCTTGATATCTGAAATGATCAATCCTTCTGGAGGTGCTCTCTTTTATGTTATAATAATTTAATAATGAAAACACTAATTTTTGGTTAATACCACCATGATTGTTATATCTGGTATTAGATAAGATATTGTAAAACCCCAAAGAACTAGATTTTAAAAGAGTAGAGCTAGAACTATCATTATAATAAACCTTTTTTAATTCCAATTAAAATTTTTCTCAGTTGGAAATTTTATGTTATAGATCAATATTCATAATGATTTTTTCTAATTAAGTGTATTTTATTTTTTTACAAATGTCATCTAGTGGATGAAATGGAAATTATGTCAACAACAGTAATCAACATAGGGATTTTACTCATAACCTAATCAATAGTGAAGTTAATATACCTAATTAGATAATGACTATATTTCAGTACATCAATTGTGTTATTAATGAAATTAACCATATTTAAAATCCTATTACTTTATATCCTGATACAATGATATAAAATATATTAATTTAATATAATGATATATCCTTTAATGAAACTACTAATTTATTAATTGCTGAATAATGATACTGGTCCATTGAAAATATTTTTCCCTCTTTGAGAAGTAATAAAGGATATTTTTTTTTCTAGTACTGTATTTTTTAAAATAAGATACCAATAAATAGTAGTAATTGATTAAATATATATATATATATATACAATATTGAGAGAATATAATATAAAAAATTTAAGGTAATAAATTTTTTTAAATTTTATTATTAAGATTAACGGGGTGACCTGGAAAGGAATTTTATAAATTTTAGATAAAATGGGGAGGAATGTGTTTCTAATAATATGAAAAATATTATAATATTATCATGAAACTATATAGACAACATAAATTACCTCTAAATTAATATTTACTATTTAATTAATGGATTTGATCTTTTCCATTAAAGGGAACTAGTCTCTCAAAAAAATTAATTATTTGAGGATATAGTATCATGTTCCGTAAGAAAAATGAATGAATTATAAAAGACCTAGATTATCTAAATAAATCAATATATATAGTAAAGATATTAATATATGAAAAATATACAATTCAAAAAAAAAATTAAGGAAATATGGAACCTCAAAATATTTATAATTGTATAATAAAAACTGCCCTAATTATTTAAAGTGAATATGATTCTATTATATGTGGGTATATAATGGCTATCAGGCCCATGATTGATAGGCAAAGAAGAAATATGTAAATTTCTATGATTTACATTATAAGGTGATAAATAACTATTTAAAAAAAGTGACAATTTTTAATAGAATGTACCTTTGAAGTTTCCAAATAAGGAAGTCTATGGTTATGAAATTACTATAGATGAATTTCAAGTCTCTTAATTTGTGATCATATATACATTGATATGAAAATATAGAATTATTGGATTCTAGATATTCACACACATTAATATTATTCATGTAATTTTAATCATCACTTTAAACTCTAATGAATGTTTTTCAATTATGAAACCGAATTGGAATCTAATTAAAATAATAATATATCAAGTAGTCTTTGTAAAGATAAAAATTTATTCAGTAGTTTCAAATATTATATTTATATTAGTGTTAGATTATGATATATTATTTTTAATTGAGTTTAATTATTTTATTGGACTAACAAAAAAAGTAGATAAATTATGACATTAATTAAATTTTATTACTAGTATTGTTTTTTATAAAATAAATGAAAGTTAAAATTTAATTAGACATTATTTTTATCAAAACATTCTATTTTTTGTTTTCATAGGGATATAATGATATATCGAATAGAATAATATTATTTTATTGATCTTATGTCATAATAAATATTATTTTTCTTCTTTAGTTATGAATGAATAATTATACTTATTCATCATTTAGAATTTGGGATAATTAAAATCAAGAAAAGATACTGAAATACAATCAAAGAATAAAATTACACTAATTTTCTAGAAATAGATTAAGTAAATATATTTTATTAAACATTTTAACTAAATGAAAAAAATAATTCCTCAAAATTCATCAACAGATATTTTAATTTATCAATTATTCTGTCAAAAATATCTATCAACAATTTTTGGTATGTGTTTTGAAAGTCATTCACAATTGTAAGTCATAATAAGATATAATTACAATTTAGAAAATATTTATGATAAGTTTCATAGACATTACTAAGACAATAATGTTGATATTTTAGTATAAATTAAAAAATTATTCATACCATTCCTATGGATACACTATTAAAATTTCAATAACATTTAATAACTTAAATTTCATGTTTTATAAGGGGAAAAATATTACACCCCAAGAAATTTGTATTAATTTTACATTAATAAAATATTATACATGTGTCAAATGATGAAATTA
Organism: Viscum album; assembly: GCA_963277665.1. NCBI lineage: Eukaryota > Viridiplantae > Streptophyta > Magnoliopsida > Santalales > Viscaceae > Viscum > Viscum album. The sequence goes on from OY728157.1 coordinate 1,441,434,401, forward strand.
ACTAAAATGAGGAATGTAAGAGAAGAATAATGTTTTAATAAATAATAATTTAATAATCCATTAATATGCTTAAATTTCATTATTGAAATTCAATTAATTTAAATTCATTAAATTCTAAAATTTTATATTTCTAAAATAATAAATTTTTCCAATATAATTTATTTTAAAAAATTAGATAGATAACATTTAAAATATGATTTTATGTGATATTTAAATTCATGAAATTATTTATAAACACTCAAATTGATATGAAATAAACATAATATAACACATATTTTATAATTTCCATTACTCTATACAATTGTATTTCATTATATTTTTCATATTCAATTAAAAGATAAATTTTATCATTTTTTCATTTTAATTTATTTAAATAAAAAATATATTTTAGTTCATAATTTAAAAAATTTCTTTTGGAATTTTTTTTTGAAACTTTTGGAAAATGTTGAAATTTGTTGTGAATAAAAAAAATAACAATTTAAAAAATATTAACACCCTTCTGTTATCATTATAGTATAAGAATCACATAAATAGTCTTTAGAATTTTTTTATAAAAGATAAATCTATTATATAATAAAAATAAATCTTTTAAAAATATTATGATGAATTAAAAAACCAATGTTTTATATTTTAAAACTAATGCGATGTTTTATTATAATATAAGAACTATTTTGGATCTTTTGCATTTCTTAACTAATTTCAACATTAAATTTGGTTTATAATTGGTTTTAGATCAATATAAATATCATTTTTATATTTATAATCCCATAAATTCGATGATAATAAATTAAATATGTTATTTTGGTATAAATTCATTTTTATTCTTAAACATACATTTTTCAATAAAACCCCCTTTTTTGGCTGTATTTTGGATAATTATTCCAAAGTGTTTTAGCACCTCTAGAAATTAAATATTTTAAAATATATCATATATATAAAATAATAATATTTAAATATTTTATTAAGTCTTGTTTAATTTTTTTTATAATCAATAACTAGAATGGTAAATATTATTCACATCATTATTAGTTAAGAGGATTAACGAGAGTAGTTGTGTTAATCTATGAGATAAGAGATCAAATATTTAGAAAATATAGAAAATTCATCAGCTTAGTTGATTTATATGTCAATTTATTTAAATTTTAAAAAATTTACATTTTCTAGTTTCACATGAAAATGAATTCACGTTAATTTAATGTCAGGGATAAATAAATGGGTGTTACCCCCTCACTTATAATAGAGAATATCGACTTCTCAATTATATAAAACACTTTATAACCATTTATCAATAATTATTTACCATAATACCATCTAAAAACCCTTATCCATGTCCTAGAGGTTTTGGATATCCCAAAAGACCCATATGAGAATCATTAAGTGGTTTTTTGAAAGAGATTTTCTAAGGATGAGGTGTATGTTTTACCAAGATCTTTCAAGTTTATTTCATCTGAACCCACCAAAAAAATTTCAATGAAAATATATACATATTGTATTTAGTATAATTAATATAATTATTTTTTAATTACTAGTAATCCATTTTTATCTACACTTCATCTGATATAAAATTAAAACATTTTTCATCAGAATACATGGGAAATCACCTCCTTAAATAGATCAATTTCATTTTTCAATACCACATCTACTAGAAGTTTATATATATGAATTTCATGGAAATATATTATTTTTGAGACCTAATAATGAATATAAATGTAAATATTATGTAATTTATTTCTCTCCCATCTGTTTGAAAATGAAAATGTCTCATGTGCCTCAATACATACTACCACCTCTATAAAGCGACGTAATATGTTTTTCATCATCACCTCACATGGATGAGTATATAGATTTAATTAATAAAAAAATATAATACATATATATATTTAATAAATAATTAATTATTTATAAATTTAATTCATTATACACCTCATTTTATATGGATCCACTAAAAACAAAAATCAACACCCATATGTATATGAAGACTGTCATCTCCCATGTATAACTTAATTTATTTCTAATAACCACTTTACTTAAATGGTAATAAATTTTTATTTTATGTATAAATATTACACATATACACACATGAAATGAATAAAATTATGGAGGTGTTTCATAAATAACAATTAGTCAAGTACATGGACCATTATATCAAAACATATAAGAGATATCGAACATTTAATACATAAATAATTTAATTTAACAAGAATTATGAGTAAATAATTCAAAAATAAATTGTTAATAAATGATATTAATATAAATAGATATTAATAATGTTTTGATATTGTATTATAGTAAGACTAAATTAATAATATTTTAGATTATAGTGGGATTGAATAAGATTATGTCTAAGGTAAGAGTTTATTTCAAAATCTCATTTGTTTTGGGATTTTAAATCTTTTGAATTCCATTGTGAGATTTAAATAATATTTATCTCTTAATAACCCAAATATTTTCTTAATAAATGGTTATTTATGGGGGGTTTCATTTATTTTTTTCCATTTTATGATGTCTAGTAAGAAATGTATTAATAAAAGTAGACTATATATCTTCCTTTAGGTTGGTAATCTATTTAATGTATATCCATATCCTTTGTTTTATTTCAATATTGTTATATTAGAAATATCATATACTTATAATGGAAAATATACTTCAACATTAATTATTTTGAAAATCAAATTAATGTAATTTTTATAATATTTTACATATAAGTAATTTTTGATATTCCACATAAAACATTGAAAAGATTATTTTTTACAATTTTTTCATTTAATGAATTATACCAAGAATGTTCAGTCCGAGGTAAGCCTGTGACCATTTATTAATCAAAAAGGAAAACATCAACCAAGTACAACAGGGGAGAAAAGAAAATTACAGATCATAAAAATCACACCCATCACCATATCCACTATAGATTCTGTCTTCTACAGTAGCATTTTCCCACTCGGAGCATTCATAATACTGGAGGACCTTGTCATATTTCCTTCTTAGATTCAACTTTTCTAGAGAAAAAAATTCCTTAGAAGATAACATAACACCACATTCCTTCCAAATAAAGAACTTGTAAGCACCAACCGTGGAATACAGGAGTAATATTTCCTTGACCTCCATCGTGGTGGAGTAGTCATTGCCTCCTCATTCCTAGATATCTTCATCCACACACCCTCAACCACATCACTGTAATAAATTTTAACCATACCATTCATGTTTTCCTTTTCACTATCAGAAAATATCACCCAAATTTCCCGGTATTTTCATTTCTTGATACATCAGTCCACGTTCTTGGTGATTTTGATTGTTATAATCAATCATGGGAAGACATTTTGGCTACTCCACAACATCCTATAAGACATAATTTCCAATTGCAGCACCCTCAGAGGAGAGATCAGCCTTCATCAGGCCATCGTCTGGCCTTGTATCATCTTCTTCTGCTTGAGCCATTTCTATAAAACGATTTCCAGTGGAGACTATGATTAAAATTCCTCTAGCAACATCCTTATGCCTTGTCCACTCCTCAGTACAGGAATCCACTGCACTTAGTTCAGAAATAGCTGACTCCATCTATTGTTCAGTCACAAACTCCTTCTGCCTGTCACATGAATCCAGGTTATCCACTATTATCGCATTATGAATACCAAGATCACTCTTTAAATTTTCAAAAATATTCCGAACAGTTGGGTTATGTGGAATTTCGTGCACCTCCGTCTGAGAATTCCCCTGCATTTTGGAATACGGACCAGAGATCCCCGAAGCCCGAAACCCAGTAACCAGAGAATCATTCGTTGCCTCTATAGAGGAAGTCCCCAGATCTTGAGCGCCCTCATCGCGTAGTGACCCAAAACTCCTAGATGGATCCTTCACCACCAGTGAGGTTGAACCATATGATATAGAACCTACACTACCCATTCTCAAAGCCCCCACTAAATCCCCAACTAGACCTTTACTTTGACAAACCGAACCAGCATGTCCAAGATGACCACATGCAAGACAAAATGACATCCAAGAATCAAATTTGATATCCTACTTCCACTGAAACACCTTACCATATATAATCCAAAACCAATTGACAGGCGACCTTGCGACATCGAATTCTAAAAAAATCCATTGACAAATGGGATGATAGTCAACCTCCGTCCGAAGATCAGGGCATATATATCGACCGATAATATTTCTAATGGAACAAAAAATAGAGGGAATTTGAAAGGAGAGATGGAGACTAGAAAGACTCTCCCAAATCGCCATCATCAAGTGGTCACGTCTCATGTGGAAGTCAAAACTCCATCAAAGAAGAATGAAGGAATCCCCATTGCAGATTCGAGAGGAATGAGACCAGGCAGTAATTAATTCGTCTTCCGTCTCAAACCGGATCATCAAATGATTTCTATCGAGTAAGATGACTACCGAACACTCTTGAAGATCCCATTAATTGAAGATAAATCGATCAAAATCATCAATTGAAGGGTGATAATGAAGAAACCAAGCCACAAACGTAAGTTTACAGAGATCTGTTGCACCACTAAGCTCCGCCAATGAAAGATCAAGGTGAGGCGCTCCTTGGAAATAATCGAGGACTTTTTGAGAGATCTTAATCCTTAGTAAAGAAGGCAGAAACATGGGATTTGTGAATGGTATGAAGGCCTTGTCTCGTCCATGAGATTGAAGTCCTCCCCCTCCGATTGAGAGGGGGGGTCATGGTTTTGTGATAGAAGGGTTAGGGCATTGCCGAAGGAGAAAACTTCCTTCCCATTAATAGTGGTTTCAATTCCAATTATACCTCCATAATGAACATTCATTAGTATTTATACTACATTACAATTTTTTATAGTTTTGTAATGTAATATCCATTTTCATTTTTCAATGATTTTGTCATTTTTAAAAAAGTATATTAATTTATTAAATGTTTTGAAATGAGATTTCATTTCACTTGTGTTATTTTTTATTTTTTATTCAATGTTTTCTTATCAAAGTATAGTTTATATATAAGATTTAATTATTTAATACTATGTAGAAAATAGAATATAAAAATTATAATAGACACCATATGAAATAAATTTTTTAAGTGATTTATAAACTTTTTTTTATAAAAAATTAACAAATGTATTATGAATTTTTTTAATGTTTTTTTCTAGCTTACTCTCTATTTCATAAATAAATATTATTTACTAAAAATTGTCATTTTTTTATGAATTTATTTTATAATTCATTTCAATGTAATTTATTATCATGGATATATTTATCATAATTTCAATGTTGAATAAATTATATACACATTAATATTTACTGTGTGAATTAGAGGAATCTTATTCAGAGATTTATTCCATTGAATGAGGAAAAATTTATGTATTATATACATGATTCCATATAGATGTTTATTAATAATATAAATGGATCTTTTATTATATTATTAATTCATTATATGAGGAATAAATTGAAAATGTGTTAGTGATGGGTGGGGTCTGTTATTTTCCTTTAATGCATCAGTATGTCTCCTTATAAAAAGCATATTGGATATTTCTTGATGTGTGTAATCTTATTCAACGATATAATATTAGTTAAGAGGCCTTGATTAAATTTATTATTTATTTTTTGATGGGACTTGAATGTTTGTAATATTTTTGGGTTGGGAGGCCTTAAAGATATGAAATATGTATTGATTGAGAGTCCATAGTAGTAATATTAGATTTCAATCATTATCAGTTCGATCATTATTAAATTAGTTATTATTTTCCATGTGATTACATACATTATAATACATAGATATAATTCATGTTTATGTATTTTATTATATAGACCATTAATTTATTGTTAATATTCTTATTTTTCATGCCTTACGTATAAATGATAGATTCCACTATGTGATTTCCCTTACTATCCATTTGTGATAAAAAATTACTATGTTTTACTTTTATTCAGATTCCAATAAGAGATCCTCAAATTATTTTTATGGAATCTATAAAATAAATAATAATTTTTTAGATATGTTTATTAGAAATTATTTTTATCCCTAATTTAATATGTAAATAATTTATGTATCTTGTATCCCAATACTAGTGAACATTTTGATCCATTAGGACGTGTTTTATTATATCATTTACCAATATAACAAAATAAATATCGAGTCATAATTACTAGATTTTTAGCTATTATAAATATACCAATAAATCAATGTAACATTTTATTAATGGTTTATTATTATCTAATTTAAAATTATAGATACTCTATCCCTAACATACAATTACTAGTTATTATATGTTTATATGATACAAGATGAGTGAAATGAAATATTTTCCAAATATATTTGGATGTTTTGAATGATAATAATTGGTTGTATACAGTTCTATTGATATAATGTTATTAAATAAATTTTACCTTATTGTTTGAAACATATCTAATAACATCATTACTAGTGAGTGTACTAGGATAAACTACAGGTCCATTGTAAACATGGTATGGATTGTCTAACTATCAGTTATCAGGGTATTAAGGTAATAATCCACGTATGGCATCCAATATCTGCAATATGTTACATAAAATAATAGAGGTTTAGAGGTATATAACCATAATTTTAACATGTTCCATTTGTCTCAAATTTTTTCCTTTTGATTCCCGAGTCATGATTTTATTATAAAATATACATAAATAGATAAATATATATAAATTTGGGGATTAATCTCTAATACCAATTATTTGTTCTAATGTATGAATGATAACATATTTAATTGGGGTTGAATAACCTTATACAATATTTTATAAAACATATAAGATATATGTTAATTTTTTGGTGGAAATAAAAATAAAATGAAAAAAAATATTTTTATAGTAGTTCAGATAAAATAGATCACACACCCACTCTCCACTCCTCCCAAATGTAAGGAAAAACAGAAAGAACTAAAATAAAATACCTATATTTTTATAGGGATTAATATTCCTTTTAAAAATTCCTTTTTAATCATGGTAAATATAATAAAATTAAAAATTCATCAAACCTAGATTCACAACCAGCCAATATTCTTCTTTAGGTGGTGGAAGAAAAAAAATACCATTATATAGAATAAGGAAAAAGTTATTCCCATTGATTTTTATTAATTATGAATAACACACATATAACTTTTATTGGGGTGATTTAACTCCAAAATCATACCTTTTAGGGGTTCAAAAACCTAGTAAAATTATCCGCAAATAAATAAAATAGAGATAAGTTTTAACTATAAAAACCAAATAAACCAAAAATGCTCTTTGTGTATCACTAAAAGATTTTCATATACGTTATCTCTAAAAATTAATTCAATAACTTGCGCTTCACGCAACACTGAGTTTCATCATAGCTCGACTTATTACACTAGCTTCTCAAAAAGCGGTTATTAATATTATTTACTGAATTTTGAATTTTATATACTCTATATAAATTTCATATCTAAATTAGGTGTTTCTTAGTCATAATATACGTACCGATTAATTTTTTTTAGATAAAATAAGTATGTTTCAATAAATACAATTTTACGACCTTTTAAAGGTGAACCCTTTTTAAAAACAATATCAGACACTTTTATATATTCAATTTAATGAAGTAAACTTATTCTCTAGATGAAAAACATAAAAATTTAGTTTGTAAAAAATTTTGGTACATTTCTGATAACATTCATATTTGATGAATATTTAAATATACTAAATTATAACTGAAAACAAAATTTTTAATCAAAATAATTTATAGTGTTAAATTTTAAATTTTAATGGTTTTGAAGTATAATTAAATTATATTTTTATCATTCAATACAATTTATGTCATTATATGTAATTTCACATTTAAATTTGACATATATAGATGTCAAATATTTTTATAGTTTTTACTTTTTAAAAATCAGCTTTTGGGTTTTGAAAATGAGAATTAAATTTAAATTAATTATTTTAAATTAAATGTTTTTAATTGGGTAAAAATCGATTAATTTTTCGATTCATAATATCAAAATTATCTTATGGTGAATTTTTGGTATTTTTCTGAAAATTTCTATTTTTGATGAATTGTGCAAAACACTACATTATTGTTTAAAACTGACATATTATTTAAACAAATATTTAATCTATTTAAATTTATTTTAAGTCAAAATAGATATATAATACCTATATATGTATAATTGAATTCATTGGAGTAATTTATTAACAAAATTATATGCATAAAATTTTATTGAACTTTTTAACGCCTTTTAACAACCTTCTAGGCACATTTGTAAATTTGCATAAAACATAAATTTACCAATTATGTGAATTGAATTTCCATAAACTAAGAGACATGGATGAAATTAGTAATTAAAATGTGGATCAATAAGATGAAAATAATTTTTGTTGAATTGTAACTTTTGACTTTAATTTACCATATTCAAATTTAAATATGGTAATTAAAGGTAAAAATGGTATTATAATTACCGTAACACATGTCCTAATTCTATTGAATAAATGTATTTAGACCAAAATCAACCTTATCAATAAAATATGATCCTTTTTGTCTACTTTGATTTGATTAGGTCATTTATTATAATTTTATTTAAAGAAGAGTTAAATTTGTGAAATTCAAAGTTTAATAACTAAACAATATTTAATATAGGGTAATACATAAGATTAATTTAACTATAAATTTTATTTTAAAAGATAAAAATATTTCCTACATAATCGTATATATAATATATGACATGGGGTTAATAAACAAAAAATACATTAATAATTAAACACATGTGGTTTTCTTGTCTTTTTATAGTTTTTTTATTAACCATTCATTATAATAATACAGGAATAACTTGTAAAAGTTTAACAATTTAACTAAGAGTCAAATCTAAAAGATAAGGTTAAAATGGTGACCTAAACCTAACTAAAATCTATTGGTTTAGAGTTTCTAGACCCATCCCCACCATATTCTTTAAATAAATCATTTTTGAGTCATTATAACCAGAATATGATTGTATAATGAAATAAAATTTCAATATTTTCCTGAAGTGACCTTCACCTTTATATTAAAGTTTACATCCTCTTATCTCAAAATCACACCACCAAAGCCATTTGGCTCGGCCAAACCCTACAAAAATATCCTTATAACAATCCTAAAGTCTACATAGAGGCTTTAATTTGATCATAAATCCAACCCAAGGAACCCTTTTGATTATCTCAGAATGAAACACCCGAAGAAGAGGTAATAATTTTACCACCTTTTTCAATGTTTTTTTCTCCTTACAGTTCTGCATTCTGTCTTGTTTCCATACCAAAATAAAGTCACGAGTACCTTATAAATTGTGATGTTATTATAAATATGGTAAAAAAATATACATTATTCTATCTATCCTATGAATTACATGTCACCATACTTGCTTATGTAATGACTATTGTCTCAACGAACGCGATGAGATTCATTCCCCATCGTAATCATTCAAGAATAATTTTAATTTTAGGATTAAAAATATTTTTTATGAAATTAATACCATTATTTATATGAATCAAATACATCCTATACATTTTAAACATTTCTTATGTAACCAATCATATAAAGGTAATCGAATCCGTTGACACATAAAACGATGATATTACTGAAATATTATTAACAAAGAAACATTCGAGGATCATATATGATATCATATTTTTGTATTATATTCTTTTATAATTTTATAAAAATGATTTAAAAATTATACATGAGTTTTACATTCCCTAGATAAAGGAAAATTAAATGGTAAGTGTTAATTTTTCAATCTCTTCATTATCCGAGGTTGTTTTTACGTGAGAATCAACTGCGACCTCCTTATCATCCACGTCAGTGTTTTATAAAAATGTATTTCAATTTTTTTACTATTTCCTAGAATATGGGTGAAATTCAATTATAATGTTGTTTTAATTTTTATAAAAGTTTTATAAAGGAATATTTCCATGGTTTTATATACAATTTTCTTTACGATATTTTGGAAAAAAAATTAAGGAAAGAATGTTCTATAGATTATACGGCGGGTGCAACTATTTTCCCATATTATAACACCTTCAATTCTTCCCTTACAACTTTATAGGAATATTTTCAAAACAAATGTTTTCTTTTATAATTAAAATATATTAAAATTATTTCAAAATAGAAATTGATATTTCTCTCAAAAAGTTTTTATTTCATCTTTGTTAACATTCTTTGATGGATTTTACACATGATTGAAGTTGATTTTTTTGTGATTCAATCTTCCATATAGTGTTTAAGGTTTTGGGATATGTTTTACTTTGGATGTGTTATTTTTGTACCATTAATATTTTATGGTTAAAGTTTTAATATTTAGTTTGCTAGTTTTAATATGAATGTTTATGTCATGTTTCAACCATTTAATATGTGGAATGCATTGGTCTTAGTAACCAATGGGTGGAGCCCGCTATATCTCCATGATGCATCAGTTGGTCTCATTAGACATACTACTGTCTTGGCACAAGGCCTTGACAAAATATTTATTTGTAGTCTTGGCATGTGTCTTTGACTATGTGGTTAGTATGTCCATAATTATGCATTCCTTCATTATAAAATTAGATATTGATGTTGCATGTGATTATTCAACTTGTAAAATGTCCATGTGAATAAGTAAATGGAATTATTTGATTTATTTTTTCCATATTATTCTAATATTATAGTTTAAAAGTCTTGTGATTTAGTCTCATACATTTTATTAAATGTTTATTTTTATTTATGAATATTTCTGCTATATTGTTATCCTCACTGGAAATATGAGATCACCCCTTTCTTATGTTTCATTTTTCCTAGGAAGAAATGAAGTATTTTACGATTAACCTGCATGAATAGACTAAGGGATAAGAGTGTGTTAAAAGGGGACACAATGATGTTGTTTTTCTATATTTCATGATATAATGTAAAATAAATGTATGTATCTAGTACTTTCAATACTACTTAATTGATCGGTCTTTCGAGACATGATTCAATGTATCATTCCAATGTTATGAAATAATGCACCGATTCAGGGTTACTGAGGTTGAGGCATTACAGTTGGCATTAGAGGTAGTTCAGTACAAACTGTGGAAACTATATTTAGGAATACTTTAATTTGAGAACATTATCTTAATATAGACATTGATAATTAATATAGAAAAACTTCCTAGAATTTTCATAATGTAGAGATTTTGTGTATCTTCCAAGAAATACATCCCTCTCAGGACACGAGTAGGTAGAGGCGGCTCAGGCACAGATGTACCTAGTAGTGGAAACTAAAAAAAAATGATGTTAGGGATTGAAATGGGGTATCCTAGTACCCGCCAACGGGCCTTAGTGCACTCTTGGTTATTACACTCCATGTGGATATGCTTAGGATAATTCACATTTTCATTAAAACCCATTATGAAGGATTTATGAGTATATACCTCCTCAAGGAAAACATTTTTATGATTACAGATTATATCCATAAACAATTCAATTTATTTTAAGTGTTTTACAAGTTTGGAATTAGGAATTTATATTAATAAACTAATTTAGTGTATTGCATTATTTAGAAATGGTTCCCAGAAGAAGGAATGAGAACTCCAACAATATGTATGATCCAAAGATTAAAAAGGATCACATCTTTCAGGGTCATAAGATAACATTTAGTAGGGAAATAGTCTCCCATATATTCTCATCATATTGAGAAATAATATTATCTGTTAATAAGATATGTAAATAATTCTCAGAGTCCTATGGATTAGAAGGAATGCTAGAGAAGAAAAGGATGTTAGAGAGAAATATAGATAAAGGGAAGAAGGGAAAAAAGTATTTTCCAATATGTGATAACTACGGAAAGAATCACCTTGGTAAATCCCTGAACGGAATGAGAGTTTGTTATAAGTTTGGATAAAAAGAACACCAAGTCTGTGATTTCAATGATATGATAAAGGCTTCAAATATACAATGCTTTATCTATAAGGAGTTGGTAAACTACATGAATCAATGCCGAAATCATCATAGTAATCCCCAAATGATTCTATTGGATAATAATCATGTTACGATACTACCGCAAATGAAGAGTAATGACTAGTGTTATAATGTTGTTATTAATGAATAATGTCATTTGAGTGTCATATAAATAATGTACTGGTTATATGAATTATGGAAATTAAAATGGATTGTACTGTAGTACTATTTCACCGAGGATTTGAGATTATATGCTTCTAAGAAAATCGACTCAACAACAAGTTAAAATATTAGGAAAATACATAGTTGAAGTAATGATAAACCTTAATATGGTTTTAATATTTAGGTTGAGATTTTTGAATAATATATGATTGATTTGGATAAATTAGAATCTATATTCTTTGCTGACTTGATACTAATTAATTGTTTTTTATTCCATCATTTATATAGTTTACAACATTTTTGGATATAAGAAGTATAACAAGAATTCTATAATGAATAAGGGAACATGAATGTAATCAATATGGTTTCATGGTAATTTAGGGTGTTACCATGTTATAAAATAATACAGGATGATGCTATTCACATGTTATTCTGTGGAAAAAGTGATCTTTATTATGATTACATTTCTTATAAATTTTGGATTGAGAGTTTGGACAGAAGTATTTTGGATAAATCTAAATGATTTAATGGTTCAATTTGGACATTGGATACTTTTTTAAAAGGTTAAAAAAATCATAATATTACATATGGATTATTTTAAAATGGAAAACCTAGAGGTTGGGAGACAACTCGGAGGTTGGTCGACAACCAGTCGCATCCGACAAGGCCGCGAGACTTGAACCGACAACTGAAGGGAGCCAAGGGTGTATAAACTACCAATGGCCTACGTAATTTCTCAGTTTGTGTAATGTAGTTTTTTTTAAATAATCTGAAAAATTAATTAAAAATTAATTATTATTTTGTAACCCTATATTATTATGATAAATAGAATATTTTTGAATTCTATTATATTTGGGAGTAAAAGATGAGTTTGTGGTAGGAATTTGTTGATGGACGAAACACTACTTGTCAAGTATAATTTTTTACTATTATTATATGAATATATTTATTATTAAAATTTTGGGAAGGGATCTTAAAACCAAAAATGGTTTATCCTAATACCTTATGTTTTGATGAAATCATGATATTTTAAATAATTATAGACTGATGGCTTGGAGGGTCTCAAATTTACACTTGTTTTAAATTGATGACCTCAATCACTCCCTATAAATATTTATGTTATTCCTCCAATTATGTGTCTCTAATTCCCCTAAATGGTCTATTAATCTTGATCAAAAGTCTTCACTGACATTTTCATTTCCCTTTCCTCCTTTTTAAGACTAAACTTTATTAACACAATATCCGATGTGGGTTTTCCACAATGGTATTTTTCTATTTTTCGCCTTTTATTTTGAAAGAACAATTTGAAATTGTGATGATGAAATTTTTTTAAGGAGAGGAGAATGTATAACCCCATGATTTCATAGTATGTTATCTCTTCAATGTAATTCAATAACTTACGCTACACGCAACACCAAGTTTGAGCACACCCGGACTTACAAAACTAGCTGTTCAAAAAGCAGTTATGAATATTATTAACTGATTTTTAAATTTTATATACTCCGTATAATTATAGAATCCATATTATTTGTTTCTTAGATAGAATATAATAACAAATTCATTTTTTTAGATAAAAGAAGTATTTTTCAAAAAATTCAATTTTATCGCCTTTTAATGGAGAATCCTTTTTAAAAACAATATTTGACACTTTCATATAAATTCACTTTAATGAAATTGAATTATTATTTAAAGAGAGAAGTATTAAATATAGTTAAGATAAATTTTTGGTACTTTTCTGATAACTTTCATATGTTGATGAATAGTAAAAAATACGAAATTTTAATTGGAAACTACATTTTTAATAGATTTAATTTATAGTGCTAATTTATGTTTTTTAATGGGTTGGAAGAATAATTAGAATATATTTTTATCATATAATACAATTTATGTCATTATATTTTATTTCACATTTAAATTTGACATAAACACATGTCAATATTTTTATAGTTTTTACTTTTTAAAAACCTGCTTTTTGGTTTTGACAATCGGAATAATTTTAAATTAATTAATAATTCTAATATTTTTGTAATTTGGTAAAAAATAAATCATTTTTGAATTCATAATATCAAAATTATCTTATGGTGAATTTTTTGAATTTTTCTGAAAACATTCGATTTTGGAAGAATAGTGAAAAACATTGCGTTATTGTTTAAACCATACTTTTTATTTAAATAAATATTTTTTTTATTTAAATTTATATTAAGTCAAGATAGATATATAATACCTATATAATTTCAATGTAATTTATTTGTGTAATTTTATAATAAAATTTGTTGTATAATTTTTTTTGAACTTTTAAACGTCTTTTACCCACCTTCGAGACGCATTTACAAATTTGCTTAAAACATTATTTTACAACATCTGTGAATTGAATTTCAAAAATCAAAGAGTTACCATTGACATCAGAATGTAAAATGTGGTTCAATAATCTGAAAATAATTTTTAGAGAATAATGACTTTTGACTTTTATTAACCACGGTTAAAAGTAAATTGGGTAATTAAATATAAAAATGGTATTATAAATACCCTAACCCACATAGTAATTCTATTGAATAATTTTATTTCAACCTAAATAAACCATAGGAATAAAATATTATCCTTTTGGCCCATTTGGATTAGATTAGTACATTTAGTGTTATTTTATTTAAAGAAGAGTTAAAAGTGTTAAATTCAATGTTTAATAACTAAACAATTTTTAATACAGGGATATAAATAAGATAAATTCGACTATAAATATTCCATAGAAATATAAATAGATTTCCTAAGTAATGGTATTTTATTTATAAGTGTTTTTAATTTAATAATTATGTTTATTTATGACACAATAATGATGCAGTAATTACCTTGTTAATGAAAGATTACAATAATTTTATTTATAAATATCCAAAAAATGTAAATTCATACTTTTGATGCATTCCTAGAATTTTAAAGATTAATATGAAATTTTAGGGTTGAGTCAATAAATTTTTTCGAAGTAGTCATACTGTTATGACTTTCACAAAAACAAAATACCCAATAGTGTCATAGTTGACGTAAATGTGTTTTTAAAACAAATACTATATTATTAATTGATATAATATTCATAAAAATATAATGATCAGAAAAAGGACTTAGATAAGTTTAGATATATTAAAAAACAACCACTTGGGGTTTTCGACCCATCCCTACCATATCCTTAAAATAAATCATTTTGGAGCAATTATAAATAGAATATGATAGTATAATACACTAATATTTCAAGCTTTTCCTAAAATGACCCTCAACTCTCTTATGACTGGGTATTTCCCCTTCTCCCAAAATCACACCTCCAAATCCATTTGTCTCGGCTAACCCCTACCAAAATTTCCTCCCAGCTATCCTCACATCGACTTAGAGGACTTAATTTGATCAGAAAGACAACCCAAGGAGCCCTTTTGATCAACTCAAAAGGAAACACGTGAAGAAGAGGTAATATTTTCACCAAATATTTCAAAGTTCATTTCTTCCCCCCCTTCCTCTTTCCTTGTTGTTTCAATACCAAAAAATTTCTACAGAACCTTATACATACTATGATGTTATTATAAATATGGTACAACCATATTCATTATTCTATCCATCCTATTAATGACATGTCACCATATGTGCATATGTACGGATTACTGTCTCCATGAACACGATGAGATTTATTCCCCATCGTAATCATTCAGGAATAATTTTCATTTTATATTTAAAAATAATGTTTAATAACTTAATATAAATAAAGATATGAATCAAATACATCATATCCAAAACAAACATGCCTTATGAAACAAAACATATTAAGGAAAATTAATCAGTTAACACCTGAAACGATGATACTACAGAAATATTATTTACAAAGCAATATTAGAGGATCATATATGATATCATATTTATGTATATGGTTTTTTCTAATTTAATAACAATGATTTAACAATTATACAAGAGATTAATGTACCCTTGATCATGGAAAAGTACAAGGTAAGGGTAAATTAAAAAATATCTTCATATCTGAGGTTGTTTATACCAGAGTATCTACTGGGACCTCTTTATCATCCACATCCATGATTCATAAAAATGTTTTTCAAAACATTTTTACTATTTCAAAGACAATGGGATAACCTCATTTATACCGTTTTATGAATTTTTATAATTTTTTTATAAAGTTATTTTTTCTTTGTTTTCGAAACAAATTCTTTTATGACCATTTGGACACAAATAATGAAAAAATGTTTTTTGACTTATATGGAGGGGGCGGCTGTTTTCAATCATTATAACACCTTGGAAGCTTCACATACAAGTTTTTAAGAATATTTTAAAAAATAAATGTATTCCATCATAATTATAATACTTTTAAATGATTTCTAAATAGAAATATTTCTTTTTCTCAAACAGTTTTGATTTCATCTATGTCGAAATCCTTTGATTTATTTTACTTTTGTTTGAAATTTATTTATTTTGATATAATATTATATATTTTATTAAAGGTTATGTGATATGTTTGAATGTGGATGTGTTATTTTTAAACCATTCATGGTTTGTGGTTACTGTATTAACAATTTGTATGCTTTTTTATATGAATGTTTATGTTATGTTTCAACCTTTTCATATGAGGACTGAATTGGACTTAACAAGTGACAATTGGAGGCCACTATAGCTCCTTGATGTATTGGTTGGTCTCATGAGACAATCTAGTTCCTTGTAACACGGCGTTGAAAAAATCGTTATTTGTAGTCGTGTCACGTGGCCTTGAGAATGTGGTTATGATGTCTGGCATTATGCATTCCATCATTATGAAATTGGCTATTGATGTTGCATGTGATTATTCGACTAGTATAATATCCATGTGAATAAGTAAATGTAACTATTTTATTAATTTTTTCCATATTATACTTATTTTTATGTTTACAAGGCTTATTTTTTTGTCGTATACATTGCCTTAAATGATGATAGTTATTTATAAAAGTTTCTTCTATATTTTTATCATTACTAAGAATCTGATCTCACCCATTTCTTATGTTTTTTTTTCAGGATGCGAAGAAGTATTTTAAGATTACCTATAGTAATAGGATAATGGATAATAGTGTGTTCAAAGGGGATAAAATGATGTTTTTTCTTTATTTCATGATGTAATGTAAAACATATGTATCTTTCCAGTACATCCACGGCTACTAAAATGACCTGTCTTTTAGGACACGATTCCTTGTACTGTGCCAATGTTGTGTAATAATGAACCGACTTTGGGTAACTGGGGTCAAGAAGTTACACTATGTTTTGAGGAACCATTGTTCACTTCAATAAAAAAGAATTAAAATGATGCATTTCAGATAGAAGTGCCTTGGTAGTTTATTTTAAATTTATTTCTCTGAACCTTTTGAAAATATCCCCAACATTATTTTTCAACAAGATATGGTGTACTCAATATATATAGTTCAATTATGCATAAAATATTTCATCAATAAATAATTAAATATTTCATTCCCGTGATTCCACAATTTTCCTGTTTAGTAAAATTGAATTACTTTAGTTTTATAACATGTTTTGATAAACCTATAAAATTAACTATATTTTAACAACAATTTTAATTAATAATTACTACAATAATAAATATTCATAAAATTAGAATTAATGTTCATAAGAATACTCTCATAAATCATGTGAGATAAATAATTTATATTTTCTCCCCAAATATTTGGGTTTTTACAATTTTATATGTTGAAACATTATTCCAATAATCTATAGGTATATGCCCAAACATCTAGGTGGACCAATTTTTTTTTTAAAATATCTTTTTTCTTTATAGTTGACAATGGCCTTCTTGATTTATCAAATTTATTTATTTGGATAAATACTTAATATTCTATTTCATGCTAAGTGTAACTTATCACCATACACCTTCTTACATCGACCATTATTGATGTAGTTGGATTATATGAA
This sequence comes from Viscum album, assembly GCA_963277665.1. Taxonomy (NCBI): domain Eukaryota; kingdom Viridiplantae; phylum Streptophyta; class Magnoliopsida; order Santalales; family Viscaceae; genus Viscum; species Viscum album. The sequence continues at coordinate 1,441,452,393 of OY728157.1, forward strand.
TTTTTAGTATCTCACATTTGTGTAGATTTTTATTTTTGTACCACAACATTTTTTTAAATAGATTTATCCCAACAAGAATTGTTATAATAGTGGGTTTTCATATTCAATGTGCATGTGGTGGCAGGATGTAAACATTATCTCACATAATCATTACTACTAGTAATCACATATGATATAATTGAGTTGTAAAAATTTTCTTCTCAATTATTGGGAAAGGTCCATATTATATAAATCCATGGTCATTCAATTGCACTCAAAATTCTAGGCACTACATGTTGAGGGAATATTTTCCATCCTCAAAGGACTTCATTATATTTTCAAAATTCCTATTACACATATGATACTATTATTTATTCAATATGGTAATATTTCTCTATGAAAACCATGGTATTTAACCCTTTTATTACTCCCGTATAATTTTTCATCCTTGATATTCACAGTAACATTATTTTAATTTTATATGTTATAAAATAATTCAACAACAACAACCAAAAACACATCCTTCTCAACAGGTAATATTTCAAACATTTCATCAATCGAAAAAAAATTATCCTTAGAAATTATAACTATTCCTTCAAAATATGTTACCAATTTTGGGATACTTATATATATTCCATCTTTTTTAACATATAACTCTTCCATGGAATCAGTTTCCTTCATCAGTTAGGATTTCCCATTAATGTTTTCCTTAAAAAAATTAAAAAATTACTTTGAAATTTCAATATGATCCTTCATCAAATAATATTTCACTGAAGCAGAAGTCTTATATAGTTTTTATCTCATCATAATCTTAATATATTATACATAAATCATCAAAAGGATTATTATATACATATTATAATATGTTTCACTATCCACTTGGTTTAAATTTAAGAAGTGATGGCTCTTTATTATTATTAACCATCTTCTTCATATTTTTTCTTATCCTACTTGATGCTTTAATCATTTTATTCATCAATAATTCTTATAAAACATTTTTTTATTTATTATAAATAAGTACATAATTCATGATCTAAAAAACTTCTTCAAACATCTCAAATTTATTAATTTTTTAGAGGCATCTGAGATTTTTCAGAGGTAAAGAGGATATTTATGGATATAAGTTGACGTTACCATGTGATTGGTAGATCATTGATCATGAATGTGAATCATTGGTCTCACACCCATGTTTTTAGTCTTTCCATGATTTCATTTTTAGTTGGGTCCTCGATTTTTTATCTTGAGAACTAGGTGTGGCCAGTTTAATATAATGAGGTATTATTTTTATTTTTATTTCATCTAGATTATCTATTTGAGTTTACATTTATGTTTCTGATAAAAATGTGTTTTTTGGGTTCGATGGAATATGTGCACAGTTTTTGCATAATCCGTACGAACCATACGCCCATTCCATGAAACCATATAAAAGGATACAGAAGTTACATCATAGCTTATTCACTGTCAAGCACATCAACCCATGTAAGTGTGTGTTCAGTGTCTCCTTCGACAAAAGTTGTTGCATGGTTTCTGTATGGTTTGGAAAATCATGTGGCCTACCAGGTCATTAAAATCAATGTTTTGGGTTTCTTTTCCACCCTATTTTAAATCCTATCACCCCTATTCCTTTCACCCATCGACCATGTCTTCCATAGGAGGCTTATCTCCCTTAGATGAACCCTCTATATCACCCCTAATTTTCTTGTTTTTTTTCAGATTCTTATAGGAAACAAGTTTTAAGGGATTTATCCCTTTCTTTTTTATAGGGTTCTATTTTCCCCTTCTTGGGTCCCATTTTATCTAGTGGTTGAGATCTCATTTGAAGGGTTGGATCCTTAAATTTTCTGTTCAATGTTTTTATGTCAGGTTTTTTTGGTATCCTTTTGGTACAATGGTCGTGCGGTTTAATTTTCACACCGAATTATTGAATATTATTGATCATTGAGGTAGGACAACATTTCAAAATTCTTCTAAAGATAGGATCGCATTGATTTATTGGTTTTTTTACCTCCTTTAATTGATAAATAAGAATCAATTATCATTATAATAATTATATCATGTCAAATTTGATAGTTCTCTATGTTTTTTTATAGATGAGAATTACGGGAAAGGATTATCCACCCAAAGTGGTAGTTAAATGGACCATTTGGAACTTTTATGTGATTAATGGTTTTTAAAGACATGGTTTTGTTTTTATAAAATAATTGGTGATGTTTGAAATAGTGATTTTAGTTTTTAAATGGATATTTTCACATTAAATGATTTTTGATACTCCCCATTGGATATTGCATATGTGTTTTGGTTTTGAAGGGTGGTTTGGAATATAAAATGGGGTTGTGTATGGGTATTTATAAAATGTATTATTTTTATAAAACATTTAAAGGCTGGTGTATCATCTTCAATTAGTTATTTGGAAAACCCCTTAGGAGGGAGCCCTTTACCTAGTTGGTTGATAAATTGGTGGGAATGTCCTCAGCTTGGGATTCCACCTTTGTGATTCTTTCATTAGTACATGGGGTACTCTTTGATGAGACCGGGGTGGTGCTAGTTATGGGTGTGTATGATAGTATATATGTGTGACTTTTTCCTTCTATTGTTTGGAATACACCCTTATTGAGATAAAATTGGAACCTAGTATAGCAAATACGAATATTGAGAACACTTTCTACTCTAGTATAGGTAATTGTACTAGCTAGTGGCCCATAACAGGTGGATACTTGGGTTTATTTCTTTGGTATCGAGCCCCTCGACCATACCATGTAGAGTGATGTTCAGACATTAGGGAATTATTATTTAATCAAGTAGGGAATTATCTCAGGATGAGCCAAATATATTGTATATTCTGGTTCTCCTTTGAGTTCCCAGGTGTTACTGTGTTTCTCCAACACTATTGTTGTTTTTCATTGCCCTCATTTTGTACTATATTGCTTATCAATGTTTTTACTTATTCATTTGATAATTTGAGAAATTTTTTTTTCTAAATGTTTCAATATTGACTTCGTGAAAAAGAAAGTGTTTCCCCTATTTCTCATTATGATGATAAAATAATGTATTCAGATTTGGTTTCCTTTTTCATTCTCCCCTATGAACCAAACTTATCTCATTGAATGATCCTTAATTTCAATTGTGAGGGAAGTGGGTCATGTTTTGTTTATTTTGAATTGGGAAGTGTGTAATACCTATTTTAATAATTTTATTTCAAACCTATGAATAATTGAATCATTATTTAACAAATATGCATTGGGAATAGAATTTGTTGAGCCTACCTACTATGTTTTAATACTCATGCCTATAGGGTTTAATTGTTTTTTTAGTTTCGGTTGTAGGTTTTAGTTAGAGTTCAACCACCTTGGGTGAGAGTGAGTTGTGGATGGGAGAGTAAACCTAAGGGCCTCATGGAGTTGTCATGGGTGATAGTTTCACTTTTGATATTCTGGATTTTCCTGTTGTTTAGTTTGGTAATCCTATATATTTATTTTTTCAGATTTTATTTAATTTATTTTTTAGAAACCATTATCATGTATCTTATGATTCCTTTGTAACTTTTCTCCAGCCTGGGATGATCAGGAACACCTATCGGGCCTTGCTGCAGCTCGGATCGGGTGACCAGTTCAGGGTCGACCAGGGTTGGTTCGTGATAATTGTTCACTCTTCTATTGTGAATTAATATTGTTAAATTTATCATCACAGACTACGCAAAATTTTTATCCACTACTTCACACATCTCTAAACATTTAGAAAATCATGAATTAATCAATGGTGTGAAAATAAGAAATTTACATGGTTTGGTCATAAAGACATACTCATTTCTATGATTGGTTAGTCACACTGATAAAATATTCTCCCATGTAATCGATCACAAACTACAATAGTTAGTGATTACCTTGACTACAAAATATTTCATTGGGAACACAATTTCATAATTTTCATAGAAATTTCGAATATATATTCTTCTTTTAGCCACAACGTTTCATTGTGATCTCTTTGTATACCTAGATTCCCACTTTTTCTATGGATTCACATGATGTATTCAAAAATATTACTTTATTTAACCTTTTTAATCCATCAATTTATTATAATAATGATATATATACATGCATTGAATGAACATCATCAATCTAATTAGTTATTTCTTCAAAAACCAATAGTTATTTAACTACAGATCATGTAAATCATCAGTATATCACTTGGTAGATTCATGAAATCTTTAAAGAATCTAATCGCTAGGATTTCTCAACTCAATCTGAGAACCTATGAAGTTCTCAAATATAAAATATCATAACCATCTAAAAATATTAACACCAAGACCCAAATAATTCAAAATTGGATTATCATTCATATATTATTCTTCTTTCATCATCTTGAATTTTTATCTCATAAAACTAATCACTAACTGATGGTATGATTCATCTTTTACATTACCATATTTAGTAAATCGATGAAATTCCTCTAAAATATTATACTATAATTTGTCTTCATTGATATAACTGAGGTTATCATTGCTCATAACATTATTAGATTAATGAGAATACTATAATCTCTCTTAAATTTTCATTTTATACACTTGTCTCTAGGAATTAATTTTCACTATTTATAAAATTGAATGTCTCCCTATATTTAGTTCCCATGGTCCTCTATTAAAATTCTCTTCATCTTTTTCTAACATGATTGTTCGCTTGATCCATAATTTAATATTTCTCCATTATTTTCGTCTCATCTAGAATATCCTGAGTTCCATTGATTTTTTTTATCACATATCTCTCATAGCCAACTAATATTCTAGTTTTTTATAAGTAGGTTGATGTCATTATCATCTTCCCCTAAAAACACTTTCATGTAAATTTACATCATAATAAATTATCATAGTTTTATAAGAATCTTATATCAGTACATCAATTTGTTTATAGCTCTAATATAAGATTGAATTGGTAATTTAAAAAAATACCCAATATTCCAAAATTAAGATATATTTTTAGAACACTACACTGAACTCATTTCCTCATTAATATCAAATCATATATCAATGTGATATTATAAAAATTATAGTTTAGCATGAGTATCCCAAAAATTTATTTCATCACTGATAACATATTGATTATTTTAAGATATTATATTGGAAAATACTTGAGGAAATAAAACATTGATCCTTCTACGTCTCTTCTTCCATTGACCAGCTCCTTATTGGAAAAATTAGTATGAATCACAACATTCTTGTTATACATAGATTATTATAAAATATTTTAAGCACCATGTAATACAAATTCCTCAGAATTAAGTAATCCATGAGAATCCATATTTTAGACATGAAAAGTGTCTCAAAATATCTAGGTTCTGGTTCTTATATTTTCTCAATTTGATGATTCTATTCTAATGGATTTAATAGTAGTAAACATTTTTTTGACACTTTTATTGATTTTGAATATTCTATGAAACATCTATATCAATATCTTCTTTATAGATTTAATATTGAAACATTATTTATTTCATCTCTAATAATATCATAATTTAAATAAGGAATTGACATGTATACAACTTTTTATAACTCAGACATAGAGTCCAATAACTCATATAAAGATCATATTGAATCATATATGACTCGTCATGGATCATAAAAAAATATTAAATATTCATACACAAAATTAAATTATTTGTATTAAAATATATATCAATCATACAGACCTCTTAATTAATCATATTTTCTATATAACATTGTCAAATGTTCTCTTCCTCTACCAGAGGACTCATAAAAATCAATTTGAAGTGACTCATACAGAGTCATCACATTTTCTAATTTCATTCACCAAGATAGTATAAATAATTCTTCTAAATAAAATCATATTCAAATTATGTCATCATTGTGGAATCTCTAGTTATAAAAAAATAAATAAATTAACTCAAATAACATTTGATAACTTATGCAATATACTCAAAAGAACATTTTACAATTCATAGGGAAATATGAAATTTATACTCAACATTGTGTATATCCATAATCTCTATTACACTCATAACTCCAGCTCTATATATGTAATAACAAATCATCATCAAATTAATGTTCAAAACTAAAATTACTAAACATTTTTCTCAGTTACTAGTATGGTTTCTCCAACACCTTGGGTCTTATTTCTTCCAAATATATTGTATTTAAACTACATTAATATTTGTTTATAATGAAGTACACTATTGTTAGAAGTCCAAAAAAAATCAATAATATTATAGACATCCTATACCACCACGACACACCTATATTTGGCATAAATACATTCTCAATAAATCAACTGATATAAATGATTAAAAATATATTTTCCCATATAATTTCTCCAAGAATTAACATTTCTTATATTGATTACATATAAAATAACATATATAAATTCAATGTTAGTCAACTCTTCTTCTTTACCCATAAACAATATGGGATGATTATCAAGTACAATGGTTGAAATATCACTCCATCATCCAAGTCAATGATTACTAAAATTAGACATATTTAAATGTTCATTGATAAAAAATAAAACAAGATATAAAAAGAAACATTAGATAAATTTATCTAAGATACATTAATTTTTAGGATCAATGTGAAATTTAGTATTAACAATTTTTGTGATTAATTGGGCCATTAGTTTTCCACATGACTATTCACGATTATAAAAATTAGACATGATTTTCCATTAGATATATTAATATATTGTATTATGAGATAAGTTGGGTTAAGTCGTGGTGAAATATGGATCTTGAACCACTAATAGATTTGATGTACACAGTTATCATTTTGAGTTGGAATATATTTAATAATTTTTTTATTGAAATGTTATTAAACATAAAATTAACTTTTAGATATGTATTATTATATATTATAATGTATGTTTTATTATCAATTTCCGATTTTTTTAGGTTAGTCTAATTGTTTAATTTATTAGTTTTAAAAGATGTGAAGTGTAATGAGGAGAATAAGTATAAATATTTTAATTTTATGGAATCAAATTTATCTTATTGTAGTAAATTGTTATTAGTTCTAGAAATTAATAATCTTTCTAGGTATGAAAACATGTAAATTATAAATAATTAATGATGGGAAATGTTGACCTAATTTTTTTGGAATGGATTAAGGGCTGATGAATTTTATGTAGGAACATATGATCTAAGTCCACATAGTGGATTTATTTTTCCAATTATAAATTAGTTAATATATTCAAATTATTTATAGAAATTTCATTTCTATATCCTTTTTATAAAATAGTGTTTTTTTCATTCATGGTTAATAATAAACATATTTTTACATACATGAATGAAATGTTTTAGGATGTTTGGAATTTAGTGAATGTTTTATTATATATATATATATATATAATATTCTGACGTTAATATTGATTCTAAAATCACTTATATTTTCACTTATTTCCTTAGGTAAATCACTGATAAACACATTCAATGAATCTAAAATGATATATAATTGTAATCTTTCAATGATAATTTTTTAATTATTTAAAATAACCAAAGCACTCCTTATTAAAAAAATATAATTGGGATAGAGGATTATTGGTTCCAATATATATGGATATATTTATAACAATGACTAAATAATAAATTAGTGGGTACAAATATATCATAACATTTACTAATTATATATATGTGTGTGTGTGTGTGGTTTTGAGTTTCTTAGGATGCATAAGTTTTAAAACATTTAACAGTTCAAAGATTTTTCTTAATAAAGAAATATATTTATCTAGAATGATGTAGAAATATTATTTTATCTAATAAGGATAGTGAATATTTAATCAAGGAAAATACTGATAATATTAGAGATTGGGGAATTGTTTAAAATCTTTCATTTATAGAAACACCTTATTAGAAAATTGTGTCTATTAAATGAATCATAAATTTACATATGTGTTTAGATTGATGATGAGTTGGTATGACTATCCTATATTATTTCGATGATACTCTTTAGATGTAATTCCATTCATACTAAATAAAATTTTATATAATGTTTTCAAAAAGACACTACAAGAGATATATATAAGATGGAACCCCATGTTTAATTTTATAAGGATTTGGGGATTTTTAAAATTAAAAAAAACATTTGGTTATTGTAAAACATATACCAAAATTAGTTGAATTAATTTTTTGGTTATCCTTGAGAAAAATTTTCTATTAATATTATATTTCAATTGAAAAAAAAATATGTCCCTTCATGGAATTTAACTTGGGAGTAACAACACTTCTCAAAGAGTAATTATGAATATATTTTTTAGTTTAAAGAAGCATAAAACCAATAAAATAGAGTGGTTCATGATATGAATAGTGTGATGATTCAATAAGATATTTTCAAAGTAAAACTATATAATGTTACATGATAACCTTGAAGGATGAGTTGGATTTATCAGGATCCTGATATATTTATAATTATTATGAAAATGGAGATGTAGTCATATTCTTAAAGGGAGAGACTAAAACCAAATGTGTTTTTAAATTGAGTTATAATTCTGAGAAATACATAAAGTCTATAAGATATATGTTGGAATCCAATCACACACAAAAATTTTATTACATAGTTGATTCACTTAAAGGGATGATTCCATACGGTGCAAGGGAGTTTTCCATAAGAAAACAGATATGAATGGAAGTGAATACACATATTTTATTATAGAAATTGCTTTTCAAAATTATTGGTATTGACTATAAAGATTGAGCTTCAACACTAAATATGATAAATTTCATTTAAATTTTTTTTTTATAAAGAAGTACATTAATATTATAATATATATCAAATTCATGTCAAAAACAACTTCCCTAATAGATTTCTAAGGGAATTTATATGATATATATTAAAGGATTTAAAGTTACAAATACAAATACTAATGTATGATTATTGAAACACTTCATTTATGAACTAAAGAATGACAATTGGTGTTGGAATATTTGTCTTAATAATGTAATAAAAGAGTTTTGTTTTATAAAATTTTTGTTGATCATGCTGTATGAAAGATGATTAATGGGATTATTTCATTATTTTTTTATGTATATGTCAAATAAAATATTCCTTGAAATTATATCCCAGAATAATAATATGTAAATATATAGTTATGAAAATTATTACTATTGAATGAAATAGGTGATGCATCTTATATATTTGACATAATTAACTATAGATATTAACATAAAATTTTGGTTATATAGGTAATGTTTAAAATACGTTTAGATAAGGGAACTCTATGAATGAATGTTTTTTAGTATTTAATGGAACAAATTATATTAAAATCTATAATGTTTTAAAACTCGAAAAAATGGATAATATTCCTTAATTTTTCTATAGTATCTATATTTTATTTCATGTTTGGAACCATGTATATTCAATATTATACATTGAAAATAAATAGTATATATCAATTCAACATTATCCAAAGTCAGTAGAATAATATAAATAATATCCTTATGCACATGAGAAGAACTAATGATTTTTTTGGACATTGGAGGTAAGGAAGAACAAAATTTAATGGTTAACATGTATTATATATTTTATGATGATAAGGATGACGTTAAATGTCAATTTTTATTATTTTTTATATGTAAAATGGAGATTCAAGTTATAATATTTCCAAAATACCCACCATGGTGGACTCAATAATATATTCAGAGTACATCATTACATTAAATAATATAATGGATATTGTTTAGACTATGAAATAAATTACTAAATTTAGGGTGGTTTTAATAATATTAAAATAAATTAAGCTACTATTAGAAAAGAATAAAGTTATTTTTCAATCCATGTAACCTTGGTATCCCCATAATTTCACAAAAATTATCTCATTCAATCAATTTTTGAAAGGGTGATGTAAATATCTGTTGGGTTTCTACGAAGGAGAACAAGGATGGTTTTTTGATAAGTACATTATCCCAAAAAAAGAATGATATCCTTGTAAAATATATAGGAATTATTTACATGATATACTGAATGTAATGGCCATTTTCAATGTAAATGTATAATGATTTTATAATGATGTAAGTGAGTATTTATTATTCATTGATGTGTGTTTGTAATTATAGATAATGTTTGAAAATTTAAATAATCATTAACGTATGATGTTGATTTATACTTAATTTATTACAATAATTTATTATTACAGGTTTTGAGGATATGTTATAATTTGTGTGACTGTGATATCTTATATGATATATAGTAGACTCGTAATATAATAAAACAGGGCTTATTATTTAGATCGTGTTGCTAAAGAATGTCACATGTAATGTCATATAGATAAAGGGTGAAAATTGAAATAATCATTAATGTATGAAATTGATTTATCCTTAATTTATTAACATAATAGATTATTATGGTTTGTGATGATATGATATGATTAGTGTGAGTAGGATATCTTATATGATATAGATTAGACTCATGATATAATAAGACTATAATTATTATTTAGACCAAGCAGCTAAAGTATATCCAATATAATGTCATGTGGTCTTTGATATATTAATATGATTTTACATTATATGAATTCCCATTAATTTTGTGTGAAATTAAATTTATCATATGTACCATTATATTTTGATACATTTCATACACCATGCATTATATTGATCTAATAAGGGGGTGGTTAGTTTAGTTATTGATATATTATTTGATTTTAAGAAAGATAATATATTACCCTTAAATAAAATTATGGATTTTTTGTTTTGGATTGTGTTATGCTCAGAAATTAATATTTATTCTTAGTTGAGTGACATGTGATATTCTTACAAATTTAGATAAATTTTATGTGATTTATTGATTCTATTTTTCTTATCTATTTTAGGGAATCATGATATTATGATTTGGCCTACGTGAGATTGGTATGGTCGATGGATAATGTTCAATTGAGGCCTTTGATAAAAAGATTATGTAATATTTTTTATGATCTATAACGAAACATATTTTGGTGGATATATTTTCACAAAAAGTTGATTATTTTTTTTAAAACAAATATGAAATCACTCGAAAATAGATTCTAGTGGGAAGAATATTATGAATTGTATGAGAATATCAATTAAAAATATCAATTATGTTTTGTTGAAGAGAACAATTATTTGAAATAATGATCAACATGTACTCCTGGTGGCCTCTGGAAATGATGATATCAATTTCTATATTATCCTCCCTCCATGTGATCATAATATCCACATCCTGATAATGAAAATTTCAACATGATGTAATTAAATTAAAGACACTGTAAGGGATGTTGGAGGGATCTAAAAGAAATTTGATCATCGAGAAAGAGAATGATTATATAGATAAAAGAAAATCATATTATTAATTAGAGAGGTTAATACAAGTATATATTGAAAGGGATTCAAGCTTAATAGAGATATATTTACCAAATAAATAAGATAATGCGAGAAAAACCTATCCCTAAACATCTAAATCTAGAAATCTAGATCACATAACATCTTGAGTTTATGAGTCATCGATATTATGTTTGAACCCAATGCTTTGAGTCTTTTAGCAGGCCATGTTTCTATGGCCTCTAGAATAGTTATCAATATCCAAACTAACATTCCAGGAATTATTTCTCTATGTGATTCCAAAAACCATTAAATCATGATAAAAAATGACTTTTTTCCTTTGAGATGCACATCCCACGAAATTATGGATTGAGTATCTCATACTTGTATTAAATTATAAAATGGCATATAGGGGTACATAGTAGCCCATAGAATAAAGATTAATGTTGGAATAAAGTGTTTGTTAATGAATTTAGAGAGTTTATATTATAATCATTCTAGTGGATTTTAAATGTATTTATAATCTTATATGATATTTTTTTAATGTCTATGAGGATTCAACACATGTGGGATATTATGGTAATTATGAAATAAATCTTGAATCAAGTGTTGTGAGACTCATTATATAATATTTGGAATTATGTCATTTTTCATGACACTGCAATATCATTATTAAGATGAATGGCTTGTGAAAAAAGTTGGTATACATTACTTTTAAAATTATCATATTTTACTCATATTTTGATACATTATATGATGATGTGTAGGTTGTTGATCAATAATTAAATAATTTTAACAAATAGATAATCAAATGAGGGTCCATTGTAATCATTAGGAATGGGAGCTATTGTGCATTACATTTCATAATATATGAAATTGATGGAATTTAATTGGAACATTCACTATATAATAATATTCATAGTACTCATTATTATATATTGTAAATTACTCTCTAAATATATTATATATCATTATCTTTTATTAATTCACATTTTTTGTTAATGTACATAGACACCATTGATATATATGGGGTCTTACTTAAGCATTCATCAATTACATTACATCTATACAATATATTAGGAGTCAGGATTCCATTAATTACTATCATTGTATCTTAATCATCCTCATTGATACATATGAAACATTAAAAATAAATCAGGAATACATTTTCTTGGAAAAGGGGTTTTGATAGGAATCATGAGTCTCCCTTGGGGGTGAATGAAGAAGCTATGAAATTTAATCAATCCAAACCCTTAATTTTCATCAAATATTTTTTCACATTGGAATGAACTCATTTTAAATATGGTTTTTTAATATTTCCCCGATAAAATATCAATCATATATATAGAAATGTAAAGTGAAAATAGTAAAATTATTATAATTTTCTACCCACACAAGGTTACAACTATGTAGCATACACTAGGGGATGTGTCAATGTACAAAAATACACTATTGACATAATGTCTATATGAGGAATGGTTTTATTTCATGGTCATTTCAGACCATGACTAACTAAATTATAAGAAGTTAAGTATAGTACACTATGTCCAAAAGGTCACATCCTTTGTCTCCTTCTATGTGGACTATATTAAGTATGGATATATTTTTATGTACATGTTGGTATCCTCCATTTTATCACACAAAACTAAATCTTTTTTAATCATAACTCAAGATTTTGATGCTCCGCTGAAATCCACATTATTGATGTCTTATTATTGATGGTCTAATGAGAATTAAATTCAATATGGGGGTCAAGTATATGTATTTCACATGATATTTTATGTCAAATTATTATTTCATAAAAATAATAATTCCAAACTGATATTATGCACATTACACCCAATATTAGAGAAAATTACTATAAATTGATCAATAATATTGCATCTCTATGAGCCTGTTCTTCTTTATCTCCTACGAGATATATAAATGATGCTTTTTTTATAGGAACCCTTCACTATTATTATAATAGATAAACATGTTATTTGGATTACTATTTTATGGGACTATCGATGAAGATTATATAATAGAACGTAACAATTTAAACATTTTTCTATGGTTTGGATTAATCTCGATCTTCTTCAAGATCTATGATTATACAAAGATTACCAAACTACACAATATATTAAACTAATTCTATATAGGATTGGTCATCCTTTCAAATAGTATGCCTCATTTTCCTAATTTTAATTCAAACCAGACCTTTTGTTTTTCATATTTCTGACACCATAGTGTGTTCATCACTTCTCCATGGATTATAATAGTCCATCTCAACCTCACAATATGTTGACTATTACAAATTAAATAAAATATTTGTAATTATTTACATATTTGGAATTTGAATGAAGAATAAATATGAAAACTCATGGATATAATTATCTCTTGAACAAGGAACAACATTTCTCTATGTGAAATGATTTAGGAGAAATGGTGATCTATGGGATGATTTCGCTTTTCAATATTTTCAAAAAAAGATTGATATATGAAATTATATTTTCCATAGTATAGTAAATATCATACTAATAATTTATTTTAATCATATATGTGACATTGAAGAATTATCTAGAGCACATTTTTATACTCCCTGTGGAATAAATGGATTTTATTAGTCCACTACGGTTGTCATTATAGTTTTTATCCTTGAATTCTAATTTTTAGTTCAAATAAAAAAATTATCCATTCTATATTATACCAACTTCAACATGGTTTATCATATTATATATGTGTTTAAAATTATAGAATTTATTTTACAATTTCGTGCTTCCCTTAAACATCTCATTTTTACTTCATGGTCACAAATTTATTTGAAAATGACTAATCAATAATTTTTTCTCACAACGAACACCAATATGGTGTGGAACTCCATTGTATATATAAAAAAGAATTATTATAAATTCTTATTTACACCATGTAATTAAAAACCACATTAACCCTGGAATGATTCTAGTTTCACCGTAAAAATATATTTTCCATGTCACCATCTTGTCTTGGTGGTGCCCTCCAACACAAAAACATCTTATAGCCAACTCAAAATGAACCTTTTATTGTTCAGACATTTTTCCATTTGTGTATCATGTTAGAATAAAGAACATTATATTATAAAAAATTATTAATTCCATATTAAAAATAATACTTCTAAAAATATCCAACTTCTAAAATATTAAATACGCTTACCATGCTATGATATCTATACATATTAATTTCCATATCCCTATGTAGTGATTGTGGGGACTACAATTATTTCAAAATATATATTATATTAATTTCCTTATTTACAAATTCCATATATTTTAATTTTAAGAATAATTCAATAAGAATTATTATGTTTATTTTTATCCCTCTTGGGTTTTGATTTATTCATTAACCTGTTATTTCTCTATATTCCAACACATAAATATTCCACTAACGGTTAAAAACATCAACATAAAGCGACCAATTTAAACATTTGTTCAACACCCCAAATTCAATTTAGGTATAAATTTTATTAAAGGTTTTCAAAATATGATTTAGTTTATTTTTTTTGAATGTTGAAGGTGTTGGAGGATGGCCTTTGGTTCTTTTTTAGTAGTTTTACCCAGGTTCATGTATATTATTTACTATCGATGGCTCATCATACAATAACGCAAGAGGGATAAACTATAGTGATGGTTTGGATAAGGAATATTATACTATAATTATATATCTTGTGGCATAGTTGGGTAATTATAAGAGTTTGTTCCATATACTATTAAAGGGACACAATGAGTTAAAAGTTCATTCCACGATAGAGGAGGGGTTTCCCATTATGTGGATTCCAAATACTATCTCTTGAATTGTGTTTGATTAAATCCTTATATACATGGTGGATCTCTACCCAACCAATGTGTTATATCATGGAGTCTCGTCAACAGTGAAATATTGTGTTGTGAGGGTGGTGGATTAAATATGAATCTATGTTAGCAGATGAGTGTTGTTTATAATGGGGGTGGAAACATCATGGAGGATTGAGGATTATGTTTTCAGAATAAATTTTATTATTGAGAAACAAGCCATGACTTTAGGGGCCTTATTACGAGGTTTACCATGGATTGGTAATTTCTTCATGAACACTATAGTCACACCACATGATTATTTTAAGGTTTATTTATGTTTTAATTTCATTACAGAAATTTTGAAATCCTAATATAATATCGTTACAATTATCCTTAGTATTATATTCACTCAAAATTTCCCCCTAAAATCCTCTCTAAATTGGGGTATTTGTTCTCGAGAGGCAGAATTATAGGTTTTCTATAAATGAAGGCTATCTCACATAAGGATCACACTACACTTAGAAATTTTCATCATTTTTACTCTATAAATTTTGGGAATCATTAACTATACACTTATTTGGAGGGATGAGTCACATTTTTTTGACTATTTGGCGTCGATCCAATTAAGGGTTTTCTAGGAGAAGGATCCTCCTAGGATCTGGTAGGATATTACTTACATTATAAGTAGTACATAATTATAGTTTTCATGTCACATGAAATATAATAAATATCACATTACTGTGTATTCCTTAAAATTAAACTAAAATGTTATTTTAATTTTTAGGGTAAAATTAGAACATGAAAGGACATGAGTGCCCCATGTGAGGTGGGTTTTGAAATTATTAGTCACTAAAATGGAATTGAGATTAAACCCATGTGTTTGGATTTGGTATTTTATCATCTGATTAATAACCAAAAATATTTGACTAGGATAGTAGACTGGTGTGTGCCATCATGAATTTTTTCTTGATTTAGTGATAATAAATTTTTGATATATACTTTTATCATGCCTTTTGGAATTATTCAATGTATTATGAGAACTATTAATCATTTTTTGATACTTATTGATTTTCTAATTTATATTAAATGTTACACATTTAATATTGTATTCTCATTGGTATATGGTGGTTCCAAATCCATATAAAGTTAATTTATGGTTGTATCTCACCCACACTTTGTGCAGTAGTGGTATAATAATGACATTAAATATGATGGAAGTTCTTTATAAACCTAAATGGGGATACTAAATCATCATCCATCATGTGTTTAATTAAACACTATAACCTTTTCCTCTTTAAGATGATGTGTTAGTGGTGTAACATCCAAATTTTGTATTGTTATAGGGTAATGTCATACACATACGAGACCCAAAAATTTTATGGCACATCTACTTGGGGATCCATTCCAATTGTATATTAATGAAATATGTTGTGATAAAACTAGTGTAATAAAATCATGATACGTGTTACTAAAGGTACATAATCATCATATAGATTGTAATGGTAGGTGATGGTGGGTCATCATCAACTTGTAGATGTGTGATTGGAGGTTCATCATCCACATATGGGTGTTATATATGTCATTTATTTTGAAACCATTCGTGTGATATTGATGGTGCATCTTCCACCTATGGATGTGATATCTGTTGTCCACCATCAACATATTAGTGTCCTCTCTCTGTATCACCATTCACATGGAATCATGAGATGGCCATGCATTACCCTTTTGATCCATGTAATAGTTTCATATCATTAAACTATGCATGGATGGAGGTGGTGTATCCTCCACCTTATTTTTGATGATTTTTTTATTTAGGGATTACTATTAACCTTTGATACTCGTTTGGTGATATATCATTAACATTAATGAGTTTTGAGGGTGATATCTCATTTAACTTGACTTTTTTATGATGATTAATATATTATTAATTATACAGTTTTGTCTTTGACCATGGGTATATTATTCATTTTGTCATTATTTCAAGTATGAATGATCACTGTTGATTTTGTGGGAGAACTCCATGAGGTGATACGTTACTTACGTAGTGATTTTATAATATTATCAATTCATATAAATCATGAATATGTTTTTATTAGATTTTATTGGGGCACCGTTGGTGGTGGCCTACTATGGTCTACTAATCCTCTGTATTGGAGTCATGATACCGATGAATAATTTTTGTTTCATGACCCATGTATGGGTAATGGGACCTATAGCCAGAGATGGATAAACTGGTGGAGCTTTGGGATAAGACTATAGATTAGTAGTCGATGTATCATTTAATATTGTTAATTTTGGATAACATTTCACATAATATAGGAATTTAGTTCCTTCTTATTCTCTAAATTATAAATGGAATGTCTAAAATTATATATTAATGTAACATTTGTTGATATTTTTTTATATATTTTAGTTGTGACATCCACCTAATACTATTTTTATATTATGATGAATGGGATATATTATTTTTTCAACTATGTTAATGGTTATATATACATGAGTGTATATCCTACAAACATATTATATGTTTTCTTTCACCACTTTTTAATAGCTTATAGAATATATGGAAGGAAACCTGAATTTCCATGAAAATGATTCAATTGTGGTGGATGTGAACTAAACTAGGAATGAAATTAAGCATAATGAAATCATGGGTTTAATTTTATAATTCTATATTTGGTATCATGGTAAATATGTATGATGTTTTTGGAGATTGGAATGGATATTATTCCTAGGAGCAGCTAGATCAAATACAAGGGAAGTCCAAGTTACAAAGTATGAGACTATTAATATTTTATTATACTTTTATAATATGGTTTTCAATAAATATGTTATATTTTGATATTTATTTAGGATTTATGTGTTTTTAATCTTTGTGTGCTATATTTGGTCATTCATGGTTCATTTTTGATCACATATGGCTCACATTAAATTTAGTGGCATTCCTATGATTGATATTCTAGAAATAGTATAGCGTAAGGTAACATAAAGTAAAAATAAACCTAAATTGTCTTTCCCTATATAAATTATAGTTTAAACACTACATGAAAAAACCATGATTTTCGAAATCAGTTAAGATACAAATGATTTTATGCAAACCACTGAGATATTCTACCTGCACAGAGAGTGGGTAGGTCAGGCTAAACATGATTTTATATTTTTCAGAGCCACGTATCACTGGGTGTGAGTTTTGTGTAGTGTAGGAAGATCTCTATTATTTCTGACACAAAACCATCATATGTATAAATGTTACAGAAATTTATTTTGTGTTTTTTACATGGAATAGTAAAAAATTATACTAAATTGAAAATTGATATTGTTTACAGAGGGTGATGATGAGTATGCTCTACTAAAATTTTATAAATATCCTCATGTTGTGAATATTTTTATAGTCAATAATAATCTCTGAGAAATATTGGTTTAAATCTTCCATTCAATGGTACATATGGAACACCAGCTAGGCCACCCATTTTAGACTTGATTGAGGAGTTTCAGATGTATCATCCAACAATTTTGTAGGTGGTTGTGGACTCAAATGAATGGATTGTGTCATTATAGTATATCTCTGATCAACTAGAATCCACCACTATGTGTTTTGTGAATCATTCCTGTTATTTTATTCATAGACAATTAATGAAATACTAATACTATATAGTCAAATAAGACCAATATGAGTGGATAAACTGGATGTAATTTCAATCTTTTTCTTGTGAAAATTATTTTTAGAATATGAGGGAAAGAATATATTAAGGGTTCATACAATTCACACTAGGGTTGGGTCACTGATAGACTATACCACTATTTTTACTTATTTTCTTCATTTTCACATACAATTTTTTGTGAAGAAATTATCGATGACAAAAAATATAAGGATTGTCCAATGAATTCTCTTTTATCCGAGGTGAATATATTTTGGTTGAAATATTTATTAATTTTTTTGAATCTGGACTTGATTTTCAAGAGGAACAATACTGATGGTATTTTGTATAAGAATCATTCATCTTATTTTAGGATTGGTAGTGGGTCATTAGGAAATAATATCGGGGTTTTTCTCTACAAATTTTCGGATGGATCCTTCAACGATTCAATTTTTTATGGCTCAACATTAGGATTTAGAGGTTAACATATTTATTCATTAGAGAAAATCCCCTTAGGTTTCTCATGATTCTTTCATTAAAAAGGTAGATGGTTTGTTATGACTTTGAGTGTTTTACTGATGACTAAACCTAATGATGATTGATAAACAATATCACCTTCCATATATTGTATAATTATACAATTAGATGAGGGGATCCTCGTAGTTCAATGGGATCCATTTGAGATATGGTAATTCCTACTTAGGAGTGTGACCTTCTTAAATCATTAACCCATATTTTAGGAATATGTATTACCTATATGAGTAACATTAGTTGTCATTTGGGTTTATGAATTAATTTACACTACTATATAATTGATTAACAATTTCATATATCCCACATAGACGCTTTCATTATAGCAACCAAGATTTTTTGTATATTAATATTGCATCACTTTAATGATAGAAAATATAATAGCATTACACAACTAGGATCAAAAAAATTTGTGTCTTGGAAAACTAGGATCACACAAAACTTTTACAATGTAAAACATAAACATTTATTTAATTCCTTCTTCTATAACATCTTATTGCCCCATGAATACTCTTATAACATGTTATCACTAGAGGATATACTTAAAAAAGGGGTGAGGTAAAATCCTAGTAAGATGATACATATTAATAATATAATAATGGGTGATCATAGTCATAACTTAGTCATAGGATCCTAAACCTGATAGAAAGCATTAATAAAATACTTGAAATGTTGAAATGCATAAAAATGAAACATAATGTCTTAGTGGTCAAATACCACATATAGATATGAAGAAATATAGCATATTGTTCACAATTCATTTCACTTTAAATCATGAGAATCATCACTTTACCAAAACCATTAGATCACTGTATAATTTCGGGCGCATCCATCACATCAAACATTCATATTACATAATATAATTCCAAGCACACCCATCAAATCATAACATTTTCCTTATAATGTATGAAACATAGAAAATATATCAATAATAGACAATAATAACCCATGTAAAAGAATGGGTTTCATCTCATAATAACACATTCATAAGATTTGGGTCCCCAAAAGAATAAGGGATTGTTATACGTGATACATGAATCGTCAACCTTGAGTGAAAAGTAAAAGGTGTGTTTTTGAATGAAGAGTTCAACTAAAAAACATTTTTTTTAAATAAAATCCCTTGCAAAACATGTATATGTTTATTTATAAAGTGTAATATATTATTGATATTTTTTAAAGTAGTAAACATGCAGAAAATAGTGTGAAAGAGGGACAACCCAAATAAAGAGAGTTGGCTTTGAGAATTTCCACTTACCTTGTATTTGAACTCTTTCTTTAGTTTAATGTCTAATATAACCCAATTAAATTCATTAATTTACAATTAAATAACTTTTTATACATTATTAATATTATTTAGGTTTTCATTATGTTTATTTATTTTATTTTTTATTTTTTATAGAGTTAAATTCATTGTTTGAGAACGTTCATTTTCATAGATTTCATGAAGGATTCACTTGTATTCATGAATGGAAGTTAATTTAAAATGTGGATAAACATATAGAATTTTAATTATATGTTATTGATGATGTTACAAAACTTGAAATTATCTTATAAATAATTTTTTTATATACCATGAAATCCAATCATTTTATATGAATTTAATGATGATCGTTTGGGTTAATTTGGGCCTTTTTTCAATCACAACAAACTTTTTTTTATTAATAGTTTAGTAATATAGACATATGTTAGTTTTAAAACATTAAATAGGATATAATACATATAAAATAATCTATTTTAACAATTAAAATCTTTTCATTAAATGATCTGAAGGTGGTAAAGTAAAATGAAAACACGTCATTCTTGAAGGTGATAAATTAACATCTCACGAACAATATTTTCCATTATAAAATAAAAATAAGAGAATAATGGGGTTAGATGATATATTATGACAATATTATCCTAGAAGTAAATTATATTTATGAATCTAGAGTTACCATAACATGTGGATGAGGATATGTGTGATGATATTAAGAAAAGGAACTATAATTGAAAGGAAATTAAAGGAAAATATGGAGAGGAATTACCTCCCAAATCCTCCATAACAAACCTTGGATTAGACTTTTCATGAGGCAAGAAGCTCAAGAAAATAGAGTAGGGTCTAGGGATGTTGATTGGGAAGAGTTTAGACAATATTGAATCCTGAGAGGTGTGAGGAAATGACAGTGTGAATGGTTGTATTTATAGTGGAGGGGAGGGGTGTTTTCCAAATATTTTAATCATTAGTTTATTAATTTCCCTCTTAATATTAAATAGTGATTGTTCCACGAATGAATATAGTAATTTGATCATGTGAATTAATACCAAATGTTCTTACATCATCAGAAAATCACCCATGACTCTATAATTCATGAATTTAACATATCTTTTGTAAATTGTTGTATTTCACTATTCATAAAAAAATTATTTCAGAAAAATATTAAAAATCCTCCGTAAACATTTTTTGTTGTATATAATATAATAATGAACTCCATTTTTCAAAAATAATTTTATAAATATATTAAATTAAAATTTTAAATAAAAAATTATTTATTTGAGAAATATGATTTTGAAATCATTTATTTACATGCTCCAAGATATCAGTATCTCATATTTTCAATTAATTGTGTACATATATAATCATATTTATGATTAACATTCACAAGGGTAGGTAACTATTCATTAGGTTGTGTAACTATTCATAAGGGAATGTTACTATTCATTAAAAAATTATGTTTCTTCCATCAGAACCCAAAAAACATCCTCAACGCAACTATGTATTTCAGATTTTTGAATTTCAAAACACCGAAATAGAAAAATTCTGATTCATGGTAACATAGTATATAGTATCATTATATGACATTGTGTTTACTAATGTGATTATACTTTAAGACATGATTATAAGAAGGAATTTCCATTGATAAAATTTGGGCCGTTACATTCTTCCCCCCTTAGGAAATTTCACCCTCAAAATTTGGTTTTACACAAACTGGAGAGGGTACATATCCTTCATTGCATCATCCAATTCCCAAGTTTCTTCTTCAAACATATGGTTCCTTCACAAACAATTTACAAGGTGGGTTGTCTGGTTGTGTATAACCTTATCTCTCGAGTCTAGAATCTTTATTGGATGCTCTTCATAGGAGAGATCATCTTATATTTTTACCTCCTCTTAGTTCAGTACATGTGAGGGATCTAGTGTGTACTTATTACAGAGTGATACATGAAACACATCATGAACTAGATCCATATTTGGTGGAAGTGAAAGCCAAAAGGCCCCATATACTATGAAATCAAGGATATAAAAAAGTCCAATTTACATTGGGATTAAATTCCCTTCATTTCCAAAACACATGACTATCATATATGGTGATGATCAAAGGAAGACATTGTCTTCAATGAAAAACTATAATCCCCTTCGATGGTTGACAGCATATATTTATTACTGACTCTAAGAATCATTGATATGTTTTTTGATTGATTGAACCATTTCTATAATCTCACATACAAGATCATGTCCATGAAGTTTTCTTTCCCCAACTTCACCCCAACTGGTTGGAGTTCTACGTCACATTCTATATAAAGCATCATATGTATCCATTTAAATACTTGAGTGGAAGCTATTATTGTATGAAAACTCAACCAATTGGAGGTGATAATCCCATCCACCACTGAATTCTAAATAGTAGGCTCTTATCATTTCTTCAAGCATCATTATAGTCTAGTAAGATTGGTAATCTATTTGGGGGCAATAGGCCATGTTGAAATTTAATTGAGTACTCAATTTGTGTTGATGACTCTTCCAGAATTTATATGGGAACCATGGATCATGATCAGAGAAAATTGATAGTGGAACTCCATGCAATCTTACCACTTCTTTCACAAATATATTTGCATGTTTTTCATGCGAGATATCTTCCCAAATAGTGATAAATTGGGCAGTCTTGGGGATTCAGTCAAACACAACGCATATAGCATTATTTCCCTTCAAGATCCTCAGGAGACCCATGAAAAAGACCATAGTGACATTCTCCCATTTCTACGTGGATATAGGCAATGGTTTCATAATCCCTTCATAACTTTATCACTATTCTTTAACATGTTGACATACCAAGCACCGTGAGATATATTCCACAATCTCCTTCATCATGTTATCTGACCAGAAGTGTTCTCCGATATTTCAATACATCATGGTTCTTCTAGGATGGACATATAATGTTGAGTTATGTGCACTATCCAATAATTCATTATTTATCCTGGGTGATGAAGGCACACAAATCCGCATACCAAATTGAATCACACCATCATTTACAATATGGAACTCTTGTATATTCCCTTATTTTACTGCATTTTCCTTCATTTGTAACTTCAGATCATCCCCTTGTTCTCCTTAATCATCTCATAGATTGATGGTTGAATAGTCATTTGGGAATGTTAGGATATATCCCCTGACATTATGATTCCAAATTCCATAATTTCCATATCCATGAAGATAGAGTCTTTCTCAATCAATTAAATGGATAATGTAGCAGGATATTTTCTACTAAGAGCATCAACCTACCTTGTTCGTCTTTCTAGGATGATAGTGAATAGAGAAATCATAGTCCTTTATTAGATATAATAATATCCTTTGACTCATGTTGAGATCCTTTTGTGTGAATATATACTTTAGGTTCTTCTAGTTGGTGTATTGTCACACTTCTAAATACAAAAGTAGTGCCGCAAGATTTTCATCAAAAAAATCATGGCTGCCAGCTCTAGATCATGCGCTGGTTAGTTAGTCTTGGGGATCTTCAACTGACATGAGGAATAAGCCATCACATTATCATTTTTCATTAGTAAACAACCCAAACCATTATTTAATGAAACATTGTATTTCAAAAAAATATCTCCACATTTCTGTAATCTGAGTACAGGTATAGTGATCAACCTTCTCTTTATATCCTTGAATATTTTCTCACATTTATCCGTCCTTACATACTTCACCCCTTTCATTGTTTAATTAGTTAGCGGGATAGACTATCATGTGAAATTGCTAACAAAATTTCTGTAGTACCCAACTAATCCAAGAAAAATATTAATTATTATGACATTATAGGGTCTGGGCCATTCCTAAATTGCCTTTGTTTTTGAACGGTCCATAAAAATTCGTTCTCTTGTGATCACATGTCCCAAAAATGCGACTTGCTGCATCCACAATTCATACTTTCTAATCTTATCATATAATTTGTCCTTCCATAATTTCACCAACACAAGAATTATATGTTTTTAATGTTCCTCCTTTCCCTTGGAGTATATGAGAATATCATCTATAAATAATACCACAAATTGGTCAATGTAATGTCTAAATACTCTTTTCATCAATTATATGAATATTGAAGGGGAAATTGTAAGTCTAAATGGAATCACTAGAAACTCATAGTTCCCATATCATGTATGGAAGGTATTCTTATAAATAACTTCTCTATTAACATTTTGCTAATAATATCCACAATAAAGACCCAATTCTGAGTAGTATTGTGATTATCTTTACTGAACAAACTATTCATAAATCCTTTGAAGAGGTTACCTATTCTTTATAGTGATCTTGTTGCGTTCCTGATAATTGGTACACAAACACATATTTCCAACATTGATCTTCAAAAAGAGAACTATTGTGCCCTTCGGTGATGCACTAGGTCATATGAAACCATTATCCAAAAGATCTTGCAGATGCTTCTTTAACTCAACCAAATCGATAGGATACATCCTATAAAGACACATTGAGATAGAATTATCTCCGGGTATTTGTTCTATGGAGTTCTACATCATGATCTAGGGAAGCCAGGGTAAATCATTAGGAAATTCTTTATCAAATTCCCTCATGATGGTCATTTCTTGTAGGTCAACACTTTCCATTTACTCATCAATTTGAGTGAGGTTATCTTCATCATAGGGAATCAATACCCACACCATTGAAAGAATTTTCAAAGGATATTCCAAATTCTCCTTGAATTTTTCGAGAATAATTTGATGGCTCAGATTATGAAAAGATATTATTTTTCCCGACATTTTATATGTTCTCTATATAATAAGTTCCAATCCATTACCATTATAGCGTGAAATTATACCAAGGGATTTATTAAGAGATTTTCAGGAAGTATCCTCCCAAATATGACAATTGGAGAAGATCCAAACAATTTAGTTTCAATGATTTAACCAAATGGTTTTTATAGATATCTCTACTTCAAGGTTTAAGAGCATCGATTCTATAGTTCTAGAAAAAATGCTAGATATAAAGGAATGCGTAGAACCAAAATGAAATAAGGCTTCTTCAATTCATTAGTGAATAGTAATTTTACTTTATATAAATTCTTTTTCATGCTCAACATATTAAAGAGTGATGAAATAATCCTTCCCTTGTTTCTTTTTATGTTGTGGCTTATGAGGCTGACTTTCATCAAGGACTTGAGGTTTAGTGCACTGGATTTCAAAGTGACCTTTCTCCCTATAGTTGTAGGATCAGAACATGGGTGGTTTTCTCCTTTCCTCCACCACATTTTCTTGCCTTATAATTTATTTTATACATTCATGAGCTTGATGAAATTCTATACCACACATTATGTAATTCCATATCCATTTTATAAAATTCCCATGATTCTTCCTCCCACATTTTTGACATGTCAGTGGTTGATTTTGCTTTCCACCTTTGTCATTAGATCCTCTAGCCTGAAACTCCACCTTTTGTTTCTTATCACCATATCCATGAGGCCATTCTACAAAATCCATCTCTACATTGAGATCACATCTCAAAACTTCTTCATATCTCTCAAATACTCAAATTGCAAGAGCCTTTTAATTGTGTGGTTTTAATCCACTAAAGAATCTTTCAATTTTTCTATCATTGTTGATAACAAAACCAAATGCGTACCCTAAAATCCTTTGGAAATTCACTTATTATCTCATGAAGGGTTCTCCATCCTTTATCTTTAGCTATATAAATTATCAATAAATATTCGTATAAAGAGTTTATGGGAAATACTTGTTAATAAACATCATCTTAATGTCTTCACATTCCATATCTTCAATTTTGTCACCTGGCTTGGTTTTCTTAATCAAAAAAAAACTATTAACTGGCCTCGATATCTAGATGATAAGAGGATAGTTTCAACATATTCATATCAAAACATTGAATCACAAAAAGTATCTTATCAATAGAGTTTAACCATTGTTCCATAACTAGTGGATCATAAGATCCACTAAATATCGGTGGTTGTTGCCTCATGAAACACTCAATAACCAGTTTCTTCCTCTTTAGTAAAAGAGGATGTTCCTCATTCTTTATTTTATTTTTCATAACCTGATATAGTAGATTGAGAATCTCCATGATGTTTTGAACTCCACCCCAAATCATTGGGGATGCCATATGGGAAATTGTTTCATTGGCCCCCGCATGGGTTGTTGGCCTAGTTTCTTTTAATTCACAACATTTTCAAAAATAAAAAATGTATATAAAAAACATAAGTCAAAAATTCATGAATAAATAACATATTAATTTGTTAAATTCAATATAAAATCCTATTTGATGGGATCCATTTATTTAGAAAAACTTCTTGTGTGCACATTTTTACTTAGATTCATACTGTAGGTTTCTCTAGGGTTCACTAATCTTAATTCCCAAATTAACTAAACCTAGCTCTGATACAAACTAGAGAGAACAATATTTTCATTACATTACTATTAAATCATTTTAAAGATAAAAAAAATTGTTAAAAAAACAAGATCCAAATATTGAGTGTCTTGGAATGCTTGGATCATACATAAATTTTAAAACATAAAAAAATAATCATTTATTTAATTACTTCTTCTCTACCTTCTTATTGGCCCGGGAATACTCATTAGTACAAGTAGTAACCTGAGGATATACATAAAAAACCGGTGACCTAAAAGACCAATAAGAGGATATATATTAACAATATTACAATGTGTGACAATAATCATAACATACGCATCAGATCCTGATCAGTATATTAAGCATTAATAAAAGACTTGAAATGTTGTAATTCATAAAATTGAAACATCATGTCTCAGTGGTAAAATACTAAAATTAGTTGTTAAAAAATATAGAATCATGTTCACACATCATTTCAATTTAACTCATGATATTTCTCTCTTTACCGAATTCATTGGATCACTTTATAATTTCGGGCGCACTCGTCACATTATAACATTCATATTGTGCTATATAATTCTGTGTGCATCAGTTATATAAAATTATTTTAATTATCATACATTATAAATATAAAATTTATCAATAATGTACAATAATAACCATGGAAATAAATTGGTTTCATCTCATAAGAACACATTCTTAATCTTTGGGTTTCCAAAAGATAGAGGGAATTTCATACTTGATACAAGAACCATCAACATTGAGTGCGAAGTAAAAGGGCTATTTTTTAAGGAAGACTTCTTATGAAAAATATTTTGTTTGACAGAAAACCATTGTAAAACATGTATATCCCAAAAAAAAATATAATGACGAAAAAAATTATTTTTAAGGGGTAACCATAATTAAAATTGATTGAAAGAGGGAGAACCTGAAGAAAGAAATATGTGTTTGATAATTTCCACTTACATTGTATCGGAACACTTTCTTCACTTTAATGACCTATATACCCACAATAGATTCATTAATTAACAATAAAATGACCATTAATACATTAATATGGTTCATTATGGTATTATTGTTTTCATTTATTTGTTTTGTCAGAGTTATAGAGTTTAAATTCATTGTTTAGTAACATTTGTTTTCATAGTTTTCATGAATGGTTCACATGTATTCATGAAAGAAAGTTCATTTAACATGTGGATAAACATAAAAAACAATAAATATAAGTTATTTATGATCTTATAGAACCAGAAATGATCTTATAAATAATTTTTTTATATACCATGACAATCAATTATTAGATAAAAATTTAATGATGACAGTTAGGGTTAATTCGGGCGGTTTTTCGGCCACAACGAACTTGTTTTGTTTAGTAATTTTTTAATATGTAAATAAGTACGATAAATAACAATAAATAGTATATAATACATAAAAAACAAACTATTTCTACCAAAAATTGTTATTGTGACCAGATCTGATGGAGGGAATGGAAAATTCAAATTTGTTAGTCTCGAAGCTGATAAATAAACACCTCACGAAACAACGTTTTCCATTGAAAAATAAAAAGTAGAGGAGAAATGGGTTGTATGATATATTATCCCATTATTATCATAACATTATAGTATATTTCAGATACTGGAGTTACTATACCATGTGGATGTAGATAGGTGTGTAGAGAATAAGAAAATAACATGAAATTGATTGGAAATTAAAGGAAAAGAGAGAGAGAGAGAGAGAGTTGAATTACAACTTGAGTCTTCATTTAGGAACCTTGGATTGGAATTTTAATTTTAACAGAATCTCTTAGACAAGGGGGAGGGGATATGAATGTTTTTTGGGTAGAGTTTCGACAAGGTATGAAGCTTTATAGGTGTGAGTAAATGACGATGTGAAGGGTGGTTTTTATAGTGGAGGGGAGGGGTGTTTTCGAAATATTTTATTCCTTTATTTATTAATTTCCCTAAAGACAAGAAATATTGAGTGTTACATGAATAAATATAGTAATTTGATCATGTTAATCTGAACCAAATGTGCTTACATATTAAGAACATCATCCATGAATTTTTAATTCTTCAATATAACTTATTTTGTTAGTTATCATGTGTCACTATTCGTTAAAAATTAAAGTATTTCATAAAAATTAAAAAATTACCCCTAACCATTTTTCAACATATAGAATCTAAAAAGGAACCCCATTTTTCAAAAAAAAATTCTAAATATGTGAAATTAAAATTTTTATTTTAAATAATAGTTTATTCGAAAAATAAAATTTTAAAATCATTTATTTACTTACTCCAAGATATAGGTATATCATACCTTCACATAAATATTATAAATATATAATATTATATATATGTTTTATATTAAAAAGAGTAGGTTACTATTCATAATGTTTGGTTACTATTTATAAGGATAGGTTACTATTCACCAAAAAAATTATATTTGTTCTATCAGACCCCAAATATCATCCTGCAAGAAACAATGTATGTCATATTTTTGAAATTCAGAACAAAGAAGTTGAAAAATTATATTTAATGGTAACATAGAATTTAGTATCATTATATTTCATTGTGTTTCCTAACATGATTATACTTTAAGGTATGATTTCAACAAGGATTTTCCATTGAAAAAACATTGGGTTGTTACATTCATGTTCATATACAACAATGATATTCCAGAGTACTCCCAGTCATGGGAGGGTCACAATCATCATTTAGAGATCATACTTTGATCACTAAGGGATCCTACACTATTTTATAAGCGCTAAAAGTTTTTGGTTTAGTTCAGTGAGTTATATTTCATGCGGTATTTGATATCTAAAGAAGCCACATCCGTGGACCCTCAGAAGGATGCGGTTGTGGTTTCATACAAGTGTCCTAATAATATCATAGATATATATTTATTATAGGATTAGTGTGTTAGTAATTATTGTTTATATTTGATTTATCTTATTTTTTGGAGATAATGACTACCCACACCATGATGTGGGGAGGTGTTACTCCGGTAAGATTCATGTGATAGATCCTCTTAAGAGCCGAATGAAAATTTGGTGTCTGTGTTGATCCTGATCATTCCTATGCTTGGTAATTTGTATACACTATATTGTAAATTCTTAAGAGAATGTATTTTAGTCATTTTGGTGTAAGGTGGGTTAGTTCTCACATATGATTCCATACAATTTAATCCATATGAAAGGATATACCTAATATATACTCCAGAGATAGTATTTCTAGTGCACATACTATGATATTGACATTGATTCCTTTTATGTAAGGGATTTTTGGATTATTCATACAATAAGAGGCTAAGATATTTATTTTAGAGGGAAGAGACCCTTATGAAGGAAGGTGGTTAGAGTACATGGATTATTTCAATTTCAATATGGTGTATACCCCTATGAAGATAAATTTCTTAGTGAATTCACTAAGATAAACAAATTAGATACTAGTGATTCATGTGGCATGTATTGAGTGGCACATGGAGATCCTCATTAATGAGATGAACCTTGATGATTTAAAGGTTTTGGGTAGAGTGTCCTTGATATATCTTAGTATTTCATCCTCAATACTTGTTAGTGAAAAGGGGATTCACTTTTCAAAATCAAAATTATTAGTGATGATGGATAAAATATTTGGTGGGGAGACACAACCAGATTAATCCCTTTCTTTTTATGAGGTCCTTTATTTACCTGGTCATGTAGTATTCTTATCTAGTATGCATAAGGTCTTTATATATAATTCACTTTCCTCAAGATGGGTTGTTTCTAAGGGTATTACAAAAATATATCCTGAAATTCAATGGTGGTATTGGTGGGACAGGATGAAGTGGTACATAACATGTATCATTTCATGTTTCTCTACTTATCAGTTGGTGATATTCAAGAATTATTGTCACCCATGTCTTCTTTAGACATTTAAACTTATTTATTTGAAGTGGAAGGGTGTCAACATATACCTTCTAATGGGGAATATTGGATTGTCTTATGGTAGTGATGTGGTTTGAGTTATCATTGACTACTTGATGAATCTGGCAAATTTTTTAAAAAACATAGTGAACATCTCAGTAAATGAGTTGGGAAAGATATATGTTATCTAGATAGTGCATTATAATTTGGTTCCATGATTCATCGCATATAATGGGCATGTAATTATACACTATACTATTGTAGATAATAGTATATATTTCTTGATAAAAAGTAAAATTTATTATAGTTTTCAGATAGAGGGGAAGCCTAATTATACCATCAAGGTGTTGGAGGATATGTTATAGGACTGCATCCTTGACTTAAGAGGTTCATCGTAGAACCTTTTCATTCTTGTGGGGTTTACCAATAATAGTAGTTATTAATCTCTGATTTAGTTTCTACCTTTTTAAGCATTGTACCAAAAACTATGTATATCACCTCCTTGTTGGATGGAGTTCTAAGAGTTAATGGTTATTAGGGAGAGTCTCATCCAAATATCAATTTAGAATATTCTTATAATCATGAATTGGTTATAACTAATCAACATAGAATATATCATATTGTGAATAATTATTCCATTCACTATACTCTATGGTGGGAGACTGAGTTATTTTCATTACTTTCAATGATTAGTACACAATAGTATTAGAAGGTTGGGGAATCCAAAACCCATGTCCATGGGGAGAATATATGTTTTCAATAGTATTGATACCATGGTATCATGTTTATCAATTATACAAAGATATATTTAATATAACTTTAAATTCAATGTACCTATGGTTTTTTGTTACTTTCCCAACCCTAACTATGTGATCAATATTGACGATGTTAAACTAGAAGCAGGTCTATCGTTCAAGGAGTTACTAGCTCATATAATATATTAGATTGAGTGTAATCTATGTGGGGGAAACATACCTATTTTATTGTTGAAGTGGTGGTATAGTAATATTCATCAGTATGATTTGGAAATACAGTATGGTATATAAGAAAAATGTAAATTTTTTCACCAATGAGGCTCAATGATGCTCAAATGTGCATCTTGATGATAAGATGTTTTAGGGTTGGATAGTTTTAGAACCTTGGATAAAAGTGTTATTAATTTAATTTAATTTTTATTAAACATTTGGTATAATTGTGTTCATGGGTTTTTAATGAGGTTGGTAGGGGTCTCAATGGTCTATTTTGTATTTTTTTCATGGGATCAGGATGATGTTATACTACTGGTGGCTCATTATGCTACAACAATTAAGGGTCATTACATGATAAGTGGTGGGGGAGGAGACTATCACACCATAATGAATTTGGTTGTGACATGGAAGGGGCTATGTAATATATATTTTAGCTTTGTAAAATTAAAAATTATTGTGAGTCAAGGGTTATGTATTTAGATACAAATATCATTGATTAAGAGTAGATCTCGCGCTACACGAGATTAAATTCTTTTGGTAGTTGGTCATGTCTCAAAACCAAGTTCTTTGTTTTGGAGGTCATTAGTTGGGGATTATTGTGAAACAAGTTTAGTTATTATGTAATATATCCACCTCATTTGAGGAACAATATTTCATGAGGTGGGGGGGGTTTATGCTAGAGATGTCTGAATCCAATGTTTATACAGTCTTCCTCATGGATGGGTACCATGCCATGACTAAAGGGACCACACGTAGTCGGTATCCTGGATAGGGTCATCACATTATGTCCATTTCGGTCAAGAAACCATATTTTTTATCTAATGTTTTAATTTAATTAATTAAAATAATATAACATAATAAAACAATATTCTTATTTTATTTAGAAGTCTGTTCCCTCCCCCTTCATACATCGTGAATGCCTCTCAAGATTGGTATCTTAAACAAATGAGTTTGGAATCCTGAGTATTATATTAAATCTATTTTTTATTTGTATATGTAATACTTCTCTAAAATAATTTCTTATTTTCTCTCACTTTTTCTCCATGTATAGTCATTTATGCCCTAATTTGGTGATTTTGTTTTCATTTTTTTTCATTTCATACCGAATACACTGTTGGATTTTGATGAGGGCACTATAAGGTCCATGTAGGTGGTCCCTTTCATTATTGGGGATATTTAAATTTTTTTATTTCATTATATGAAATTTTAAAAAAAATATTATTTTTCATACCCTAAAATTATGTTAAATTAATTTTCATGTATTATTAGGGTGTGAGTTGAAATTTGAAGAACCTGAGTTGCCCATGTGAGGTGTGAGTTGATTCTATTTTATTGATATGACAAAATTATATATTTAATTCAGTTTGAACTAATGAATGTAGACTCAAGATGGGTACCATTGATTATGAATTAATCCATGACTCCTACGATTTTTTACTATTGCAATCCTCGATTAATTTTGCATGAGTGTGATCTAAGATACTAGTGAGATGACCCTTGACCAAAGATTTAGAATGGGTTGATGGTTCAATAAAACAATCCATAACATTAATCCTATTTATCAGTGATTTTAATTTAATCTAAACGACATATCAATCAAATTATTGTTTTCATGATATGTAGTTTTTCTTATCCCTATAAAAGATATTTGATGGTGGAATCTCAAACACCTTAAGTTCATTCATGGTATATTTACCACATATAATCATTCATTGGTTTCTCTTACACATTAATGTGGTCGGTGATTCATCCTACATCATAAGGGAAATGGAATATGGGAATCTCATACACATCATGGAGATGTGTTATTGGTATATAACCAACTTTTTTTTTGAAATATGGACGAATCATAAACTTATGGGAATCATCCTTTTGGTGGATCATCTAAGTGGGGACACATTTTTGTGGTATAAAATTCTAATAGGATGTAATTATAGTTGTATAATGAATAACGAATATGTGTTATTTATGGTACATACTTTATCAATGTATGGTTACCATGATGCATTCTCCACCTATAGATGTCATATCAATGGTTTATAATCCATGTATGATGAGATATTAGAGGTTCTTTATCCACAATTGGGCGTGACATATATGGTGAACCATCCACCAATGGATGTGATATTGTTGTTTCATTTTATATCTATCATTATATTCTTATTAGTAGATCATCCACATAGAGACATGAAATGGTGGTGTCTCATTCACCTAATATGTTGAATGGTGGTGTTTCATCCACCTATTTAAGGATAAATGTTGTGTATCATCCTCCCAATATTTGTGATTCATTATTAATTGAGTGATTAATCCTTCTCCAATGTAATTATTTTGGATATAGATCCATCAATAAGATGGATTATTATTCGTAGTCTCATAGTATGAGTGATATTACTATATTAGTGTGGGTGAATTATTTCCAACCCATGGATACAATGTTTATTCCTATAATGTTACTATATTGTATAGGAAATAAAATTTATGATTAACTATCAATGTGAATACTGATTCGGTAATAGAAGAGTATGTCTATTTTATGATAAACAACTTTGAGATAAAATTATTTAGAATAAAAAAAATAATGTGAAAATAAAACATGTAAAAATAATGGCCAATGTTCCATATGGAAATTTAGAAACCCCTAAGGAATACTAAATACCAATATAATTATATCTAACAAGTTTCCATATCCTTTATCCAAAGAGTAATAAGATTTTTTATAAGTCAACATTGGTATTAAATTTCGATAATTCAAACATTCTTGACTACAGAACATTACTGAAATAACAATGTTCCAAAATAATTAATTATTAAACAATAAGTTCATCAATTAAAATGAGAAACTATATAATTGATATTTTATTCAATTATATGATTGATAGAATTCCTAAACATGGAATTATTCAAAAAAATTATTCAGATAATGTAGCATCACAAACAATAGTTCCCTAATATTTATTGATTTTACAATGACGCTTCCAAATCTCGGAGTTCATGATTCATGTGGGATCGGTCAAATAATTATTAAATATGTAAAAAATATGATCTTAATACTTAAAAAATAATCATAGTATACCTCTTAGTTAACCCTAAAAAAGATATATAATGTAAGTACTCAAAAGAATATTTATATTCACATATCATCATCTATAATAAAATTTATTGGAAATGGAATTGTAATCTTACAACCATTTCATGAAGACTAAGGTTAAATTTGTTTGATCCTGATATAAAAAACAACAATTGTCAATTCTGATTCCCTTAGGGATTTTTCAATAGTATGAGACACAAACATCCATGATCCAATGGAGGTAGCATTAACATAATCATTTGATTAGTTTATCTCTACAAACCATTACAATGCATGTAGTATGTTTTGTTGGATGAAGTGGAATCTCAAGAGCGGGATGAATTGAGTTCATACATAAAATTTTATTTAAAAACATTCTTATAACAATCCCTCAAATTTGATGCGGCTCGGTTAATTAAGGATATAAAAATATAAATGTTTAGTTGGTAAACAAGTTTTATGAAGGGTGATTAGTCCTCAAGTGAATCAGTGTAAAAAACTTATTCAACTTTTGAAACAAGTTTCCTGAATTAAACACACACACACACAAACAAAAAATAACAATAAAATTCAATGCAAAAAAACATTTTTTTAGAATTATAAGCAGTGGAAAATAGATAAAATAGATAATAACAAAAATATAGAGCACAATGTTGTTAAACAAGACGTTCAGTCTCAAGCTGAGACTTAATCCTCTCCACTAGGTGATCACCTACCACCATGCAGTTTTTATTAAAAATAAACATGACACCCAACTAGAATCAGGCTTTATAATAGTTTTCACAAACTATATAAGGTTCACACCCTCTACCACAATTCTTCGTGGGAGAAAACAAACAATACAGACCACACACAGTCTCTTCCATAGTTAAACGTTGGAAAAATATGTAAGTGAAGTTTGATGTGAGGATATTATGTATTCTCAAGTTCAAACACATGAGATAGTGTTTGTAACATAAAAACACACACACTTCTCAAAAATGTAAATTTATGTATTACAATATAGATAAAATTATAATCCTGAGTCTAGAAAGCTCTATCTGTTTGATGTCTATCTCTTGCCTCCTTAGAGTGAAGAATTTACTATTCAGGTCTTTCTCAGGATGTTCTCCTCAAAACAGAGTGTCACAACTATAGGTTCTATCTCTCAAGAGTTGAGTTTTCTACATCTTGTGTTTACCGAGAGTTGATGAATCACAAAAGTCATCCTTGAAATTATTCTACCAAAATTATCTTCTTGAGGTTCTTGGGTTCATAGTGTAAGCGTTGAATGTTTATATTATGATATAGAAAGTATGATCCTTCACATGAATAGACAGGCACTAATCATGCCACTTTATTTTCTTTTTTTTCATCTCGGTAATCTATTTTATATTTGAGGTCCTAAAATAGGTATAAGTACATCACGTTCAATCTTTATCATACCTCTTACTATCCCCAGATACGATCTATTAATATGTATACAATTAGAATTAATTAATGTCAGAAACATTAAATTTACCAAATATGATCGTTATAATAATCTTAAGAATTTGAGAATGTATGGAGTAGAAGTGTATGGTAGACTATTAATGGTTGCCTTTATAATGGTAGGCTTCAATAGTAGTTGTACATCAGCAACCATCATCGGTATCCTTTCCAACAGTAACCTTCCATCAGTAGCCTTCATCGGTGACCTTTGAATTAGTGACCTTGGCATCAGTGACCTTTGCATCAGTGACCTTTGCATCAGTGACCATTTCTTCAATAACCTTTTCATCGGTAACCTGGGCATTGGAGACCTTCGAATCAATGACCTTTTCATCGGTGACCTTTGTACATAGAGAAATTTTTCATTGTGAGCTAAAACAAGAGAGGAGTGAGATTAAAAGTACATAGTTATTACTATGAAAAAACTTGATTTTCACATAAATGATTATCGTATAAGAAAAACATGATGCTTTATATAAATGAAAAATTATTTGGGATTATCAAAACAGGTGAGTCCAACAATCTACCCCTTTTTTATAATCACAAATTCTATCAGAATGGTTGAATCAGGGTTAACCACATTTTCTATTTGTAAAATAGAAACATGTTCATTATTAGTATAAATATGAAAAGAGTTCAGTCAACTTAAAATCATCTCCTTATTTCAGTTTATGCAGCTTAAAACATAAAATAACTTAGCCTTGTTTCTGCCCTTTATGATTTACAAAAAGAATGAAAGGCAAAAAGAAACATAAGAGGAATTTCCATTAATGATGAAATAGTACAATATGATAAAATGATACAAAGACCCCTATATACTATGATATCCAACATTCAATAAAAATTATATATGTGTAAGGGATATTTGTCTTTGGAGGTTGAGGAGGTAGGTTCTGATGATGGAGGGATAGGCCTAGGTATGGCAGTCAGTAGGGTTGGAGGAGCTGTAATAGAAGAATTAGTATACCTATAGTGGGTGATCTCCGAGGAATCATAAGGGCCAAACTTTCGATGGCCTGTGTAGGAGTAAGCATTGGTGCAACATTGGTAGATCTTGAAGCAGCTGAAGTAGAAGGTAGTGCTAGAGGAAAAATGATGGGAGTTCAATCCACATGGATGAAGTGTGGAAGATGATTTCTGAAATCCCTAATAATAATTCCTCCTCTTACCTTTTTTGAAATAAAATCATCATTATTCTTCATGAACTTATCTATGGTAGGATTCAACTCTCTAATCATGGTAACATGATCCTTACATTCTTGACTGACATGTGGAATCCTCAGGTTCTCCTACAAAAAAATGAAATGACCATCCATATGATGGTTAATATACACACATTTACAGAATAAATAAACATACTCTTTTATGGCTTTCTGATCTTGAGCAGCGCCCCATAAATAATTTCTCTCAAGGTTGTTAATTTATATGGTTTTAAAAATGAAATGGGTCATTAACTAAGGATCTGAGGTACATGCACCATAGAACTTATACACTTCCTCTTTGAAAATCGATTTGAAAGCTTCTAGATCAACAAGAGGAGCAGCTGAAGATGGAGCAGATGCACACAGACGTGCCACAGTAAAATCTACTTTCTCCAGGAAGGATTTGGTAAGCCCACTGATCTGCCTCTTCACATAATCATCTTGTCTAATCACATGTGTCTCCATTGACTTCTAGAACTACTCAAACACAGTGACCATTTCTTGAACCAAACTTTTAACTTATCAAATATCTTTTTCCACCAGAACCATTGATGCCATATAGAATTATAATGCAGAAATATACTATTTCACAAATTCCATAGAATCTTCCAAGGTTTTGTTTTGATTCTGACAATCCTTTACTTCTTATAGAAGGATAGAGTGAGAGGAAATAACTATCCATTTCACTGCAGAAGATAAAACTTCTTGATTGTGAGTCATAGACCTTTCAAACCCAACAAATCACTCATCCAGTTGTCTCTTCATATATGATTTTATTGATTCTAAATCATCCTTCTTCACATAGTCTCGAGGAAAAAGAACTACTACCTACATAATAGAAGTATCTGTAACTGAAGGGATTGGAGGACTTCTGATAGGATGGTCATCATCAGAATCTCTATAGTCTAAACCTAAAACCACCAATCCAGGGTCTTCTGACCAGTCTTCTATCCCCTGAGCAACAACAATTGATCTTCAAGAAATATTTTCCTCCCCCTAACTTAGATTAATCTCCCGATCAGCCACATTCACTACAACCATACCTCTACGATCTACTACATCAATAGAATGGTCCATTTCCACTTCCTTGACAAAATCATCAACAACTTCCAAAACAATTCATGTTTCAACCGAATCAGCAACCTCTTCATCTAAACATTCAACCATTTATGTATTACTAATCAAGGGATTGAGACTTATTCTTTCTTCAACACATTTACATGCAGCTATCTCAAAGTCATAATGACTAGATTCAGTGTCCTCATCCCCATATGAGTTCTGTGAAATGCCTCTTAACACATTTTCTTCCCCTTATTCTTCACTAGTCTCTTCATCATCACTATCCCTTAGGACTATCTCTCTTATATGAAATCTCTTTGGTGGATTGGGCTCAATAAAGGTTATAGTATTATCATGAGGAATTGAGGGAAGATCAGGATCACTCTTATCATCAATAGGAAGAGCCTTTCTTTATTACAATATAGTATCCTCTCCTTCATCATCTGAAAATACAGGATCTACATCATTAGGATTTAGACCATGATATCTCTTATCCATAGGCCTTATAGGATGAGTAATAGGGTGGAATTACTCATATATCATAGCCTCATCAGGCACCCGTCTTCTTTGCCAAGGGTTCCAATTTCTCTCCATCAACATTAAAATCACCTTTGTAATACATAAATTTTCCCTTACTATAGTTGTTTACTCCTTATTTCCAGCAAATCCTTTCACCTCGCAAGAAACAATGCATTGGGCTTGGAATTGGGCTTTATCATATCCCCTAATTGAATCATCATCATTCTACAGAATTTTAACTTCTTTATATTCATTAAATGATACAAAAGAAATATTCCTTTATACTTCAAGGTAGAAAACTCCCCTGCCTTGGGTCTCAAGACAAGCTGGACAAACATAAACAGTAGATTGTATTCTCCTTCCATCATAGCAGAAATGACATTTCTAGGGATCCCACTCCCTGTCTGTTCATCTAAGGCTTCTTCATAATAGAAAATCCCAGTAGTGAGAGGCACCTCTCCTGAGTAGTAATCATAAATCACTTCATGTAGTACTCTAAGACACTCATCCCATTCAATGGTGGAGAATATTTTATTTAAATAATTATCCTTGAAGACATAGTTTTCTCATCCTCAGTTTTTTTGAATTTTAAAAATTCATAAAACCATTTCACTAACATTGGATAATAGGAACCATTTTTTTTCAAAGCATTCAACCCAGCCTTGAGCTTCAAGTGCTTTCAACACTAAAGATCTGCTCATCCAAAACCATTAAAAACATAGCACTTTTTCAACCATGATAACCCTATTCGATAAAAGTGTGTCGATCAGCTTTTCCACTACCTGGCATCTACTAATCAACTCATATTTATTCCTCTTTGGATTTGTAGAATCCCCTTCATTAATGACGAACAGTCACTTCAATCATGCCATTTTAATCTAGAGAGGTTAGAGGGTTTCGACAGAATGTTTGTTCCTAGGTTAGAGAACAAGAGGTTCGAGAGAGAAGTGGATAGAAATGTGCTATTTTTCTAAATTTTCTCACTTAGGGATCTGGAAAAAAATCAGGTAAAAGAAATATGTAATACAGAAAACATTTCAGATTTCAGCAGAGAAAATGCTATGTCCTGGAAAAGTTAAACTATTGGTAATGTGCCAAAGGTGAGGTCTAACAGTGAGGTCCTAATGGTTTGGTTTATCGATGAGGACCAACGATAAGAGTTATTAGTGATGTCTAACAGTGGGGTCTAATGTTTAGGTCTATCGGTGTGGTATAATGGTGAGGTCTAATGGTGAGGTATATCAGTGAGGTCTAACAGTGAGGTCCTTCGGTGAGGTTATAATGGTGAGGTTCTATTGGTGAGGTTCTATTGGTGAGGTCTAACGGTGAAGTCCAACAGTGAGGTTCTAAGGGTGAGTTTCTATCTATGAGGTTCTAATGGTGAGGTTCTGATCCTTAATATTTTATCATACCTAACTCATGTTTGATGTAATTTAACATCTCAAAATTCAAATGTATTGTGAATATATCAGCTAATTGATGTTCAGTGCCAATTAATTCAAGAGTGATATCACCTCTTTGATAATGATCTCTCTAGAAGTGATGTATCACATCAATGTTCCGTGTCCAAGAATGAGATACTAGATTTTTAGAGATTTTAATAGCACTCTTATTATCAAATTTTATAGAGACATGTTTGAATTGATATCCATAGTCTAGTAATGTGTGTTTCATCCACATAATTTCAGCACAACAACTAACAACAACTATATAATCAGCTTTAGTAGTAGATAATGCAAAAGAAATATATTTCTTAATACACCATGATAATAGTGACTTTCCTAAAAAGTGACATGTTCTAGAGGTTCTATTTTTATCTAGATTTCATAGAGAAAAATCCACATCTAAATAACTTATTAAATAAAATAGTTGTCTTGGGGATAAAAATATCCTAAGTTTGAAGAATATTTGAGATATTTAAAAATCTTTTTAACATAAATTAAATGAGGCACATTGGGATTGGATTGAAAATTAGCACACATGAATACAATAAACATAATATCTAGCCTACAAGCAGTAAGATAGGGCAGACTCCCAATCATACCTCTGTAATTGGTTTGATCCACTGGTTTACCAATTTCATCAGCATCCAACTTATAGGTGGTACTCATAAGAGTATCACTACTTTTATTATATTCTAATCCAAAACATTTCAAAAATATCTTTAGTATATTTACTCTGATTTAAAATAATAATTTTTTAATTTTGAAAAATTCGAAATCCAATGAAAAATTTATGTTCCCCCCTTAAACTCATTTCAAATTCATCATGCATCATTTTTGGGAAATTATTACATTAAAAAAATTTAGAGGATTAAAAAATAATGTCATCTACATAAATCTTTACTATTAGAACATCTTTGGAAATCATTTTAATAAAAAGAATAGGATCCACTATTCCTTTAGTAAAAACTTTTTAAATAAGAAAAGAACTAAGTCTATCATAATAAGATTGTGGAGCATGTTTAAGACCATATAAAGCATTAGACAGTTCAAATACAAGACTTTAGAAATGGGGATTTATAAAACCAAGGGTTTGTTCAGAAAATACATCCTCAAATATGTAATATTTTAAAATGGAACATTTGACATCCATTTGATAAAGTTTGAATTTCAGATGAGCTTCATAAGCAAGTAGTATCCTATTGTCTTCAAGTTTAACTATAAGGGAAAATGTTTCTTCATATTCTATTCCTTCTTCTTGACTATATCCATGTGCAACTAGTCAAACCTTGTTTCAAACTATGATTCTAGATTCATCAAATTTATTTCTAAACACCCATTTAGTGCCAATTGTCAAAGTGTCTTTAGGTCATTATACTAATTCCCAATCCTTGTTTCATTAAAACTGATTTAATTTTTATTTCATATCTATCATCTAAAATTCATCATCGATCGCATCATTGAAATTTTTAGGTTCAATATGTGAAATAAAGGCTTGATGTTCAACTTGGTTTCTTAGAGAAGCTCTAGTTTGTGATCCTCTATTTAGATCACCAACTACAACATCTAATGGATGATTCTTGAGAGTTCTAATACCACTAAAACGATTTTAACTAAACTTATCATGATTTCATATAGGTTTAGATTCACGATGGATATATTCTAAAATATTTCCATAACTGGTTGTTTTCACTAAGGATTCACTGTCTTTATCATTAAGGTCCAGAATTCACATATCTTCCTCAATGTGTTGAATAGAGGATTTGGGTTCATGTGGACCGGTCTCATCAAATTTGACATGAAATTATTATTCCACACATTTTGTTTCCTATTGAATACTATATAATATTTACTAGAGATCGAGTATCCTAGGAAAATTACTTCGTTACTTTTGGAAGTAAACTTGTAAAGATTATCCTTAGTGTTAAGGATGAAGACATTGCAACCAAAAACTATAAAGTAATTAACCTTAGGCTTCTTATTCTTTCAGAGCTTATATGGGTTCGTCTTAAGAACAAGTATAATTAAGACTCTATTAGTAATGTAATAGGACATATTAATAGTTTCATCCCAAAAATTGATCGTTAGATTATACTCATTTTACAGAGTCTGGGAAATCTCCTAAAGTGTCTTATTTCTTCTTTCTACAACTCTATTTTGTTGAGGTGTTGTAGGAGAATAAAAATTGTGAGTATGGCCATTTTGTGAGAAAAAAGATTAAAAATCCTGATTTTCAAACTCATGACCTCAATCACTTCTATGGGTCTTAATTCTATGTCCCCTAAGATTTTTTACAGACTTGAAATTTTTAATGAAGTAAGAGTATGCTTCACTTTTGTGAGCAAGAAAGTATACAAAAGTATAACTAGAAAAATCATCTACAATAACATAAATATAATGATTTACATTTATAGTTGAAACTCTATATGGTCCAATCATATTCATGTGAACAAACTCAAGCAGTTGAGAAGTAAAAAATTCTTTCTTTTTGTTTGAAAGAAACTTTGTGTTGTTTTCCCTTTTGAAATGGATTACAAAATTTGTTATGTAAGAATTCCAATTTAGGTATGTCTCTAACAAAGCCTTTCCTAGTTAGTATCCTAAGTGGCTGCACATTGTAGTGTCCAAATATTATATTCCAAAACCAGTATTCCTTATGAAAATCATTTAAATTGGAAACATTTTTCATAGCTAAAGAAATTAAATTAATATCATATACATATTCATTTCTATGAAAAGTAACAATTAAATCATTTTTAGAATTAAAAACATTTCATGCATCATTTTTAAATTTTACATTAAATACATCATCAGAAAACTGAGAGATACTTAGTATATTGTATTTTAACCCATCAACAAAAAATACTTTTGAAATTTATTTACGGTTAGGGTTACAAATTAAGACTAAGTTGATAATCATTCCTTTTTCATTATCACAAAATCTGACATTTCCACCATCAACATTAATTAGGATCTTGAAGCATGAATAGTCTCCTTTGATTTGTCTTAAACATCCACTGTCCTCGTACCATAGAGTTTTACTGGATCTCTTCAAACAATTTTCCTACAAAATAGATTAAGTGTGGGGTAACTTGGGTACACCAATTTTCTTGGGTCAAAAGAGGTTAGGAAGTAAAGAGTTGGTAACTAATACTTGTCTCATAGGTTTACTATAATCAAAAAATATATTTTGAGACATGAATAATTTTTAGGTCCATTAGAGAATTATTTTTCAAAATATGGTCTAGAACTTGAACTTGTTGTGAACTATCCAGATTTTGGAACAAATTTATTTTTAAAAACCTGTTTATATCCTAGTTGATAACCTAGACCAGTTGTATATTTTGAAGGAATTTTTTCCCTATGAACTGATTCAAGGTATCTCTACCAGCAGTATACTTTTCAAGATCTCTTTTAAATTTCTCATTCGATAATTTCTGTTCAGTATTTTTTTAAACATCTGAGCACATTTTTAATTTTTAATATTTAAATCAAACATTTTATTTGACTTTAAATCATGTTGTATTATCAAGAATTTGTATTTATCCTTGAGTTAGTAAAAGGTGTCCTAAAGAATTCCACAATTTTCAAATAGTTCATACCTAGTCATATTCTCATCATTATTTGATTCACTTTCATTCCCAGAATAGTAAGAATTATGTATAGGGGAATTGGGTGTTACCTCAGATGTTTCTGTCATGAAATAGAAATTTGCATGTTTGTTCTTCTCAATATCTAAAGTGTTAGATCCACTTGATAAATTGTATGAGGCACTCCAAGATTCTTTTATATCTTTTTTATATCCATTGCCCCTATCATTATATTTCATCTTAAATTTCACCTTTGGGAAATCATCCTTCACACGACCTTTCCATTTACATTCATAGTAGACTATCTCTCTTGTGTTTTCAGTCCATTTTCAGTCTTTTTTTCATAGTCATTTATTATCAAACCTTCCTTTATAGTTTGATTTTCTAATGAAATTATTCATGCGGTATAACTTATCAAACCTTCTTGCAAGATGAGACATCTCAACATCACTGTCAAAATCTAAGTCTTCACTAGTGGAAGTGTCTACAGGAGCTTGTCCATTATATTTTTCTTTTCTCAATGAGGTAGATGTCTGGAATGCTATAGATTTATTTCTAGGTTCTTCATCAGCTACTTGATTTACCATAAGAACTTATATGTACATTAAATGATTTCCATTTATATACTTTACTTGTAGCTTGCCTATGTCACATGATTCACGTATTCAAACAGAAGTCCCTCTCCATCTGTCAAGTAGGCATCGAAGTAATCTCAAAATATGATCCTTGTTTTCCGTTGGTTTCCCAAGAAGAAACATGGTATTCACTATTTCATTGAACCTGAGATACATTTCATAGATATGATAATCAGGATTTATTTTAAAAATATCAAATTTAATAGTATAGTTATTTAATATTATTTCTTTAACATTGGTTATTCCCTTATGAGAAATATCTTAAGTATCCCAAA
This sequence comes from Viscum album, assembly GCA_963277665.1. NCBI lineage: Eukaryota > Viridiplantae > Streptophyta > Magnoliopsida > Santalales > Viscaceae > Viscum > Viscum album. The sequence goes on from OY728157.1 coordinate 1,441,497,355, forward strand.
TTTAATATGCAGTTTTAGAGGAACATATTCTCATTAATTCTTCATCACATAGAGGATAGTAAAATGAATTTATTTATTTACAATTATTTTTATATGTGTCTTTAGTCAACTGAGACCATGTCTCCCTAGCAGTATTAGGCTATGCATGTTTTTCTTCAATTGTGTCCCAGATTTTAGGACACATTCTCTCTAGATACATTTTTATTTTTAATATCCACTGTGCATATTTATTAAAATTAATTAAAGGTGGCTTGTTAGTAGTATCACCCTAAACTCGGTTATACATTGTTAATTAGAATTTTAGAGAATTAAAAATTTATATATGACAGAAATTTTAAGATCATTATGATACAACTAAAATCATAGTTGATATGTGTTTGAAAACATGAAAAATAGTTTATATAGTGACAAAAAAAATTATGTTCCTCTAATACCAAATGTTGGTCGGAGGGGATTCTCAAGAGGGGGGTGAATTGTGTTTGTACATAAAATTTCTATTGATTAGTTTCTTATAACGATCCCCCAAATTTTGAAACAGCCTAGTTATTTAAGATAGTAGAACTATTAATGTCTAGTTGGTCAGCAGCTTTCTCAAATGGTGATTAATCCTGAGGTAAATTAATTTAAAAATACCTCTTTAACTTTTGAAATATGTTTACTGAATTAAACACATAAAAACACTATCCAAAACTAACTATCAATGTAAATGAAAAAATTGTTTTCTGTTTTAGAAGTTATAAGCACCAAAAAATAAATAAAATAGAGAATAACAAAAATATAGAGACAAGTAAAGATAAACAAGAGGCTTAGTCTCAAGATGAGACATAATCCTCTCTACTTGGGGATCACCTACCACCATGTAGTTTATATTAACAATAAACTTGATACACAGTCGGTATCAAGCATTATAATAGTTTTCACAAACTATCTACTGTTCACACCCTCTACCATAATTCTTTATGGTACTATCTAACAATACAGACCACAAATGGTCTCTTCCACAAATTTTCATGGGAAAAAAGATCTAAGTGATGTTTGATGGTAGGATATTCAGTATCATCCTATTCAAGCACAAGAGATAGTGTGTGTAATAGAAATACACACAGACTTCTCCAAAATTTAAAATGAAGGAACAGAATAGAGCCTTGATTATAATCCTGTGTTTAGAATGATTTATGTGTTTTTAGTTCATCTCTTGACTACTTGGTGTGAATAATTTGTTGTTCGAGTCATTTTTTGGATGTTTTCCACAAAACAGAGTGTCACAACTCCATGTTCTTGCATTAACGAGTTGAGTGTCCTTCTTTTTTTTCATCAAGGGTTTATGAATCACAGAAGGAAACCATGAAATTGTTCTCCTGAAATGTTCTTCTTGAGGATCTTGTGTTCACAGTGTATGCATTGAATGGTTATTTTTGGATCTACCATGTGTGCACCTTCACATGCATAGACACAAGCTTCTCATGCCACTATCTTTTCATTTCTTCCTCGAACTTCTCATTTATTTTTAGGTTTTACAATAGGAATAATTATGTCACTTGTGATCTTTCTCAAACATTGTATTGTCCCCAGATACGGTCCACTGATATGTCTATAATCGGTATTAATTAATGTCAGAAGAATTAAATTTAGCAAATATGGCCATTAGAATAATCATAAGATATTGAAAAAGTATGGAATAGAAGAGTATGGGAGACTGGTAATCGTATCCTTCACCATGGTAGGATTCAATAGTAGGTTTACATCGACAACCTTCATCGGTAACCTTTCCTACAGAATCCTTCCATCGGTAGCCTTCATTAGTGACAATTGCATCGGTGAGCTTTGCGTGGATGACCTTTTCATCGGTCAACATTGCATCAGTGACCTTTGCATCAGTGACATTTTTATCAGTGAAATTTGCATCAGTGACCTTGGAATCTGTGACCGTTGCATCAGTGACCTTTGAATCACTGACCTTTACATTGGTGACCTTGGGATTAGTGACCTTCCCATCGATGACCTTTGTACATAGTGAAAATTTTCACTATGTGCTTAATCTAGAGATCAATGAGGTTAAAGGTACATTTTTATTTCTTTGATATAATCATGATTTTAACTTAAATGATTATAGTTTAAGACAAACAAGATTCTTTATATAAATGAAACATTATTTGGGATTATCAAAATCGAAGATTCCACCATGTTTTGATACATGTAAAAATCAGATGAATTCATTGAAAAATACCTTCCATACAATTAAATTATATACATTTAAATTTAAACATTTAATACAAAGTAAAATCAAAATATTAATGATGTGTATTATGGTTAATTAAAAATAAGGGTAATAAGATTCATTGACTCAAACAGCCCATTTGAAAACCTGAACATGAAAATGAATTAATTATGTAAAGGTATGATAAAAATAATAAAAAAAACTCCATATAATTTTTAATCTCAGATTAACCTCTCCATAAATAAAATTTCCAAGGAAATTAAAACATATTCAATAAGAAATAAAAAATTATTATTATATATATATTTACAATAACATCCAACAATGTATCCCCACTTTTATAATCATTCTCCCACTTTTAAATTTCTTTACTAACTAATTTATTTCTTAGATTAGTCATTTCTCTCCCCATTTATAAAATAAAAAGTTATCAATAAATCACTATGAAAAAATACTCTTTCGAAATGAAAATCTATAAGACTATCATACATATGAAAATACAAAAAAATTAATTCTTCCCTTGAATTAAAATAATGGGAGATTAACTGATCCAATTAAAAATCTATATAACACTATAAATCCTCCCTAAATCCAATCCCCCTTATGATGATCAAAAATGAAAAAAAGAGAAAACACATTTCATAAATCCATTGATATATACAACTAATAAAAAATATAAGAATTTATTTTTGTTGAATTTAATATACATTTTGTAGTATTTATCTCTGCCTTACTAAAACAATTTATTGAAAAAATATTTTTAGTTCTTTTGTGATTAAAAAAAATTAACAGAGTTATGAGATAATATTCAAAAGAGTTAACCATCTGAAAGTTATATTTTTATACTTATATAAAATAGTCTTATAATGAAAAATATTTCTAAAAAATATTAAAAAATAATTCTCTTATAATCTAGAAAATAGTCTCCTATGACACACTAAAGAATATATATCTCTATTTATCTAAATTTAGATAGATTATTTGTAATTAATAAATATATAATAGAACACATTAAATTTATAAAATTAAATCTCAATGAAAACTATATAATTTAGAGGATCATACCTAGAAGATTATACATGGCACCAAAACATCAAAGAAAAAAATTAATATATAAGAAAAAACATAATGTAAATTATTCTTTATAAATTTTAATTTCTATTTCACTTAATTAATAGTGTAAAATTTTTAACGTAGAGTTATGATAAAATTTAAGAGTAAATTTTATAAATACTGTTTATTGATCATTTCAATGATGTAAGTACCTATATGATGAAAATATTATAGTTTTAGAATAAATAGTATCATCTCCTTGTCATGAGTATTCATTCAATTTCAATTTATATTAATGAGAAATGTTGAATTTACGATCACATTACATTGATCATACCTAATTTCTATCTTATGTTTTCAAATATATTATAAATTATGAGTTTAATGAAATTTTTATGAGGATTTTTTTAGTTTTTATTAACTCAAGAATAATATATCATTTTTTTGTAAGGTCCTAAAGGAATTTGTGTCATCTATCTATGTGCATTTTATGTGAGAAAATGTTTCTGTATATAGAACATGAATTTTTTATTATTCTATTTCAAAGAATATAACATTGATTAAAACATAAACTTTATTCTATGAGTATATTTTAAATTAGAAATAAATGTTTGAAACCATTTAGCTACCATAAATTTAGATTTAATGGTGGAAAGTAAAATTGATGGTTTTTTCATAATACAATAAGAAACTAATGAATCCACTCAGAAATTAGAAGTTCGGGAATTGATCTTCTCAATAATATTACACTGGCCAAATTCCATCTTAGATTGACTATTAAATGTAAATTTAGTTCCCCATGAAGAAATTAATACAATTTCAAGATTTCAATTAAGTTAGAGTACATTCTAATTGATTTACTTAAGATGTTATTCGTTCATATTATCTTGGAATATCCCACCAAATAATATAGTGTAAATAATTTCTTGTTGAATATATATTGATTAAAGAATGTTTTTTATCATCCTTATAAATAAATTAGAATTAAGAAATTTCCCATAGACATTGTGATCATGTTTATAGGAGTTACAGATAAAAGTATTATTACATAAAGTATTGTTAAAACAAATTAATTAATATAATATTATTTTATGATATTACATACCTAATCATTTTGTAATTACGTGACAAAAAGAAAAAATTGCATTAAATATATTCCCAATATCATTTAGGTATATTGATTAATATTATTAATACAAAAAATAATTAATAAAACCCCTTCCCATTGTATAAAAATTTAATTTTTCCAAATATATTAACAACTACTTATTCACTAATAATTCATGACCATATTCCATAAATTATTCACACATATTATCATATTAGACATATCGTATCTAATAATTTTCTCCATAAATTGGGAAATGGATGCATAAGAAGGGGTAAGCTCAAATGACTGGTAAGGGTAAACATAAGAGATAATAATCAAATATTATAAGTTGGAATAAGAAATACATATGGGTATGATAACGTATGTAAGGAAATTGGAAAAAATATAGAATTCAATCCCATTAAATATTATTATCATAATCATTGATACATGAAATTAGGAAATTATATTATATGATTTGGAATTATAAAATATTTGGAAACAACATAGGACTTGACATCATAATCATATGTCCAGGCTCAATTATTTGACAATCATAGCAGAGAAGGTCCCATGCTGAATTGAGTTCACATCCTATTCCCATATTCATAGTGTAAAAAGTATCATATTTTTTAGTTCACTCCCTAATACCATAAATAAATTATTATGAGATATGAATCATTACGCAATTAAATTGAGGGATATGAATATTTTTTGGGACAACCAATTATATAATCATAATATGTATATGTAGATGTTTTCCACATTGGTAAAATGAACAATATATAATGAATATATATGATAATACCAATGAGAATGAATTCATTTTCATAATCCTTTCTCAAGGCATATGCTAGAATTATGTCATAAGGATTCACAAGAAAAGAATGAATTAAATCATTTAGGAATGTCAATATTTTACTGAATAATCATTTATTATAAACATTGTTTTCCAATGTAAGGACAATTATAAGGATGATTGAGTAGTGGTAAAAATGAACCACATTTGTTATGATTTTTAAAATGAGAATAATAAATTTTATTAATGGAAATAGGTTTTGATTTTTATTTAAATGCAAATTGAACTAGGATGGATTTCCATAAAACAAAAATTATGGTTGAAAAAACAAATTCATAGTGAAAACATTTTCTTATAGGTGACACCTTTCTTGATGTTAGAAATAATAATGTTCCATTTTATTTTTTTAAAAATCAATATTTAAATCCCACATCATAAAAAATAATAAAATATTTTTTTTAATAAAGAGGGTACTGGAATTATAAAGGATACATAAGACAAAACACATATATTTATCTAATTAAATGGGATTATATTATTTGAATGTGAGATTATGAACAAGGAGGGGAAGAATCATTTAATAGGATGTAAATTATTCTCAAAATTGTTTCATTTTCATGATGGAAGATAAATCATGAACAACGAATGTGTTAATAAAAAATTATCACTTATTATATAAATAGGGTATAACATATAAAATTAATGATTAATCGTTAGGAGAAACATTATAAGTTTGGAATATTGATATGGATTTAAAATACCATCATATTTTATTGAAGATACCGATCATAGACCAAAATAATATAGAGACTAATTTCATGTGTTGTGACTAATTTCAAAAATTATTTATCACATTATCACTTGAGGGGGTTTTAGTAAACCCATAAAAATTATGATTGGTGCATAATGTCAATGTGAGACTCAAAAAAGGTTGATCAAGACAGAAAACCTTATCTTTTATATTAATATCCTAGAAAATTATCTAACCTTGCTTATATAAAACATTACTATGTTAATTACTTATTTCAAAACCTTAATCACAACTTTTTTCTTTTATAAAACTCATTTAAACGTATTTTAGTTATTTCTCAACTACGTCTAATATCATGTGTGAGTAATATTTAGTGTTTTGAACAAGTTTTATATTTCTGGTATCCTTCATTATACATTTTCCAATGTTCATCGATTATATATAATTCGAGGTTCATTAATTGATGAATTAAATTTATTTTTAATTTATTCTATTGTATCTTCGTCTATAACCATTTATGGAAAAAATCTATAATGAGAACGTTTTTTGTAATTTTTAACATACAAATGATGGTATCTTAATTATCAAGATTAATATAAAGGATACCATTACAGAACCAAAAAAGTCTCTATTTAATCATATTTTTTCATAAATTATCAATATTCAGGTTTTCATAATCATCCATAAAATTATTTTATATTATTGTATAAATTGTCTATCAAACTGGCCCAAAAAACATACCATAATTTAATAGATGATTATGGAATGGTTGATTTGTAATATCACTATACTATATGAATAATGATCTCAAGTAGTGTCTATAAGTTTTATATAAAAAAATTAATAAATATAAGGAAAATATAATTTATATAAATAAATTACATAGAATGGAAGATCATTTAATCATAGTGTTCTGGTTTTAAGACGATTAATTTTATAATGATTCATTATTAATCATATCATTAATAGGTTATTAAATATTTTTTAATTCAAACTCACTACTTTTATTATCATGATATTTATCATTTAAACTCTTTCATAAACCAATTAATTATAAAATCCACAATTTTCATAAAAAATATATCAAATCTTAATATAAAAATATTCATTACATAACAAAATGATCCACAAATGACTCATACAGGTCTAGTGCATTTGGAAACATTGAAACATTAACAACTAGTTCATCATATTTCTATATAATCTCCCATATAAATCATTATAACTACTACACTTATTTTTAAAATCATACCTAAAACCATTCATCATACCCTAGGGATAGGAAATATTATATTGGGTGTACTGTGATGCTCAGTATGTCTAAAGACAGAAGATATCAATGACCAGATAACAATTAAATTAGAATAAGGGTATGATAAGTTGTAAATTACATTTGAATAACATAAACGACATAAAAAAGTTCATAACCATGAGTCATCATATATATATCCTTGTACTTTATTATATATTAATCCTAAAGGAATCAAATAACATGAGTTATGATATCATAAAATTTGATATGACAAGGATTTGTGGGATGAACAGAAGAAAAGAAAATCATTTAATTATTAGTATAGGCACAATTACAAGGCTATAAAATTTGAATGGGTTCACTCCCCAAAACAAAATATTAGTAAGGATTAACATTCAATACTATCATAGTGGAAAACGTCTCTAAATTAATGGGTTTCACTCCCCAATCTTGTCCTATTATTATTATGAGATACCAATATTTACAAAGTTTATTGGTAGGATATATTGGTCCCAACCATCACACAATGAAAATATTGCAAAAAATTTACATATTTTCATAAAAAAATTCATTTTATCATGAACCATATAATCTAAATGGGTTTCATAACTATTTGATCATAACAAATACCTTGAAAAATAAATAGGTTTCATAAACACTACATCTTTTCATCATAGCATAACCATGGAAAAGGAAAACATGGCATAAAAATGTTATCATAATAAATAGAAACCATCCAGAGAAAAAATTATTATGGTTTCATTGGATTATATCCCTGGTAATTCATACATAACATCAAAAAATACCAACTAAGAAAGAGAATTATTTTGAAAGATCACATATTACATTTTTTGATGAAAATATAACTTTCTTTTCAAAATCACTTATTTAGAAAATCTAAAAATTCCCCAAATATTTATGACTACGTTTTATTTGAAACGTTCCACAGAAATTTGATAATAAATAATTGAATTATAGAACTTTTATGATGGTGAAAAATACCTTTCATGTTACAGATGTTAAAATTATGATTCCTTTCACATTTTCTATAAAAAAAGATTGATAGTCATCCATAAAATGAAAAGAAGATTACTTTTTTAAGAAATTTAAAATGTGTGAAAAATTAATTTAAATTAATTTTATAACTATAAAATTTTTCATTAAAACATTTTTAGAAAACAAATATGTGGACGAAAAATGGTGTCCATCCAATCAGATAAATATATTCGATTTGTATTAAAAAAATTATTTAGTTATCTTGATTAATCAATGAGGGTAAAATGAAATAGAAATATTTTTTATCTATAAATAACTAAAATATAATAACATTAATGATTTCATAAATAGGATTATTATAATATATCATCATAAGAAACATAATCCTAAATAATCCAGATCAAGAATGAGATTTTTACATAAAACCATTATTAAATTGTTAACAATTTAATTGAAAGAATTATAAAACAAATACAATTATGGATATGTATATCCCATAATTTCCATGAACATAATCCTAATATACATTCATTGGTCGTAAAATCATCACATAAGAGAAACAATTCATGAATATGGCGTGTGTCCCATAGAAATTAAAGTAGGATGAAAATCAATTACCTCATATCTGGAATTCATTTGAATAGATTATAAAATCCTTTACAATGAATTTCGGTTAATTATAAATCTATTAAATATCCATAATAATATATATAATACACGATATGATTTACTAATGGCCTTTTCTTAACCATTTACTAACATTTCCCTATAAAAATCATATTATGGGTTATAACTGCTTCATTTTTCATATATGTTGTGGTATGTTATTTTAATTCCTAGTACATTTATCATAGTTGAATCACCTTTAAAATATCTAAAATGATATAAATATCATAAATATTTGTTATAAATGTATATATAGTAATCTATTAAAGATAGAAATAGAAAAACACTTCCACCATTATTGGAGATGATAGGATGTACATATGGATGAACGTTATTTCCATCATCACGACAGATAGGATGAAAGAAAAGTAAATATTAATTCATATATATAGAATCATTTTTAAATAAAATGTATCATAATAATCACTCAAAAATACCATAATTACTCTCCAAATCTATGTATAATGAAAAACATATCACATCACATTGTGGATGCACTAGTCTTAATGTATCCACGATTGACGTTGTCCTTTTTAAAGGGATTGGAAGTTAAGAATAAATATGCAACGTTTTAATTATATAAGTATAATTATTTTAAAAATATAAATTATTTATTTTTAATACACTACTATATCCAAATGAAAAATGTGGTAATGGGAAATGAATTACATAGGTTCATGAGTTGTTAGCCAACCGTACAATTGATTGACGTTTTTCATTCTCTTTTAATGATTGTGTTGATGGATATAGGTTTTTCTATTAAAATAATTATATATTAGTATCTATTATATAGTTATGTTATTATATAATATATATATTTAATAATTTTTTAAGGTTGTTTGAAAATAAATAAAATAGTGATGATCGGTTAAAAACGATACCTCTTTACTAGAAAATCACCTTAGGTTATCACCAAAATCATTATTAATAGGGTTTTCAAATAAAACTAAGGCATATTGTACCTGTTAAGTAATTAAATGAATGTATTTAGGAAGTTATTTGTATAATTAAAAGTGTTTTAATGTTTTAGTTGGAGAGCAGAGGGGTTTTCTTTTATAACCAGTGGAGTGGACACATTTTAAATTTTTGAAAAGAAAAATGTATACTGTCATTTTACAAAACCCAAAATCTTTAAAATTGATCCTTTATAATCATAATATGAAATAAAGTAAATATTTATCTATAAAATAACAATTCAACAAGTTTTTATGTCATTGTAACCATTATCTTTTCAGTTTAACCATTTGGTAAACCCCATTAAACCTTAACCATTATAATAAATTCACTATTTTACCGTTCATTTTTACCAAATATTAAGTTGAAATTATTATATAATATTAATTATTTTTATTACAAATTTGGTATCCATTTTTCCAAATTAAATTATTATAAATATAATTTTTTAATTCAAAATTAAACCTAATGAAATAATTAAAAATCGATTATCCCAAAAGAAAATCTTCTGAACTATTGAATATTTTAATATAAAAAACAAACTTAATTAGATTCTAATTACCAAAATTAGATTAGGAATACCATAAATAAACTATTTTTTCATTTTAAAAAATTTTAAAAAATATATAATTCTAAATTTTTAAAAATGAAAATGTAGTTTCTAAGAGAAATCTATATTTTTCACTATTCATCAAAAAAGTAATATTTTTTTAAAAAAAATAAAAATATCAACCTAAGATAATTTTGAGTTGTTGATTAATTAAATTGAGAGAATTTTTTTAATAAATATTGATAGATATTGAAAAATCGATTTTATTATTTTTTCACAAGAAGTGGATATAATTTTTGAGAAAAAATGTGTTTTAAAACTATATAAATAAATACTAAAAAATAATTAATTTCTTATAAATACATTTTAATTATATAAAACCATTTTACATATTTTTTTTAAAAATATGTTCATATTGATCCCACAATGATTTAAATCTTTTTATAGTGATCATTTTGAATAATAATATTAATAGTATGTTATAGTACATTAAAATTTTGTGTTGCGTGAAACACAAGATAATAAAGAAATTATTTTTTTTGGAAGAAATATATTTCATAAAATGCCAGGGTTCTAAATTATTCCACTATAAAAATTATTATTTTCCATCAAATTTCTTCACTCTAATATATAAAATGGAGGCTTATGTCATATCATTTCCTTGAGTTCTCTTGTATCTTCTTCATGTTGAGGGTTTATCCATACAACAATGAACAAGTGAGTGGTTTTTTTCAATAGAAAATTCTCTCTATGATCCAGAATCTATGATGGTTTTTCTGCACAAGAATGATAATTATGTAGTGGTATGACCTCTAAGTTCATTATATGTAAAGGATCAGGTTTTTAATTCCTCGTGATATATAAAATAATAGGCTCATAGACTTTAGAGAGGTTTGGATGAAGAGAAAGATGGTAAGAAACTGTCCATACTAAATCTAGAATCTAAATATGGCTGATATAACTAGTATTTTATGACCATGTTGGATATATAATGATGTAAGAAGAGTTTGCCATTACAGGGTGTTGACTTTTATTTATCAATGAATATAAATCAATTCACATTGCAAAGACCATGAAAATCAGACGATGCTTTTCGGATTTTTATTTCCCAAATATCATAAGTTAAGAGAACATATGATGAATGCCTTATGAAGGAAAGAGAGAGTAATGGTGATGCCTATCATATGCAGATTTGATTGGAAAGAATGATGTTGTTGGATGATAGTGAAGTTACAAAGTACTTCTATTTGAAAATATGACGATGCAAAATGTGTTCGATAAATGACTATATATCATGATAGATATGGTTCATGAAGAAAGAATTTTTTTTATTACGCCAGATGAAATTGAAGTAGCAATCATGATCTTTGCAAATCAAATTTTAATGTAGCGTCGTAACCTAGTGTTTGCCAAATTTTGGGGCTTAGAAATCGGGAGATGGATAAATGTGATTTTTAAATAGAATGATGCGTGCAAGTTTGAAGATGTATTTATATGTTGCGCACAAGTAGAGTTCCTTGATCCTAAAATCTAAATTTGTCTAAGTAGAGGTATGTATGAAAGATTGGGTTTTGCACGCAACATTTGTTTTTGCACACAAGATTGAAGGTATTTTGGAATCTTGCATGCAAGGAATGATTTGAGGTGAAATCATAAAAAAATGGTAAATGAATGAAGTCATAGAAAGATTCAAGAAGATTACAAAATATGAGTTTGGTGAAAAAGATATGTACATTCCCAATGGGACGTCCAATGGGGTTTTGCATGACATGTCATAATCTTGTGTGACACATTGGGGTTTTTGCACGTAGGGGTCGACAAGGTCTATAAATAATAGATAACCCCACTCAAAATTTTTGTGCTCAACACTTAGAAAAATTTCAAGCTCTGAGGTGTGGAAACATATTATTAAAAAGAGAGTGTACAAAAGAAATAGAGTTATGAGCAAGAAAGAGACGTTGCACGCAAGAATAAAGTTGCGCACAATATTGAAGTTGGAAGCAAGATGTGTTTTGCAACAAAATATAAATCTTGCATGTGTAAGATAGTTATTACTGGCTTCTGGGTAAGAAATTGAATATTTTTACTTCAAAGAATACACCTGTTCAATTATAAAAAAGCATTGAAATACAATAATTCTCTTTTTTTTCTTAAAGGGTCCACACACACTTGAGGATTGTTTTCCATGTGCTAAACAAGTGTAAGGGTATATCCTACTCATTTTATTTCACATAAAAGGATTTTTTTTCTTGTGGATTATGTGGTACTAGATTATTTCAGTACCATACCAAGGACGTTGATACTCTTGTTGAGCAGTAAAACTTGTAAATCTTCTGTTCCTATGGTTGTTTGTGTTTAGAAGAGTAGAAAATATTTAACAATAGATGAAGGTTGTTTCAAAAAGAAGGAAACAAGAAAATAAAAAAAAATATCACTGATTCACCCCCTCCCCATCTATGTGATACTTATATATTGATTGGGAACATCATATTACTCCCCCTTCCATTCTTATTGAATAAAATCACCTTATTACATGTAAAACATCAAATTAACCCTTCTCAAAAACCATAAACTCCAAATCATAGTAGTAATTATCAATTTAAAATTTCTCTCAACATTGGGCTTCCCTTATGTGGTTTTTAATATATCTATGATTCTCTGTGATATTATTAGTTAGCTAATTTTCTAATTGATTTCATTCTCTATCTTCACAGAAATACATTTTTTTCATCACTTATTTCGATAATGATCTTAATGAGGTTCAATTTGAAGGATTGAGTGAAAGCTATTTCTATAAGAAAATGTGACTGGAGAAAGGTGTTGATCTCAATAAAATTTTAAATCCATAGAATAATTTCTTTTCATATCCTCTAGGGTTTCCGTGGATCTCTCTGACAGCCCATCATTATGAGGAGGATGTGAAATTCTAAAATAGTACTCTATATCCAAAGCTTGGAAATGAATTTTCTAGATGATTATGATAAACCTCAGATCCTTATGAGATATAATAGAAAGTGTTACTCAATTAAACCTTACATATTTTTTAATAAATATCGTAGTTAGCTGGTAGAGAGATAAATATTATTTGATAGTAATGATTTTTTCTAAATATATAAGTTGATTAATTACAACCCATATAACATTGTGTCCTTTAGATGTTATGGGGACACAAATTGGAAGATAAAGGGTGATTTTTTCCTACTTTCATTCTAGTGTAGGTAATGGTTGTACAATTCCTTTAGATTTATTTTTCTATAAAGAGTATCTTTATAACATACGATACACAAAGATACAAACTATATAATATCTATCTTCATTCCATCCAATAATAAATAATATTTCAAATATCCAAAGATATTTATACTTCAACGATGAATAGAGAAGGAAGAAATTTGACCATCAACAAATATCTCCTTCACATTAAGTGTGGATAGAAAACATATGTAGTTAATGAACCTTATCATTCCATCTTAATCATTGTTAAAAATAGTAATATTTCAAACATTCTTATTCTTCACTACATAGTCCTTCTATTCCTCTTTAATCCACACATGGATAGGTTATGAAAAAACTCATTTAAGAAAGATAATATTTCACCGCTTACATTAAATTTTCTAGATCCATCCTTTTCAAATCCATAAATATTGAGTATTTTTTATCCACATAATATATAAGTTAGCATGATCTTTTCAACATAAAGAATCAGTCACCATGTTCCCTTTACCAGGGTGGTAATTTTTTGAACATCCATAATCATTAATCAACTCCAACCATCTTATTTGGAACACCATGAACTCTTTATCTATGAATACATACATTAAACATATATTATCAATATACATATCACTCCATTCTCCAAAAAGACAATTTTTTCATATATTTAATGATAAAATCACCATAGATGACTAAAAATCACCTGTTGGGTAATTTTTCACTTGTGGCATTAATTGTTTGGGGGCATAAACTATCACTATATCATTTTTTTTATGAGAAATCATCCCAACCCCTTATTCATGGAATAACTATAGATAATATACCTTTCTCTTCCATTGGAAAATTAATCACATGTTCAATAACTATCCTCCTCTTCAGTTCAATGAATTTTTTTTTTCACATTCATTTTCCAAAGGAACATGGATCCATTTGGAGATAACATAATTATTGTATTTTTCATCCTTGAGAAAATTTACACAAATAATCATTAACATCAAACAAAACAAATAAATATTTGAATATAAATTACATTGGATAGTCTGGGATGATGTCCAATATCATCCTTCATCGAGGGATCCAAAATATCTCATCTCTTGAGATTATATGACTCAAAAAATGAAACATATTATTGCTAAAATTTATTCTTTTTATGTTTTTTATAATGATTATCCTTATTATGGTATTAAAAATAACTCTAAATTCATGTTTATACTCTTAATTATTCTTCAAATTGAGAATAATATCTTCTAAATATACTAACATATATTTTTCATAGAAATATCTTGAGACTTTACTTTTTCAGTCCTTGATGATAGTGATGGAATTACTAAGAAAAAATGGAACCTCAAAATATTCATAGTTCCCATACCTCGTCTTTAGTGTTTTCATTAGTATATTTTCCTTTATAACCCTCAACTTATGATATCCAAAATGAAGTTAAATTGTAAAACTATTTATCTTAGTGAATCTAGTCATGAAATTATCAATATGGGGAAAATGATACATGTTCTATATCATGATCTTGATAATTTACCGGCTGTAATGACCCAAAACCCAAAAAACTGGATCCAATGTATTAATTTTTCATATTGGATATGATACAAGGAATAAAATCCCAATGGTATGAAAATTTTATCAATTTGGGATACCAAATAAATAAGGATACACAGTTTATATTTTGAGTAGAAAATGAAAAAACAATACATAAAAAGAACAACATCCTTGAAAACTCATTCCAAGAATTCATCCACACATCCCTTGGAAAGGAAAAAAATAAGGTTGTCCTAAAATTATTATTAATTGATAAGAAAAATAAGATATATCATAAATAATTAAATAAAAAATCATCATGGGATGTTAAATAAAAAACATTCTTATTAATCAATTAAATGAGAAAAATATGGAAAAAAAAGTTGATCAAATAATTCTATATAAAAACACACAAGAACTGGAAATATGAACATGGATATTATAAAAAATCAAATAATCATATGGAATTACAATAATGATGGAATTCATATTTTTGGATTCCTCCACTATCAAGATCTATCCTCATGATAGTTACTATCCTGATCTATTCTAAAGAGAGTTTATGTTTATGGGTAGAAACCCGTCTGATTTGGCCAACTATTTTGTATCATGATACTAATGGTAAATCAGGGGGATTACATTTTCCTATCCTCACCCCATTTACTTCATTTGGGAAAAAATTCCTTATATACGCATTAATTAATTATAATCATAAAAAAATGTGCCATATCAAATATCCTTTTTGAGTAAAGGATAAATATTTATATATATTTCCACAATAAATCATTTAAAATTCAAATTAAAACCATTATGTAATAGTGGAATAATTTTTTGTTAATAATAATAAAAATCATATAATAATATTGTTATTATAAAAAAATATAATTTCTAATAAAAAAATTATTAAAATAATGATAATTTTCAAGAGATAGTTAACATGCAGAAAAGGAATTGAGAATGTGCAATAGCTTTTACCACTTGGTAATTTTTATTTCAAATATTATTAAAGAGATAATTCATATTTAAACATAAAATGACATTAATTATGAATGAATAATGATATTATAATTCAATTTGGAATTATGTTCTCAATAAAAATTGAATTGTTGCATTACAAAAATATGTCTTAGTGGGATGTAAATTAAGACGAAATCCATTACCTTATGCCTTCTTTTGGTTGAACTCACTTTAACCTCTAGTATAATAGATTTAATCATGTTATTTACTTATTCAAAAGGAATATTAATATTTATAATATCATATATGATTCTTTTATAACATCTTACCAAATATTTTTTTGATAATCCTTCAATATTTTTATGGTTTATGGTGTTAATTACCATGTTTTTTAGAATATTTTTACTTACTATTTTTTTCCTCTTAATTAGATCATGATTTCATCCTCTAAATAATTTCATACATGATTTAAATATCATATATATTGCGTATAAATTTATTTAGTGTAATCCAAATAAAGTTTGATAAGAAATATAATACATTATTCTAAGAGATGATAGGTTATACATATTCATGAACATTGTTTTCATTTTCATATCATATTAAAATAAATAAAATTAAATGATATATAAATATATAATTATTCTAGTATAATTAGTTTTTCATATATACCACTTATTTTTACTAAACCCATCTTCAATACTTAACATGTAAAGCATGAATGAATCACATCACTTTACAATGTCATAGTACGTTATAAACATAGTCAAAAATATAATATTCTATGAAAATGGAAAGCATGATGGTATGTTTGATATAATAAATAAATAATACTTATAAAATCATTAATATAATATATATTTATATATAAGCTATAAATACATCATTATTATAAAATATGAATGGTGGTAATGGAAAAATTTACAATATTTGTTCATGAGGCAATATTTCACCATAAAAATGATGATTTAGTATCGCATTGGATGTAAGTGTGTGAATGTTTAAGTCATATACATAATATAACAACATATAATTATATTTAGGACTATGTGTCTATTATATAATCACATTATAATAATTTAGGTAGGTGGATAAGGATATAAAATAAAAAAGGCTTTTAGAAATACATCACCTCTTCTTTTGGTATCCACCAAAGGATTACAATAAAACCTTCAAGGGATTGATTTATTCAAAAAATAATTATTCTTGGATTATTGGGGTATGTTATTATCGGATTTTGGAAGGTTCTAGTTGAGAAAAAAATCTCATTATATTTGAAAATAATGGTGTATGGTGAGTTCCCTTTTATAGTTTTGGAGGAGAGACATTCTCATAAATACTCCAAATTATTCACTATTAGGATGTATCTTGTACCCAATGGGGCATAATAATTGAATAATAATGTAGGTTAGGGTCTATTAGTTTTATAAATACCTTCAAAAGACAAAAAAATAATCATTTTTATAATGTTTTTCCTTAACGTCTATGTTTTCCTACTTTTACAGTTTGGGTTTTTATTAGGGTAACTAATTTTTTATACAAGGTAATTAATTAATTAAGAAGAAATTCCTATCAGAATTATTATATAATATAAAACCAATTATTATAGATATTATATATAATATATAAAATTAAAATCTCATGTGATTTGTGAATAAATTTAAATAGAAGTGTGAGTAACATGAAAAAATATTACTTTAACCATAACTATGAAAACAATGTTTTTAGTATTTTGTGGTAAATGTTTACAATATAAAATATATGTTTTATAATTAATAAATCAATATATGATATTTATTAATATTTAAGAATAAATTGGGATATTTTAGGGATTTTGGTAATTTTAAATCACTTAATAAAATATCATTAATTAAAAAATAACATTAATATCAACATTTACACTATTTATTTAATTTAAATTTAAAAATATCATGAAAATGATTCAATTTGAGTCTATTAAGTTTAGAACCATGTAACATGATATATATATATCTATAAAATTAATTTAAGACAAAAATTATATCAACATACTAAATTTTTATTATTTTTAGCATCATTTATTTTACTAAATTATTACCTAAATAATTTATGTGTTGGAATTTCTTTTGAATTTTATTTAAGTAATTAAACTATAAAAATTAATGATAAATTATTATGATGAAAAAATGAATTTATATTTTAGGGTAATTTTTACAACCAAACCAATGTTTGTGTTCATATCCCAATGCTTTAAAAATAATAATTTCAAGGAAGGTTCCTTTGATAACTTTTACTTTACATAACTTATTATATAAATCACATTCATGTAATAGTATCCAAATAACTCATTAAAATAGATAATCATGTGGTTTTATTCTTAATTTTTCATGAAAATGTCATTTAGACATATTGGTAGGTCATTTTACAATTTATATTATACGTTTAACAACTAAGTAAACTAGTTTTTTACCATATTTACTATAATTAATTTTATGAATTTTCACAAATAATAATTAAAAAATAATCTAATCTAATTAGATGATATAAAATTTTCCAATTCCAAACATAAAATCTGTTTTTCCAAATTAAACTCACAGAAGTAGTAAAATTTTATTTAAAATTAATCCCGTAGACATAGAGAGATATTATGGTTTTAAAGTGAAAATGTTCAATCATTTACGAAGCATTTATATATAAATTCAATAGGAAAATGAATATCATGACCAACATTAGATTAATATAAATATAATTGAACTAATTTTACTTTAAACCCAATTCAAAAAACAATTTAAAAATATTAATTATTTTAGAAGAAATAATGCATTCAATTAAAATTCAGTATTTTCCGTATTAATCAAAAATAAAATTTCACAAAAAAATAAAAAAGCACCATATCATAATTTTTTATTCCTATTTAACTTTTTTTTATATTTTGAAACAAATTTTCAAAAAATTTGTAATATTTTATTTTAAAATATGAGTGACAAGCATGATTAAACCGTCTATCAAAAATAAATTCATTTTTTAGAGAGAATAAAATTTAATTCTAAATGATTATTATTTTATTTATAACAAATTATTATATAAATAACATATAAAAACTTTATATTGTTTTACGTTTTCTAATATTATTCAATCCCATCATACCAAACGTTAATCGACAATTAACATATTAAATAATAACGTAAATAGTATATTATTGTTTGATAATTCCATATTTTATTTTAAGGCATGTGGTCGAGGGAACATTTTGTTTCATGTAATGAAAACTAAACTCACTGTTGTGTGTATTTCAATATGTATAATAGATAGAATTTATTTTAAATACTAAATATATCATAAAGTCTTAGAATGTTGTATTCCCTTCTGCATTTGGTGTTGCGTGTCATTCACACCATCAAATACAATTCTATTACTCTATAATTTCTGGGTGTCACATTATAACCACATTAATTATATTTCTTTCTTGAAATTTAATATTGGTCTTATAAATATAGGGTTTGATATTTGAAAATTCCTTTTCTTAAAAACCCACCTCATCAAAGGGTTTATAAAACATATTTTTAATGTGAGAGAAAGGAATGTAAAAAAGTCAACTAGAATAATCACACAAATATATTTCTATATAAGAGAACATAGGTGGGAAATGAATACATGGAATTGTATGGGAAAACAAAACACTCAAATACTAAGGGAGAGTGATATTGAACATTTTAGGATGATTTTAATTACCAATAATACATAAACGAGATGTGTATAAAGGTCATTGATATCATCAAAATCATGATAATATGAAAAAAATACAAGACCCTTCTCCTGGAGTTGAGGAATTATTTCAATCTATACAAATATAGGGAAATAAATTTACATTATATACTGATATGTTATCATCATAATGTTATCCATTAGTTATGCCTAGAACAATTTCTACATCAACTCTAAGCATAGGTTGCATCATATTGGGAATTAATACATTAATCTCTAAAACCTCAACCAAATATCAAATAAAACCATTTATAAAAGGTTAATATTTCGAAAATATTATTATTCATCAATTTTTAATGAAGTTCACTAAATTTACAAAATGAACATATCATTAATCATAAATCAACATAATTTATCATTTTAATCAGCACATACCAAACACGTGAATACCTCCACCATGTATTTTTTCGAACATGGTAGTAACATGAATTATCATAATACCATATTGAAATAAATTATGAAATACTAAATAAACAAAACATAGGTTATTGGATAAATTGTTCAAATTGTAAAATGTTTTAAAATCCGTCTATTAAAGCATCAATAAATTTTCGAAAGATTCATTATTTAATTATGAGGTAGTGGGTATTATCAAATTTACATTTTTGACTTCAATCATATCTTATGACAATATCATAATCTCGAAATCATGAACATGTTAAGGTTTATTATTTATTCAATAATATGTTTCACAAGATGTTCAAATTGGTATGCAATAACTTTTCATTGTACTATGAAAT
The DNA here is from genome assembly GCA_963277665.1 of Viscum album. Taxonomy (NCBI): domain Eukaryota; kingdom Viridiplantae; phylum Streptophyta; class Magnoliopsida; order Santalales; family Viscaceae; genus Viscum; species Viscum album. Next base: position 1,441,517,868 of record OY728157.1, read on the forward strand.
TTATGCTTTCAAATACATTTTGAAATAGAAGTACAATACAATCCATATATATCTCAAAATTATTATAATGCTAATATCATCTAAAAATTCATTTACAAAATATTTCTAGGATCGTAATTAAAAAATAATATTAATAATTCCACTTCAGTTTTATCAATATAATAAAATTCAACATAACCCCTTAGCATCTTCTATGTTATATTCCCATTAAACATGGGTATTTTTTTATCCTGGAGAACATTTCATAATTGATGAAACACTTAATGGAAGTCTTTTCTTTCTTCCCTTTAAATTTTCCAGGTGACCCATTTCTCTACAAATATGGAAAACTCCTAATCCGTTCATGAATTTTCTAGGGTGATTTGTTACACTATAGTCATGTGTTGGAAAATCATTTGTTCTCTCCTTCCAATTATCCATTATTTTCTCTTCCATACACTTCTACACTTGAATCCATTTGAGGTCATAATATGTGGATAATTCATTCTATTTCTTGATTGAACAAAAATCTATTTCATTATATAATGAAAAAATTTTATTGATCAATACCAATTAGGGATTTGGATTAATCATATCAAATAAGTTATCTATATCACACTCTGTGTGCCATATGTCATTAATATCCTACTAGATAACCTTATAATAGTATATTCATACACCAAAATGATTTGTTATTCCATTTGTTTTAAATTACATAACATTATCTTCCTCTCATTATATTTAACATGAGGGAAATATTTTTCAATGAATGAATCCTAAAAATTCTTCCATTCGATGAGTTCTATTTCTTATTCCACTCTAGTATTCTAGATAAAATACAATCATTGATCAGCCTCGCCATTGGGACAATACACTACTATGGTAACCATTTCACTTTCACCACATCCACATCCCATAAATATTTTCTCTATATATTTAAACCATTTCTTACCTTCTATTGGATCAATTTTCCCACAAAATTATGGGGGAACCTACTAGATAAAGAGATCCATTATTGGAGAATCTTAATATGGAATAGGATTATCTATCCGAGAAAGGTATCTTTTCAAAAAATTATTATGATTCCATAATATATCCATAACTTGCTCAGTTACAAAATAAAATATATCGAGTTATTTGGAAGAGAATCCTCTACATTGGCCATGAGTATTAATACCATTTTTCCATCTAGGGTTTATTTATAAAGAATATAAGAAACTATATTAAATCATTAAATTATGTAAATTAATTTTTAATCAGAAAACTAAATAATGAATTATCATAAATTGAATAATTTATCAATAAAAAGTATCATTATCATAAACCTGATTTTTTGGGGGTATCATTACATTCCAATCCTCTATAATGATTTTAAAAAAAAATTTGAATAATCATAAGAAGGTATAATGGGATATTTAAACTTCTTGATCAATAATAATCATTTTCAGTTACCATGAAATGATCAACATAATCCTAAAAACCTTTTTTAGAGTTACTAACCACATGTACCTTTGTACAAGAACCACATCCACTTATATTTTCCTAACATGGAAGTATGTTTAAGAAAAACCACATAATATATCTATTAATAAAACATTAGTATGTTCTTCTATACATATCCCCAAATTATATCATAGTTTTAGGTTCCATAATCTTTTACTTATGAAATATTTCTTCTCATGGATTCAATTAATCCTCCTCTGATACCAACTATAATGACTCCAACCCCAATACCCTGAAGCCAATGCCTTACTTCATTTAATTGGCATATATTCATGTAATAAAATAAAAAAGGATAAATTTTTTTATCTATTCTAGAATAATGATACATACATGATACCCATTTTACATTTAGAATATAAAATTAATCACAATACATAACAAAATAGATTGCTTAGTATCCTTGAAATATAATTCTAAGAATCTATCTTCATATCCCGGTGATAGGAAAAAAAATAAGGGTGAGCTAAAATTCTTAGTAAGGGAGAAGTACAATTGAGTCTATCATAAATCAAAAAATAATTAGCATCATTTCGATTTGAATAACTGAAAACAAGTGAATTAATCAATAACATTATCACAATATGGAATTAATAAATGGTTATCAATTAATACCATATAAATAATCGGATGAGATTAAAAATAGAAAATTGTTATTATAACTAATAGAATAATTAAATGGAATAAAAATAAAGATGGAATGAATAATTTTGGATGCCGGAACTATCAAGAAGTTTTTTTAGATTGTTTCTTCTATGAACTATTCTCAAGACAGTTTATGTTTGTGGGTAGAAATATACCTTATTTGGCCAATTGATTCATCTCATGAGACTATCGGTGCATCAAGGATAAGAAACTAACCAATCCCTAACACATGTACTAAAAATCCAAAATATTCATCATATATCAAATAATAAATTTAGATGATAAAAAATCTTCATTATCAAAAATATATATTATGTAAAGTATATAGATTTATAAATGTTTTCTAAATAAATAATATCACATTAAAAGTAAAAACCATATGTAAATGTTGGATAAAAATTATTAAATTATAATTCAAATCATAAATTAATATGTATATTACATGGAAATATAATTTCAAATGAAAATTATTACAAGAAAGTGATTGTTTCAAGAGAAATACGGAAATCCAAAAAAGAATTGATATTGTACGATTACTATTATCACTTAGTAATTTTCAATTCAATTCCCCTTGGAAAAATAAATTAATATTGAAACATTAAATAACATTAGTTATGAATTAATCATGATATTTCATGTCATATGAGAAATATATACCCTATATAAAAGTGAACTAGTTCATAACAATAAATACATCTTAGTAGAAATTAAATAGAGTCAAAATCAATTAAATTACACTTCCTTTTGGTTGAACACACATTAACCAATTTTATAATTTTTATAAACATGGTATTAACTTATAATAGAAATACATTAAAATTTATAATAGCATATATGATCTTTTTATAACATCTTAACACCATATTATTAATAATAATTCATTACTTTAAATATTTTGTGTGCTAATTGCCATGTTTATTCAGTTTGATTTGACTTGTGATTTTTTTGTCCTGTTACATTGATCAGGATTTAACCATATCTAGAATTTAAACCATGATGTAAATAGAATATATTTATATTATATATGTATTTTTATTAATCAATAAAATTTAGTTATAGAAAATGAAATACACTATTCTTAGTGATGGTAGGTCCTACGCACCCATGAACATTGATTTTATTTTCCACTCATGTTGAAAGAAAAAAATTAAATTCTATATTTATGTTTCGGCCTCCTAGAGAGAATTCTGATCTCCAAATTTTTTTGATAACAAAATTAGGATTCTAATGATATTAATAAATTTCATGTTCATTTGTCAGTATTTCATAATCAGAGACAGGTGATGAAATTAACTATGCATAATTCACCTATGACCTTAAGAAACAATCAACCAAACTCACTGATAGAATATATCCTCATTAAGATTCCATAACACTAAATAGGAAGATTGAAAAAGTCCCAGATATTGTCATATTTGGGTCACTGTTGTCCATGATTCACCACCAGCTTCAAATCCTCAATAAGAATGAGAAACCATTAGATGAAAAACAACCGAATTATAAATTCATTAAAGTATGAATCACTACTATCATGACCTACCATCAATGGAGTCACCACTGTAAAGATGATCAACCACTAGATGAGACACATCCAGTGAAATAAAGTATTTCTAATTCTAATACACTGTTAGTGTCATGTCAAAAAAACAAGTCACTGCTAGCTTGAGACACAGCCAGAGTTGGAGACATCGTAACTATTAATAATCATAATATTCTCACAGAAATTATTATAAATGTTATATTACAATAGTGAATTATAATTTTAATTTTAAAAAATTTATCATAAATGACTGATAGAATGAATTGAAGATGATTATTGATTTTCTATATGAGGGACCCATATATCCTGGTGCTCGTGGATAATCTTCCTACTGCTACTATTAAAATAAATGGTATAATACTACCTCAATAATGGTGTGCTGTTAATCATATAGAAATAATGATAGATATCATGATTACGGAACAAAAAAATAGTTGAAGATCTGAACTACTAAATATTTCAATCACTCGACTGAGGAAGCTGAAATGCTCAAACACATCTATCGCTTTCCTTTATTCAAGAACTAGAGTCTGTGACACTCTGTTATTAAGAATATTTCAGTAGAACCCAACTCATTCATTACTCTAAATCAAATCAAGAAGCTGTAGAATCCTCTCTCTATCACTTTATGATGATTAAGGCAACAAATCGATTGGATCTCTCCTGGATTTCTTCATTGGTCCTTATGAAGTGTTTGTTGGCCCTTCAAAGAAGGATGATGTTGCAATTGAAGGTATATGATGATTCCTGGTTCATGAGGTGTCGAATCATATTGTTCATGAGGATCATGATAATAGGTCTCATGATTTGAATGTGAATCCAGTTACATTGGGAGCAATTTGTACTCTAATTTTGTGAAATCCTCTAATTTCATGTTAAGAGTTTACTCCCAGGCTAATGTCATGCAGTCAAAGATGAAAATCATGAATAATGGAGCTATTTCCTTCATTGAGTCAAGAACTAGAGGCTTGTGCGTCTCCTTTATGTGCATACTCTATTTTATCGCACACACATTGTGCCCTTTGAAGAACTAGAAGATATTAAATATATTCTCTTAAATATTCTTAGATTTATATTCCATGAACTTTTAGATAACTCGATTCTAATTATTTATCCTTACATATTGGTTTGTGTGTGTTCATAATCTATTTTATCACATTTGCACTATATCATGTGTTGGACTGGAAGATAATATATATCTTCTCCTAACTATTCATCCATATTGAGTTGTATATGTGTAAAATCTTCTTGCAGCAGTATAGTCTCATGTGTGACATTTTTTTTACTCTCAAGAATGGAAATATAATAGGTCGTGTGCACCCTAGAGAGTCTTTACACTATTGTAAAACCCAATCCAGTTACGGGGTTAACATGATTATTTTATATAACCTGGTTGGTAGAAGGTGATCACTAAGTAGAGTGGAATATGTATCATCATGGGATTTAACCTATTGTTTCAAATTTTTGTTGAGTGTTATTTTACATTATTTCTATATTAATACAAAAAATATTTAATCCAAAAAAATTATTGACTGTTAATATTTATTTGTGTTTTTATGATATTTCAATTATGTTAATTTATTTGAGAGGAATATGTAATATTGATTATTACATACGCATTAACTAATAAACCATTAAGAAAACTTTTTGTATATTTTAACATTTTTTGATCATCAATATTTATTATTTATGCCGTATTAAATTTATGGGGTGATTTCATTTTAAATATTTTTAACAAAAATTTTTATTGGGTACTCAATTTACCCCCACTCTTGAGATATTAAATCTGAGATAAAATATGTATAATAATTATAGTACCATTATTATATCATATAGATCATAGATTTTTTTTAAATCAATCCATCATTCAATCCATTTAATGTGTGAATGAATCACATTTCTTTACAAGGCGGTTGAACACCATAAACCCGAGCCACGATATCATTTTCCATTAAATGGTAAGAAAGAAGTTATGTGTCATATACTAATTCTAGAAGAATAATAATTTCATGAATATCATATATATTATATGTAATATTTAAATTCAGCATTATTACAATCTTTTAAAGGTGTTAATGGAGAAAATAACGACATTAGTTCATGAGGTGGTTGTCTAGCCTATATAGGAATAATAGTTTCATAACCCGTTTGAGGAAAGTGCATGATGTTGTAGGTTGTAACATTAAAATAATAAAAACATAGTATATGTAAGATATTTTATATATTTTATAATATCTTTTAAATAATAATTTAATAGGTGGATATTTAATAAAATAAAAACGGTTTTATAATAACATGACATCTTATTCAGGTGTCCTCATTTGGTTTTCAATAAATCCTTCAATGGTCTTCTTCCTACCCAAACTAATGCATCTATATTGTGATGAGGGTAGTTTGATATTTATTATGGTATGGTGTGGTTTTTCTAAAAGGGTAGATATGTGTGAATAATGGCAGAGAGTGAGTTTCCTTTTATAATTGTAGAGGATAGGCATTGATGTAAATAATCTATTATTTTAAATATTAGGTTGTCTAATTTAACTAATGATTATAAAAATTTGAATACAAAGGGTCATTAGGATTTATGTGGTATATAGATACCTCCATCACATATAAATAAATTCATTTTTATTTTTTTGTTCCTTACTTTATATGTTTCCCTACATTTCCCATTTTGGTTTTTATTGGGGTAACAATTTTTCTAACTAAGGTAATTTACTCATTAAGACAAAATTAATGTGATCCTAGTTATATAATTGATAAAAAATGATAAAAAATGATATATATAATTTTTAAAATAAAAATCTCATGTGTGTTTAAAGTCAATTTAAAAAAATTCTCAAGTAACGCAAAAAAACACTATTTAACCCTAACTGCGCTAACAATGTTTTTTCTCTTTAGGGGTCAAAGAGTTAATTAAAAAATATAAACTGGTATTATAATGAACTATATTATATATATATATTTAATAATAACATGTAAAACTATATAATTTCGAAAAATTTGAAATCATTAAATAATATATTATTTATTATAAACTAATATTAATGTTAATTTTTTCACTTTTTATTTTATTAATATTACAAATTTCAATAAAATGATATAATTTAAATATATTAAGTTAAACCCCCTTTAAAATGATATATTCATCTAAAAAATAAATTTAAGAAGATAATTCAATCAATTTACCCGAGTATTAATATTTTTAGGATCATTTAATTAATTAATCAATAACTAAATAATGACATTGTTTGAATTCCGTTATCATTTTATGCCACTAAATATTATCATAAAATGAAAGATAATATATAATTATGAAGAAAAAAAATTAACATTAAAAATAATTTTAATAATTTATTGAATATGTATTTTTTATATATCACAAATCTTTTGAAATATTAAATGCAACGAAGGTTTTTTTTATTTTTCATTACATGACTTATTATAAAGGTCACTTTAGTGGATTTGTATCGTAGTTACTCATAAACATAAGTCATAAGGTTTCAAGTGTCTGAATATATTCATAAAATATTTTTTTTTTTAATTATTTTTTCAGTTTATATTCTATGTTAAACAACAATGTATACGTACTTTTTACCTAAATCACTATAATTAATTTTAACTATTCTTACTCATCATTATTGTAAAAAATAAGTTTACCATATAAGGTATTATAAATTATTTTGATTCTAATTATTAAATCTATTTTTTCAAATTCATCTTTGATAAGTGGAAGAATTTCATTTTAAAACTAATATTTTAGACTTGATGAAAAAGAGTATTTTCAAGTGAAAATGATCAAATATTTACAATGATTTTATATCTAAATTAAATTTAAAAATGATTACAATGGCCTAAATATGATTAATTAATTAATAATGTAATTATTTTAACATTAAAAACTATTTTAAATATAATTAATACTAGGAAATATTTAAATGAGTAGGATGTTTTTAATTAAAATAAAGCATTGTTCACAATTCATCAAAAAATGAAACTTCTCAGAAACATCCCAAAAACTCACCCCATGCTAATTTTTTTATTCTAATTTAATAAATGATATATATTTTTTAAAATAATTTTTACTAAAATTTTAAATTCTAATTTTAAAATATGTGCACAAAATATGACTAAATTGATTTTAATAAAAAAAATAAAATTTTTCCGAAAACATTTAGTTTTTATATTAAGTGAACCTTAGATTATTTATAACCAATAGAAAACTAATAATCATGTGAAAACTATATATTATCAAAATTAAGTTAATCTTATTCATTATAATCATTCCATCATCTTGATGATAACTAACATAATAAAGAGTAATATTATATGTATATTGTTGTTCAAAAAAACTCAGCCATATGTGTAGTTCAAGCTATCGAGGAAACATTTTATTACATGTAACACAAGCTAAACTCAGGGTTGGGTGATTTTAAGGATATATAATAGATCGAATTTATTTTATATAGTAAATATATAATAATATCTTAGGTTTTAATATTCCCTTCTACGCATTGTGTAGCGTCTCAAACACGCTATCGAATACACTATTCTTGAATTAGAATTTCAGGATATTACACCGATAATAAATGAAAAGATGAATAGATCCATATTTATTCATTAAAAATTTATAGGATATCCCTATGTGAAACACATGGATTAATATTTCTCTTTTCAGGGTTATCAGGGAGTTTTTCTTCAATCCCTCAAACTAAATCAGTGCCATTCTATATTTATTCACTAGAATATTGGTATCATTGGGTATGAGTTCTTAGGAACACTAAATTTCAAAATCTGATGGATGGATAGCTAAATATTTTATAATATATCATAAAAGCCCTTTATGACAGGAATATTAATGATGTTGATTTTTTCCACAAACACATGAGATAAACACACCTCTTAAATGGGAGTCAAGACACATAAAATAGACGTGATCCCTATTGTATGTTCATTTTTATGAAAACTCTAATTATGATCATTCTTTGTTGTGGAATATAAAATGTGACTTCCCATACTTGGAAATTGTTTTTTGACTTATTTAAATAAATATATTTATTTTCTATGATAACATTAAATTCAACCAGAGGGAGAATAATAAGGTTTTATGGAATATAATTCCCACAAACTTCAATTGTTGATGAATCATACACTTAAAATGTGAGCATTGTTCCATTATTGGTTTTCACTTATAATTCAACACCGATTAATTGGAGTATAATATTGAAACCCTTATAAAAATATTTATATATAAAATAATTTTTTGATCCAATTTCATATAAGACATTAAGAGTGATAAAGTTGATGGTAAGTATACCTTTTACACTGTCATTATCATAACCATTATCATAATTACTTATTACATTATATTTAACTATTTCTATAATCTTTAGAGGTTTTTAACATCGATCATCATAATTAAATTTTAGATTTGAGAACTGGTTAGCTTAATTACCATAATCCATTCATTTAAAACACATGAGTGTTAGTTGTCAATTTTTTTGGAGAATTTTATATATTCTCACAATTAGTTTTCTTTTTCCCATTCAATCAGCATTCAGTTTTCTAGTAACCTTACTTTATAAAATTTAAGAATTTACGAGCCCCCTAAATAATAAATCCATCATGTTTCACTCCATGTGTTGTTTTCCAGGGATGGTTCATCTTCTTCTCTACATGTTTTTTATATTATCCTTTCAATTTCATGTATGTTTTATTTCCAAAACATTCAGATTTATGGATAAATCCCATACCCATTCCCACCTTGACAAAAAATCAAAACATTTCACTATAACTACTAAATTATCTTATGGCTAATTCCCTTTGGATATTTCATTTTATGCCACTGATGAATCGATAAACCTTATTTTTAGGTTGGATGATAATGCTATAAGTGTATCATGAATATCATGTGGAATATTCTTCATGGGTACTAGTGTACTCATCAACCATGAACGTAATCTCAAAGTATTAATTATCAATTCTTTATGAATAATATGATTAAATTATTTATTGGGGAAAAATCACTTAATGTCATGGAAATTGAGGGTTTTTAAATCTTTTTGTTTCATCATATTCTAGATAATTGTGCACCATTTATATTCTAAAACATCCAAATGATAAACAACCAAAATGTATTTTTCATTTTCCAAATACTAAAGAACATAAAACATATTTTTATTGGAATTGATCCATATATAAAAAACTTGTGTACATACATATACACTAAAATATGTTTTCCTTTTCATCATGAATGGAACAATATAATTTTTTTTGCTCCTTAGATCATTTATATGTTTAGTATAATTTATAGCTTGAGAATGTTGTGTGAACATAAAAATAAAATTTTTTATTCCATCTCACACAAAATTTTGTTTCTTCAAGAATAAAATCATTGTATTTCCATTATCACTCTACATTAATGTGATACCTTTAGGTTTTATCCATTTACTAAAACCAAAAATCATTTTTTGAGAAAAATTAATCATAGCAGAAAACCATATATTCATGAAATATAAATTCTAGGATGTCAAAATCATTGAAAATTATTTTCAATCAATGACAACATAGGTTGTACCTTGGTAATTGATTATCGTTATCTATTCAAATCCATCACGATGGTTCATATGGATTGTAGAAATTTACCAGAGATATACACTTGGATTGTCAAACTATTTTTGTAACAAATCTTATTGTATTGGAACAGGTGATGATTTAGTCCAGCTCATTATAACCTTTTGGAATTATTACACCTATGTAAATTTTTTCTTCAGTAACATCCCCTTGTAGTCTATATAATGTAATGTAATTACATGTAAATGACTCTATCTATCATTTAAAATAGTTCTACGAAATATTCTTATACAATGGATTATACATTGACATATACAGAACTGGAACTGCCTCTCATCACATATTCACATCTTTCAACCCATTTATGAGTGGCCTCCAATGAGCCAACTATCCTAGGAGTGGCATTTCCTTTCTCTCCCGTGGATCCTAGGGTTTCTCCTCAGTTATTACATTTCTTCCCTCCCCGGATCTCTCATCATGTTTCTCTTCACTTTGAATCGTACTTCTGTCTTGGCCGGCTCGGCTATGTCGATGTCGTCGTTTGTGAGACTTGATCGACAGGGACTGGTTTTATCAAAGGTGACATCTTTTTCATTGTGGTTGATGACAGATCTGGAGTGGCCTGGGGAGGGGGCGTTTTGTTTCTTGTTTTCTTTGTGTTTTTATTCAGTTTTGGATGTTTTTCCTTAGTGGTTTACGCTTGAAGCTGGTTGCGCTTGGGTTCTCGCCGTTGCCTCTTCCCTCTGGGGGACTTTCTTCGGAGGTCTCGGGTGCTCACTGTGATGGTCTCATGGTGTTCTCTTCTTGTTGTTGCGTTGCGCATAGACTTATTCATCTCTGACGGACTGATCCAAGGGCGTAAGACCGGATTAACCGGCACACTCTACAGAGCATCCAAGGGATTTCCCTTGGTGATGAGTTGTTCTTCTGTGGTGGTTTATCAACTGGTGGAGGTCGTCGTCTGAGCTGTAGCGGCGGAGTGCGATTGAGGTTTTTTTGAGGGTTTTCTTCTGTTGTTAGGGTGGATGTTGTAGGGTTTCCCTTTTATGTTTGGATCTGTGATGATCCGTGGAATGAGTGATGTTTTCGGTCCATTGATTCTGCGAAGGAGACGACAGGTTCTCACCGGCGTTACTACGGATGGTTTTTTGTTCAGTGGAAGGTCTGGTGTGTCTCACCGGCGACCTGGCCAGAGGTGACATTGGGATTCGTGAAGGATCACATCTCGAGTTCGATGCGGATAGGAACGTGACGCATCTGATCGATGACGCAGTAATTGAGTGACTTCTGTTTTTGAGGTCGGCGCAGAATATGCCGCGTGTCGGGGCTCATGGCTCAAGGAGATGATGGAGGTGGAGTGGCAATTTAAAATTTTAATTTGATGTTGAATGTTCTAAGCTTGGATTTTGAGGTTCTGTATGGTTACCGGTTTTCCTTAAACCGGATTTGATAAAATAAAAAAAAGATTTGCAGACATTTACATATACATAGATATATTACTATAAATATCCCTATCTATTTCACTAAATAGTTCTCATCCTAGTTTCAAAAAATTTTAATTAAACCCCACTTGGATACCATATATAACATCCCTATATTTTCTTATATAGATATCAAATGTTAATATCTCAATAGTCATTTCACAAAAAATGATCCATGTTAGAATTATATAATTCAATTATCTTCGGTTACATGGAAACATTAATAATAGGTTTATAATATTTCAACATCATCTCTAATATAATTATCCAAAATTATAACCCTTTCCCAAAATGTCATATATAAAACCTTTATTCATACCCTTGGGAAATGACCCATTAGAAAGGTTGATATCTGATGCACATTATGCGTAAATAGGGGAGATATCAATGATCACAAATTAATAACATCATAATTTGTGTATGAGATCCTAAACATAACATTTTAAAACTATAACAGGTATATCCTAGATAATATCCTCAATCCTTCTCAAAAATAATGGTAGTTCATAATATATGAATCCAAAATTAATAATAGAAAATGAGACCTAAATTCATAACATACTTATAAAACATGGATTTGTGTCCTATACATAATCATTGAAATATTACCTTAGTAGTCAAATATATTTTTCTAGAATATTTGTTGAATGGGATCTCTCCCCAAACCATCATTGTAGTAATCGTACAACCCATGTATTATCATAGTATAAGATGTCTTTTTCTAAACTAGGTTCACTCCCCATTCAAGACCTATTTATATCAAGAAATATAAGTATTTACCCAATACATTGTTTGGGAGAAATTGGACTGAACCATAATTTGATGAAAATCATAAAAATATGTGATAAAAGAAGGTAAAACATTCATCATATCATGAACCATTGAAATAAAATGGTATTGATAAATATTTTATCATAACATTATCCATTGAAAAGGAACCACAATATGACCCAAGGAAAAGGAATTTGTTTCATAAAAATATTTTCATCACAAAAAAATCTATATATAAAAATAATAATATGGTATCATTGGATAATATTCCTAATAAATCTTATATAACAATAAATTATATCATCAAAGCTGTAAAATGATTTTGAAATATCACATAGAACATTTCTTGAGATTAAAATGAATTTTTATTTTAAATGGCTTATTGAAAATAAACAAATCTACCAAATATTAAGGAGGTGTTATAATTTTAAAATAAACTATAAATATTTTACATAAATCATTAAATCATTGAGATGTATTGATTGTATAAAATATTGTTCATGTTGTTAAAATTAAAATGAATATTCCATTAACATTTTTTGAAAATAATTTGAAAGTGACTTAAAAAAAATTAGACAAATATTGTATTTAATTAATTTTTTTAAAAAATATTAATTTTTTGTAAAACAATTAAAAAATAATTGGATAATTTTAGAATATTTTTTTAATACAGTTTCAGATATAATTTACCTGAAAGAAAAAAGGGTTTTTAACTAAAGAGATAAATATGATCTATTTTTATTCAAAATATTATTTCATTCCAATGAGTAGTTAAAGATGAGAAAAAAAATGAAACATGTATTATTAGTAATAAATGTAATATAAGAAATTTCATGACATTATGGATAGATTGATCATAACAATTCATCATTAGAAATGCAATCATAAAAAATCCCTTTACACTATGACTGTGTAACGTAAAACAATAACCAAATATTTAAATTTTATATCATAAGTCTTCTGACATAAATAATCCTATAGAGACATAAATATATCCTAATTTCTATGATAATTATTATTAAATACATTCATGGGAATTATATAAACCAGAAAAATGAAACACGCGGTGAATATGGCAACGTGTTATTTCATTTTAAAGGAATAATTAATTTCAATGATATTTTCAAATGTTATTACTAAATGTATTTTCATAATTATTTTTTAAATAATGTTTTAAATTATTTACATAATTAATTTTCAAATAAAAAATTCATAAAAGTTATTTTAGTGATTTTTTAGCCCCTTACTAAGAAATAAAATTCAAATCCCATAATTTGAAATGTTTTTCGTTGTTATCATTGGAGTTTCAATTCAGGCTTCCTTGATTTTGGAGTATCACATGCGAAAGTATAGATGAAATTTTTTTTATATTTTTTCAAATATGATAAATAGTAAGATATAGTCTAATTTTAAATAACATACACCAGAAAATGTCCTCTTTTGTATAATGTGTTGGGTATTTTTATATTAATCTTATATAAAAAATTACACAACATGTTTTTTTGAACTGAATTATGAAGCATGGGTTTTGGGCGTTATATCTGCAGTCACCCTTATGCCCTTAGAGTCATTGCCCCCTCCATCACCCTCGTTAGAGCCATCCATCTCCCCAAATACATTAATGTCACTCAATCTCTAATTGGAGTTACAGTCACCCTTGATCTCCTAAATCTGTTTCCCTAGACTTCTCACATGATCCATCACCTCTAACCCACCTTCTCACTTTCTCTCCTAACACCCAGTGGTAAGCCCTCCCTTTTTCATATTTTTTAATTAGTATTTTTCGCTCTTACACTCTCTCAATTTTTCATTCCCCAATTAAATCCAGTAAATTTTTGTGTTTGGGTTGAGTTTATTGGAATATATAATGATGTGGATGTTAGTATTATAGTTTGATGGAGTTTCTTATTGGCTCTATTGTGTATTTTACTACTTTTACACATCACATGGGTCTTAATGTATATGGTTAATCTTCATGTTTCATTTTAGGATCATGCATTGTACTGAAAATGACATTTGTTTTAGGTTTTATTGGTTTTTAGAGGCTAAAAATTAACTAATTACTTATTTAAGTTAGGAAAAATTCTATTACATATAATTATTTTCAATTTTTATTAATAGCTTGTAGCTAGTGTGAATGATGTAATTTGAATTCATTTTAGATGTTAATATTTATTTTTTATTATTGTTGTGCTATATGGTTAAATGAACCATTCACCAACCATGAATACCCAATTATTAAATGTTATAGAAATATTCATAGTTAACCAACATAATTTTGCTAAACCATAAGACATTTATAAATATTTTTCTAAATTTCAAATCCAAATCTCCCACAAAAAAAAATACCCCAACCATTAGACCACAACATGGACTGGAGGTAGTCGCTTGTACTTTCATTGATATCATTATTGTTATAGGTTTATTTTTTATAATATACAATGTTTCATTAGAGGATAAATATTCAACGGTTTTAGTAGATAATTTTTCTTGGAAAATATCATAATAGTGTGTGTCAAGTTGGTTTTGGGATTTAGTATAGTTCTTGTACAACATAGAGAGAGAAACCACATCATTAATTATTACGTCTTAACATAGTTTTTTATATGTTTTTAGTTTAGATGTATTTGAGGGAGAAAATGGAGAGGATGTGTTGGATCATTGATTATATCTCAGTAATTAATTTATGAGTTCTTTAAAACCAAAATAGAGTGTCTATTAGTTTTCTATTTGATTATTTTGGACAAAAAAATAACACGAGGGAAAGTGGTCATGGGTGGTAGGTGTGGTCATGGGAAATTTGAAAAAAATTATTTATTAAGTGGCCAAATTATTGTAATTATTATTTAATTACATTCTATGGTTGTTTTGCAATGGTCATTATTTTAATTTTCAAACACCATTTTCAGAAATTTACTATTGTAAATGTTTAGTATTCAATCAAAATAGAAAATCAATATAGTATTAAGAACTCATAAAAATAATAATTTTACTAATGACCCTCTACATAAACTTTCATATTGGTGATGGATAGTCTATATAGAGAATAAAAAAATTTATATCATAGGAAAATTGAAAATTATAGTGAAATAATATGTATGCAGCAAAAAAAATAACTTTTTCAATTATGATATTGTAAAAGTGAAATAATGAATTATATATAGATGAAATGGGTTAATTAATTTAGTTCATTGTTTTTGGATTTCCTAGGGGTGACTTTAAAAAATCAAATGAATATTTTGGAAAGAAGAGTAATATTGTCTATTGTGGATTATAAAATATATTTTCCATGTTTAAAATAATATTCACGAATAAATAAGAATTCATAGAAGTTATTAATTTTATTTGATAAAAAATTCAACTTTTACAAAATTAATTTAAATCCCTATCATGTGAAAAAATAAATTCCATAATAAAATTAACCTAAAATATATCCTTCATTAAAACATTATTATCACACAATTTTTTAAAGAACAAATTTTATTTTATTTAAACTTATATCATTTAATTTTATCTCTAATGTGAATTATTTGTTTTATTATACAATAGATTAACATATTTCTATCTAGTAAATCAATATCTATGAGATTAAAAGGTTCATAGAAGTCTAAATATTAAATAAAAGTGAACTTATCACTCATTAAATGAGGAGAAACAAAGGAAGATAATACATCGGTCTATAATATTAATTTTCATTCAAATAATATATCACTAGACCCTTCAAAATTGATCTTAAAATAAATTTTATTTTATTTTAACTCGGCCTAATACATTAAGGAATGATTTAGAAGAGATATTTGTATTCAATGTTTAGGGAAATATCTTACTTTATTACTCAATCCCTATTCAGTTCGAATAATATAATTTGGACAGTATTGGGATGTAAATATTTATTCTTTATTATTTTTATACTTTTTTAATTAATTCATCGTTTAGACATTGTGAAGCATGATATTTTTATGCATTTCATGTAATGTATCAGATTTTCCATGTATTATTTTTAAATATTATATGGAATTATTACGAGACTAGTCGTATAGACGACACATCATTCTGAGGCCCGATGATCGCGCAATGGTGGTTTGAATGTTTTTTTATGTTAAGTGAGTCGGAACTTGTGCGCTGGTGTGGCAGTTTTCAAACTGATGTCTGGATTAAAAATATGAGGGAACCATTGTGTCTGGGGCGACGACTTTACCTAATAACAGGTTTAACCTCAGCTGGTGCAGGTCGAGGGAAAAAGCTAATTTTTAGAATATTTTAGTAAAATAAAAAAAATAAATGGAAAAGTTTATTCTGTTTTTATTTTGAAACATTGGATGCAGCGCAATTATGTGTAGATTTTTAATAATTAATTCCTTTTCATAATGACTATGAAATGACAACATTACCCAATAATGTCGTAGAGTTATGGAATTCAAAAACTCATTTCCCCTTTTAATGGGTTAATAGAACGATGGACGTTGATGGAAAATTGAGAGAAAACTCTGGAGAATCTATGGAGCCTTGGTAAAAACTCTCGGTGAAGAACGACGATGAATCAAAGCTAATAATCACTACACCAATGAGTTGAGGGATCTCGACGATAACTGCCACATGACCTCTTCATCAACAATCGATCTCTTTTGACGTAGGGGTTTGTTTTTTAAATTCTTTTTCCATGTTTTATATTTAAACATCGAATGTGGACCAACCCACAAACAGGTTGATCCACGGATCATGCGTTCTAATGGGAGGGTTTTCATGGGGATTTTTTTGGGGATTAATTCATGATTATTGTTTATTATTTTGATCTTTCTCAGTTTGATCCTGCTAACGGGAGTGGATCAACACCGCAACGAACAATGGCAGAGGTTCATTCCTCAATTTCATTTTTTTGGATTTCTTCTCCCTTATCTTTTCATGCATTCTTTACATTCTTCATGGGAGATGAAAAAAGGATTGTTGCGCATCTATTTTGTGAGACAACGATCCCAAATTGAATATCCTACATCATGATGACCTATTGGATGTGCGACAACAATTGGGGAAGAAAAATTGGACCAGATTGGGAAAGACCATTCTTTGACCGTTCTTCACGTGGGAGGATCATCATGTGTTTTCAGGACCGATCGAAGGCTTGAAAACAATGGAATCAGCTTCACGGTATTGGGGTGACCAAAACCCGTGAGTTTCATGGTGATCAGATGGCCGAATCGGAAAACGTGGTAGCACAGGAGGTGCACCGGTGAGAAGAGCCGATTCTGGAAAATTCCAGAATACACGACGTGTACTTCCAGAGAACACACTGTGTAGTTCCGGTGGCTTCTAGAGTTTCCTGGGTCATATAGGTATCACACGACTTGTGACATTAGTCACATGAAATGTTGGACCTTCCTCGAATCATGGAGTGTATCTCGGGCGGTACAGGTACACATGGAGAAGACACGGCTTTATGACATGGTGTGTACTCTCTATGGAGCATGACAGAGGTGGCTACATGGGACTCAGAGTGTATCTAGGGGATACATGGACACATGATGGAGTACACGACCGTGTGCTCCACTACATGGCTAGGTGAGGCTGGTAATGCAGGTCACCCCTTATACCGATTACACAGGCTGACACACACGGTTTGAGGCCATGTACGGGCACCTGGCCATTGTACACGGATCCAACTTCAGTCACTCGGACACGATGTGTCCTCCTTACCACATGCTATGTACTGTCTTTCTCTACATTACTAGCTTTACGACACGGGCCATTGTACATGGGCAGTACCTAGGGTCAGAAGACATGACATGTGACTTTTCAACACCCCGTATACATTTTGAAAAAATGGCTTGGTCCTCTTGTCTACCATATCATGGACATGTTTTGTTTGGGTTAGTGTCCCTTCTTATGGTATCCCTGACGGTCATGCATCATTTCTTTCTAATGGACTATGATCCCTTCAGCAAGAATTTCTGTGATATAGTTGGCATATAAAGACCCATAAAATTCAAGGGAAATTTTTTCTTAATTTTCTTTTACATTTTACAAGAATGCAGTTTCTGACAGCACATGATTCCGAGGCCCGGTATGCCCGGAATCATTTTCTGAAGTTTAGCTTGTGTACGTTCAGTGAACAATCGATCGGGTTTTCCTAACTTTTGAACCGGTGCTCGGAATCGAATTCTGAGGGCACTGATGTAATCGCACCGCCGATAATTGTTTAGAAACACCTTTTCCAGAGTTGTGTTTTCTCGAGAGTGGTTATTATATTTTTAGGTTAATTAAAGGAATAAAAATAAAAATGGTGCGACCAATTTTTATTTTATTTAAAGTTGTTTAACCAAAGCTAAGTGATTGGAGTGGGACCCACTATATCCTACTCCACTAGTTATGATATTTGTGGGGTGGGGCCCACAGGAGCCCCACCTTTTTCATCCCCCCTCCTTTAATTAAGTAACGCACCAGCACCCCCCTCCTATAATTAAGTAACGCAGCCAAACCCCCCCACCTTTAAATGAAGTCAACCCTTGCGTTTAACTAGATATTAAACGCCTCTTTTAATTGGGCTGTTAAAACGTTTCAATTAATTCAATTAATTGATTGATTCATTTTGAATTGATCAACGTTTATCTTGTGTGTAATAAAATAAGACAAGTCTTATATTATTAAGGGGTTCGTTGTGCGAGAGGGCTTGGGAGATTTTTCTCAAGGTCTTGAAGTTCTTCTTCCTCGATGAAGAATGTAAAGAACGTCGACCTCTGACGAAGGTCGACAAGAACGATAGATCCTCGGAAATCAACGACGTGATGCCGGCGAATCTTTTCACCGCGACGCGACGATCCTACTTCCGCGACACCTCCCTCCGCGACGTACAATTCCGCAACGAGCCTTCATTCGACTACAATCGAGGTAGGGGATTATTTTAATTTTTGTTCATGATTACTTTCTTCTCCATTATTCATTTCAAATTGAGCTTCCTGATATCGTAATAATGGGAGGAGGTCAGACCGCACGAACTCGATCGGCCCTCCTCCCCCTTGTTTGTTTGATTTTGTTGTGGCACGTGTAAGGAGGTGCGGTTCCGTTGCACCGCACTGAAGCTATGTTAATGGGAAAAGAAGCGCGGCGCCATCGCGCCTCGCCGTTGAAGTCGAACAAGCTGTGGCGCCACCGCACCATGCCTGAGAATGTCGAAGAGGTCGTGGTCAGAGCAGGGCCGCGGCGGAGGGGCGTGGTGTCGTCGCACCACGCCGGACGGACCAAGGCTGCGGCCTTTGGCCGTCGTGGAGCAAGAAGCGGTGTCCGGCATCAGGTCGCCGGCACCGGAGTTTGAGGGCGGGACCGCGGGGTCCCGCGGCAGCGGCACGACCGGCCAGCCGGGCTAGCCGGCTTCTGAGAAGTGTTAGGGCCAATAGGGGCCTATATACCCTGAGAGGGGGGGTGAATCAGGGTATGGATATTCTTTTTCAAAGTTCTTTCAGCCCCACTGGATCTTGACCTCTTTGTTACAAGGGTCACTTTGTTTGCACTTGTGTGGTTACTGTGATCACTTGTCTCATTTACCTGATGATGATGCTTTGAATGCAATGCAGGAAAGTAAGTAGGCAGACACAGAGATTTTTACTTGGTTCACCGCTAAGGGCTACGTCCAAGGAGCATACGCCGACAAATTGCCGGTTCGTACCAAATTCCACTAGGCTTCACTATCTGTGGATTACAATGTTCGGGCTAGATCACTTCTATGCCCAGGCTCACTGCCTATACAAGGTTTAGGGTCAGCTCACTGCTTTCCCAAGGGTCACTCCCTGTTTCTCTCTCTCTGGCTCACTGCCGGTGGAGAGGATCACCTTCTTCCTCTTCCTAAGCTCACTGCTCTTGGAAGGGATTCACTCACAGTTTATAGACCTGTAGGTCTCTTCATTTCCATGAAGGAATGCATCTTCCTCTGTATGTAGATGCTCTGTTGAAGTCCAACTTTCACCCGTAGATGAATCTCACTTTGCACCGGATGTACCGGGCAACCTCAATTTTTACGCGCAACCCTTACGGTGCCTTGCGCGCAATTTCTATGATTTGCGCGAAATTCCTTTTTCGCGCAACCTCCAAATTTTACGCGCAGCCTGGAAACTGCCTTGCGCGCAATTCACTGCCCTTGCGCGATATCCACTTTTTGCGCAACCTTCCTTTTACGCGCCAACTCAAACTTTCTGCGCAGCCTTTGCGTTTCGCGCAATCTGACTTTACGCGCAAACTTTAAGTTTACGTGCAACACCCTTTCAAACTTCAATTTCGCGCACCAGAGCTCGGGTATTTTCTATGTCTTGAACTCTACTTAATGGAGGAGGTTCACTTCATATTTATAGGCAAAATCGACCCCGCGCGAAAAACCCTCTTTGAGCGCGTAATCCGCTTTGATCGCGAAATCCAAATCTTCCGCGCACAACCATTTTCCGCGCACTGCTCCATAATTTCGCGCACCTCATGCCTTTGCCATTTTCCGAGCTTCGGAGCTCGAAACACCTCTTGCGCGAAATACTTCATCTGCTATTTCGCGCGCCACTTCAATTTTCCGCGCACGCCTCCAAAATTTCGCGCGCCTCATGCCTTTACCGATTTTCAAGCTTTCGGCCATGAAACATCTTTTGCGCGAAATACAATTTCGTGCAACCCACTGTTTTGCGCGCCACACTTCAAGATTTCGCGCAACCCTCTAGTTTTGCGCGCCACGCTTAATTTTTCTGCACACCTCCTTCATTTCTCTCTCCTCAACCTTCGCCAACAACATATCACTCCATTTTCCATTGGCGATTTTCAGGCCCAAAAATTTGGCAAACACTGGAAAACGGTGCCACCTTGTACTTCTCTTTTGTACCGCCTCCAGATCGTCCTTTCCTTTGTCAAAGTTCTTTGTCAACATGGAATGTCAACAACTTCTCGGGAACTCGACAATTCTCCATGGAAACCTGCTTTGTCAACAAACACAATCAACCCAAAAATGCTGCAATGTTACCTTGAGGGATTTTTGCCCAACAATCTCCCCCTTTGGGTTTGTTGACAACTCTTCACAACTCTGCTCAGAAATATTTTATGCACTTTGATACCTCACTGAGTCTTCTTCCAGCTGCTACCACCATTCGCCTCTTGCGATAATGATAGCGTTCAAGGATTCACATAACATGTACTCTAAGCCCACATGAGCAATGCTCGGCGTGAGAAACAAGAGTAGTATGAAAAGTTCATCAATGAATCACTTCATGTCAGACCCCAATTGTCGATTCCACCCTGATACCAATTCTTAAAATAAAACCAGTTGTTGAACCACACTGATACCAATTGGTGAATTCCTAAGTTGATACCAATTGTTGATAGCTGGACACCGTCTCACACCATTCCAACACCACTGTTCTGCTTTTATCACGATCCTCAGCTGTCGTGATTTCTATGATTTGATCGATCACTTCTAGCATCGTCAGATTTAAAAATCTCTCCCCCTTTCTCATTGCTCCCCCTTTCTGGCTGCTCCACCTGTCAGCTTCTCCCCGTATCAATTATGATTTATCAAATCTCCGCACTATTTTCTCTCTTGAACTAACACTTTTCTCCCCCTTTGTCAAGCACTTGTCAAGCACTTTTCTCCCCCTTTGTCAACGAACCCAAAGGTCACGCCTTTGTATTCGGTAACATAGTAGAGAACACATATCAGCACATTAGGGAAAAACACACCATACCTCGGGGAGAGGGGGGGTGGTGGGGGTATCCCACATCCACACTATGTCATGTGCGGGGAATCGACTGAACTCCCAGAGCCAGTCGATGCCTCTCAAAGCATCCTTGGGTAAGGCCTTTGTCAGAATGTCTGCAACCTGTAGCTCTGTAGGCACGTACTCCAACTTCACGATTCCCTGCTCAACCTTCTCCTTGATAAAATGATACTTAATCTCAATGTGCTTTGTCCTTGAATGATGGACGGGATTTTTGCTATGATTTATAGCACTTGAGTTGTCACACTGGATTCCGATCGGAGACTTCACTTCAACTCCCATATCTTCAAGCTGCTGCTTCATCCACAATAACTGTGTGCATGCTTGAGTGGCCGCAATATACTCAGCTTCTGCGGTGCTTAATGAAATGCAATCCTGCTTCTTGCTTAACCAAGAAATACATAGTCCGCCAAGATAAAATGCACCACCTGACGTTGATTTTCTATCATCTGCTGAACCGGCCCTGTCTGCATCAGTATATCCCAATAACTCTGTCTGAGATTTGTCGTTGTAGGTCAAGCCGAAGTCCACCGTGCCCTTGATATACCGAAGTATTCTTTTCACTGCAAGCATGTGACTTTCCTTGGGATTACTCTGATATCTCACTGCTTGGCATGTGGCGAAAACAATATCAGGCCTTGTTGCGGTTAAGTACAACAGACTTCCAATGATTTGCCTGTATTTTGTGATATTAACTGCCCTGCCACTGTCATCTTTTGATGATTTCATCCGGGTAGAAACCGGAGTCTTCATCTCCTTGGAATTTTCCATTCCAAATCATTCCAAAGCATCCTTGGCATACTCGGATTCAGAAATGAATGTTCCATTCCTGCCTTGTGTAACTATGCTTCATCTGATCTTCCAAATATTATGTCTTCTTCCTTGACCAGCCTCACCATCCTTTGATTACTATTGTTGTCGAAATAAAGATTGTAATCAAATCCCCCACACTGAAAACCGATCTTCTTCAAATACTGATATAGCCTTCAGTACCATTCTCTTGGGGTGTATCCTTTGCACACCAGTCGTGCTTTGTTTCGAATCATTGTGCCATCTTCGTTCATCTTGTCTAAATAGACCCTTTTTGTCCTGATGACGTTTTTATCATCTGGCCTCGAAACAATTTCCCAGGTCTGATTCTTCTCAATTCTGACCTATCTCTTCATTCATGGCATGATCCCAGTTTTCATCTTCCGTTGCATCAGCAAAGCATTTCGGCTCATCCGGAGATATAAAAGATGCTTTCTGCAGTGATTTCATTCTCCTTGTCTGAGCTAGAGCTAACTAATCACCAAAGATATTCTGCATGTCAATTTCAGCTCAACTCTTTGACTGTTGTGCAGATGAGGATTTTTACTTCCTTGTACTCACAAACTAGACACTTTCATGTTCATCATTGGTGTCTTCTTCTGAATCAGCATAAGCCACTTCTGATCTTCCTATGTTGCTTTCTTCCTCAATAATTCCATCAGGAAATTGTTCACTGACTCATTTTTCAGTGGCTTCATTTCTTTCAGCTATGTTTCTCAAATTTTTGTTGAGACGCCTTTGATTTTCTCTTGCAGCTTCTTGGTATCCTGAAAACAGTCAGCTGATACCATATTGTTAGAGCAAATAGATAAGCATGAAATGCATTGTTATTGCTGCTTCTCCCTGTGTGTCTTTCTTCCCTCAATAGGAAACACCTGAGCTGAGTCATCCAATTATTGCATTGATGGCTCTTGAATCTGATTTGGATATAGAATTCTCCCCCTGTGTTATGCAACTCTTCCAGTTGTTAGGCCCAACAGTTTAGACCCATAACACGTCTTTTCCTCCTGCATCATTTGTTCTCATCTTCCACTCAAATTTGAGCCATTAACAAAATCTCTAAGCCTACGGAGTTGAAACTCGGTGTAGGAAACAAGAGATAAAGTTAATAACACAATCACTTCCTATTATGATCTGTTGCTCCCTTTCTTCATCAACTCTAGTACCTGATTTGAATCAATTGAAATTCTAGAGCAAATCACTTCTCCACTTCGCATCCTTAGATGCCACTACCCCATGGATCGTATCTCCCTAAAACCTGAAACACATGAATCATCAGTTAATAGCATTTAAATATATAGGGAGAGGGGTTGTCTTCCAGACTCCTCAACAGGAGGATTTCGGTTGATCCTGATGGGTCAACCCTTTGATTCTTTCTTGGAGGTCATCACACTCCTTTCTTGCTTCCTCCAACTGCCTAGACAACTTCAACTGTTCGGGCCATATGACTAGGCATTCATTGCCTACATTCTGAGCCTTTTTCTGATATGTAGATTTGGTAGGCCTGGCCTTTCTCACAATCTGGGGTTTAGACCAACTAGTACACATTTCGATCTTTGATGTTCTACCGAAATTCCATTTCCCTTGATTGTTTCTCAGTGTAGGAATCTCCTTTCTTGTCATCCTCCCTGTCTTCTTTGTCCATTGTAGAGATCTGCCTTTTTCTTCCACTTCTCATTGCAAAACACGACATGTGGATTTTTCGATGCATTCTTTGTTTATCTGCCTTTTATCAGATTTATGAGTCACCGCCCTATTTTTCATTGGTGGTGGGTCCTCCATTAAACGTCCATTCTTCTTTATCACCACTGGAGTAGATCTCCCCTTAATCTTCCAGGTTTGCTCACATTCTCTCCTTGAGAGCTGTTGTGAGTATGGCATAGGAGGTGACTGATACACCTTTCGTTCAGCTCCACGTGATTTCCCTGAGGCTCGAAGCCTATTCTTCTCCTTACCACTTTGTCTCCCAGTAAAGGCTTCTTTCTTGTACACTTCCTGTGGTGGAGATCTCTTTTCTTGTTCCTTTCCCTTTCCTGCTTTCTTCTTACTGCAATGTCTCGCCATGTGCCCATAGTGAGAACATATAAAACATTTTCCCTCAAAGGCATACCTCATTTCATCATCTCTCTGCTGAGATGTTGATGCACCTTGAGTTCTTCCTCTGATATTGTTCTCCTGAGCTTCCTGACACATGCTCATGGTGTGTCCCATTCTTCCGCAGTAATAGCATCTAATATATGCTTTCCTCTGAGAAGCTCTTCTTTCTTATTTCTCATGATTCTTCTTCCTGTTCTTAGATTTATTAATGTCTCTCTTTTCACAGCCTGAAATGTACTCCAAAGACTCTGTACAGAAGCTTGATGTGTGGCCATGAACTCCGCAGAAATAGCACACATCATCACTCCTTGAAACTATCCTCATAGGCCTATCTCCAGCACCTACAGTATTTTTCTTACCTTTGTAAATTTTCACTGCATTTTTCTTATCGTCCATAGGAGTGGAATTATCATATCCAATGCCAGCATTTCCAAAACTTGCTGGTCTTTGAGCTGAGAAAATATTATGTTGTTTCTCTTCAGAAACAGCATATCTGTTCTTCATTTTATCATCACTTGTCGAAGGATGATCAAATAGAAAGTGCAGTGCATCCTTCAACTTGGTCTTATCTTTGGATTTAGACTTCTCTATTTCCTGCTTGACTGATTCGAGCTCTTCTACCAACATTTGAATCTTCATATCCCTTGATTCAAGTTGGACATCATGTTTTTCCTTGAGAAGCTTCCCTCTACTTACCTCATCTTCCAGTTCATGCTTCAGCTTATCAACCATGTCATTTTTCTCCTTTACCTTCAATTTTTCTTGAGCGACAAAGTCAGAGCAACATGCATTCTCTTGTTGTAGCCTTTGATTTTTCTGAACTTCTGCAGACAACTGTGCTGCTAGATCATTATTTCTGGCTTTAAGATTCTGTGCTTCATCTGACATTTGACTCTCTTCATAATCACCAGCCTTTTGTTTTCCTTTCATTCTGGCCATCTTCTGCAGCTCTTCAGCACGTGAATCATTCTTCTCTGTTAGGTCAGTAAGTATATCAATAAGCCTTTGATTTAAACATTTTAGCTTGTTGACCTCAATCTCCAATCCCTTGATCCGGATATCTTTAGATTTGGCTTCTTCTGTGTTTCCAACGTCACTTGGAATATTCGGTTCTTCGATGCTTTTGAATTGATCTTTCACTTTTCTATTCAAGCCATCGATCTCCCTTTTCTGTTCTTCAATCTTAAGCTTATACTCACTAACTGATTCTGAGTTCTCTGGTGCTAATAACTTGAGTTTCTCAATTTTATTTATCAACTCAGACTTCTCTTCTTCCTGCTGCTGCATATAGAGTTTGGCATCGCGAACAACTTTGTTAGCATTCTTGGTTTTGGCTCTCCAAACATCTATCTCTTCAAGAGCAGCCTCTAACTCAGCTCGCATATCTATTCTTCCTTCAATTTCTTCTTCTGTTTCAGTATCACTCTGATGCTCATGTACTTTACTCATTCCAACATCATGATTGAGTGAATCAATCTTTTCCCTTTCTGATTCATCAAAGCCTTCCTTCAGCAAGTTGTTTGATTCCTTTAGTTGAATCACACATTTTCCATATACACTTCCACACTGAGGAGTACCACCTGACTTCTGCTTGTTCTTGGATGTTTTTCCCTTTGCCATGGCTGATTGAGATAAGAGAAGACTGATTCTTTATGCACACAGATCGACTACACCAAGTTGGAGCAAACAAATCTGATAACAACAACCTTCCCTCTGATACCAATTGTTAGGGCCAATAGGGGCCTATATACCCTGAGAGGGGGGGTGAATCAGGGTATGGATATTCTTTTTCAAAGTTCTTTCAGCCCCACTGGATCTTGACCTCTTTGTTACAAGGGTCACTTTGTTTGCACTTGTGTGGTTACTGTGATCACTTGTCTCATTTACCTGATGATGATGCTTTGAATGCAATGCAGGAAAGTAAGTAGGCAGACACAGAGATTTTTACTTGGTTCACCGCTAAGGGCTACGTCCAAGGAGCATACGCCGACAAGTTGCCGGTTCGTACCAAATTCCACTAGGCTTCACTATCTGTGGATTACAATGTTCGGGCTAGATCACTTCTATGCCCAGGCTCACTGCCTATACAAGGTTTAGGGTCAGCTCACTGCTTTCCCAAGGGTCACTCTCTGTTTCTCTCTCTCTGGCTCACTGCCGGTGGAGAGGATCACCTTCTTCCTCTTCCTAAGCTCACTGCTCTTGGAAGGGATTCACTCACAGTTTATAGACCTGTAGGTCTCTATTCATTTCCATGAAGGAATGCATCTTCCTCTGTATGTAGATGCTCTGTTGAAGTCCAACTTTCACCCGTAGATGAATCTCACTTTGCACCGGATGTACCGGGCAACCTCAATTTTTACGCGCAAACCTTACGGTGCCTTGCGCGCAATTTCTATGATTTGCGCGAAATTCCTTTTTCGCGCAACCTCCAAATTTTACGCGCAGCCTGGAAACTGCCTTGCGCGCAATTCACTGCCCTTGCGCGAAATCCACTTTTCGCGCAACCTTCCTTTTACGCGCCAACTCAAACTTTCTGCGCAGCCATTGCGTTTCGCGCAATCTGACTTTACGCGCAAACTTGAAGTTTACGCGCAACACCCTTTCAAACTTCAATTTCGCGCACCAGAGCTCGGGTATTTTCTATGTCATGAACTCTACTTAATGGAGGAGGTTCACTTCATATTTATAGGCAAAATCGACCCCGCGCGAAAAACCCTCTTTGAGCGCGTAATCCGCTTTGATCGCGAAATCCAAATCTTCCGCGCACAACCATTTTCCGCGCACTGCTCCATAATTTCGCGCACCTCATGCCTTTGCCATTTTCCGAGCTTCGGAGCTCGAAACACCTCTTGCGCGAAATACTTCATCTGCTATTTCGCGCGCCACTTCAATTTTCCGCGCACGCCTCCAAAATTTCGCGCGCCTCATGCCTTTACCGATTTTCAAGCTTTCGGCCATGAAACATCTTTTGCGCGAAATACAATTTCGCGCAACCCGCTGTTTTGCGCGCCACACTTCAAGATTTTGCGCAACCCTCTAGTTTTGCGCGCCACGCTTAATTTTTCTGCACACCTCCTTCATTTCTCTCTCCTCAACCTTCGCCAACAACATATCACTCCATTTTCCATTGGCGATTTTCAGGCCCAAAAATTTGGCAAACACTGGAAAACGGCGCCACCTTGTACTTCTCTTTTGTACCGCCTCCAGATCGTCCTTTCCTTTGTCAAAGTTCTTTGTCAACATGGAATGTCAACAACTTCTCGGGAACTCGACAATTCTCCATGGAAACCTGCTTTGTCAACAAACACAATCAACCCAAAAATGCTGCAATGTTACCTTGAAGGATTTTTGCCCAACAATCTCCCCCTTTGGGTTTGTTGACAACTCTTCACAACTCTGCTCAGAAATATTTTATGCACTTTGATACCTCACTGAGTCTTCTTCCAGCTGCTACCACCATTCGCCTCTTGCGATAATGATAGCGTTCAAGGATTCACTTAACATGTACTCTAAGCCCACATGAGCAATGCTCGGCGTGAGAAACAAGAGTAGTATGAAAAGTTCATCAATGAATCACTTCATGTCAGACCCCAATTGTCGATTCCACCCTGATACCAATTCTTAAAATAAAACCAGTTGTTGAACCACACTGATACCAATTGGTGAATTCCTAAGTTGATACCAATTGTTGATAGCTGGACACCGTCTCACACCATTCCAACACCACTGTTCTGCTTTTATCACGATCCTCAGCTGTCGTGATTTCTATGATTTGATCGATCACTTCTAGCATCGTCAGATTTAAAAATCTCTCCCCCTTTCTCATTGCTCCCCCTTTCTGGCTGCTCCACCTGTCAGCTTCTCCCCGTATCAATTATGATTTATCAAATCTCCGCACTATTTTCTCTCTTGAACTAACACTTTTCTCCCCCTTTGTCAAGCACTTGTCAAGCACTTTTCTCCCCCTTTGTCAACGAACCCAAAGGTCACGCCTTTTTATTCGGTAACATAGTAGAGAACACATATCAGCACATTAGGGAAAAACACACCATACCTCGGGGAGAGGGGGGGTGGTGGGGGTATCCCACATCCACACTATGTCATGTGCGGGGAATCGACTGAACTCCCAGAGCCAGTCGATGCCTCTCAAAGCATCCTTGGGTAAGGCCTTTGTCAGAATGTCTGCAACCAGTAGCTCTGTAGGCACGTACTCCAACTTCACGATTCCCTGCTCAACCTTCTCCTTGATAAAATGATACTTAATCTCAATGTGCTTTGTCCTTGAATGATGGACGGGATTTTTGCTATGATTTATAGCACTTGAGTTGTCACACTGGATTCCGATCGGAGACTTCACTTCAACTCCCATATCTTCAAGCTGCTGCTTCATCCACAATAACTGTGTGCATGCTTGAGTGGCCGCAATATACTCAGCTTCTACGGTGCTTAATGAAATGCAATCCTGCTTCTTGCTTAACCAAGAAATACATAGTCCGCCAAGATAAAATGCACCACCTGACGTTGATTTTCTATCATCTGCTGAACCGGCACTGTCTGCATCAGTATATCCCAATAACTCTGTCTGAGATTTGTCGTTGTAGGTCAAGCCGAAGTCCACCGTGCCCTTGATATACCGAAGTATTCTTTTCACTGCAAGCATGTGACTTTCCTTGGGATTACTCTGATATCTCACTGCTTGGCATGTGGCGAAAACAATATCAGGCCTTGTTGCGGTTAAGTACAACAGACTTCCAATGATTTGCCTGTATTTTGTGATATTAACTGCCCTGCCACTGTCATCTTTTGATGATTTCATCCGGGTAGAAACCGGAGTCTTCATCTCCTTGGAATTTTCCATTCCAAATCATTCCAAAGCATCCTTGGCATACTCGGATTCAGAAATGAATGTTCCATTCCTGCCTTGTGTAACTATGCTTCATCTGATCTTCCAAATATTATGTCTTCTTCCTTGACCAGCCTCACCATCCTTTGATTACTATTGTTGTCGAAATAAAGATTGTAATCAAATCCCCCACACTGAAAACCGATCTTCTTCAAATACTGATATAGCCTTCAGTACCATTCTCTTGGGGTGTATCCTTTGCACACCAGTCGTGCTTTGTTTCGAATCATTGTGCCATCTTCGTTCATCTTGTCTAAATAGACCCTTTTTGTCCTGATGACGTTTTTATCATCTGGCCTCGAAACAATTTCCCAGGTCTGATTCTTCTCAATTCTGACCTATCTCTTCATTCATGGCATGATCCCAGTTTTCATCTTCCGTTGCATCAGCAAAGCATTTCGGCTCATCCGGAGATATAAAAGATGCTTTCTGCAGTGATTTCATTCTCCTTGTCTGAGCTAGAGCTAACTAATCACCAAAGATATTCTGCATGTCAATTTCAGCTCAACTCTTTGACTGTTGTGCAGATGAGGATTTTTACTTCCTTGTACTCACAAACTAGACACTTTCATGTTCATCATTGGTGTCTTCTTCTGAATCAGCATAAGCCACTTCTGATCTTCCTATGTTGCTTTCTTCCTCAATACTTCCATCAGGAAATTGTTCACTGACTCATTTTTCAGTGGCTTCATTTCTTTCAGCTATGTTTCTCAAATTTTTGTTGAGACGCCTTTGATTTTCTCTTGCAGCTTCTTGGTATCCTGAAAACAGTCAGCTGATACCATATTGTTAGAGCAAATAGATAAGCATGAAATGCATTGTTATTGCTGCTTCTCCCTGTGTGTCTTTCTTCCCTCAATAGGAAACACCTGAGCTGAGTCATCCAATTATTGCATTGATGGCTCTTGAATCTGATTTGGATATAGAATTCTCCCCCTGTGTTATGCAACTCTTCCAGTTGTTAGGCCCAACAGTTTAGACCCATAACACGTCTTTTCCTCCTGCATCATTTGTTCTCATCTTCCACTCAAATTTGAGCCATTAACAAAATCTCTAAGCCTACGGAGTTGAAACTCGGTGTAGGAAACAAGAGATAAAGTTAATAACACAATCACTTCCTATTATGATCTGTTGCTCCCTTTCTTCATCAACTCTAGTACCTGATTTGAATCAATTGAAATTCTAGAGCAAATCACTTCTCCACTTCGCATCCTTAGATGCCACTACCCCATGGATCGTATCTCCCTAAAACCTGAAACACATGAATCATCAGTTAATAGCATTTAAATATATAGGGAGAGGGGTTGTCTTCCAGACTCCTCAACAGGAGGATTTCGGTTGATCCTGATGGGTCAACCCTTTGATTCTTTCTTGGAGGTCATCACACTCCTTTCTTGCTTCCTCCAACTGCCTAGCCAACTTCAACTGTTCGGGCCATATGACTAGGCATTCATTGCCTACATTCTGAGCCTTTTTCTGATATGTAGATTTGGTAGGCCTGGCCTTTCTCACAATCTGGGGTTTAGACCAACTAGTACACATTTCGATCTTTGATGTTCTACCGAAATTCCATTTCCCTTGATTGTTTCTCAGTGTAGGAATCTCCTTTCTTGTCATCCTCCCTGTCTTCTTTGTCCATTGTAGAGATCTGCCTTTTTCTTCCACTTCTCGTTGCAAAACACGACATGTGGATTTTTCGATGCATTCTTTGCTTATCTGCCTTTTATCAGATTTATGAGTCACCGCCCTATTTTTCATTGGTGGTGGGTCCTCCATTAAACGTCCATTCTTCTTTATCACCACTGGAGTAGATCTCCCCTTAATCTTCCAGGTTTGCTCACATTCTCTTCTTGAGAGCTGTTGTGAGTATGGCATAGGAGGTGACTGATACACCTTTCGTTCAGCTCCACGTGATTTCCCTGAGGCTCGAAGCCTATTCTTCTCCTTACCACTTTGTCTCCCAGTACAGGCTTCTTTCTTGTACACTTCCTGTGGTGGAGATCTCTTTTCTTGTTCCTTTCCCTTTCCTGCTTTCTTCTTACTGCAATGTCTCGCCATGTGCCCATAGTGAGAACATATAAAACATTTTCCCTCAAAGGCATACCTCATTTCATCATCTCTCTGCTGAGATGTTGATGCACCTTGAGTTCTTCCTCTGATATTGTTCTCCTGAGCTTCCTGACACATGCTCATGGTGTGTCCCATTCTTCCGCAGTAATAGCATCTAATATATGCTTTCCTCTGAGAAGCTCTTCTTTCTAATTTCTCATGATTCTTCTTCCTGTTCTTAGATTTATTAATGTCTCTCTTTTCACAGCCTGAAATGTACTCCAAAGACTCTGTACAGAAGCTTGATGTGTGGCCATGAACTCCGCAGAAATAGCACACATCATCACTCCTTGAAACTATCCTCATAGGCCTATCTCCAGCACCTACAGTATTTTTCTTACCTTTGTAAATTTTCACTGCATTTTTCTTATCGTCCATAGGAGTGGAATTATCATATCCAATGCCAGCATTTCCAAAACTTGCTGGTCTTTGAGCTGAGAAAATATTATGTTGTTTCTCTTCAGAAACAGCATATCTGTTCTTCATTTTATCATCACTTGTCGAAGGATGATCAAATAGCAAGTGCAGTGCATCCTTCAACTTGGTCTTATCTTTGGATTTAGACTTCTCTATTTCCTGCTTGACTGATTCGAGCTCTTCTACCAACATTTGAATCTTCATATCCCTTGATTCAAGTTGGACATCATGTTTTTCCTTGATAAGCTTCCCTCTACTTACCTCATCTTCCAGTTCATGCTTCAGCTTATCAACCATGTCATTTTTCTCCTTTACCTTCAATTTTTCTTGAGCGACAAAGTCAGAGCAACATGCATTCTCTTGTTGTAGCCTTTGATTTTTCTGAACTTCTGCAGACAACTGTGCTGCTAGATCATTATTTCTGGCTTTAAGATTCTGTGCTTCATCTGACATTTGACTCTCTTCATAATCACCAGCCTTTTGTTTTCCTTTCATTCTGGCCATCTTCTGCAGCTCTTCAGCATGTGAATCATTCTTCTCTGTTAGGTCAGTAACTATATCAATAAGCCTTTGATTTAAACATTTTAGCTTGTTGACCTCAATCTCCAATCCCTTGATCCGGATATCTTTAGATTTGGCTTCTTCTGTGTTTCCAACGTCACTTGGAATATTCGGTTCTTCGATGATTTTGAATTGATATTTCACTTTTCTATTCAAGCCATCGATCTCCCTTTTCTGTTCTTCAATCTTAAGCTTATACTCACTAACTGATTCTGAGTTCTCTGGTGCTAATAACTTGAGTTTCTCAATTTTATTTATCAACTCAGACTTCTCTTCTTCCTGCTGCTGCATATAGAGTTTGGCATCGCGAACAACTTTGTTAGCATTCTTGGTTTTGGCTCTCCAAACATCTATCTCTTCAAGAGCAGCCTCTAACTCAGCTCGCATATCTATTCTTCCTTCAATTTCTTCTTCTGTTTCAGTATCACTCTGATGCTCATGTACTTTACTCATTCCAACATCATGATTGAGTGAATCAATCTTTTCCCTTTCTGATTCATCCAAGCCTTCCTTCAGCAAGTTGTTTGATTCCTTTAGTTGAATCACACATTTTCCATATACACTTCCACACTGAGGAGTACCACCTGACTTCTGCTTGTTCTTGGATGTTTTTCCCTTTGCCATGGCTGATTGAGATAAGAGAAGACTGATTCTTTATGCACACAGATCGACTACACCAAGTTGGAGCAAACAAATCTGATAACAACAACCTTCCCTCTGATACCAATTGTTAGGGCCAATAGGGGCCTATATACCCTGAGAGGGGGGGTGAATCAGGGTATGGATATTCTTTTTCAAAGTTCTTTCAGCCCCACTGGATCTTGACCTCTTTGTTACAAGGGTCACTTTGTTTGTACTTGTGTGGTTACTGTGATCACTTGTCTCATTTACCTGATGATGATGCTTTGAATGCAATGCAGGAAAGTAAGTAGGTAGACACAGAGATTTTTACTTGGTTCACCGCTAAGGGCTACGTCCAAGGAGCATACGCCGACAAGTTGCCGGTTCGTACCAAATTCCACTAGGCTTCACTATCTGTGGATTACAATGTTCGGGCTAGATCACTTCTATGCCCAGGCTCACTGCCTATACAAGGTTTAGGGTCAGCTCACTGCTTTCCCAAGGGTCACTCCCTGTTTCTCTCTCTCTGGCTCACTGCCGGTGGAGAGGATCACCTTCTTCCTCTTCCTAAGCTCACTGCTCTTGGAAGGGATTCACTCACAGTTTATAGACCTGTAGGTCTCTTCATTTCCATGAAGGAATGCATCTTTCTCTGTATGTAGATGCTCTGTTGAAGTCCAACTTTCACCCGTAGATGAATCTCACTTTGCACCGGATGTACCGGGCAACCTCAATTTTTACGCGCAACCCTTACGGTGCCTTGCGCGCAATTTCTATGATTTGCGCGAAATTCCTTTTTCGCGCAACCTCCAAATTTTACGCGCAGCCTGGAAACTGCCTTGCGCGCAATTCACTGCCCTTGCGCGAAATCCACTTTTCGCGCAACCTTCCTTTTACGCGCCAACTCAAACTTTCTGCGCAGCCTTTGCGTTTCGCGCAATCTGACTTTACGCGCAAACTTTAAGTTTACGCGCAACACCCTTTCAAACTTCAATTTCGCGCACCAGAGCTCGGGTATTTTCTATGTCTTGAACTCTACTTAATGGAGGAGGTTCACTTCATATTTATAGGCAAAATCGACCCCGCGCGAAAAACCCTCTTTGAGCGCGTAATCCGCTTTGATCGCGAAATCCAAATCTTCCGCGCACAACCATTTTCCGCGCACTGCTCCATAATTTCGCGCACCTCATGCCTTTGCCATTTTCCGAGCTTCGGAGCTCGAAACACCTCTTGCGCGAAATACTTCATCTGCTATTTCGCGCGCCACTTCAATTTTCCGCGCACGCCTCCAAAATTTCGCGCGCCTCATGCCTTTACCGATTTTCAAGCTTTCGGCCATGAAACATCTTTTGCGCGAAATACAATTTCGCGCAACCCGCTGTTTTGCGCGCCACGCTTAATTTTTCTGCACACCTCCTTCATTTCTCTCTCCTCAACCTTCGCCAACAACATATCACTCCATTTTCCATTGGCGATTTTCAGGCCCAAAAATATGGCAAACACTGGAAAACGGCGCCACCTTGTACTTCTCTTTTGTACCGCCTCCAGATCGTCCTTTCCTTTGTCAAAGTTCTTTGTCAACATGGAATGTCAACAACTTCTCGGGAACTCGACAATTCTCCATGGAAACCTGCTTTGTCAACAAACACAATCAACCCAAAAATGCTGCAATGTTACCTTGAGGGATTTTTGCCCAACAAGAAGGGTCGAGGGTCATAACCCCTGGCTGGCCGATAGGACTGGCCCCCCACATGGGGGTCGCGGTTACGAACAGGTGGGGGGTATTGCTCCCCCCCCCCCCCCCCCGCACCCCCTTCCGCACGACCATTACAGCCGAGCCGCTCGGCCACGCTGGCCAGGCCGAGCGAGCCGGACCAGGCCGCCAAGCCAGGCCGCGCCCAGGCCAGGCCGCTTTAAAATGGGCCGAACCAGGACCCGAGTTGGGTCGACCCAGTTCGGGCCGACCCAAGGGGTATCGGGCCGGGTCGGGCCGGGCCCGAACCCCCTATTCACGGTCCTCTTCCGGTATTTTCCCCATAACATGGGCTGCGGACCCTTGATCGACACACCATTAGCTACGATGTGATCCTTGGATCGAGACAGTCATTTTGGTATAATAAACATAAGGTTTCAGAAAACATTGGGTTCGGGCGGGTTGGTTCGTACACGAAACCAATCGGGCCCTAGGAGCGGAAACACTTAAAACTTGTGTTC
Organism: Viscum album; assembly: GCA_963277665.1. Lineage (NCBI taxonomy): Eukaryota > Viridiplantae > Streptophyta > Magnoliopsida > Santalales > Viscaceae > Viscum > Viscum album. The sequence continues at coordinate 1,441,553,823 of OY728157.1, forward strand.
TGGACGTCTAATTGATGTGTCGTCGACATTGATGGATTCCTCTTAGTGAGATGGAGATTTTGGCTTACTCCGCTCGATGTTTGGACGCAGTTAGAGTATGGTCGGGTTGGTTTTGACTTAAAAACCAACCGGGCCCCTGAGACGAAAAAGCCAATAACTCCCAGACCGGGCGTCCGATTGACGCGCCATCTGTGACGTTGAGTTCCTGTTGACGATACGGAACCTTTGGATACATCAACTCCGGACATCGTGTCAGTTGATGTATCAGCCCCTTGGCTCGTGGAGCAGACCCTCCCGAACGAGCTTGCTGTGTGCGGGAGCCCTAGAGCTGGCTGCGACTGCAATGACGATGACGACTGTACAGAAATCCTTCGTGGATTTGACGGCGAAAACTATAGCACTCAGTGATCCTATGTGGATCAGTGCTACCGATCCTGTGTGGGTCAGCGCTCAGTGGTCCTGTGTGGGCCAGCGCCTACCGATCATGTATGGGTCAGATCCTATGTGGGTCATTGCGGGGGTTAGTTACCTATCGATCCTTTGTGGGTCATTGTGGGGGTTAATTACGTATCGATGCTTTGTGGGTCATTGCAGGGGTTAGAACCTATCGATCTTGTGTGGGTCCGATGGCATAGATGAATCAGTGGCAACATCTGATCAACTTTATCGTTATACGAAGAAGTATACCTGTGTGAGATGAATCTTGACTTTCAATCATTATCTTTGATATGACTGACTTGCATTCCTACGTGGATTGTTTTGTGCTATCCTGTGTGGACGTGATCGAACATGGGCTCAGATGTTGGAGCCAAACTGGTATTGATGACTTAGGTATATGTATGGGCATATACCTAAGTAGTGTCGGATGTCACTTCGTGATTATATCTTTCCTTTGTGGATTATCCTTTCTGGATTCTGGGAGACCTTAGAGGGTCTCGAGGTCCCTACTGAGTAGCTTATACTCACCCCTGCATGGGCTATGCCCGCACTACATTTTGTTGGTTGCAGAAGACAGACAACACTGATTGTGGTTGAGGTTGCGGAGCTGGTCGGTACCTGGGGGTGGACCACTAGGCGGGACGTACTCGGAGCGAATGGCTAGACCCGAGGAGCTGTGGAGGCTATCTGTACCCACCCTTCATGTGGGAATTCCATTGGATGGCTCGATGCTGCGGCTTTACTTTTCAGTTGTTGTACTCCCTTTTGTAGTTGTACTTTACTTTCAGTTTGGGTTTGTATTCTGTTCCACTTACTTTTCCGCACTTACTGTTGTACCTAGTTTTTCTTAGTGTTTACTTCTTCTTGCTTACTCTGTGTGTTCGTTTACTTTAATAGGAAATGACTTCCCCTTTTTATCGGGATTTATGCCTTGGTGCTAGTCTCCAGCCCCTGGTCTATGGAAGGCGGGCTTGGGGGAGTCACGACACGGGCCCCGAGGACGGGTCATGACAAATTGGTATAAGAGGAGTTCGGTTCTACCATAGAACTTTGGACTCTAATATTTTTTTATGTGAAGCAATAGTGTTAAGATTATTGGCTGTGGTTATCAGTCCAGGGAGTCCAGTGTTGGTGCGGAGGCCGACGTATCCATACACCATGACCCTGAATTCTTATTTCCGACTTAATGCACGAAAACATTGATTGGATTTGTGTTTCAAGTTTTCTTTATGATTACTTTTTGTCAGCTCACCAGGTATACTGTATTAACCGTGGTGCACCTGTTTCTTTTCAGGATGTCCCCATGATGGTACCCAGCTAGGGTTCCGAGCATTGAGCGGGAAGACATCCCACCGAGCGATGAGGCCTCGGTACAGGGCCCTTTGACAGCAGAGGCACCGGCGGTACCTCTACCCACCGAGCCACCGATGCTACTAGCCCCAGCCACTGACAGTGCACGTCGCCTTAGTGCACTGCACGAGTTTCAGCGTCAGCGACTGCCCAGGTTCCGCGGGGAGACGGACCCTCAGGTAGGTGAGGATTGGAGGGAGACAGATGTACAAGTTTTCCGTTTGATAGGGACACCAGCAGACCTCATGGTGATCCTTGCATCGAGTCTCCTGCACGCGGCAACAGGCAGATGGTGGGGCATGATTCTCCTGGTGCACGACGAGGCATCTCTCTTCTAGACAGACATTGAGAGCCTCTTCTGCTCGGAGTTCGTCCCAGCCACCCTCCGTGAGGTGCGCATCCAGGAGCTACTACAGCTGCGGGAGGGCAGCTTGACGGTCTCCCAATACTCGGTGAGATTTAACTATCTCTCGCGCTATTTGACGGACATGGTACGAGACCCATTCATCCGGGCCCGAACCATCGAGCAGGGATTGAGGCATGAGATCAGGGAATCACTGATCTCCCTCAGCATTCTGATACAGCAAGGGGTACTGGAGCGAGCCCTTCTCATCGAGAGCTTTGTTGTGGAGTCTACACCAGCGGCAAGACCTACCGTAAGGCGGAACGTATCAGAGTCTTCTGCAGCTGACAGTCGACGGATGACACATGGGACTAGGCAGACCAGAACCTCAGGAAGATGACCTCAGGACACTGGATCAGAGGTGTGGGGCACACAACGTAGAGCCAGTCTTTCGAGAGGCAGAGAATGTTATGCATGTGGTGGGTAGGGCCACATGGCTCGTGACTGCCCGACCCGCCATGCCGAGGAGCAGCAGATTGTTGAGGGACCACCCAGGCAAAGGAAGAGGGTCGACCGTGGCAGTCTGCAAGGAGAAGGTGGACAAGGAAGAGGAGCGGGCTGAGCAGCAGGTGGTGGGCGACGCTTTGAGGCTCTACCACCACCACCCCCAGGATGTCAACCCTGACCACAGGGAGCTGGCGGGCAGAGACAGGCACAGCTCCCAGTAGCAGAGGCCTACGACCATGGCATGCCAGAGATGATTTGAGGTACTATCTCTGTCTATTCCACCCTTTCTGCAGTTCTTATAGTCACAGGAGCAAGTCATTCTTTAAAATCCACTGCCCTTGTTCGGAGCTCATAGATTCTGACAGAGCCGTTGGCTCGATCCTTACGGCTAGAGACTCCTACGGGAGCAGACTCGACGATTACACACTGGTGTCGGCAGTGTGAGCATACTCTAGGAGGCAAGAGCTTCGGCTGGGATCTTCTTATAGCAGCGTAGAGGCCTTAAGACATCATCATGGACATGGATTGGTTATCTACATTCCATGCTCAAGATTCACTATATTAGGCACAAGGTGCAGTGTGTACGCACCGACGGGAGCAGGTTCATCTTCACCGGTGAGAAGGGAGCCTTCGCAGCACAGGATGGACTCTCGCAGAGGAGAGGATATCCCATCACTCATCAGTTGGATAGACTCAACCTAGGATTAGTTGACGTGCAGAGTCCTAGTTTTCCTGTAGTGGTGGATCAGTATGCGGACGTTTTCCCCGACGACATTCCAAGACTACCTCCTCGCAGAGAGGTAGACTTTTATTTTGATCTGTACCCCAGGACAACCCCGAAATCCACCCCATCATATTGGATGGCCCCCTGTGAGCTACAAGAGGTACGGGTATATTTGGAGGACTTGCAGGGCAAGGGATTCATCTGACCTTGTGTTTCACCGTAGGCTTCCCCGATATTGTTTGCCAAGAAGGCGGACGGGAGCTTGCGACTTTGTGTTGACTATCGTCACCTGAACGAGGTGATAGTGAGAAACAAGTATCCACTACCGAAGATTAATGACTACTTCGATTATCTCAAGGGAGCACAGTGGTTCTCAATGATAGACCTTAGGTAAAGCTGTCATCAGCTCAGAGTTCGGGACGAGGACGTGTAGAAGACGACCTTCAAATGTCGATATGGCCACTATGAGTTCTTGGTTAGGACCTTCTGCATGACCAATGCTCCAGAAGTGTTCATGGGCCTCATGAACATGATATTTCAGCAATACCTCGATCGATTTTTCGTGGTATTCATTGATGACATTTTGATATACTCAACGACAGAGGAGGAGCACGCCTACCACTTGAGGGTTGTACTGGACACACTCGGAGATCACCCGATTTATGGTAAGCTCTCTAAGTGTCATTTATGGATACGTGAGGTCCACTTATTGTGACACGTCGTCTCTAAGGCGGGAGTTTCGGTGGATCCTGTGAAAATCAAGGCATTTGTAGCTTGGGAGCCACCCAGGAGTGTGACGGAGGTGCAGAGTTTCGTGGGTCTGTCTAGGTACTACTGGAGAATTGTGACAGACTTCTCTAGAGTTGCGGCACCACTCTCAACTTTGAAGAAGAAGGGGAAAACCTTTGTGTGGTCAGAAAGATGTCAGTAGAGCTTCCAAAAGCTGAAATATAGAATAACCAGCACGCCTATATTGAGGATACCAGAGGAGGGAGGTGGGTACGAGGTTTACTACAATGCATCAGGGACTAGACTCAGATGTGTTCTGATGCAGGAGCAGGCCATGATCACTTATGGATCACATCAATTGAGGCAGCATGAGCAGAACTCCGCTACCCATGACCTGGAGTTAGAAACAGAGGTCTTCGCTCTGAAGATGTGGCGACACTATCTGATGGGCGAGCGCTTTACAGTCTATTCTGACCATCAGAGTCTCAGGTAATCTTCTCGCAGATGAAACTGAACCTGAGACAGTGGTGATGTCTCGAGTTCCTCCAGGACTATGACATTGAGATATTCTATACTCCTGGAAAGGGGAATGTAGTAGCTAATGCTATCAACAGGAGGACAGGCATTCGGCTACTTGGGGAGGCGACAGAGCAGCTAGCCGCTTTGCAGATATCCTTCATGGATAGAGATGGAGCATCCTTTCTTCAGTCACTCACAGTCACACCTCCACTTCTACAGCGGGTCAGAGAGGCACAACATGGGGATGATGACTGTGAGACGCGACATACGCATATATCCTCAGAACAGGAACCTGATGGATTCAGTTTATGAGGAGAGCACAATGTCCTTTTCAGAAGATGTACCTTGGTACCCGTTCTTTACAGGAAGTGGTGCTGAGCGAGTTTCACACTTCCCCTTTGGTAGTACATCCTGTAGTGGCAATGATGTACCGGTATCTCAGACGACAGCACTGGTGGCCGGGCATGAAGAAGGTTGTGGCAGAGTTCGTTTCTCGATGCCTCACCTGCCAGCATGTGATGGCAGAGCACCAGGTACCAGTAGGCTTGGTACAACCCTTGGTGGTCCCGGAGTGGAAGTGGTACAGAATATCTATGGACTTTGTGATTTTACTTCCACACACTTCCAGAGGTCACGACTCAATTTGGGTGATTGTTGACCGACTCACCAAGTCGGCTCACTTCGTACCCATCAGAGAGCAGGGCGCAGTGGAGAGATTGGGATTCCTCTATGTTCAGAAGATTGTACAGCTTAATGATGTACCATCATCTATCATCTCCGATCGAGATGCTCGCATTACTTCCCAGCTCTGGAAGGGGTTGCAGGAGGCGTTCGGGATGCAGCTACGTCTGAGCGCCGCCTTTCACCCTCAGACAGATGTTCAGACAGAGAGGACCATTCAGACTCTCGAGTACATGATTTGTGCATGTTTCCTTGACTTTGTTCGCAGCTGGGAGAACCACCTACCCTTGGTGGAGTTCGTGTACAACAACAGCTACCACTCCACCATCGGGATGGCACCATACGAGGCGTTGTACGACTAACCTTGCAGATCTCCTCTGTGCTAGACAGACCCTGGGGAGTCAGCACTTGTGGGACCAGATATGGTTCAGGCCACAACAGAGAAGGTCCAGGTCATCCAGGAGAGGATGAGGACAGCTCAGAGGCAGTAGAAGTCTTATGCTGACCGGAGGTGGAGGCCACTGGAGTTTGAGGATGGTGACCACGTGTTCTTGCAGTTCTCACCTCGATGGGGATTATGGATATTTGGCTGAGGCGGCAAGTTGTCTCCACACTTCATCGGACCATTACAGGTCCTCAGCAGGATTGGCGAGGTGGCTTATCACCGGGCTCTACCACCTCAGTTGCACGGGTGCACAACGTCTTCCAGGAATCTCAACTGAGGATATACGTGCACGACCCGACGCATATCATTGACCATGGGGAGCTGGAAATTTATGATGGGGCGACTTTTGCGGAGGTCCTGGTGGAGAATGAGGATCGACAAGAGCGTGTCCTACATGGAAGGTCGATTCCTCTAGTGCGTATCAGATGGAAGCATGGGAATCTCCAGGAGAGCACTTGGGAGTGGGAGGCTCAGATGCGTGCATAGTACCCACATTTATTACCCTGGTTTATGATGTATCTTTACGGGGACGTAATTCCCTAAGGTCGGAGTAATGTAAAGACCCGTAAAATTAAAGGAAATTTTTTTCATAATTTTCGTTTTGATTTTACATGAACATAGTTTCTGACGGAACCTGATTCTGAGGCCCGGGGTTCCCTAAATCATTTTCCGATGTTTAGCTCGGGTACATTTAGTGAACGAACGAGCGGGTTTTCCTATATTTTGAACCATTTCTCGGAATCGAATTATGAGGGCACCGATGGAATCGCAGTGCCGATAATTGTTTAGAAACACCTTTTCCGGAGTTGCGTTTTCTCGGGTGTGGTTATTAAATTTTTGGGTTAAGTAAAAGAATAAAAATAAAAATGGTGTGACCAATTTTTATTTTATATAAAGTTGTTTAACCTAAGATAAGTGATTGGAGTTAGACCCACTATATCCTACTACACAAGGTATGATATTTGTGGGGCGGGGCCCACACGAGCCCTACCATTTTCAACCCCCCTCCTTTATTTAAGTAACGCACCTGCACCCCCTCCTTTAATTAACTAACGCAACCCCCCCCCCCCACCCTTTAAATGAAGTCAACCCTTGCGTTTAACTAGATATTAAATGTATCTTTTCATTGGGTGGTTAAAATGTTTCATTTACTTCAATTAATTGATTGATTCATTTTTAATTCATAAACGTTTGGTTTGTGTGTTAATAAAATAAGACAAGTCTTATTTTATTAAGGGGTTGGTTGTGCAAGAGGGATTGGGAGATTTTGCTCAAGGTCTTGAAGTTCTTCTTCCTCGAAAAATAACACGAAGAAAGTGAAAAACGCCGAGCTCCTACCAAGGTTGACAAGAATGCCGGATCCTCTAAGATCGATGTCGTGATGCTGATGAATCTTTTCTCCATGACATGATGATCCTTCTTCCGCGATGCCTCCTTCAGTGACGTACAATTCCGCGATGAGCGTTCGTTTGACTACGCTTGAGGTAGGCTATTATTTTAATTGTTGTTCATGATTACTTCCATCGCCATTCTTCATTTCAAACTAATCTGCCTGATATCTCAATAACGGGTGGATTTCGGACCTCGTGATCATGGTCGACCCTCCTCACCCTTGTTTGTTTGATTTTGTTGCGGCACGTGTAAGGTGTCACGGTGCCATTGCCCCACGCGGAAGCTATGTTAATGGGTGAAGAAGCACGATGTCGTCGTGCTGCACCGTTGAAGTCAAACAAGCCACGGCACCGCCGCACCGTTCCTGAGAACGTCGAAGAGGCTGCGGCCAGAGCGGGGCCCTGGCGGAGGGGAACGGGGCCGTCGCGCCGCGCCGGACGGACCAAGGCCGTGACCTTTGGCCGCGGCGGAGCAGGAAGCGGAGACCGGCTTTCGGCCGCCGACACCAGTGCAGGAGGGCGGGACCGCGGGTTCCTGCGGCAGCGGCACAGCTGACCGGCTTCCGAGAAGGGTCGGGGCCATAACCCCCAGCTGGCCGACAGGAGCGGCCCCCCACATGGGAGCTGCGGTTACGAACAGGCGGGGGGGCAACGCGCCCCAAAGCACCCCCTTCTGCTCTGTCATTACGACCGAGCCGCCTGGCCACACTAGCCAGGCCGAGCGAGCCGAGCCAGGCTGCCAGGCCGAGCCGTGCCCAAGCCGGGCTGGGCCGCGCCCTAATGGGCCAGACCCAGACCCGAGTCAGGTCGGACCGGGCCCAAATCCTTTATTCGCGGACCTCTTTCGGTCTTTTGCCCATAACATGGGCTGGAGATTTCCGATCGATGCACCGTCAGCTACGATGTGATCGTTGGATCGAGACGGTCATTTAATTATAATACACTAAAGGTTTCGGAGAACTTTGGGTTTGGCCGGGTTGGTTCGTACACGAAACCAATCAGGCCATCGGAGCAGAAATGCTTATAACTTGAGTTCCGGACGTCCGATTAATGTGTCGTCGACTTTGATTGATTCATCTTAGTGAGATGGACCTTTTGTCTTACTCCTCTCGAGGTTTGGATGCAGTTGGTGTACGGTCGGGTTGGTTTTGAATTAAAAACCAACCGGGCCCGTGGGATGAAAAGGCCAATAACTCTCAAACCGGGCGTCTGATTGACACTCTGTCTTTGAAGTTAAGTTCTTGTTGACGATACTGAACCTTTGGATACATGAACTCTAGACGTCGTTTCAGTTGATATATCATCCCCTCGGCTCGTGGAGCAGACCCTCCCGAATGAGTTTTTTGTGTTCCAGAACCCTAGAGCTGTCTGCGACTGCGATGACGATGACGACTGTATAGAAATCCTCCGTGGATTCGACGGAGATGACTACAACACTCAGCGATCTGACGTGGATCATTGCTTCCGATCCTGTGTGGGTCAGATCGTGTGTGTGTCAGTGCTCAGCGGTCCTGTATGGGCCAGCGCCAACCGATCCTGTGTGGGTCAGATCCTGTGTGGGTTATTGCGGGGGTTAGTTACCTATAGATCCTTTGTGGGTCTTTGCGGGGGTTAGTTACCTATCGATACTTTGTGGGTCATTTCGGGGTTAGTACATATCGATCCTGTGTGGGTCTGACAGCATAGATGAATAAGTGGCTACATCTGATTATCATCATCGTCTTAAAAAGAAGTATAACTGTGTGAGCTAAATCTTGACTTTCAATCATTATCTTCGATATGATTTAATTTCTTTCCTATGTAGATTTTGTTGTGCTATCCTATGTGGATGTGATCGAACTTGGGCTCGGATGTTGGAGCCAAACTGGAAATGATGACTTAGCTATATGTATGGTAATATACCTAAGTAGTGTCGGATGTTACATCGTGATTGTATCTTTCCTTTGTGGATTATCCTTTGTGGATTCTGGGAGATCTTCGGGGGTCTCGGGGTCCCTACCGAGTAGCTTATACTCACCCCCACACGGGTTATGCCCGGACTAGGTTGTGTTGGTTGCGGACGACAGACAACGCTGATCATGGTTGAGGCTTGTGGAGCAGGTCAGTACCTGGAGGTTGACCACTGGGAGGGACGTACTTGGAGCGGACGGCTAGACCCGAGGAGCTGTGGAGTCTATCTGTACCCACCCTTCAAGTGGGACTTCCAGTGGACATCTCGACGCTATGAATTTAGTTTTCAGTTGTTGTACTCTCTTTTTCAGTTGTACTTTACATTCATTTTATGTTTCTATTCTGGCCCACTATCTTTTCCGCACTTACTATTGTACCCGGTTTTATTTGGTCTTTACTTCTTCTTGCTTACTATGTCTGTTCATTTACATTACTAGGAAATGCCTTCCCCTCTTTATCAGGATTTACGCCTTGGTGCTAGTCGCCAGCCCCTGGCCTATGGAAGGCGGGCTTGAGGTAGTCACGGCACGGTCCGCGAGGATGGGTCGTGACATGGCATCCCTCCAAGAGTCCCATAGCGAGATCCTCTATCAATTCTTGACCTTAGGTAGAGTCAGGCATCGAGGTTACCAACTCTACCGAGTACTGATCCTCTACCTATCTGGTGAATCTGGATGAGAGGTCATATCCTCCATGCCCCTGGATGTGATCCTCATCTATGTATCGTGATCTTTCCCACTGAGGAGGGTGTTCTCCCATAATGAGTGTATAAATCTATCGTGATCTTCCACGCTCAGAAGTGAGTTCTCCCCTAATGAGTGTATCTATCTCTCATGGATTTCCCCGATGAACAATGCTTCCTAGATGAACTTCATCAGAGCTATCAGACTCGTGGAATGAGTTCTCCGGGATTGATTGCTTCATGGAATCTTCGAACTGACTCCCTAGCGGTGGTGTATTGTAGTGTGACTAGTCTCTAGGCAATGGGTGTGGTTTTTTGGTATATCTAGATTGTGTTCACCTATTATATGTTCAGTATACATATACTGTTTCGATCTAACTATGCCTTTCATTTGTATTTTTCTTTGTGGTTTTCGGGGTCCTCTACCGAGTATTGTTTTACTCACCCCTGCACGGACCTTTCCTGCATGTGTCGTGTCTTGTGCAGATGGACATCCTTTTGATAGAGTCTAGGGCAGACCGGGGTAGGACTGAGTGTTTTGAGTTCCCTATAGACCGAGGTGTTCCTATGACTATGATCAGTAGTCCCAGTACCTATTTCTGTTTACAGGTTTGACGTTACATTTTTCAGACTCTTGTTTTGGTGGGCTTGAATTCTAGCCGAGTTTACTTTTTGCACTTCGCATTCCCTCGTAATCTCTAGGTTTGGTTTAGTTGTATGCATGCATTTGGTTCCATAGTGTTTTTACATTTTCTCATTTGTGGTCTTGGAGATGTGTGTGTCTATGTATGTTCATAGGCAATGCCTCCCATGATAGTAGTATGCCTACTCGGTGCCAGTCACCAGCCCCTGGATTATTAGAGGGGGGATTGGGTAGTCACGGCATGGGCCCCATGGGGACGGGTCGTGACAGAGTGGAATCGAAAGAGGTAGGTTCTACCATAGTACCAAGAGTCTATGAGATTGGGTTTGGGGCAACATTTATAATTGATTCAAGCTCTGATTTTAGGCCATAGACTCTAGTATTGGTGCGGGCGGCCGACATATCCATACACCAGGACTCTGATTAACTGGTTTTTGACTAGGTACACAAGAATGCTGGTTTTGGGGGAATAAAAGAATTGTACAAGCATCATTTAGGAATGGGTTGGTTTTTCAAGGTCCTTGTGTTAGATATCCAGATAAACTTATTGACCGTGGTATATCTTGTTTCTTTAATGGATGCATCTGTGATGCATATGTGCTATGATTTAGCAGCATGATCATAAGGGTGAACCCCTCAGGGACGGGGCTTCGATACATGGACCAGTTCTCCAGGCGTTGTCTCCAGGTGGTGCACCTCCTATACCACCACCATTGGAGTAGCCCATGGTATTTGGGGTACCAAACGATGAGGAGCGTAGGATGAGTGTAGTCTATGAGTTCCGGAGATAGATACCCCACAGGTTTCATGGAGAGATCAACCCTCAGGCAGCTGAGGACTGGCTTGAGGTGGTGACTAGATTTTTCTGTATATTGAGGACACCAGGAAATGATATGGTGATCCTAGGAGCGATCCTTCGTCATGGTTCGGTGGGATGGTGTTGTAGTCTGACCACAAAGACTCAAGACGATGAGAGTCTTTCATGAATTGAGTTTGAGAGACTCTTCAGGGATGAGTTTTCTCATGTTACGCTGAGATAAGTACGCATTTAAGAGCTTATTCAACTCTAGAAGGGAAGTATGTCGGTAGCTGACTATTCATCGAGGTTAACCAACCTCGCTAGGTACTCGATGGATATGAGCAGGGAAGAGTACTACAGAGATCGTACCTTCAATCGAGGCTTACGACGAGACTTCAGAGCTACTGTCGTGCCTCTATGCATTTCGACTTATGCTAGAGTGGTCGAGTGGGGCTTGGTGATTGAGAGATTCTTGGTAGAGTAGAGACATCCGACGACAGTCAGTAGTAGACAAATAGGTATGGAGTCCTCGGCAGCAGGGATCTGACATCAGACACAGGGATCAAAACATTGGAGATGGCAGAGGAGGACCCATGACATGGAGTCGATTTTCTAGGGCTCTCAGGTAAGATCCAGTTATCCTAGGGAGAAGAGGTGATACACATGCGATGGGAGTGGACATATCTCTATGGATTGTCCGACCCATTGAGCCACTGATAGGGAAGCGGTGGACGGACTACCGAGGCTGACACATACATTGGAGCAGTCATACCAGCTAGGCAGCAGACGTGGCACTAGAGGAGGGAGAGATACAGGTGGTGGCAGATGCTTCGACTTACTTCCACCACCACCTCCAGGGGGACCACACCAGGCTTACGGAGTTGGGAGACAAGGGCGGGGACAGGTTCATGTGGTCGAGTTGTACATCCCAGGGGCTCCAAGGATGATCCGACGTATGATATGTGTCATCTTTACCTTAGCCGATGTAGTTATAGACACAGGTTCTAGTCATTCTTTCATCTCCACATGTCTTGTGTGAAACCTTGAGATTCCGGTAGAGACGTTGACTCAATCCTTATGATTGGAGACACCTACAAGAGGAAACTCGATGATCACACACCTTTTTAGATAGTTTGATCTTACCCTTGGAGGTGAGAGTTTAGGCTGGAACCACTTGGTGGTAACGTTGAGGCCTTACGATGTCATTCTCGATATGGATTGGTTATCTTTGTTCCATGCTCAGTTTGACTATTTTAGGTGAAGAGTGCGGTGTGTTTTTAGTGATGGGATGAGGTTTTATTTTGTATGAGAAAATATGGCCCTGACATTAAAGAATGATCTCATGCATTGGAGGGTGAAACTGGTCACTCATGAGTTGGCTATCCTTTCCCTCGTAGCAGTTGATGTGATGATCTCCTAGTTCCCAACAGTAGTGGCAGTGTACGAGGACATCTTTCCCGAGGATTTTCCAAGACTACCTCGCCACCGAGAAATCGCCTTCTGCATTGACTTACACCCTAGGAAAAAAATGATTTCTTCATCAGCATATCTGATGTCTCCCACAGAGCTTCACGAGCAGAGGGTACAGTTTGAAGATTTGCAGATCAATGGTTTCATGAGACCCAGCGTTCCACCCTGGGTGGCCCGAGTCTTGTCTGCCAAAAAGAAGATGGGAGTTTGACGTTGTGCATGGATTATCGGTGCCTGAATCAGGTAACAGCGAAGAACAAGTATCCACTTCCGAGAATCGACAACCTATTTGATCAGCTAAGAGGGGCACAATGGTTCATGAAGTATGACCTTCAATCGGGTTATAACCAAGTTACATGTACGAGATGAGGATATACCAAAGACAACATTTGGTTGCCACAACACTCACTATTATTACATGGTGATGCCTTTCGGAATGACAAAATATCCCATAGTAATCATGGGATAGATGAACTGTATCTTCCTACCGTACTTGGACCGGTTCATAGTGTTCTTCATCGATGTCATCCTTTTATACTCAGTGTTAGAGGAGGAGCACGCGAGACACCTTTGGATAGTTCTAGATGTACTCCGGGAGCACCAACATTAGGGGAATCTCTCGAAGTGCTAGTTCTGGATTCTGGAGGTCCACTTTCTAGGACATGTCATCTCAGTAGATGGAGTAGCTGTGGGCCCAGCCACGATGGAGGCAGTGTTAGTATGGGATCCACCTCAATGTGTGATGGAGGTGCGAAGCTTCCATGGGCTGGTAGGATATTACCAGAGATTCAATCCTGATTTCTCCCGAATATCAACACTGAAAACAGCCTTAACTAGGAAGAGGGAAACCTTCATATGGACAAGGAAGTGACAACAAGCTTTCCTGTAGTTGAGACAGAATTTGATTAGCGCCCCAATCTTGAGATTAGCAGAGGAGGGTGTCGAGTACGTAGTTTTCTACGATGCATCGAGGGCAGGGCTTGGTGGTGTCCTGATGCAGAGATAGGTAGTGATTGCTTATGGTTTGCGCCATCTTAGGCAACATGAGCAGAACTATGAGACCCATGATCTTGAGTTGGCAGATGTAGTCTTTGCATTGAAGATCTGGTGACATGACCTTAGGGGCAAGTAGTTCATTGTCTACTCTAACCACAAGAGCCTAAAATACATCTTTTCACAGAAGGATCTGTATTTCAAGGAGAGCCATTGGATAGAATATTTCTAGGACTATGATTTAAAGAACATCGATAATCTTGGGAAGGGGAAGAAAGTGGTGGATAATCTTAGTAGAAGGTCAAGATCGCATCTGTTGAGTGAGAAGACAGAGCTGTTAGCCACACTGCAGTTATCCTTCATTGGTGGAGAGGGTACAGCATACCTGTAGTTGATGGTTTTCACCCCTCTACTCTTACAACGAGTTAGGGAGGTGTATCATGGGGATGTCTACTGTGAGGTTTTACATGCTCAGTTATCCATAGGACATGTTCCTGATGTATTTTCAGATGGTGGGGAGCAGATACTTATTTTTAAAGGATCCATTGTTGTACCAGTGGCATTGCAATAAGAGGTCCTACGGGAGTATCATATATCCCCCTCGGCGGTGCATCCATGAGTGTCAAAGATATACTAGGATCTCTGACGACAGTTGTGGTGGTCAGGCATAAATTATGGAGTAGTAGAGTTTGTTTCTTGTTGCCTTACCTGCCAGTAGGTGAAGGCTGAGCACGAGGTTCTAGTGGGATTAGCTCACCCCCTAATGGTTCCAGAGAGGAATTGGGATGGAATATCGATGAAATTTTTGACAGGCTTTCCACAGACATCCAAGGGGAATGATTACATTTGGTTGTTCATTGGCCGACTCCCCAAGTTGGCCAACTTCATAGCTATCAGGGAACATAGTACCGTAGAGAGCTTGTAAATCATTTACGTACAGGATATAATTTGGATTCTGGGAGTCCCTTCGACAATAGTCTCGGATAGAGGCACCCACTTCACATCCTATTTTTGAAAGGGATTACAGGATTCTTTCAGGACTCAGCTACGCTTGAGCACGACATTTCTTCCCCAGATCGATGGTCAGATAGGGAGGACCATTTAGGTTATAGAGGATATGTTGTGGTCTTGTATCTTGGAAATCATTCATAGTTGGGAGGACCATTGACCACTGGTGGAGTTTTTGTATAATAATAGCTACCACTCCACCATTGGTATGGCTTTGTTCGAGGCCTTATATGGGAGACCATGCCGGTCAACGCTTTGCTAGACCGACCCTAGAGAGTCAGCACTCCTGAGTCTAGAGTTGGTGTGAGCTACCACTGAGAAGGTGCAGGTCATCTTGGAGTGGATAAATACTACACAGATCAGGCAGAAGTCTTATTCTGACAGACGATGGAGACCTCTAGAGTTTGAGGAGGGAGACCACATCATTCTTCAAGTCTCACGTCGACGACGGTTGTGGGGATTTGGTCGGGTCGGAAAGTTATCTCTAAGGTTCATTGAACCATATCATATACTACGTAGAGTCAGCAAGGTGGCGTACAGTCCAGCTCTTCTACCGCAGTTGCATCGGGTACATGATTTTCTCCATGTGTCGTAGCTGAGGAGGTACATGCATGACCCATCGCACGTCATCGACTGGGACGAGCTCGACCTCGAGGATAAAGTGACCTTTTATGATTACTCGGTGGAGATATAGGAACGGAAAGAGAGGATCCTTAATGGGTGATTTATTCCCTTGGTCCACTTTCGGTGGTAGCACATGAATCTTTAAGAGAGCACATGTGGGAGGGAGTCTCAAATCAGTGGCCAATACCCATATATTTTTGTGTAATCTTGTTTTGGATTTTAAGGAACACAAAGCCCCATTGTGGGGAGAATGTAATGTCTATTATTTTTCGAGTATTATTTTTAAATATTATATAGAATTATTATGAGAATAGGTGCTGATACAAGACGTCATTCTGAGGCTCGGTGATCCTAGAATGGTCGTTTGATCTTTTTTTATGTTAAGAGAGTCAGCACCTGTGCAAGGTTGTGGTTGTTTCCAAACAGATACCCAGATTAATAATATGAGGGCACCATTACATCCAGGATGGGGACATTACTTAAGAATGGGTCTAACCTTGACCAGCATGGGATGAGGGAAAAAGAAAATTTTTGGATGTTTTCACCAAAATAAAATAAAATAAATGCCAACATTTATTGTGTTTTTATTTGGAAAAATGCACTATAGTGCAACGATGAGACTCTTTTTATTAATTAATTCCATTTCATAATGACTCAGAACTGACAACTGGACTCGTTAATGCCACAGCATGATGGAATTCCTAATTACACTTCCCCTTTTATTGGGTTAACTGAACGATGGTCGTTGACGGAAAATTTAGAGAAAACACTGAAGAACGCGTGGAGCCTTGGAGAAAACTCTCAGCAAAGAATGAAAATTAATAAAAGTTTAGAATCACAATGCCAACGAGTTGAAGGATCTTGAAAATAATGGAATACCGAACTCTTCATTAGCGATCGATCCCTTTTGAGGTAGGGGTTTGTTTTTTAAATTGTTTTTCCATGTTTTTGATTTAAACGTCGAACGTGGATCAACCCATGAACAGGTTGATCTATGGATCATGTGTTTGAATATGAGGGTTTTCATTGGGATGTTATTGGGGATTAATCCATGACTATTGTTTATTATTTGGATCATATTCCTTTTGAATACACTAACGGGAGCGGTTCAACGCCGTGATGACCGACGACGGTGGTTTGTTCCTCAATTTCTTTTTTGGATTTCCTCCCCATTTTATTCTCATGTGTTCTTTGCGTTCATCATGGGGAGACAAAAAATGGTTTGTTAAGAATCCATTTTTAGATTCAAAAATCCCATATTGAAGATCCGACGTCACGATGACCTAGCTGAGGTGTGACGACGATAGTAGAATATAAATAGTACTGGATCAGGAAAGACTGTTCTTCAAGCGTTCTTTGTGTAGGAGGATCGTCACAAGTTTTCAGGATTTATCGGAGGCCCTAATACAATGGAGTCATCTTAGTGGTATTAGGGAGACCAAAACTCATGAGTTTCATGGAAATTGGATTCCCAGATCGATGAACGGGGCAACACAGGAGTTGCGCTGGTGAGAAGCATCGATTCTGGAAAATCATGGAATACATGATGTGTACTTCTAAAGAACACTCTGTGTAGTACCGTCGACGACAGCTTGGGTTTTTGGGGTTATATATGTATCATGAAGCATGTTACCATAGTCACACGGTGTGTTGGACCTTCTCTAAAGCTCAGTGTGTATCTCAGGTGATACACGTACACGGGGAGAAGACACGGTTGTGCGACACGTCGTGTACTTTCTATGCATCATGGAAGAGTCATCTATGTAGGACAGACCATGTATCCAAGGGATAAATGGACATGGGATAGAATAAATGATAGTTTACTCCACCACATGGTCAGGTGATTCTTATAACGCAGGTCACCCCATGTACCGATTACATGGGTTGTCACACATGGGTGGAGGCCATGTACAGGAACATGGCCAGCGTACATAGATCTTATCCCTTTCACTCGATCATGGCGTGTACTTCATACCAAATTCCATGTACTTACTTTTTCTATATGACCAGCCCTATGACATGGGCCATTGTACACGGGTAGTACCCGTGGTCTGAAGACATGGCTCATGACTTTTCTACACGCCGTGTACTTTTTTGAACAATGGATTTTTCTTCTTGTGCACAGTATCTTGGACATGTTTGGTTTGGGTTAGTGCCCCTTCATCATGTTCCCCTAAAGGCCAGGCATCGTTTCCTTGTATATGATTTTGATCCATTCATTTGGAATTTCTATGATAGAGTCTTCATCCCTCTGAGAGGACCGAAGTGAGATCCTCTATCCATTCTTGACCCTAGTTAAAGTCAGGCATCGACGTGACCGACTCTACCGAGTGTTGATACTCTATCTAGATGGTGAATCTAGATGTG
This sequence comes from Viscum album, assembly GCA_963277665.1. NCBI lineage: Eukaryota > Viridiplantae > Streptophyta > Magnoliopsida > Santalales > Viscaceae > Viscum > Viscum album. The sequence goes on from OY728157.1 coordinate 1,441,571,486, forward strand.
TTTCGGTATCTACCATGGCCCCTGAAGTGATCCTAATCTGTGTATCATGGTCCTTCCCACTCAGGAGTGTCTTCTCCCGTAATGAGTGTATCTATTTATCGTGATCTTTCCCACCCAAGAGTGTGTTCTCTCGTAATAAGTGTTTCTATATCTCATGTATTTTATTGATTAACAGTGCTTCTCAGACAAACACCATTGGAGCTATCAGACTCATGGTGTGAGTTCTCCCAAAACGAGTGCTTCGTGGAATCTTTGAACTGAATCTCTACCAGGGGTGTGCGGTTGTGTGACTTGTCCCTAGACCACGAGTCTGGGTTTTGGGTATATCTGGATTGTGTTCTCCTATTATATGTTTAGTCAACATATACTTTGTGGAGCTGATTATGCCTTTCCTTTGTGTATTTAATTGTGTTTCTTAGGCTCCTCTACTGAGTATGGTTATACTCACCCATGCACGGGCCTTGCATGCACGTGTCGTGTCTTGTGCAGATGCGCAACCTTTTGACAAAGTCCAAGGAGAACCGGGGAAAGAATGAGCTTTCTAATTTCCCTTTAAGACGGAGCATTCCTATAGCTACAAGTAGCAGTCCCAGTACCTCTATGTGTTTATAGGTTGGAATTTGCGGTTTTTGGACTCTTGTTTTTGTGGGCTTGTATTCTGGCCTAGTTTACGTTCATCACTTTACTTTCCATCGTACTCTATTGGTTTGGATTATTTTTATGCATGAATATTGTTCCATAGTGGTTTCCACATTTTAGAAATTTTGGTTTTGGATATGTGTGTTTGTACAGGTTCTTAGGAAATGCATGCAATGTTAGTAATATGCCTACTCGGTGCTAGTCACCTACCCCTGGCCTATTTGAGGCAGGCTTGGGGAGTCGTAGCATGGGCCCCATTTGGGATGGATCATGACATTTCATATTTTAGTGATTGGATTATTTTTTTATTTATTCTATTTTACCTATTATTATCCATAAATTTTTTACATTTTTAATGTTGAATTTTTTAGTAGTTATATGACTCTTCGTTTAACTACTTGTTTTTTTTCACATACACTTATATATTTTTCTACATAGTAATAATTATTTTTATAATAAATTATGGACACATTTTGATATATATGTATAAATGAAGGGTCAAATTACTCGGTAAAACACATTTGTATGATAAGGGTATGAGTGAGGTCTTCGCTTTTTCAATTTCCAATCAATCTAATGATGGGACAATAAGATATCATTGTCATTAATATAAATCTTGAATATGGTTGAAGATATATTATGTTAATGAGAACTTGATATTGAATTAATTCCCTATTAAATATTTTTTTGGATTTGGGAAGGAGAATTGATTTTTATTGAATGTTTGAGAACTGATGTCCATCTTTAATGAGAACCCAACTTGATCAAAAATTGAAAATGAAATGAAGAAAATTATAAATGATTCTTTCAAAATCATAAGTCAAACAAATGAACATAAAAACATATAATGACAACTATTTGAGGGTGATACAAATAGTTACTTGATAAGTGATGTTTTGGGACTATAGGATAACCATATCATGATTGTAACATATTATTGGATCATTCTCTTGATTTTGTGGAGATTAATGTAATAAATAACTTTACCAAGTAGAAATATATGTTTTATGATTCAATTGATTATTGAAATCAATATCTGGGTGGTGAATGATTGAAATATTCAAAACATTATTTTATGTTGAATTGGAATCAACTCAAATGACTATGTGAAATTACAAATAAGGTGATGTCTATGATATTAGAATTTTTGTGTGATGCATTTCCTAAATCTATGATACCAGAGCCTTTTTTATATAAAATGTTTTCACTATCTTGATTTGAATTAATGAAAATTACATTATTGTTAGAATGTTTGTATGCATTATTTTGAAGAAGATTCAATAAAACGTGACTAAAAAATGTCCTTCTTCTAGATGTAATTCATTGGGTGATGTAGGAAGTCTGAATCAACATACTTCTATGAAGAAGAAAAAAATAAAAAACCTATAATTTTTGTATTTTAGTCCCTCTTAAGTCCTCTATTGTAATGATTATTTATGTTATTGGAAACTATTGATCACAGAATGCATCATTCTATATATAATAAAAATGACGGGTTAATACGACATCCAAGAGATTCACAATCATCAAATACATTTGATTCTTTACATCTAAATTTATCATATGATCCATGGAATGTGTGATTAGGATTGGTTGTTAACAGATTCAACCCATTTGGGGCATTGAGGACCAGTCATATCATTTTTTCAATTGTTTTGATCCCACACAATCATTGTCCATGAATGTGTATGCAGCAAACAAAATTTATCATTTTTATGATTATTCATATAAAAAAATTTCTGGAAATGATATCAATGTATTCTTACATCCTCTAATTGATGAATTTTTGAAGTTATGGAGGAATGTTATTATGGTAAATGATACATCTACTAGAACAATGTTCAAAATCCACAACACTCTAATGTGGACCAATAGTGACTTCTCTGAACATGGGAACGAATTAGGCTAGTACAATTACATGGGTTTTTAATGTCTTATTTGTAATATGGATTTTGAACCTGAACTACTTCCTTAAATTAAAAAATAGTTCTTATTATGTTGTCCAATATTTCTCAATGAAACTCCAAGATTCTTGTTAGACAAAGGAAAATTCAATGGTTCTATTGATCATTGACCACCACCAAAATCATTGATAGGTTCTAAAATATTTCCATAACTAGGAAATTTAAAAACAAATTTTTAGAAGGAGCATTATTTTAATGATAGTGGTTAATGAGTTTGTAGTGCATCGTCAAGTAAAATAGAAACACCAAAATGGATGAAAAAAATCATATTCATCAAACCTATGTATTGGGAATTTAATTTCTTATAGAATTATCATGATATAATAAATATTGAGAAGAAATATTATGATAATTTTTTATTCAGATTTTTGAATGAGAATATAAAATCCAAGTACCTTCTCAATGCTTGGAAATACCTTAAAATAATGAACATAAATCGTGATATCTAGCTATATGAGAATGAAAAGTTATCCCCTACATTTTTTTCAATGAAAAATAGGAATTCTGTTCAAAACATTTGAAGGTATATGATGAGTATTTATGTAAAATATCAGGGTAGGTTGATTTAAGAAATCTTAGGATACATGTATTGAAAAGTCACGACACACTGATTATTAAAGCATTTACTACTATTGGAATTATGTACGTTATTACCTGAAAATTTTACTACTATTGTACTTCAATATTATACATTATTTAGATAACTATGTGAGAAAATTCAAAACCATATTAGTTAGACATCCTTTTGGTGAGATTTAAATTTTCACTTTGTGTAATGGATATGATATTTCCTCTGTGCTTTTTTACTATCATGATGCATTTAAAAGTTCATTTGGTTATGGAAACTAAATTTGGAGGATCTTTATATTATTAATGTATGTATATAATTGAAATGTTATTTATTTATATATATTTCATATTAATGAAAAAATAAGTGACACTTCATTAAATAAAAAATAATATTTTATTTATTTTATTTCAAAGATATCTTAGTCATCTTATATCATTCATGAAAAAAGAACCTCAACATGAATGCCCTATTTCTGAAGGATATTTATTAAAGGAGTGTCTTACATTTTGTTCTATATACATGGACGATATTGAGATAAGATTCAATTAAGTTGGATGTGTTGATGACACATCAAATCCATCTTTAATACATGTGATATCAAAATTCATTCTTGCTATTAGCCAATCAGTTTAGAGGATATCAAATGTCATAGTGAGTGAAATGAAATTATTATAGGCTCATAGACATGTGATGTCGAATAATTATATTTACTCTCATTTTATTGAAGATCCCAGGAACCAAACAAATAGGAAAATTAGAGGATGAATATAAAATGACAAATATTTAATCATATATTTTAATAAAGAGATTGTTGAATGGTTTTCATGTCATGTATGTTCTTAAATATTGAAATAAATATGGATATTATGTTGACGTATATATTTTTTAAATCTAAAAATTTATATTAATTTTTATACTCCATCAATACTAAAAGATAGTGTGATTTTTAGAAGATTTAAGTGTTTTCACTCGATTTCCTCTAAAATATGTCATCCATTTTGACTCTTATGATGTGAACAGTTTTCATTTGCATACATTAAATTAGGTATAGTGTTTGTAAACATAGAATTATGGTATATTTTTTGTTACTAAATTGGGATAATATATAATGATGATGGATATTATCAAATAAAAAAAATTTATGAAATTTTCAATGATTTTATTCAAACGTAGCTGGGTTGATATTACTTGGGGTATTAAATAATATTCATTTATATTTTCATTTGTGAAATTATCTCGCATGATAGATTTATGGGACTATGAATTATATAAATTTTATATCTTATCACCACAATAGAAATTATTTATTCTGTGGAATATGTCATGTATGAAGGTTGTAGTGTATTTGTTCATTTAAAAAAATGATACATGTATGATACTACTAATGAAGTTTAAGATTTGATCTCTAACATATAATCCCATCAACACTAGGAAATGAACATATTTCTCTATCATGAAATTGAAAATATTAGTCTTTCAAGGGTGGATAAGTAGTTAATGTAAAAATGGAGCATGAAAATGACATGATTGAAGGGAAAAATTATTGTAAGTAAAGTCATCAATGAATTTGTCAACCACTTATGTTTTATGATCAGTCACCCATTATGTTTTCCATATATCGTTTCTTTGTAAAAAAAATTCATATGTTACCATTTAAATTTTTTATGATTATTTTTTTAAATATATGTTTTAAAGTTAATTTTATTTGATTAAATGATAGGAAATCCATGGAGGAAGTGTTTCACTAATCCCAGTCGACTCATAGTTAATGTTCCTTTAACCAAACTGGTACATTATAATCCATCGCTCTCACTCCCTACAACTTTTGAGAGATAATCTGTCTTCCCTCCTTCACTATTTCTCCCACCCTCTATTTAATCAGTGTCTAGAACAACCTTCATTTTCAACTAATTAACAACTAATAAAAATCCACCCCTTTCAAAATGTTCCAATACAAGGGATTAGATCATCACTTCTGTTATTTGTAAAGGATATTGAGGGGTGATAGTTATAGGTAAGAATTTTAATATGAATAATATTATTGATATTTTTTATACTACTAAATATTTATCATAAAATATAAATATAATGTTACTTAAGTGTGAAATATGAATATTTTAGATGTCTGGAATCTGATTTGAATGTTGATAGTTGTCCCATTTGACTATTATGGGGTCTCTACAGATGATTTCATAGGATCATTTCGATATATTCTAGGAAAACTATTTGCAGTTCCGGTTACCCTTATGATTACCAATGATAATTGGAGAGATGTAACTCAATATTGGAAAATTGTAGTTTTTGATTCATATATAAAGGTATTTTTAATTAGTCAAGGTGTAATAGAATGACATTATATTATTTAATTCTAATATTTTAAAAATTAATCTCATTATACAGATGTTATTCCACTTTAACATTGTTGATCTTATACCATGCATGTGGACATTGAAATTTTTTGTAATAAATAAATGGATTTTAGAGGTAGATAACATAATTAATTCAAGGATACATCATTGATCGCTCAATAACTATATGATATGGTACATGACAGAGTGCCTATAGAGAAAAGGAAGGTTTTTATTGATAGAAATCTTCCGTAGAAGCACATTATTTTGAGATTTATATTATTATATTAATATCATTTTATAAATATACATGATTATGGCAAGGAAATTATATTGTACACATTCATATTAAATTTCATTTTATTTATTATAGTATGTTTTGAGGAAAAATACACCATGTAATGCAAAACTAATCATTCCACACACTGTTAGGTGGAAGGCATTTTCTAGAAATAGATAAAATCCTTTTATATTTTCAGTAGTGTAAATATTTATAGGACAAAATTATCTTATTCATATATTAAATTATTGATATATTGTCTTTTAATTCTGTAAATGAATTTTGGGAACCATGTCTCCTCAAAAAAATTATTTTAGGATGTTTGTAAATAATTTTATTGGAGTTTTGTTAATTACTGTGCCAATGATGTTGGGGTATGAATTACTTTTTCATGGACATAAAATATTTTCAGTTGTCACTATATTAATTTTTAATTCTACATATATTACTAATGTTTGATTTTTATATAAAAATTAATGATCTAATTGAATCCAATCCCGTGAAATCCTTCCTAATCTCCCGGGATGATTCTGTTGGTAATGTCCCTAGGAAGGAGAATTCTAATCGAGGATGTAGTTTGTGTTTGGGACCCTTAAAATATCAGTTATTTGGAAGTACAATATGGATTAAATCATAATCTACTCATGATTATAATTACTCCAAAACTCAATATTCTCATTGGTATTTTGTTGCAATTCCAACAAAAATTCAAGAATATGTGAATCATATAAAAATTCATGATCCAATGTTTATTTCTTTATATAAAGTGTCAATTGAATTATATTAAATGAATTCTAGATATATCATCAGTGATTGTTCATTTGATGGATGAAAGTGAGTAGGTAAATCACACAAATTAGAAATCATTTAGTAGACAAACATTTATTTTTTTATGATTAGATTTATTTATACAACACTTTTTAACATTCAACATAATTTCCTTGAATTTTTCAATAGTTTGAAGTGGTGATAGGGATTGAGATGGTGTTTATAAAATTTTATCGTTAGTTATTATGGTTAACTTGGGATTCAATGATTATGTCAAACAAAAATTATGACAGATTATCTCTAATGTGGTGATTTAGAATCCATGTGGTAGTTTCATATAGGTATAATTTTATTTCCCAAATATTTCATGAATTCTTGGATATTTGCAAATATTTTTCTGGAGGGTAAACACATTTATTTTCTATGATATGGATGAGCACATGTTAATGTCAATTTACTATGAAAATTTTAAATAGTTTTCATAGAATTTGTTAAAGGTATCCCTCTAAGAAAACTCAAGGAATCACAACATTGTGCTTATTTGGTAATTTCCAAATCCATGTTATTATCTTCTAATGTCTTGTATCTATAGATAATCCTATAACAATGAATATAAATTTTTGATCAATTTGGTTGTGATTTTTTATCATAATTGTCTTTATGTGCTAGGTTTGTGTAATGCTTGAACATTGATGATACATTCATTGAATCACTTATATAAACATGGTTCATATTGTCCAGGATGATGTAATTGTTTCCATTAATGTGGATATGTTTATAGAATTGTTTTTCCAAGTCAAAGTATTTCTAGTGTTAAAATTTGATTTGGTTAACCATTTGGTCTAACCTTAATAGATGGGATCTATTCAATGGTAGAAAGAATATCACAAATATCACTTGTTTTTTTATCCAATCTTTTGATCATCCTTATGTAATGATAGTTTAAAATGGTTTTTTTTATTTTGATATGAGGATGTTACATAATTTAATGAATTTTGAACACCAATCAATGTGAATTTTGATTGTTTCATATACTTTTTAGTTGTGGGAGGGATTTCTTAGCGGCCTATTGCACGAGACTATCAAAAATTCTTTATATATTTAATGTTATCTTATGGTACATGAGAAACTAATTATGTTAGTTTATTTAGTTCAAATTAGAAGGGGTGTGTGTAGATAATATAGTTATTATTTCTATTTTGATGAGTTATATTTTACTATTGTACTTATTTAGAAAATATCTTATAGTAACATCATTTTTACCATGGTAGGTTTTCCACATGATGTATCATGAGAACATATTTATAATACTGTATCATCATCTATGTCAACCTCTTGTTATGTAATTTCAATTTTCATTTTATTAATTATTCTTTAAAAATAGATATTATATATTAATATTTTATTCATGTGATTGAGGAAATATCAGTAAAAAAATTATGGTAGTTACCCTATAGCGTCAGTAGATCTCTATTACATAAAAGGTCGAGATCATGTTGATCTTGAGTAAGATAGGCCATCAGGTTCTATACATGTTTAATATCATGGTTTGTTCATCATAAACTCATTATATGTAATCATTTGTCTTTACTTTTTCTATTATGGTATATTTTTTTTCCAACATGAAAATTTAGAATGGGATAGGATTATGCTACAGTAGAAACCTAAACATTTTTATACACATCACCATCATCTATAATTGAAATGAAGAAACTCTTAAAGGAATGAATAAGTTGACACCATTGGAATGTTTATTTCCTCATTTAATTGTGAATTTTTATGTTATAAGATTTCAAGGATCTATTTTTTTGGATTTTTTTTGGATGGGATGTGGTCAGATAAGGCTGTTTCTGGATCACTAGGCTTCACTAAACCTTAGTGTAAACCATTTTGTACATCATTCATTGATTTTTTCTTCTGTTGTGGGAGAGGAATATGACTATTCAAGTGATTGGTTTTCCATGATTGGTGAAATGGATAAATATTCTATTTTGGATAATTTTTATCATATGTAAGCCCCTATAGTAGAAACATGTTTAACGATGACACTATAGGATATTGGTGTAGTATAATTGGGTGAAATATATGGTTTATCATTGGTTTGAGGAACTATAAGCCTTTTCTTATGGGTGTCTTATTACGTGGGGTTCATTGCAAAGCCCCCCAAAATGAAATGAGTATTGTGAAATATTGAGGGGTGACCACAGTATACTAGGATAAGTTAATACTTATATATAGTTAACATGTTATTTTTTTCATTGTGGATTCCTCTTTGGATGGGTGACACATTACCAAGTGTTAGTTCATGGGGATGGTGAAATAGTTATGGTGTGGGTTATTTCTTTCAAATATTGGTTTTGAAAAGTAAATGTATATTTTGGTGTGATTTATTTACATGGTTTTATTTAGATTATATGATTTATTTTACTTTTCATATATTTAAAATAGATAATATAAAACATTTTCTTGTTTAAGATATATGTGTCATACATATTAGTGTGTTTACATATAAGTATATATAAAATTCCCTTTTATATTTTCCATTCCACATATAATTTCTTTAATCAATATAAATTATGTAAGGTAAAATTATGCACAGGTATTTTTTTCACAACTGTTTTGGGGTTGCAGATTCTGTAGTTGTGTTTTTTTAATAGATATATAGTAGAGAATTAAATTCCCTCTATATATGACAAATTAGTCTTTAGTGACATTTTAAACAGTAGTTATTTAAGGTCAATATTTTTTTAGCGATTTTTTTGTTGTTGTAGTGATTGTTTCCGTTCTAAAAAATGATGAGTGGATAATAGTGGTTTAAATCATAGCTATATCCTCACCTTTTTTGGTATGGAAAACATCCACTAAAACCTGAAAAAACAACTCCTAAACATATATTCTATAATGATTCATATAAAATACCGCTAAATGGATGAAAACTACATGTGATTCATATTAATTCCAACATTATCTTTAGTTTTTTCAAAGTGTTATAGAACCTTTTGGTTGTGGTTTAAACCAATGTTATTAATCTGTTTTGTTGTAGTGTCATGTGACTAACTATCTTGGGGCCCCAGTATGTGGCTCTCGAGTCAGTGTATAACATTTCCATAAAAGCATATATGAAGTATCATTCTATGTATAATAATGGATTTAGTATTATTTTACAATAAATTCAAGATGTATTTCCGTATGAGAAATAATTGAGTCATTAATTAGTATTTATACATATTACTAGTTAGATATATGATGGAATTGAGATTAATATTGAGTAATTAATCCCTAGTGGTAGGTACATTTGTTCATACATTCTACTGGTCTAAATGCTTATTAAATTTTTTGTAAATAAGGGGATTGACTATCTTGGCTCCCAGATAAACCGTATTGAGATTATAGATTTTATATAATTTTAAATAATTATATGATAGTGTATATTTTACTATATGCATAACATTATTTTGGATGTGTAACGAAATAATTGGATTTGGATTTGGAAGAGTAATATATTATGTGAGTTTCATAGATAGTTTTACATCAATATTGTTCAAACATATTAACTTGATTTAAGGAATTACATTACATACTAAATTACTAGAATAATGAATACATAAATTGAATAATATTTTCTAATATGAGGAGTTTAAATCCCCTTTTATTAATTTAATTTTTTTATTCCTTCTAAATCTAACACATGTCAATTCCTCAATCATTAAATGGGGTAGGAAAGGCCTTTATTGGTGCGTACCGATGATGAGTAGAGTACATGGATCGACAGTAAATATATCATAATAATAAGGTTATTCAGTAATGGTAAAATCAATTAAGAGTAGTATATGTAGACATAGGACATGCTGGCATATCCTTTCAAAGTCCTTCTAAAAAATTATCTAGATACCATGGTAAAAACCCTCTCCTTTAAATGATGTAGGGAGACTATATCTTGTACAGTTAATTTGAACATCAGTGTCTCTTTTATTTCACTTAGTATTTGAAACATATGGTTTCTCAATTTTAAATTAGAAGTGTTTGATAAAAAAATGTTAATGTACAGTCCATATTTGGGTTACACTTAGATAGAAAACCATAAGAGTTAGAATACCAGTGTAATAGTGTTTCGTTTATCCATATTTTATATTATAAAATGTGTTTTTTGGTAAACCATCAAGGATTCATATATAAAATGATTGAGATGATTTCCAACCTAAATATCTACTTTTTTACCGTGACACTAAAGTGGGATCATTTCATAGTGAAATATCGTTCTTGGAACAATTATGAGAGCGATAAATTCCAGTAGACTGGTCATTTGTGTGAGAGAGAATTTTATAAAAATCCTTATTAAATGAATGTGTTACACGATACTCATCAGATAAACATATATTCTATAATTATATGAAATTATCATCATCAAACATGTTTCTGAGATATATCCATATAAATATAAAAAAAAAAATTAATAATCTCTTAATATAAGTAACTTATGAAAAGTTATTTAGAGAGATTTTATGTATTGAAATAAACCCTTAGTCAGTAACCAAATATTAAAGTAGATAAAAAATGAATCTATTTTCTTACATGAGGCATACATATATTAGATTAATTTTTCTAAGTAATTACCTGAATAATGACTTAATGATTTTTTTCCACTCTTATAAATACTATGATTGGGAATGTCAACTACATGAAGAGACTAACAGTTTCCTTAAGGATTATTCTTTAAATAGATCTCATTATATTTAATTTAATAGATTTTTTTGGTAAAATGAATGTATTCAAGTAATTTTTATAATATATTCCCTAAGTGTTGTGGATTCATGAATTGGGAATATGATATCTTGGTTATGGTGTTGTATTGATTGTAAAAGTGTCTAAACATTAAATAAAGAAGATGACATATATTTTGAGAGTCTAAAAATGTTCTTTCATGTATTCATTGAAGGTTATTTAAACCTGGAGTTCTCATGAAGAAATATTTGTTATTCCACATGACGTAATTCTCCAGGTTAACTAAATTGGTTTGTGAACATATATGGAATTTACATGTCTGGTATCAATAAAATAGAAATAAATTAATTATTACTAAAGGGTATATAAAACAAAAAGTACATGTTTGAAGTGTAATAATTATATTGGAATTAAAAATAAAGATATTAATAGATATATCAATTATATTAAATTTATGTTATAATGACCAAAGTCTCTTTATCACAGGTTCGAATGTAATGGATTGTATCAAGCTCAGATGGATCAATGTAATGGTTATTTATAGTAATCCCATTTCTATTTCATGATTATAGAATAGATTTTTTAATGATTGGTTTTTATAAATAATGTGAGATAATGGTTTATGTATACATTGTTTACGATTCATTAGATTTTATAAAATATTTTTAGAAGAATATATATATTAATTTGTTTCATCAACAACAAAAGGGTGGTTCTCATGTTGATAAAAATATGAGGAATTGAGTTTTAACGGCCATCATTTTCATATTTTGAATAATAATATTATTTACTATAAAATACTCCAAACATATATAATTACACATAATATATTGATAATAAATTTTATTTCTCAAAAGTAATAACTAAAAGGATATAGGAGTTATTTCATTAACACAAAAACAATTATGTATCTTAAAATGATATTATGAATAGAATACAACTTCTTAGAGTCTTGTTTTGAGTTTTTTTAGGATTTTGGAAATTAAAATTCAAAAAAAGAAAATATTATTCATGTCAATGTCTGATGTGATTTTCATAAGATATCCTTAATGGGAATAGGGTATTATGGTAATTAGTAATTTAATTAGTTAAATTAAAATTGTTGTTTTCACTATATATTTTAAATGGGTGATTTCCCCGGCTGCTACCTTTCTCTACCCCACCTCGGGACGGCTGTGGAACCCCCTATGTGCTTCTTCTAGGTGTGATAGTGGTGTATAGGTCTACATTTAGTGGAAGCATCCTTCATCCTTATAGATCGATCACCTCAATGATTCCCGTAATTGGAATGTTTTCTCACCTCAGTATTCGATATGTCTAGGGTTTCTATTGGTAATGCACTGACTTGTGGATGAGTTACCAGATTTTGTGGTTTGATGGATGGCGCATCATTTCAATGTTAGATATGGTTGAATTTAGAGGATTGTTGAATTCTCTATGTGTGGCCTTAAAGGCAGTGACAAGATTGCAGATTTAACTTATGGAGAGGTCATATTCTAGTAAGCTCTGTTGGCAGTGATGGACTTTGATTTTTTTTGTTTTTTGAATTTATGATTTGGATTTGGATGTGTTGAGGATTTTATGTGGGTTGGTCCTTTCATGGTTTCGACATCTATGGGTGTACCTAGAATTTCTTTGGTGATAATTCCAACTCAACAGAGATTTTGTTGCTTATTTTGTGAGGGTTTTGAGATGTTTTGTTTGGTTGTATTATTTCCACAGTGCTATGATTTTGGTTTTGGACTTGTTGGTCCATGACTCAAGGGATTCTACAACTGATTTTCTACAAGAAGCTACTTCAAATGAGGTTCATGGCAAAGAGTTTCCACTATATCTCGGATATTCTGAATTTTATGTTTAAGAGGGTATGGCTACTACCATTTGTACCAGGCTCATGCTTGTTTTCACAGGACAGCAAGCCGAGCAGTGATGACATATTGGAATCTAGAATTATCATTTTTTTTATTTCTGGGAGGGGCTTCACTCATGTAGAGTGGGTAATTTTTTTGTCATGGTATTTTGGTCTTTTGGGGTGTAGTTTTTATTTATTTCATTAATGTCATGATTGGTTCCCCATAATCCCTTAAAATGGGGTCAAACTTAATAAAAAACTAATTTTAAGTCTAGGATTTTTGGATATGATGGAATTTATATAATTTGGATTGTCCCATTGGCTACCAGAAGGTATTAGTGAAATTTTTTTATCTAAATGGATTCAATAATGATGATTATATACATAGAAAGTGGTCTTTTTATATAATTTATGTCATTAGAATTATATCATTGGAAGTCATGTAGATAAGAAGAATAAATATGTTCACTGATTTAAACATTATGAATATGAATCATATGTATTGCGATTATTGAGACCAGATTTTTTATTGATGTTACTCAATAAAGAGCTAAATTTGAGGGTTTTATTAGAAGACATATAATGATGTGAAATAAATTTCATATATTTTTAGTGGGTTTAAGAAAACATATAAAATTATAGTAAATATAAAATTGATCTATAATTATTCCAAATATGATATGATAGATAGGTTATTATATTTTTTTCCTATGAATATTCTTAAAGAGTTCTAGAATATAAATTTTCATTAATAATATAAAAGGAAATATCTCCTTTATCATTATTCAGGTTTGGTTGAATATATGTATATATTTATATACATTACATGTAGTGTAAAAATAATTGACCTTGAAAAGTATGAAATTAAGTTAATACTAACCAATGTTTAGCATCTACTATTATATGTTACGATAAGTTTAACATTAGTAGGATCTATGAGACGAGATATGGAATATGGTCATGATTCAAAAAATGAGTTTTCTGTGCATGTTTAATAACTTTGTATACCCTATGGAGTGTCATGCACTATTTATTCAATGTACTAGGGATGTAAGGTTCATATTTGGAGTCTTATTTTATTTAGATTGAAAAGACACATAGAATGATAATATTAATACGTTGATAACTTTCTTATAAAATCCCATATGCATAACTCATCATGGGGATGTTGGGTATGTTTTTTAATATATCATTATTAGAAATTATCTTAGATTGGATTTTTCCACTAATATGATTAGTTTTAGAAGTTTATCTTATATTATTATAAATTAGTGAAATTTATTTCCATACATATTTGGTAAAAATGATTCAATTACTTGGATGAGTGATATGTGATATAATATCATATGCTAGTTTAATGTCTTGTGATATATTCAGGGGCCTGATAAATATATAATCAGAGAATTGAGAAAATATAAAAAATATATATAATATTGATATACAATATGTATCATGGGCACTCAATGTCCTCGATAATGAAAACATTAGAAAATATATTCTTACATATGATACAGATGGTGGAAATAAGTTTTTATATACATTTTCCTCATGTTGATCACATTAGATCCATTTATATCATGTGTATAATTAATGATTTCCTAGAGGTCACTCTTTAACAAAATTTATGTATCTGATGATCCAAATATTTTATCAATACATCAATCCAATTTGGTGTTACACATTCAATTCATAGGAAATATTATAGAGTTTAACTCAAATATATACTAATAATAAATGTATAGTTTTTTTCAAAAAATGACTTTTTAATTGGATTTTCACAAGGTATTTCATATGATATAGGGGAATGTGAACATTCTAATTGATTTATAAATAATTTTTTTAAAATATATAAAAAAATATTTTGGATATGATTACATAGGTTATAAAATATGACATTATTTAAGTTGAAATGGAACGAAAGTATTTTTGACTTTAGTGTGAGAGGGACATTGAGAGGAATGTACCATAATTCTATGCGATATAATATAGTGTGAGATGATTTGTTTTATTGTATGAAATACATATAGAAAAAATGAAAAATTTATGAATTTAGGTTATATAATACTTTATTTATTATATATATCAAATAGAAAACCACATAAAATCATATTTTATATTTTTGGTGACTTTAGTGACATGAATTGCATTGTATGATTCACTTGGAATTGCTATGATTCATTGAATGTGGTGGTTTAAAAATGATTTAACACTAAAAACTCATACAGCATAGCTATGATATATTATTTATTTCCTTAGAATAAATTTATATAGTATATAATGATCATGAAATATATGATTTATATCTAAAAGGAACCACTCATACACCTTTGAAACATATAGGTAAATGCATGGGATCAATGAGTGTACCCATAACAAATATAAAAAAGTCCATGATATGAGACTTATATAGTTGTGTGGTCCTCATAAAAGACTCTAATTGACACTCTCTCCATTATGAATCTCTCTTCCTTGTTAAATATTGTCTTCTTTTTATACTATTATATCAAGAAGGATGAAAGATCATGCTTAAAGAGTTTGGTTGATTTGATATAATTCTTGGATACACCTAGGAGGGAAGATTCTTTATTTTTTTATTTTTGATCATTATCAAACCCAAATAAATGGTAATTACGTAAGTATATTATGGAGTAATGTATGCATTATTTACTTATAGCTTAATCTATTTCTATTTCAATGATAGGGTGTTATTAGGTTTCATACTTCATATGTGATTTCACTACATTGGTTAATTTTTAATAATTTCTTAGAAACCGTTCCCTTACCAAAAATATATTTTTCCAAATGTCAAAAATAAAACCACATGATTATCATATTTCATGAAATTAACATATATTTATTCTAAAAACTTATAAATTACAAATTCACTACCATAGCAACCATCTTTATTGAGTACCTCACTTGTTTTTCCTTCAAGAAATAAATAATGTGTCAACAATTCACAAAACCCATCATTATTTATAGTAATATTAGAATTTCAATGTAAATAATCTATGACCTCACTTCCATAGGCCTACTGAAACCAATAAATATCTTTTTTACATCAATTATAGTCACTACCAGTGAAAACATGTGTCCTTGCAAAAGATTCAAAGAGTGTAAAATATAAAAAAATAGATATCATATATTGAATTATTAATTAGGGCCTATTTTTTAAAAATAATGTATTGTGACACATATATATGGTTAAATTTTTTCAGGAACCTTAATATGGTGTGAATTAGTGTTTTGTGAATGTTAAACTATTATTTTTGATTCCATCACTCATAAATATATCTTATTTTTTCATCGGAATAAACTCATTAAATATATATTTCTCCCACAATATATCTCTCAATTATCATAAATAAAAGATATACAAATTTTAATCACGCGTAACATAATGATTTTTTTATTTCACCAAAACTAGGATATATTGAAACAACATTAATGTTGTGATTTTTCATCACACCAAAATCCACTGTAAACTCACTATTTTAATGCATATAATGTTTATTCCTTGGTCACTCCATTCCTTATCTCCTTTACATATAAATATTAATGGATGGTACATCAATAGTTAAGGGTCACTACATATTTATACTTATATGTTCTCCACTTTGACGGTAGAAATAAGATTATTGATTTATAGGTCACATCTATATAAACATATATTATTTAATTTATGTGCAACACAACTGAATATTTTGACACTCCATTGAAATCCAATTTAAAAAGTTCTTCCTCTCTAAATCATGATGGTAATGAATCATAAATTATATATTCCCTCCAATATATTCAATAAAATCACAATAATTAATTAATTCCTCTAGATTAAGAATAATTATATAATAAAACTATTCTTATTTCACACAATAAGATTCACAATCAATTAAATTTGATTACGAAATTCGATATCACCAATAATATTATTCAATATTAACAACTAGATATGACAATAATTCTATATCTATAGGATGTATTCTCTTTTATTCTTAATTTTATATATACGATATCATTTTACCTTCACAAAATGTTACATATAACTTTATATGAAGGCTGTAAAACTCTAGCTGTATAATCAATGGATAGGGTCAATCATGGTTTCATTAAACATATAAAATATTTATATGTACACCACACATATAAATGTGCTCAACCACATATATAAATGGTGAGTCATTATTACAAATATTGATCAATATATAGTTGATTTTAATTCTAAAAAAACTTTTCATATTTCCATATTTTCACTCAAAGTGGTATGTTCACTGCATCAACATGGATTAGACGAGTACATCTCAATATAAATCTCTACATGAGATGCAATGTTGAATAATTTATTACATAATCATCAACATTTTTAGTTTTAAAGATGACAATATCCTAAATCTCCAAGAAATAATCATTTATTGAACAAGGAATAACTTATCTATAGGTGAAATGGAATATTCCATAGATTGATCTATGACATGGTTCTAATGTAAAATTTATTTCAAAATGAAGGATATGCGAAGCATCCAACTCCGTTGAATGACCAATCTCATACTTCCCATTTACATTAATCATATATGTATCCTTACGACTTCTCTTATACTCATTTTTATACTCCACATGGTATGAAAGGACATTATTATGACGCAACTTCTTTTTATGTATATTTATTAATATCAAATCACTGTTTCTAGTTAAACCATGATGACCATGATCCATATTCCAAAATGTAAAATGTTCAACATGATCTTTCACATGGTCCCAAATTATCTAACTATTGAATTAATTTAACAATATTGTGATTCACTTGAAAATAATATTTTTTTTTCAAAATTACAACTCTCATTGAAAATATATAATCCTTCATTTTTCTTCAAAAAATGACACCCATTGTGGTAGGACACTCTATCCCATTTTCAATGGGGATTATTCCAAATTATTCTTCAAACACTATACTCCCGAAATATATTTTAAGACGATATGGTCCATATTGTTTCACTACATTGTGAATGTCTAAGTCACCACCTTGTTTTGATGGCATCCTTATTCACCAAACATCTTCCT
Organism: Viscum album; assembly: GCA_963277665.1. Taxonomy (NCBI): domain Eukaryota; kingdom Viridiplantae; phylum Streptophyta; class Magnoliopsida; order Santalales; family Viscaceae; genus Viscum; species Viscum album. Next base: position 1,441,589,685 of record OY728157.1, read on the forward strand.
CATTCACCAAACATCCTTTTGAAGCTCGAAAAGAAATAATTTCATCATCATACTCATCCCAATGGGGTCACATGAATAAATAAACAATATATCCACACACAAAAACTTCACAAAATAAAAAAAATCCCTTCGTGAGATATCTATATGATTAAATAATATATAGATTTACCATGTAATTCAATCTATAATTTTTCATTACCATATCCTCATGTAGTCATTGTGATGTCTTTAGTTCATCCACTAGTGATTTTATACGATCATCTTCATATTTTAATTATATGTGTCCAAATTTTATCATCCTTTTCAAAAACAAATAGTTTTCCTCATATATCCCCATTTTTATTTTTTACTATCATTTATATGTTCTATATTATCATTTAAATATAAAATATATCCACCAATAAATGAAAAAAAAACTAACTTAAAACTGTTTATAATAACACTATGTTGTACATTTTTCATTTCATTTTATGAATTCCTCACCTAGTAAATAATATTTATGGGTTTTTTATATTTTAATAAAATATTTTTAAAAACATATGTCATATAAAATCTATTAGTTAAAACTCTATAACTAGACACAATGTTCAACATTATTTTATATCTATAAAACTCCACCATAATAATATTCCTATAATATTATGCCACAGTTACCCATTACAGTCCAAGTTATAGTGAACCCATTATAGTGCTCAAAATTATGCCACAATATCATGTGGTCCAACTATACACCCTTAAAATGTTCACTATAAAACCTAATACAATACTTAGTCAAATTTTAAAATTGAGATTTGATCCAATTTATTTTAAATGAAATATCAATAAATAAACCACTAAGATGAGGTGTGCTTATAATAATAATAATAATAATAATAATTTCAACATTAATCATTATTTGAACTATGATAGTTTTCTATGTTTTTTATTGGTCTTGATGATGTGTTCTATTTTTGGTTTTTGTTACAATGTGTAGATTGGTTTCCCATATCCCTATTCAACATTTTGTGGGTCATGGGTTCATCCCTCCCTATTTTTTCATGTGTTTGTATTGTATTTTTATTCCACAATTTTATAATTAATGTAAATTATAATTTCACATAATCCTCTATCTATGTTGTACAGTCTAGGATTTAGAATCAATTGTGGGGAGGGATTAATTTTTTCCCTGATATTCATTATCCAAAATTTATATTTGGTTTTGTTTTTTGGGATTTAAATAATTAACTGTGGGGTGGGTGTGGAATCATTAGGTGGAAAATGAGACACATTCAGGTAATGGATGATGAATTAGTGGGTCTAATAATATGAGTTTTTATTACACATGGGTGCATAGTGAAGACTGATCTAGAAAGTGGGGGTGGAAGTAGTTAACTGGAAGTATATATGGAGGCCATGTGAATTTTTAGAAGTGGTTTCCATAATGGAAGTGTAAATATAGAGAAGGATCACGGGTTATGATGAATTAATTGTAGTGTTTATATTGGTTTGAAAAAAAGAACATTGATCTTAGTTTGGAAGTATTTATCTTCTGGTTGAATAAATACAAATGAAATGTGGTTGATTTAATATGAATAAAAAATATATAATAAAAAATTTACATGAAGGTGTGATATTATATTTAATGTTATTGATTCTGAATGTTTTAGGTATCGTTTTTTATGAATGTTGTTGGTAGCGGTGGGCAGTCAAAAATTAGGGAAATTTGATTTGTAGTAAAAATATATTCATTTTTGACAGATACCATTGTATACAATGGATTAGTTTACATTTACAAAGTAGTTAAAAAGTTCAGAGGTATGTGTCCAGGTGGATTATAAATGGGCCAATGTATCATGGATAAGTAATAGGTGGGCGTGCATCAGGTTCCCATCAACATCCATAAGAGTATTAATAATTTATTATAAAATTAACTAGTTCTATAAAATGTGTTCAAAACCATGTTTATATCGATTTATATACTAATTGTACAAAACCCCCAACTCTAAGGAAATTTATTCTCTATTAAATCTCTTAACCAAGCTTCATACATTGGGTTACATAACAATCGGGGAGTCTTTTCTCTACTTTGTTTATTCTTGGAGTCTTCCCATTATTTTATTATTTCGTAATGAAATCCTTAAAATATGTTTTTTAGTAAACATTTTATATTCCCATTAATTTATGTTGCTTCATCAAGAAATAATATAATATGAAACATATATTACTCTATAGTTAGTGGTCCATCGAAATTTCTATAGCTTTACATGAGTTCGTGAACAATGTTTTTTTTATGTCTTAGTGTGTGAGTAAAAATATATATTAATGGATCTAAATATGGTGTCTGTATTTATTTAGTGGATACTAAAAACTATCTTTCTAGTGATATGTCATATAATTGTTACTCATCAATGAAATGATTGTTTATGGCCAAGATTCATTTTTAATGTGTCACAGTACAATAAAATTAGAACCTATGGGGGGTTCCCAATCATATGAATTGATTTATTAAACCTTATGACGAGTCCTTGAGTATTCCAAAATTATGATATGCTTGTATATGAGTTACGAAATATGTGAGATAGTTTAGTTTTGTTGTTTTGGTACATATAGTGGAAACTATTTCTTTAACATTGTGATAAGTAAGATTACGAGGGACTTTATGTTACACAGTGAAAGGTTGGGTATGAGCTGAGTGTACCTAGGTAGAAATTGCTTCAGGATTTTGTATCCTAGTTATTAATATTGGTCTAATAATTCCAATTATATATGTATAATATCCACTATTAGGGATGACGGTGATAATTACATAATATATACGTATAATAGATGATATATCACTTACCCTTGTTATTGTCATAGTGTTTCACTATTCACTATTGTTATCATTATTGTAGGGTATTGTTAACCCTTTCTTAGTATGCGAGTTATTAATAATTCACCAATGGTTATTATGTTTTTCAAGAATCATTCAATTATTCTTAGTATAATAGTTATACATCATTCACCCAAAGTTAGTATCTTTGTAATTAATACTTAACCATTTATTTGTATTCCAGTGATGCATTATTCACCCCTAGATTAAATATTATTAATATATCTTTATTCATTACATAATATACAAGTGATTCATCCTTTAACCATAGTTGGTATATTATTTATATATCATTTACATTTTCTATCATGTGGTTTATGACTCACTAACCCTTATTAGTATTGGGGTGATAACTTATGCACACTAGTTCATTAAAATGATATTAACTCATTTAGGATTGAATATATTATAGAGATAACATTATCTCCTTGCTTATTACTATAGTGATGAATTACTCATCTATGTTAGGTTTATATAGTGACAAACCATTCAACTATATTTTTTAGATAAGGTAGTGACTTGTTCACCCTCCTATTATGATAAAAACAAGTGAACATTGTATCATTTTTTCATTAGTAGAAGAATTTTTTGGTTTCTTATACAGTTTTGTTATTAGAACATAGTGACACAATTATGTTTTTGTTTTTATTTCTTATATTCAAAAATAATATTATTTGTTTAACCATATATTTTAGTTTAACTTAGCAGCACAACAGGAGGTAGGTTGTTGTGTATATTTTGTATACCCTGAATATAAACCATTGTGGGTTAGTAAACATCATGGTCAACGAATTTTTTATGGAAAGGTCCCTGTTTTTTATGGTTAATTTTGGTTTAAAAGGAAAGGATTGGGGAGATAGAACCAAGTGGGGTGTTCACCTAATTTTTTATTACTAATTTCTTATTTTTTTTGGAGTATTTATTTCATATCATTGATTCATCAATAGATCCAACCATTTATGTCTGATTTCTAGGAAGTTTAGTATGGGTTAATATTTTTTTATATCATGAGATATGTTATCATGGTTTTTTATTTATTCTAATGACCATATTTTTATATTTATATAGATAATTTTTTATTATTACTACTTATACTTTTATGGTTATCTAATAGAGATACTGGTCTCACCATGGTGTTGATTAATAGTTTTTGTTAATTGGTAACCAATTTATTTTATAATTTGAACCTAAGGTGATGTGATGAATCAACTCAAGCACTATTTTGTGTGAGTAATCCTAGAAATTATAATGTAATATTAGAGAATAGTTTAAATTTTCTTCACTAATTTTAGAATTATGAACACAATTGGGACCCTAAAAACAGGGGATAGACAATACTATGGTGATTATCTAACACTCATATAAGAAAATTTCATGTTCACAAAGAATGGAATTAATTTACATAGATGTTGATTATTATGATAATGTGATTTTATAGAAACTTATCTATTTATGTCCCAATTTTTGGTGTAGAAACATGATATGGGTTGTGAATTATGGGTTTCTAAAATATTTTTTCCAAATTATTAATCATCATTAATATTTGAAACCATAGTTTTTGAACCTATACTACTACTTATTATTTAAGTGGATCATTTCAAATTTCTTTAATCATATACACAGCTTGAAATTAATATATATAAATTAATTTATGGTACGTGTGTTTTTAAATGGATTTTCGCAAATGGGGGGAACATATTCCTTGAACTGATTTGGATGTTCATGTTAAGGATTCTCCACTATAAATATTATCATTAACATATATTGTATTTTTAAAGTATCATACTAAAACCTGGTACACTATATAAAATTTTTGAGTTCACTATATTAAACTATTATATGTTTATAACATTATGCATCACAACTATACTACATCCTAATGGTTCTTTATATTATAGTTACACCAGAACTCTACATCCATCCAATATTTTATGTGGATCAATCAATTGTATAGGGATTTCAATATATCCAAAAAAAATATGGGCTTTTTAATCAACTAATATTATTTGACAAGCTGAAAATCTTCACAAATGATTCATCAAAATAAATCATTGAATCCTAACATATCTATATAGTTATTCTTGAAAAACTGAATGATTTATTTTTCATAATAAAATATCAATGAGCTCATAATCCTATGGATGTTCTATGGGACTCTAGTTGTTCTTCCATGTTCACTTATGTTTTAGAAACAAAACCCTAGAAAATAATTCTTGGATAATACAAAATGAAATTGACATCTTTAAAATCATTCTTAGTAATTAAAACACTAAAACAATGGTCTAATCTTTGTCATATGGAGGAGAATCCAACTATTCTACTACCTATATTAATTTTATATTACTATTAATTGATTCCATGATTCTATTTTTCTAAATATTAATATCATCTCCTTTTTTCCTCATTTAAACATTATGTAGAATCTTTTCCTTCAAATTATTCTTTGAGAATTATTCTTCTCTATTAGATTACCAACTCCCTCACCAATAAAATACAACTCTATATTATATATTTTTTATTCCTACTCTTATCAATAATTTTTTCATCTTCTACAATACAATTTATATACGTGGAAAACAATATTTTTTGTGTTCATTTAAATATCCAAAAAAATGAACGTATTTAATATGTTTCATGCAAGTAAAAAAAACTATATAACCCAAATTTTTATATATAATCTTAATATATTCAATTCAGTTGTTGAGCATGGTTACATAAAATATTTTCATTATTTTTATATAAGAAAACATTCTCGAAGTGTATTACAAAACACCCTTCTTTCTTTTATCATTTTTTCACTCATCTGAATATGAATTCAAATAAAACTCTAGAAAGATAAAATAAAACCATTCAACACATAATAATTATAGATAAAATACATCATAAATATTTCATTGAAGGATAAATGATAATATATAGTTTTTTTTTATTTTGGAAATTTACTTCTTCTGCCATGATAACTCTATAAAATGCTAGTTTAAACATTACCTTTACTCTTTACACATCAATAACAACTAAACAAGATCATCATTCATTTTATAAGAATGAATCTTGATGTATTTTGTTAAATTTGTTACTCTGAAGAATAAAATTTGTATCATTCGATTTTATCTTCAATTCAGATCATATTCAGTTATTTTCAAATATTCTAATTTAAAACTCATTATTTTAGAGATACTGTGTTCATCATCTCTCATCTCAATTCAAATTTTTCATCTAAATACATAATCATATCTAATACTTTGATAATGATGTATTTTAAATTAAAAATTGGTTTCAATATCATCACATATTATTTCCACATCAGATTATTCAATTTTTGAAATTCATAAATTTTCACAAGGGTGGAAAATTTGTATTCTTTTGAAATTTATAAGGTTTAAGAACCAACATTTTTGGGACATATCCTACCCTTGTGAGGAAAAATCCAAACCTCAAAATCTAATAGACATATCCTTTGAAAGATAGAGTGACCCTTATGAATACATGTATAAACCATATAGAGAAATGTATAAACATAACACCCATGTTTTCTAAAAAATACAATGAGTTTTAATTAACCATAAAATTATTGTGTTTGAAATTTACAATCAACTGTCTCCACTATATGAGATACTAAAAAACCGCGTGAGAATTATATTAGTCACCTGCCTTTTAGTTGTATTCCTTTATATTTAAACTACTTAATATTGTATATAATATCTTTAGAGTAATCCAAGGTCATATCCGGCACTCTTAACAATTCACCCATGATTTTGAGGAATTATAATTAGTGTATATAAATTGAATAACTCATGGATGGATTCTCTAAAATTTGATGTAGTTTGTTCAACACATGAACTTCATCAAACCATGTTTATAATAATCTATATGTGCTATCTAAAAAAATATTAGGTAAGTATCTTGTCTCTATATTCTCATATATTCAATTTTTAATATGTTTTAGAATGTGTTTCTTAAACTATGACACTTGTCTTTATCTAGAGGATCAATTCTCTTATCATATAATGTATAAGATACCCATTTGAATATTTCATAAAATATATTCTTGGGATGGATTATATTTAATTATTCATTCATTTTCTGTAATTACATGGGCATATGACTTGATTTTTAGTCTATGGAAACTAACTCTATCACCCATCACTTAACCTTTGAATAATTATATTAGTAATATTCTTAAAAACAATGATAATAAACAAAAAATACCATTTCATAATATATCGAATTGTAATCACCAAAGGGATTTGGTTTAAATTTATAATTTACTCTAATAGAAAAATAAATTTCTCTTCCCAATTGAAAAAAAAATTATTGTAGAAAGGTCTTATTACCCTTATTGACCATATAGATTATAAGAATTGGTTGACTCGTATCAAAAATAAATCCTCTAAATTTATGATTCATCTTCTCCAATTTTTTCATTCAATTTCAATATTCCCAATTAATTTAATATAATAATGTTAATATCGCATTATTTTAATTGCAATGACCCTTCTATTAATCAACTCTAAATATATATGGCCTAATTGTTTTTATAAAACAAAACTAACTAATACAGACAAAAAATTCCATAACAATACACAATGTGATACCAAAAATCAAACTCAGTTATTTACAGCTGCATAGAAATTGTTATCATGAAATTTTTAAATAATCATTGACTTTTCCAAAGATATAAAAAAATTTCAATGATATTTTATTCTATTCCCTCATTTGATTATATAATAACCCCCCTTGATAATTATCACAATAAATATCAAAAATAGAAATTAGATATTAGAAATAATTTCTCAATATTCCCTTTTTTCAACAGTTGTCTTAATTTATATTTTATGATAAAAATGATTTAACTCTAGTAGCATTGACTTACCTAATAGCTCCATATCAAGATATTCTCTCAAAACATAACATTGGTAGACATTTTGCAGATGTAAAAAGGATATCACTTATTTATAACCATGATGGATAGTTATTTCATGTAGTATATAGATGACCACTCTCATTTGTTATCTCTTGTGATCACCACCTTGAGTTTCCTCTTTTAATATGAAAAATAAACATGATATAAGAATAAGATGGTCTTATATAAGTACTTAAATGTGGGAAATAGGGTTGATACATTTACCTCAACCTTGATTCTATTTTCATTAAAATTTTAATTTGTTGGAACATCGTCATGCATTATTTACCCTTACATTTCAGAGTCTGTTCACCATTGAAAAGAATTAATTTCAAATTTATTTGACATTTATTCAAAGCCATAATGGTATTATCAACTATAGAAATAATTTATGTTTAATTATTTTTATCTTTCCCAAATCTTTTGTGCTCTTCCAATGAACCATTTCAAATGTCCAAGCATTCCATTTTCTCATGCTCAACCTTCTTTGTGTGTATTGAAACATTTAAAAAAATTATTCTAGGATTAATTTCTTATATTCCCTTATTTATAATTTTTATTTGAAATGTGTCAAGAAATAAGGAAACCCCAAGTCTATCCTATTTTGACCTTCCAAAATCCTCCTAATCATACCTAAATTCAACTTATAGGGAATCCTCTCTACTACTTCATTAGGAGTGTTGACATCAAATCTAATCATACCATGTCTTTCTTAAATTGAGTAATTTCATATTAATTCAAGTCAACTCCCATTGAAATTAATGTTTTGGTAAATTTTAAATATATAAAAAAATTTCCCCTCATTATTTTGTATATTCATTTCTTTCAGGCTTATTTGAACCCATTTTGAAATTTCACCATTGAATTAGTTGATTTAATGTTTTTATTTTGATTCTATCCTAAGTAAGACTATCAATTTTTCTTTAATTTCTTATTTCTATTGTTGGGTTATCCTTTTATCAGTTTCCTGAGAGTTGTTTTGGGTTTTTATATTCCAACACTCTATGTAATAGTGATCATATGAATTTTTATAATCACAAATGTCATCCAAAAATTTAAATTTTTTTTCAATGAAATAATTCTCCCATTATATGAAGACTAATTCAAACTATAAGGTTTTATTCTAAATTTAGAGATTCTAAAACTATATATTTGTAATTTATATTATCTAAATTATAAAAAATTGTGATATAAATCTATGCCTATGAGATCAAACAATCAATATTACCAAAAACATATAGTTAATCTGTTTCATGTTTAGGCATTTTGACTAGATTTTATTCAATTATTTTTTCAGATAGAACACCAAATTATTGGGATCCAATTTTGATTTTTATTTTCTTGTACATTCTCTCCCTCCTATATTTATTCATTAATGAATTTATCTGATCTTTTAGTTAACCATATTTAAAAAAGAATATATTTTCCTCTATTTATTTTAAAAATGAATTAGTGGAACATATGTAGTTGAATAGTAGGTTTCCTTATTCCATAAAGAAGTTTTGGGTTGATTATGATATTATTTATGATTCATTTTTCCCACATTTAGAGTATTCACAGATGAAAATCCCATTCTAGAATATTTTACGGCCGAATAAATTTTTTTTTGTAGTATGGGCAGTTCAATGTTATGTTTCATCCATATATTATAAATTTATTTATAATTAAAGGGACTTCATATTGATTGAATATTTATAATTATCAGTATATAAAAAGTTCTATTCCCTTTTTATCTTTATCTTTCTAATGTGACCATCATGCATTATACATGCCACAATTAGTGAGTTCTCAATTTTTAATATCTTCTTCTCTTTGTCATTAACATGATTATAATAGAAATTAATAGATTTTTTTATATAATTTCAAAAATATCTTGACCACCTCTTAATCATCATTAAAATATAAAATTTTCTCCCAAATATCTCTTTTAAATTCGTTAACAATCATTGATAGTATCTAATTGTAAAGTTTGATAGATTATTCCTTCTATGTAAAAGGAATTGTGATAGTGTTAAATCTTATTACTTTATTATTCAATTCTACTTACATAGAACTAGCTTCTTTATTTATTATTATATTTTCATATCTTCGTGCATTAATATCTGAAAATATGTTTTTGACAACTTTTATTGGAAAATTACTAAGAAATCATTGACTTTAGAATAAAAATCACTATGTAATTCACTTAACTAATGTTCAATACATATTGAGGTTGATATATCCCTTAAGGAATCACATTAAATATATTTATTTTTTTTACCCCTTTGATTATTTATAACTATTGGTTCATTTATTCCAATCTTAATTTATTTAATAGTTTATCGGACTATTTCTTCATATCTTTTTTCAAAGCCTTGTATGAAACCTCTAAATCATAACTAATTCAGATGGGAATAATTTATTCGATATAAGGTTTTGAATTTTAAACCATCACTTCATGTATCATAAAAAACAATCAAAAATGAATATTTAATCAAAGATAGGTTATTTAATAATGTCGGTTGTAATGGATTAATATATATCTAATAATCGGGATCCTATATTTGATATTAACAGATGTTTTCTGAGGATGCTTCAATTAATATAAATATGAACACTGCATAAAAAATATATTTTTACTCCAGAGGAAACTATATGGAAGGTGTAATCCACATACTTAGTATAAACATTTAAAGGTGTCCTCATATACCTTGTTCATACAATAATGAAGCCATTTGGTGGAGATCATAGATTTTCCTCACACTCATAGACGAGTCTTATTAGTGATCAAACATTATTTCCTTTGATTTAATACCTCTTATAAGTGTCTTTTGTGTGGGACAAACACATGGAGGGGGTGGAGGGGGTAATAAAATGTTAGTAAATCATTTAACCAAAATAAAAATAAACATTTATCTTAATCCACCATGGGTTCTGAACAATTGTCACCTTTTAGAATTTATGTTTATGTGTATATTTTATTCTTTGTCATATAAAACACATGTAATGAAAGTAAATAAAGTAAAATATTTAATAATATTTATAATATTTGAACATGATGTTGGAATCCTACACTTTGTTGTGATTTGGATTTTTAGTTATGTTTTTTGGATTATAAATTTTTCCATTAGAATAAAACTAGTTAGACATGTAACATTATGAAATAAGGTTCATCATATTACCTAGGCGAGGTCACTTTATTAAAAATTACTATTCAAAATATTATACAATTAAACTATATTATATCTTATAATTTTTTTTACTTTAATCCCACTGATATTTATCTTCCTTCCTCATTTTTACGAAGATCACCAAAATTAATAGGGATGACACTATATCCAAAAAATATAATACACTCCCACAAATTGGTTTATTTTCCTAACTAATATTATTTACAATTGAAACACATAGCTCATTCTCTAAATCCCAAAAAATCAATATGTCTAGTTATTCTTCAAAAACTAATGTAAGTTATATTCTCCCTCAAATTACAAGTAACATAACATATTATAGGTGTTCTATTGAATTTGTTCATGACAACCCTACCCAATTCTCATTAAAAAGAAAAACCCCCAAAAAATATTACCTAATGAATATACAATGATATTAATAGCTCCTGAAACTTTTATGGTAATTAAAATTTCAAACCACATGACATGTCTTGGAAACTATAAGTATAATCTCATAAATCCATAACCCATCTCTACTTATCTTCTTCTTTATTAATTCCCAGATAATCTTTATTCTTAGTGTAGAATCTACTAATCAGTTCTTCCTCGCTACTAAGTGAAATGAATTATCCTTAATCTTATTATTATTATTATTATTATTATTATTCATATACTTATTTTATAGTTATAAATATCTCAAGTATTTTTGTTATAGTATTCAAAATATACTACTCTCTCTTCTATATGTTTATTTAAATCATCTAAACCATAGACTATAGAGGCTATAAAACATTTTATGGGGTTACATTAATATTTACATAAATGGAATTATTTTATAAATTTTGTTCAAGTGAATTAAATCAGTTTTACACAAAAACAATCCAAAGAAATTAATATATTTATTTAAATGGAATTAAAAAGGGTTCTCCCTTGTTTTTTTATTTTTTATTTTGACCTGGGTATCAAAGGGTATTAAAAAATATACATTTTACATTTCTCATTTTTCTTACATATCCATATGTATATTCCATTAAAACACTAATAGTCTTAGAAAACTCCTCTTATAATTATTTTTCACAAAAATAAATAATAAATTAGTCATAAAAGGTATCATAAAAATATACAAAATTGTAATTCAGTTTAATATCATCCTTCATGTGGCATGGGAATGTATCTACAAAAACATGATCTTGGTTGTATATGTTCTTGATATTAAGAAATCAGCACACTCAACTTTATATTTATCAATACATTTACAAAATACATTTTTAATATATATGATGATTTATATCAATAATTTCATTGAAAAAATATGTCCTATATTTTTATCACAAATATTATTTTAAGAATATTCCTTTTAAAAACTCATAATTTTATAGAAATGGTGATCCTTTTATGTGTTATTTATTTATCATTTTCATTTCAATCTTGAATCATGTATAACAATTTCATCATTATGTTTAGACATTAATTAATGGCTCAAATGTCATATTAATTGATTTCCTCTTTAAAAAAATTATTTATGGAATTTCTAAAATTTTTAACAGGGATGGAATATTATGATCTATATAAACCTTCTCGGGTACTAGCGACATACTTATGGTGACATTACAATTCCTTGGGAAGAAAATTCTCATCCTTACACTCCAGTTATCCTAGACTTTTGAAGATATACTCAACATTATGATTGAATTTATGAAAATTATTCCCCAGTTGTTCTAACTATAAATTTTTTTTATTTGAAGCATATATTGTTATTTCATTAACATTATAGATTTCTATTTAAATATTATGAAATATAAAAAATTATTTGTATTTGAGTACCTATACTACTATTAGGGATAAGACAAGAAACTCTAGATTCCTCAATTAAGCAAAAAATCCCTTTAGATAAGTTCAAGGTCCTCTATATCTCTATTAACATATACTGAAAGATATGTTAGACATTATATTTAGTATACATAAAGGTATATATAATATGAATAGAGTCAATAAAAATACATCTAGATTCTTCCAAAGCTAATCTTATTTAAATTTTTTTTAATGATATCCTATACAAGTTTTCCATTATTCACTATAATTTACATTAAAACACTCTAATATTGGATATTCATTTTTTGTATTCTTTAGAAAATGATACTCATTATAAATCAATTTTTTTACATAGGTATTGGTTCAATAATAATCTGATGTATGTAATGCCTATATGAATCTATCATTATAGCTATTATATAAAAAGATTCCATTTCTTTTTATATTACCCATAGGTGTATGGGTATCCAAAAGAATTTTTAGTTGATGGATAATAACCCTATCACCCATTTGTTGAAATTTACAAAATTGTATTTACAATTTCCTTATAAATAAATATAACTAAAAAATATATAATTTTAACCAATAGGAAACTTTTTTTGTGATCAATTTATGGTTGTATCTTGTCCGAGTTTAACAAGAATGTGTGTTTTGTGGTTAATATTTGGAATATAGGTCCACAAGAATTGTTTTTAAAAATATGTTCTTGATAACCTCAAAACTAATAATGTTTTTCTTTACATAATATATCATTAATATGTTATACACTATTCATTACAATAATTTATTAATAAAACATTACTTGATTAACCCTATTACTATTGATCGTTATGTGATTAAAATATATTTTTTTGGTGACTTTAATCGTAAATGTACTATATATGAAATCCATAGGGTGTTATGGTTCAAAAATAAGACTGTCAATTTGTACAAGACTCCTTGGTGATATGATGTGTATAGTTTAGCATTAAAGATTTTTTGATACATATTTACTAAAATTATGATGCTAAAAAATAGGATAAAAATTCAATTAACCATGTAATGAAAATTAGGGTGATATTTTAACATGATGTACACTAGATAAATACTAAGATGGTGTGGATGTAATTTTCCCCTATGTATTATCATTAAAACATCCTGTAGACCATAAACTCTAAAATATGTTTTGTTGGTTTCATTTTCAATGGATCATAAGTCACTAAAGAATAAACCATTTATACCCATCTATATGTGAGAGTTATAAATTCATCGCCCACCCCTATTTCTAAGAAAGGGTGTTCCAAAGAATATATAATTTATTATTGAACCTATTAAGAATATATTTAAATATATTTGGAAACCCATTACATTTGGGGTGAGTATAGTGACATAAATTATTCATATGTTAGTCAAATATTTATAGGATGTATATATCTATAAAATCCTCCATTTTGGGTTGTGGTAGAATTTCTCTTAGGCTCATTTCATTGAGTTTGGATTTATTGGATCCATAATGTTGATGGAATCATATAATTTAAAACATATATCCTATAGATATATGATAATTATGGATTATTCAACATGTTTTAGAGAGTTATTTTACAATTCATGGATGTTGGTTAGAGGTGAAATGTGCAGGGTTGTGAATTTCAAGTATGGAATTGGAACCCTATTTCAAAAGGTCAACCAAGACATTATCCTTGAGAGGATCCCAATAGAGTGTGGAATACCTAGTATGTGACTTCCACTTGATGAATTAATGAGGGTCTTTTTTGTAGAATGAATAATATATTTGATCATTCTCTATGGGATCTAAATAGCTTGGGAAGGTATTGTAGACGTTAAAATATTACCCTGAGAGGTTGGAAAACACTTGAGTGATTTTAATGTAGTTAGTTAAATCATATATTATATAATGGTGATCAACCATTGATGGAGTATAATTCCAATGGATAAATGGTTCATTTATAATCACTATTTAAGAATTTACTATTGAACGGTAGTGGGAAATGAACATGATCAACTGATGGATTCAGAGTAGGTATTATATAATCACCTCATGCTGATATATGGGGTTTTATAAGTCAGCATAGGTTTGATAAAGGATGAATCTCACTAGGGATGTTGTAATAGTAGGAAATTACACCATGGTGTAGTAAAATTTTCGGAGATCGTAGATAAGATGAAAATTTTTGTTAATTTTTTACTATTGGGTAGACTAATTCTAACTATGGATATTTCCATCAATAATTTTAGTTAAAATAATAATGGCTTAAATTTGTTTCCTATTTTATTTTTCTTAGTGATAAATACTCCTCTTTTTTATTATATGGATTATGATTTGGGGTTTTCAATAGAGTGTAAAACATGAATTATTACCATTAATACAACCTTTGAGAAGATATCTGAGGAACCAATATATATTCAATATGTTATTTGGTATTGAGTGTGTATGAGAAAGAATAATATTTTCTAATGATAATGATATGTAGCTATGACTTGATTTTAGATATTGACTGGTTGACTTTATAAACTGAATACAATGAGTTTTATTAGTGATTTTTTCATTTTATATGACCTTATAAAATAAATTTTAGAAATACATAACCATTAACATATATGTTTTATTTCATAATAAATACTTGGTATTACTTTATGGAAATGATGGAATCACTAGATAAATAGTCTTTATCCTATTTTAAATTCATTTTCAATTTTAGGTATGTGTTTGGACCACTTTGAGATATACATAACACTAAGAAGGGGATGAATTATTGTTGATGTAATTTTATTGAAGTTTTATATTTTTATCCCTTTGCCTCTTAGAATGGTTTTGTTATTTATTCTCTAATTCCCATATATACTCGTTACCATTCAATTAAATAGACTATTCTTTTATGCAATTATGGAATAATCCAGGATCAAATAACCAATTAGAATAAACCATGTGAACCATAATTTGGTATGGAATGTCCATAAAACGTAATTTTCACTATATTATTCTAAAATATATTTTTTTCTTCCTGAAAATATGTTATTCTGAAAAATTAATATCATTTATGAAAACAACAAAAAAATTCTTCTCCAAAAGGTCATTACTTATTTTCTCTGTGATGGTTGGATCATATTCTTCTTCACAAGTATAATAGAAATCCACCAATTAATTTTTGTGCTCACAAATAAACATAATTGATTCTTTACCTATTCCACTTTATATTCTTGTACAAATTGCTATATAAGAAACCTATATTTTTTTAAGAACTTCTCAAAAAAAGAAAAAAATTCTTCCTCATTTACCTATATTATAAAATTCCACATCAACATATGTTTTTTTGTGAACTTCTTCTTATTCATATACAAATAAATATACATGACACCCTATTATACATATTCATCCATACACAATAATTATTTAGTAATGAATAGTGTTGCTTCTCTAATTCCCAATGGAATAGAGAATATTTCAATATTGAAAAATAGTTTCAAACATATCTAATCACAGTTTATTGATCATGAAATAATATAATAAATATGGATGTAGTGGTGGTTTTTTCTTTACTATTACTTACAAATTTATATATTCAATAATATTGTAGAGTAATTTTTTTAATTGACAATACTATAACTAATTAAAATCCGTTATATCGTGGCCTTTATTTTCATCGACTAGATCCATAATCATAGTCAATATCAACTTCTCATTACAAATTTCCAAAGTCTCATCATTAACTACACCCATTATAATTGATATCACCAAAAAAATCTCCAATAATAACACCACACAATAATTTTATATTAATATATATTAACTAGCACATCTTAATCATTCTTAATAATATCTCTTTTGTTCCAATATAATTTCTAAGAATTTAAATGTCTAATGATTTTAAATACATCTCCTTTAAATTTAATCATGGATTACTTATCAATTCTCGAAGAAAAAATAATATTTTATTCATCCTCTCTTCTTATATTATCCTTCTACATCTCTCCAATATAATTACATGTATTTAATTCCCCAATAAATGTTTGTAACAAATAGTGAAAGTGCTTCAATCATGGAACCTCAATTTTTAACATAAGAAAATCCCACAAATAATTATTTTATTTTATTCCTTCATAAAATGATATTAACAAATTATCTTATTGTTCATTTAATGATTTCATCACCAGGTATCAATTGAATCATCTTCTTAAGATAAACCCCTTTAAACCACCATACAAGGGCATTACCGTTTTCATTCATCTATTAGAAAATATCACTAAAGTGTCATCTTGATGTTGATACCACTGAAGAGAACTTTATTTTATAGTAACTGCATCAAAAATATATTTTATATATTCTAAAAATATTTATATGGTCTTGTAAACTCACCACCACCCAAGAAGCATGTATATTTGAATCCTATAGAATTTGGAAAATTTAATCTAACTATTTTCTCATTGAGATTATAAGATTCCTCAAAATTCCTATTCTTTGATGCTGTTGATCATGTGGTTTACCAACCATTATTGAAATTACATGTTCACTCAATCTTCCATTCATCGATGATCATTTTATCTTCCCTGTGAATACATAGTTGATTACCATCTTCATGTGGTAGAAAAACTTTTCTCTGTGATATAGGTCAATATTTCATCATGTGTTACGCTTGTCAACCTATAGGGAATTCCCACTATCACATTAGATTATTATTCCACATTTCATCATTTGAAAAAATTATAATGATATTTTTACCTACTATGTTAATCATGGCCACTTCACCTGCCATATAAAGTTCATATTAATTCATCACCTTCATGTCGTCAGTCAAAAACTCTTGTGGTACGACATAAGTTCATATGGGAGCATCAACCTCATTATAAGGTATCTTTATCTACCATGTAATACTCTTAAAATTTTATCACACTTCACCTATAGGTGGTAAACCATTATCTATGCTGAATTTAAAAATGTAGTAGCCTCGAATGGGTAATATGAAAGTTGGTACATGCGATATCAAATAACATGGTTGATTTTATGTTTATATAACATTGAGGTGGAGGAATATTAGCATATATGATAGGCTACCCCATGTCAAACGTTTTCTTTGAAATCATATTCTTACAATTGCATCATGTTTTTTCATGACTTGCTGGGTGTTCCTAGCCACACTACAACCTCTCACGTTGACCCACACCTGAGAGGGAAACCACCAAATGTGATTTCATAACCATGTACACCCCCACATGTTATCTTCCTCACAAGTGTAAATGATATGGCTTTTATATAATTACCTAGGTTAAATCCACCTATTTATGCTAGATGGGCATCCCATTTGGTGGCTTGGCTAGCTCATGTGTTGAGTTAACATTGAAATTGTAAATTTTATATAACTTATTTAAATAATTACATTGTAAAAATAAAATTACAAAAACCAGATTTAACACCCATCCTAATATTATTTTCGCCTACTCCTCAACTCCATCTTCACACCTCATTAAATTAATGGAATAATATTTTTTCATTAAATAATAAAAAAATCTATAATAATGAAAAATAATGCCATTTTTCTTATAAATTATCAAAATAATTTTCATATAATACTTCCAAGGTGTGTCTACCAATCTCAACATACTAAATATATTGATAAAAAATTCATGGTAAAATCTAAACTACCTGAGATCTGATATTTTTCAATTCAAACATATTGAAAATCTTTTAACAAGTAAAACTAACATAAAGAAGGCCTCAAAATATCTAACTCTGTTTTTGGAAATATATTCATTTTTATTAATAAATATGTAATGTTATCACTCATACTCTACCCTTTATTATAAATATTTCATTTCACATTTCTGTCCCCATATTTATTTGTAATTTAATGTATTTATTAAAAGTGTATAAACTTATTCTATTGGAATTTTTCAATAACCATCTCACAATGATTTTATGTTATCCATAAACTGTATTGAAAACAAGAGGATTGAAATTTAAAAAACAATCCATTTATAATTTAACTTCATACGATATGATATGATATCCCATTATGTCTGTTAAAAACAGTCTAACCACATTCCCATTTGATAGTAACTTTGATAAAGATATATTATAGGATCAACATATAACTCATACATTCATTTAAATGAACATGATAAATATATTGATGTGAAGTAGAAATTAATGGAAATAGTCTTAACACATCCTTTTTAAATTATAATTCTAATATCAATTTTTTAAATATTTTTCTTTCCTTAAATATTGGTATTTTATTTTAGATACCTATGATATTGAGACTATAACTTTTCAATGAATCAATCCTTAAAAATATTCCATATTTTTTAGAGTATCATAACACCAAATATTAAAAAATCATATTAAAAATATTCTTTATGTTTCCCCCGTTCGGTGACTATTTTCATATTCTTCATAAAATTGATTCTCTTATTTAGAAAGTCCAAAAAATGTTTCCGGTATAGAATACACCAGGGTATAAAATCTTTATGCACCTGTTAAAATTTGAGGACATCCTAATCTTTCACCATATATTATCATGTTTCATTAATGATTTTGAGAGTAGTGAATAAATTATTCCATTATAGATTATTCACCATTAATCTACCATGTTCTTAAACAAACAACTCTATATTCATAAAATGTGAAATGTATATTCAAATTTTTATATGATTTAAATTCGAGATGTTATATTAAGATGGAGCATTTTTATTCTTTTATTTTATGTATTGAAATCATACTCATCTTCTTATTTTACCCGCCTAAAACCATGCCTCTCCTTTAATTCCTTAACTTTTATGAATAAATATAGTGCATAAATTGTAAGGAAATAAGATGTATAATATTTCTTAATCAAGGTGAACTCCTATGTTAAGATAACTTTATCAACCCTAGTACTCCATTCCTTCGATTTGTTGCAATTATATATAAGGTCTTAGTATTTGATTTAGTTTAGAGTGGTATGGATCTCACCGTATCATTTATTTATATTAGTGTGTTGGATTATTCATATTTCATTATCCATCAAAAAAAAATATCTACTAATGTAATATTAAATCACTTCAAAGAATTTTCTTGAGATGGAAGTGTTGTTGATCAATCTCTAGTTGTATGTCTAGCATTTTTGCATCTCTCAAATGAAACTTTTTTTCATTTAACATTATATATAGAATTTTATTCAGCCATATTTTTTTTACTAAATATGATTTAAAATGAGTAAAATGCTTTAGGAAAAATACATAGCTTGTTTGGATTTATTATATTTCTTTGGGGGGGGGCTTTAATTATCAACATTCATCAATTATCATCCCAAGGTTTCTTCAACATCCTCCTTCAATGTTTGTGGTATTATTTATATGTTTTAATTTTATACATGCTTATCTATTATGAACCATCTATATGACCATAATTAATTCAATCATTTCATATGTTTTTATTATTTTCATATAAAGTGTTTTCGGATATTCTTCTGGAAATGTTGATATTTTATCATATATATCATCCCCTCCTTGAATTTAAAATCAATTATGATTCAATATTTATAGTCTTACACCAAAAATTTATTATATAGTTTTAAAATATATTATTCATTCAAAAATAAACCACATACCTTGTCCTTTTTTCAAATATTTACTGTTATATAGGTTTGATAATTAAGTATTTTTAGGTCTTGTTTTCCACTAGTTGGGATCTTTTTGGGGAACCATAAAACAAGAATTCTTTTATATTTATAATTATCATGGTGGTATATTTATATTAACCTTTCCTCATATAAATACATATAGATGTTTTATTAAATCCAACATCATTTTTTAATAAATAATTATCACAACCCGAAAATATATATCACATGAAGCCACTATTGAATATTTGTTGTTCAGAATAACGTTTTCCTAATTTTTTTTACAACCCAATATGAATTTATTTTAGATTTATTAATGTTATATCCAACTATAAACACTTCATATTTCACGTATTTTTATGTTCTTCATATTTTCTGTAATTTTATGTTCTTCATATCTCACATATTCAACATTCGTGAAAATATATCTTGTTGTAATTCATTGATATCATGTATGAATGAGTCAATGTTATTGATCCTGTTGGACTTAAAATATAATTGGGTATTCTTGAAATCAATTCAATTTTTTTATTTTTACTCTAACTCAAGAATATTATCGTCCAAATATTGATTGTCTATATAATTTTATGAAATTTTAATGATACAATATTCATTTAACATGGATAAATTTTTTTCAAGGATCTCATTTGTAGCTTTTATGGATTAAGCAATATTTGTGATCCTTTTATATGATTCCATTATCACCTTCTTGTCATTATATAATAATTTAGACATTAAATCATGTTTAATGATATACGAATACATTCTTTAAATTATCTCATAGATAATAGGCGTTAAAAATTTGGTAAAACCATAATTAAATTCCATTAACACATCAATTAAATAATATATTAACCTGATATCACTCCGACTAGTTCATGGTATTCCTATGGATTGTTTTTAAAGGAATTTATATATATAAACCAATAAAATTAATGTATTTATCTATTTATATATGAATAATTATCATCCCCCTGGTGGTAAACTAATCTACATGTTCATATTCTTTTAAGAATGACTATTCTTCTATATTATCATGTTTGGGAGATACTAATGTTTCTTCCTCTTGGCTCAAGAGAACATATTATTCATTATTCTTATATATTTGTATTCCACAGTCATCATAGTCTTGGAATGAATAGAATAAATCAATAAAATAGAATAATATATTCCAAAAAATCACATCATTTTGATTGAATGAAATAAACTTCAAATACTCAAAAAATAAGACTCTTCAAAAAAAATCCAATCAGAGTGTAACCTTGGTTTTGATACCAATTCATTAGTTTTAATTAATATATATTTAACATTAGGAGTTGGGTGAATCACTTTTAGTGTAGTTTTCTTCCAATTAAATATTCCTATACCTTTAATTCTTTTACTTGTTAAAATCATGATTTACTCCGTTTATTATCCCCCCTCCATTTTCAGCATGAACACAAATTGAACAAGAGAATTTATAAAGTCCATCAATCAACTAGAAATACTAATACTAATTTAAACACTGAAACAATCCAAGATCATATTACTCACTAGAAAAAATCACGTGAGATACAAATAGAAAGGGTGTGTACTTTAAACCCATGTTTTCCCTACATTATTTTATCACTTATTTAGTTAGTCCAACACCCGTGGGATTACTACACTATAAAAAGATTATATATAAATATTATAAAGAATTTTACCAATATGTTATTACTTTGTTCCTTGTACAGCTTGAATATTATTCTTATTCACTTCCACAATAGTAAGTTATATTTTTCATTTATTTTTTTCACATCACAACACACAACTTCATCTTTAATTTCATTCAATTATTCTTCCTTTAAAAATTTATTTGCACAAAACCCATATTTTTCTTCTATAGAATCCCTATAAAAATAATATGATTATTCTTCTTTTATATATTCAATTGAGTTATAAATCACCTTATCTTTTCTTCTTCATCATTATCTTCATCTTATTCATTATTTTCTTCTTTTTCTTCTTCTTCCTATGAAAATAGATATATGCAATACTCTATTATCCTTATTCATCTCTACACAATAAATCTTAATGTAATATTGATGATGGTTCTCTTATTATCTATGTCTTAGATAATAATTTTATGTTTATTAATAGTTTCAAATTTCTTTAATCACATCTGCATTATCTAAAATAAATTTAATAATAACTACTACTACACCAGTTTATTATTCACTCTCTCTTTTATAATATTATATTAACTATCAAACATTAATTAATTATTTGAATTTACAAGATTATTGTAAACTCTAAACCCTTAAATATTATAAGTCACTATCACCAATTAGATCTAAAATTAGAGAATTATTATTACATTTAATTTTAAAAGACTTAGTATTCACTAAAACCATAATAATGGTAATTATCAGAAAATATCCCATATAAAAAAAAAACATAAAAATGTACGTAAATATATTTTAACATATGTGGATTATTCAATATTCAAAATGGATATTTCATTCCATGATAACTTTTAATGCATTTAAAACTCATATAAATTTAAATGATTTTTCGGTAAATGATTTAATGGATCGTTCTTCATTTTCTATAAAAACATCATGATTTTATTCATCATAATTTCTATACTTAATCTTATTCATATTAACAAGATAATAACATGTATTTAATTATCCGAATAATATATGCATTAATGCATGAACTGCCTCAGTCATGGAACTACTATTTTCATCGTTGGATAGTCCAACAAATGATTCTTAAATTTTATACCTTCTTGTAATATGATAAAAATGTATCATATTTCCCATTTATGGATAGATTCAAATGTAATAATCATAATCATATTCTTAACATGAACACGATGACAACATGTGTATTTATTATTAATTTATTCATGATTTATAACATAATAATAAATTTTACTCAACCCGAAAGACTGAGAAGCCTAGTTTTATTGATAAATTATGGACAGCTCATAACTTAAAAATTAGTTACATCAACATTATTTAAAACATCCATCACATGCTCATAATTTTCAATAATTATCAAAACTAAATGTAAGAAATTGGGGACATTAATGAGAATGTGGTTAGATATCACCCCTAAGAAGAGAATAGACAATACATAAAATTAATAATTTATTAAATGGTAGTAAATAGTAATTTAAATTTCTAATAAAGGGGTTATAATCATTAACATGAAAAATAAGTCATAATATAGCACAATAACATAATGGTGACATGGTAAATGGTATTAACTTTTAACAAGGCATCATACACATAGGTGAAGGATAACCAACAAGACATTTTAACTTGGAAGAAATACTCTCTTTATGGATTTGGTTTTCTAAATAACCCCTTTCATTACATATCTTGAAACTAAAGAATTATCCCAATTCTTTGGAGTGATATATAATTATGGGTGTACCCATCGCTTTTATATCATGTACATGAATATGTTTTCAATATGGATCATTCAACATAGGATCATATTCATCAAATTTAAATCTATAAATATTTGTGTGGAATAAATACATGGAATTAACCAATAAGATAGATATAAATATTTCTTGAAAAATACCCTAGAGTGTTAACAGTGGGGGTATTTACAATAAAAAAATTTGGCATTTAAAAATCATAGAGAAATTTCGGCAGCATAATGACAATCCTTAAAAGATTCATAAAATAGTTCAATGATAGAGAATGGGTCACTCAAAAATTGGAAATAAATTGGAATGTATGAGGGATACATAAAAACATATCCCAATATTAATACTTTTATATAAAATTCATAAAATGGTGGATATTCTTAAATAATGTGAAGAAGGAAATGATCTATTACTAAATTTAAGCATATTAACGGCTTAGGTAAATGATATAAAAAGTGGGGTAAAATGATATATCATTATTAGGAAATATAATAGAGAGTAGTGTAATATTTATAATGTCATGAAAAAAACAGAATTATATTTAATAGGATAAATATGAATTGATTACCTGAATTGAAAAGGGCGGAGAGAGAGGTCCCTTACTTTTGGTTTGGAAATACACAATACAATTTCATTAGAGTAGTGGGTATATATAAAGGATAATGGGATGTTCTAATGGGGAATAAAGTTATGTATCATTAAAAATAAATTAAAACTGATTTATAGTGTATATAAAAAATCATACCCAAATAAAAAATGGAAATTAAGTGGCATAACATAAAAGATGGGCTTGATTAAAAAAAGGGAGTGGGATCCCTTACATTGAATGGGTGATTCGAGAATATTGGTAAGAGTTTCTTAAGATATTTAGGGAACATTAAGAGGACTGTTTAGATTGTAAATAAGAATAAGAAAGTTCTCAAAAGGTTTTCAGGGAAGAGTGAGGGAATCAGGGGTTTGTTTTATAGGAAAATATATGAGATTTCATTATTATTTCTCAAACATATTCATTGGATTTTAAACAATAAAATAGTAAAAACCACAATCTTTCACATTGGTTTTCCCATGGATTCTATAATTTTTTATTATTTTTTCAATATTTTATAATTATGAGTTATTAAATCATTATAATATTACACTTAGTTATGTGGAATTGATTTTTCAATAAGAAATTCTTTTAAAACCTTAAAATACAATATAGATTTGGGTGGTTTAAAGGATTCATAAAATTAATATTATAACATCAAAATCACATAATTTTAAGGTGGAAATAATATTAGGACATATATATATTTTATAACATTTATTACATTACATTTTGGTCATTCCGATGTTATAATACACATTTTATATTTACACCATATTTAATTATTACCCAAAAAATTCACAACACCAAAAAATTATTTAATATATAGCACTAGATAATTTTGACATGATGATCAAAAAAATAATATTAATTTCAGATATAATTTATAAATAATTGAATTTTTGATTTTAGACAATAATAAAAAATTATTGATAAATGATGTTTTTTTATAATAACAATTTTCAAAACCTTATAACAATTACACTTGACTATATAAACATTATACTATGTTTTATATATAGTATAATATTTAACAATAACATTAAATAAATGTATAATTTGTTTAAAAAATTATTAATTTTATTGAATTTATTTCCTTGACTAAAAAAATATATTAAAACAAATTAAATTTCTCCTTTAATGTATAAAAAATTAATTTTTATCAAATTGATTTTTAATCATTTTTAAAATAAAAAAAACCTTTATTTTTAAAATAACATATAAATATTCATAGTTTTAGAGTTTCTTTTTTTTCTATTAGTTGTTAAATTATTTTTACCCTTAATTAACCAATTATCTTTTTACAGTTGTAATAAATATTGGATTCAATTACTATTCATTATATATAAAAATTAAGTAGAACATAAAACCTAATAGTACTTACGTTGTTACCAAATTTAGAATCTATTTTCTAAAAATCAATTCACATAGGTGAAATAATTTAATTTAATGAAAATGGAAAAAGGTGATGAAAATTTGTTTTTTTGAAAAAAAGCATTTTTCAAGGAAAATATAATTTTACATTAAATAAATAACTATTAATATTCATTATATGAATAAAAATTCATATATATATATATATATGTTAGAAAATTTTCATTTAAAACATTCTGAATTATTTTTTATTTAAATTAACTATAATGGTTAAAAAATTGATTTTAAAATAGTCTTAAGAAAACATGTGTTTTCATGCAAAAAAATAATCTAATTCTAAAATCTAGTATAAATTTGATTTAAATGTAATTATTTGAACTTAATATAACAAAAAAATAAATATGGAACTTTTAAATCAAATTAAAAGATTAATCGGGATTTATATTACTTAAATTACCAAAATAAAAGATAGTTTAGAAAAGGGTATTTTTCACTATTCACAGAAAAATAAATATTTTTATAAAAATACCAAAATTTAATCAAATGTTAATTTAAATATCATGATATATTAAATGATGTTAATTTTATCAAAATAAATTCTAATATTTTTATAAAATTATTATATTTTTTTCTTTTCTAATATAAGATTTAAAAATCATTATATGAAGAAAACATATTTTGAAGACATTACCAATAATTGAGTGATTATATAATAATTATTTATCAATAAAGTTTTGTGGAGGAAAAAATATATATACATAAATATATCATATATTACTTAATCGTATTCATGCACCCAAAATTAATGGTACGTTTATGATTGTTGTATATGAATATTCATTGTTTATTTGGGTTTAGTGTCGCATCTCACATATGCAATATAACATAATTTTATTTTTTAAAAGATTGGGGAAAGAAATTAATACCCCATTTTAAAAATAAAATCCTTACAATATTAATATGATTGTGGTGTGAAATGTTTTGACATTGGAAAATAACATTGTTTAAAACCCGCATCGAAAAAAGGGTTAATAAAATGTCTACTTGAAGTTCCTAACATAACTATGTTTCCAAGTAAGAGAAAAAAAGCAGGAAATTAGTATTTTGTCATGGAAGAAAATAATAATTCTTAAGTACTAATATATAGTGGTATAGAATATGATTTGGAGAAATTTAGTGACATCAAAACCATAAATTTTTGTTGGGTGAAAAGACGATCAATTCATAAAAACTGATCATAATGTGACAATTTTTTTCATGATTTCATTACACTATTTAAGGAATTAATATATTATCTAGACTCAGAACATGAGAAAATATACTTTCTTGAATAGTATAATTCCATTCTTTAATTGATTTCACCGATAATCCTAACTTTGTCTCCAAATAATAAGTAATTAATATTATTTTTTATGTCTAACACACAAGAATAAGATTGTAACAGATCATAAAATCCACCAAATAATAACAATAAATAAAATATATATTTACTAAATCCATAATTATTATCATACATTTATATAATACTAAAAATAAACAAACCATAGTAAATTAATTTCCAAAATTGAAAAAATAACAAATACTTACTATAGACCATTCTATAAATAAATACCCCTATATCCAAAATAACTACAATAACATAAACATTAATGAATGTTTTAGAATCAAATGTTGTATCATACCCTTCATCATAAAGCTCTGAAAAAATAATATAATTCTCATAAAATAATGATTCATATTATACTTAATTGGTATATATACTTCGACCCAATAAAACATATCCTGAAATATCATCAATCACCTCAGAATAAAAATAATTTCATCCTATATCATGTATCCCAAAATATCCCTAACCAAGATAATCATATATCGAATATATCTCTAAACTGGTATCAATTATTTAAAACCTAATATTGGACATAAAAAATCCTATAAATACTCTTTAGGTTAATCTCAATATAAAACAAATATTAATGGTTATTAATCATGTAATAATGAACTTTCGAAATATAACCTTATCACTTTTATAGGTTATCATTACCATTTAATATTTTCATCAAATCCCGAATGAAAAACTACTATAGATAAATTATTTGATGTTTCATGATTCTTATATATAGAATTTCATTGATATAATAATTATTCAAATTAATTCTCAAATACAAATATGTAATCACTTATATCCTTATACTTCTATGATTTCCATATCAATGGTTCTTTCCTTTATTTATGGTTTAATCATTTTATTACAGAGTTGATTCAGATAGTGCTTATATTGTCCACAAATAATACATGGAAAACTATGGGGTTCTATATGATTTAATTTATTCCTTTCAGTCATACTCACTATTTTTTATGGTAGCTAGCTATTTTATGGGCTACTTTTCACACATAAAATACCTTTTAGTTACTTTGTGGAGTTTCCCTTGGTGCCGCATTACACATTTTTGGAATGAATGAAATTTAATATCATTTCCTTAATCACATTTATCAGATAAAATTCATTGAGATTTTTCCCCCTCTTCATTTATTTTCTTGGACATTCAACTACGTAAAGGTATCGGGCAAAGAGAAAAACCCCAAAACATGGGATTCCAAGATGTTTCCACTGAAAAATGACATGAGCCCATCATCGTCTATGAAATAATTTCTAATTACCAGCTGAGGAGCATATGTGTGGTACTCTGACGACAAAATAATAAACCTTAAGTACATGGTATGATGTGAATCCATTCTATAAATTTTCTTATCATTGGTGATTTCAGGTTAAAGAATTGTAATTAAAATTCTTCTAGATCATCCATTTTTTTAAAAAAATATTTGGTAGCTTCATTCATCAAATTTTCGGGTGTAAGAGACGATATTTTATGATTCATTCAATGCCATAATGATAATAGTATCATTATTCTTGCGATATGTGAGTGAGATCACTGTTCATTCATATGTATTGAGAGATTCTCTCTCTATAATATGGGAGAGATAATAAGAGAAATTCATTCACCACTGCGTAGTGAATATTATCTGCTATGAGATCTCATTCTTCAATTTATTTTGATTCAATAAATTTCCAAAGTAAACTTATAATAACAAAATATTTATTTATCACTAAATAAATGATATATTATGATTATTGTACTGAATCATAAATATGATTTATTTTTTTGTCACTTTATTGTAATATGGAAAATATATTACGTGATAAAACCTGACATAGTAACTCGACTCGTAATTCCAACAAATATTAAATGAACATTGAGTATTTTAAACAAAAATTCAGTAAAAGTATATATTATATAGTAAATAAATTCAATAAAAATTATTCTTACCAAGAATAATTTGAATTTATTTATTCATTTGGTGATCACATATCCTTTGACAAAACACAAACCCCAGTGGTGGGTCACGCCTTGTCTAAAACTCTATTTCACTAGAATAGGGCAGAATTTTGAATATTCCATTTTCTATGACCCTCTATGTCATTATCTTGATAGATGTGAATAATATTCATAGACCAAGATTGGGATCTAGAAGCACACTGTGGCTTCTAAATAGATAGTTATAGTTATAGAAATAACAACCAACATAAAAAAAAACACTACATATTATAATCTCATTGTCATTAAATATATCATAAAGCATGTCACACACCCGATTCATCATGTTTTTATTTATTATTTGTTGATATAAACAAATTTATTTACCGAAGACTACTATGAACATGGATTTATTAAGTTACTACCACCTGATTAACCAGGCTTGAGATATATTAATTTTTTTAACTAGGAAGCAAAAAATCTATTCTTGACGTTTCAAAAAATGTCATACCACCTTTGACGCACCCAACACAAGTTATGTCTCCCAAATTTAAGTATCATGGGGTTTTCCTTGTATCAAAGTACATGATCAAATAGAATAGATTGATAATGATATCATTTTAGGAGATCAATACACATTCATATAGATAATAACAACCGATAAAACCCAAGACATGTAACTTTCTTATTGGAAGGTTTGCCCTTGTGATTTAACTACTAGAGACCACCATGTGGTAACTTAATGAGAAGATATATCAAATATTATGATCCCACAACACCTAATAGTCAATAATATATCGTGTCTAGTTAGTAAGATGTATCTAGACCATGTGACATATATTTAATATTAATTTCATAGAATCTCAAGGTTCTCATTATAGACTAGGATCTATAATAACATATTGATATGAAAATTTATCTACGGAAATTATGATTAAATAGTGGAATCAAAAATAGCGACACTATAATAGTAAGAATACATCATGTATATCTAATAGTATAAACAGTATCATAATCAAAATTAATGTCGAGCTGGGTCTTCAGCACAAACTATTAAAACATTCCCAATTGCACTAGATCCAAATTTCTAACCAAACTTTTTATCTATCATATGATCAAAATCATCTTTCTTCAGAGTCATGACTTCAGATGCAGAGCCAACCACATTTTCATCATGTAGAATTTCTTCTATATGTGACATCTTCTCATTAAATAAAACCTCAGAAAAGATGAATACACTGATTATAATCTCTTTTTTATTCTATAAATACATGACCTATTCACTAGTATGAGTACCATAATTTACATCCCAATAGTGATTAAATTATTAAGTTTTATTCCATGAAATGGAACAAATCATGATGTGTATCTTCTATTTAGCTGTCTTAGAAGCTACAACATACTCAATATTTGTCGATATAGCTACCAATGGCTTATATGGGCTTATCTCGCTCAACACCTTAGACTTATTGTTATATAATAAGACATTGATCTAAATAAGACAAGTTTATATCTTCTAAATACTAGTATCATTTCATCTACACTTACAAGGTAGTTAAAATTTTTATATTCCCAAATACTATCAGATTGTTCCCAATACATCCCTTTCAGTTCACCATGATATAACTAATATCTATCTACTATAATGTATATCTTCCAATTATTATTTCTTTTTGAAAACATGAAATATTTTATTGATCCATCTCTAAAGCTCATTAGTGTAGGACCCCGGGACACCCTGAGAGGGGAGGGGTGAATCAGGGTGTCAACTTTTTCTTCTTAAAGTTGTGGATCTTGTTCCCACATTGGTAGGAACTAGTCAAACCTGTATGATGGATATGACCAGAAATGAAACATTCACATGAAAAGAGATGACACAACAATTTTTACTTGATTCACCACTAAGGGCTACGTCCAAGGAGCATACGCCGATAGGTTGTCGGTCGTACCTAAATCCACTATGCTTCACTAGCTGTAGATTACAATTGTTCGGGCACAGTCACTCTGTCCCAGGCTCACTGCCTTTACAAAGGTTCAGGGATAGCTCACTACTTCCCTCGGGTCACTCCCGTTGACTCCCCCTGGCTCACTGCCGTTGGTGAAGTCCCACTCAGTTTATAGACGTGAGGGTCTCTTCAATAGATATGCATTGAAGTCTTTGTCTCCTATTCAGCATGAGACTTTTCTTGCATCAGAGTCCTGAGTTGATGCTCTTTGGAAATCAATCTTCTACTTCAGTGCAATACCTGAATGCACTAAATCTCCTTCTCTTCCTTCAATTCCCAATTCTGACACCTGAGTGTATCGATATATTTCTCTCTCTGTGCAGATCAGATTTTGGTTGCACGATCATTCTTCTTCTCTTCGCAAAGCAGATTTGAGGGTGCTAAGCACCTGTCAAAAGGCCTGCGGGACCCCCAAATTTTCCGTGCACCCTTCCCGGGGGCTTGCGCGTAAAATTCAAACCTTGCGCGTAAAAATAACTTTTGTAGCGTAAAAGGATTTTCGCGCTACTCTGCTTTTTCGTGCAAAACTTCCCTTTTTCGCGCAACGCCCTCTTTTTCGCGCAACCCTCTGTACCTTAATTTTTCCACGCGCCGGAGCTCAAGATTTGTCTAAGTGTCGATCATCTCCGAATGAGAGGGGTTCACCTCATATTTATAGACGTTTTTGATCCTGCGCGTAAAAACCCCTTCTTGCGCGTAAAACTGTCTCTCAGTTCTTTGAATTACGCGCACCTTCCTTTTAATCTCGCGAAACACCTCGGTTTTTCGCGCATCTTATAACTTCTCTATTTATCATCATTTAGAACATGAATCCTCTTGTTCGCGTAAAACTTCAAACCCACATTTCGCGCACAGCCAACTTTACGCGCAGCACCGATTTTTCCGCGCACATGGTGCGAACATCTCTGATTTTTCGCGCGCCTCTTGCCTTTGCCGATTTTCTGTATTTCCGATTCGATACGCTGATTGCGCGAAAAATTCACCCAGCTATTCTGCGCACAAAATTTTTCGCGCACATTCCCATTTTTCCGCGCCCAGCTCTGGTTTTTCGCACTGCCCATGCCTTTACCATTTTTCAACGTTCTGATTCTGAAACATTATTTGCGTGAAAAACTTTGCTCCACTATTTCGCGCACCGCGTTGTTTTTCCGCGCCCTGTTCAAGTATTTCGCACACAACCCATATTTTCCGCGCAGCCCATGCCTTTTCCATTTTTCACCACTCTGATTTTGAAACACTATTTGCGCGAAAAACTATTTCACGCATCCCGCTGTTTTCCGCGCCCAACTTAAGTATTTCACGCAAGCCTCTTATATTTCGCGCACCACTTTCTCTTTGCGCGCACTGCCTTTTGCAGACAATCAATGTCTTCAATTTCAGATTTTGAGGCCCAAAAATTTGGCAAACACTGGGAAACAGCGCCACCTTGTATCTGCTCTTTTTTGCACCGCCACCAACTCATCCATTCCTCTCTCGACGTTTTTGAATCAAATATAGATCATTGACCACAACTCTTGAACTCGACATGTCACCATGAAATCTCCTTTTGTTAACAAATTTGTATGTCGTTTGTATGCTTTGTCAACAAGCACGATCACCGCAACACTTCTTCCTGGTGATCTGTATCATTCAACAACTCTTCTGCTTTTATCACAAACTCCTCTGTGATGTGCATGGCTATCACAAAATTCTAATCCTTGCACGGCCATTGTCTTCTTCATCAACCATCATGATCGACTTCATACAACCCATGTGATTCAATTCATCAAGAAGTCTCTTGCATGGCTGTCATGATCAACTTCATGCAAAACATGTGATTCAATCCGTTAAGAAGTCTCTAGCATGGTTCTCATGCAATCATGAGTTATTACATGGTCTTCATCCAAAAACCTCATTCTTCTTTAATAATCCTCGAATGGATTACTCCTCACATTCTTCATTGTTGTAAACAATGTATCACCTTTGGCACATGTTCTTTGAACTTAAGATTAGCACAACAATCATCTGAATCACCACTCCTCTACTTCATCGGAGTACTTCATGATCTTCTTCATTTTGATCTGCATTGACAACTATTGACAACAAATACAACCTTATACACAAAGTGGTTCCAACAATCTCCCCCTTTGTATTTTGTTGTCAATACCTTATACATGTTCTGAAATGAATCTTTCAATGTCAAAATGAGAATCTTCTCAACAAATCAACATTTCTGTCAATGTCAAAATGAGAATCTTCTCAACAAATCAACATTTCTTTTCATTTCACTTTCTCTCCCCCTTATTGACAAGAAATACAAAGCACATGGTAGGGAGGGTATCAATCCACACTTAAGAAATGTTTCATTAATCATTTCACTCTAAGTCTACTTGAGCAATGCTCGATGTAGAAAACATGAGGATTTGATTAAGTCAACAAGGCTGTCCATTATCCACAGATCATGATACCAATATTAGATGATAACTCATGTATCTTGTCTTCAAGGGTTTACCACTTTAATTCCAGGTAGAAGAAGATCAACTATGATAGAGAATAATCAACCTGAAACTCCTGCACTCACTTCAGCAAATAGATCAAAAAAATTCAAGTGCAATTGGCAGGATAAGTGACCTTGGGGAACTTCCATTCTCTTTATGTCACTGATCAATTCAGTTACTCCCCCTTTGTAAAATAATATTTGATCTGAGTAACGAAGGGATAGTGATTGAGAAATGACATACCTTCTCCATTGGCGTGTTCTTCCAGAAATTCACAGAGTAACTACTTTTGAGTCCAGCTGGAGTTGATATTGATTGAAACAGTGATTATGGAAGCTTCTTCATTCTTCTCCCCCGCAAGGGAAACACTCATCATCATCTTCATCAAGAGTGATCCTTCATCATCATAATATTTGAATATCAATTGAAGAATCTACTAAGGATGGAAACTTCTTCATCTTTGCTATCAAGAGTTGACAGCTTTCACTACTTCTCAGGTTCTCCCCCTGAGAGCATGCTTCACCTTCAATTCCCTGCATTATTAGCACAAATACAATACACAAATGATTACGGGAATAAGGTGGTTCCTTCTTGCTTCATCAAGAAGACTTGCTTGGTTGAGGTTCTTTTCTCAACCAAGTTCCTATGTTTACTCCAGTCTTCATGCATGCACATTTGAACATGTGTTCTGACATCTGTCGGTGTGGCATGGCTCTATTCACATTCTCTTCTGCATTGTGTGGAGAGTTGTTTTTCTTAGCAGCCATCATGAATGATACATTCTTACTCCTCTTAAGGACTGCTTCTTGCTTTGGTATTAAGGTTAGGAAACCTTTTGCAATGTGACCAGATTTCTTGCATCTCTCACACAGAACTTCTTTGACACCTGTGTTTCTCTTTGTTTGCAATCTCTCTTACACTGTGTCTTCATCATGTGAAAGTTTTCCTTTTCCTTTGTCACCAGCCTTGGACTTCTCATCTTCAAATTTCCTTATTCTTTTCAAATCTTCTGGCCAGATGACCAATATGTCATGTGGAACTTTTGCAGCTGGTTTAGGTCTTCCACATGGGTTCATCCGAGATTTATCCCACATAGTGTTTCTCTTGGATGAATGACCCTTCAATTTCATGGATCTAAAATCCTGGGACTTCTTAGCTTGCCTACTTGATATCTTCTTGGGGAGATGTGCGTACACCATATTCATCTGATTTCTTCCCAAGGTACATTCTTCATACTTAGATGGCTTGTGTGGACTTCTGTTCTTATCAGCTCTGGATATCTGTTGACTTAGGCATGCACCATTCTTGTGACCACTGCCGTTGCATGCATCACAGATGTTATCAAGAATTCCAAATCTGTTTGCTGTAAACAGATGCTTCTGGACCTGTGGATGTTTCTTCTTCTTCTCCAGCTTCCTCCCCTTTGATATAGGCTTTCCCTGTGCTTTTTCATGAAAGGTATTATAAAAACAATCCAGTGCACAGTGCCCAAATCTATTGCAGCACCAACATTGACCCACAAATCTTTTCTTCTTTGTGTCTTCTGTATTAGGTTGTTGGGCCATCTGCTTAATCTTTTGTTCTCTATTTGAGGAACCCACTTCCTCCTTTTTCTTCCCATCCACCCTAGCCATGGTGGTAGGTTTATTCTTCTCACCTTTCCTCATCCATACTTGTTTAGAACTTTTCTTCCCACCTGCACTTATTGTAGGAGTATATTTAGAAATGTGAGTACAAGATGGTTTGGATGGTACCTTCACTTTATCAGTTTCTTGTGATAGATCAAAGAGTGAAGTCATGATCTTCTTATCACATGTTGGAGGTCTTTTGACAATAGAATCCTCCAGTGAACATTGAGTACCAGCAGCAACTGATTCTTGATGTGGATAATCAAGAGTTGTCATAATCTTCTTATCACATGTTGGAGGCATTTCAGCTTTAGACTCCTCCAGTGAACATTGAGTGCATACATCACTCATTTCATTATTTTGTGAAGTATCAATATGTGTGTTCTCAATCTTGGTCAACTGTGCTTCCAATTTTTGACCCACAATATTGAGGATGATCTTCTGATCTTCAATCGTGATCATCTTCTCTTCACATGTCTTCTTCAACCTTTCAACCTAATCTTCATGCATCTTACCTTTGTTTTGTAACAAAGAGTCAAGTTCTCTGAATTTAATGGATGTTTCTTCCAAACAAAAATTCTTGACTTCATTGCTCTTCTTCAGCTCAGCTTCAAGTGCATGGATCCTTTCTTTTAAAATCTTATTGACTTCCTCTTCTTTTTCAAAGTCTTCCACCCATTTGATGAGCTTCATACTTTCCATAACTTTTCTTTCCAACCCCTTTTCCATATTGTCTGCTTCCCTTTCTAATCAATTGATCTCAACCTGCATAGATTGGAATAGGCTACAAATAATAGCAACCCTTTCTTCTGGAATATCATGCAGATATGTTCTGAGTTTTTCCTGAAAGCCCGAATTAGGGGTATCATCCTTTCCTCTAGATGAGTTCTGAGCCACCTTCTTGATACTTTCCAAGCCTAATGTTTATTCATTATTGGAATGGCATGGAGAATAAGACACTACATCTTCTTTGGATGTGGGGGACTTCTTCATCATCTTCTTCTCTTTCTTTTTCCTATTTGTCAAAGTCTTGGTGGATATAGATTTCTGCTCAGAAATGACTGCGTCATTATCAAGACTGCTCTTCATTGTTGAATCTAGGAAAGAAACTCAAATCCTCTTCTCAATATAATTACTGGAGAATATCCAACATACGTTAACCTGCCTCTGATACCACTTGTAGGACCCCGGGACACCCTGAGAGGGGAGGGGTGAATCAGGGTGTCAACTTTTTCTTCTTAAAGTTGTGGATCTTGTTCCCACGTTGGTAGGAACTAGTCAAACCTGTATGATGGATATGATCAGCAATGAAACATTCACATGAAAAGAGATGACACAACAATTTTTACTTGGTTCACCACTAAGGGCTACGTCCATGGAGCATACGCCGACAGGTTGCCGGTCGTATCTAAATCCACTATGCTTCACTAGCTGTAGATTACAATTGTTCGGGCACAGTCACTCTGTCCCAGGCTCATTGCCTTTACAAAGGTTCAGGGATAGCTCACTACTTCCCTCGGGTCACTCCCGTTGACTTCCCCTGGCTCACGGCCGTTGGTGAAGTCCCACTCAGTTTATAGACGTGAGGGTCTCTTCAATAGATATGCATTGAAGTCTTTGTCTCCTGTTCAGCATGAGACTTTGCTTGCATCAGAGTCCTGAGTTTATGCTCTTTTGAAATCAATCGTCTACTTCAGTGCAATACCTGAATGCACTAAATCTCCTTCTCTTCCTTCAATTCCCAATTCTGACACCTGAGTGTATCGATATATTTCTCTCTCTGTGCAGATCAGATTTTGGTTGCACGATCGTTCTTCTTCTCTTCGCAAAGCAGATTTGAGGGTGCTAAGCACTTGTCAAAAGGCCTGCGGGACCCCCAAATTTTCCGCGCACCCTTCCCGGGGTCTTGCGCGTAAAATTCAAACCTTGCGCGTAAAAATAACTTTTGTCGCGTAAAAGGCTTTTCGCGCTACTCTGCTTTTTCGCGCAAAACTTCCCTTTTTCGCGCAACGCCCTCTTTTTCGCGTAACCCTCTGTACCTTAATTTTTCCGCGCGCCGGAGGTCAGGATTTGTCTAAGTGTCGAGCCTCTCCGAATGAGAGGGGTTCACCTCATATTTATAGACATTTTTGATCATGCGCGTAAAACCCCCCTTCTGGCGCGTAAAACTGTCTCTCAGTTCTTTGAAGTACGCGCACCTTCCTTTTAATCTTGCGCAACACCTTGGTTTTTCGCGCATCTTATTACTTCTCTATTTATCATCATTTAGAACATGAATCCTCTCGTGCGCGTAAAACTTCAAACCCACATTTCGCGCACAGCCAACTTTACGCGCAACACCGATTTTTCCGCGCACATGGTGCGAACATCTCTGATTTTTCGCGCACCTCTTGCCTTTGCCGATTTTCTGTATTTCCGATTCGATACGCCGATTGCGCGAACAATTTACCCAGCTATTCTGCGCACAACATTTTTCGCGCACATTCACATTTTTTCGCGCACAGCTCTGGTTTTTCGCGCAGCCCATGCCTTTACCATTTTTCAACGTTCTGATTCTGAAACATTATTTGCACGAAAAACTTTGTTCCACTATTTCGCGTACCGCGTTGTTTTTCCGCGCCCTGTTCAAGTATTTCGCGCACAACCCATATTTTCCGCACAGCCCATGCCTTTTCCATTTTTCACGACTCTGATTTTGAAACACTATTTGCGCGAAAAACTATTTCGCGCATCCCGCTGTTTTCCGCGCCCAACTTAAGTATTTCACGCAAGCCTCTTATATTTCGAGCACCACTTTCTCTTTGCGCGCACTGCCTTTTGCAGACAATCTATGTCTTCAATTTCCGATTTTGAGGCCCAAAAATTTGGCAAACACTGGGAAACAGCGCCACCTTGTATCTGCTCTTTTTGCACCGCCACCAGCTCATCCATTCCTCTCTCGACGTTCTTGAATCAAATATAGATCATTGACCATGACTATTTAACTCGACATGTCACCATGAAATCTCCTTTTGTTAACAAATTTGTATGTCGTTTGTATGCTTTGTCAACAAGCACGATCACCGCAACACTTCTTCCTAGTGATCTGTATCATTCAACAACTCTTCTGCTTTTATCACAAACTCCTCTGTGATGTGCATGGCTATCGCAAAATTCCAATCCTTGCACGGCCATTGTCTTCTTCATCAACCATCATGATCAACTTCATACAACCCATGTGATTCAATTCATCAAGAAGTCTCTTGCATGGCTGTCATGATCAACTTCATGCAAAACATGTGATTAAATCCGTCAAGAAGTCTCTAGCATGGTTATCATGCAATCATGAGTAATTTCATGGTCTTCATCAAAAAACCTCATTCTTCTTTAATCATCCTCGAATGGATTACTCCTCACATTCTTCATTGTTGTAAACAATGTATCACCTTTGACACATGTTCTTTGAACATAAGATTAGCACAACAATCATCTGAATCACCACTCCTCTACTTCATCGGAGTACTTCATGATCTTCTTCATTTTGATCTGCATTGACAACTATTGACAACAAATACAACCTTATACACAAAGTGGTTCCAACAATTAGAACTTCACTTATACAATACATGTATTTGAATAATCACCACACAACTCAAATATAATAATACCCATTCCAATTTGATACATGGAATGCATTAATGAATTTTAATTAACTTTGTCAATATTTTATAATTTTCATATTCTTTTTAAATTTAGGAATTGTTATTGACAATGAATAATGTATCACTATTCATGGTGAATTCAAAAACATTTATATGGTTTTATCCTTCCTACATAGTATGTGTCTCTAGAAAATTCCTATTACATATATAATTGTGGAACTTATTCATTTGAAAACTAGATGTGAATCTAGAGCATTGACTAAAACCAAGTCAATATGGATAAACTATATATAAAAGATATTTCCAACCTAATATAAACATAGAGTCTATAATATGACTATGTCTTTCAATATTAGGAATTTATATAGTATCCTAAAAAACATTTAGAATTATTACTTTCGATGAACAGTGGGTTTGTTCTTGATTCATGTTTGTTTATGTCCTAATAAACTCTATACATAAAAACACTTGTCTTTATGACATAGTGGATTTCCATCATAACATAGATATTATGATATCCATTATTCATTATATTTAGCTTTTGGTTATGGGATATTATTCTTATTTATGAAGCATGTTAGGAAATATAATGGAATTTATTGGAAATTTAAAATTTTATACTTATTAAATCATAACTCTGATGTAGAAAATATCCATTTAGGAATATCTACATTCTATATTTTGTTTATCAGTGTTCATGTGTAAGACTTATCATTTATCTCACTTATAAGAATCAATTACATGATGTAGATATGGTGATGGGAATTTAAGAATTTCTCCACAAAACGTTTTGTTGATCACTGCTAACAAGTAAGACATAACATCAATCATCCATATAAACATCAATATCATGATGTAGATTAGTTCAAGTGAGTTGAGGAATTATTATATGCTATATTATATTGATCGATGAACTCTTGGTCAAGATATTGTTCGATATGAAATACTAAAGAAAATCATATTTTTATACCATGAAAGCATCACCATCACATTTCTTATTTAAATAAATATATCAAATGATGTATATTTACCACTAGCATAACCGTGGAATATTTTGCGTTCTCTTTCTGAACGAATTCCTAATGCTTTATAGAATACCTTTATTTCTAAAGGATGATTTAACCAAAATTCCTTTCATACATCGATAATACCAAAGTGGTTTAGCTCGACTGAGTTTAAATACCATACTTGGTATATCATGGAAGTCCACATTAGTTTTTATTGAGAAAGAATTATCTTTCATAACTATGTAAATATGTATTATGTTTATATTAATCAGGAATTTACTATGATTTAGGTATCACAAAAATATTGATTGAGATTTAAACTGTAACGCCCCGACCCCAGCTACCCAGAGTCGGTGCATTAATTACATAACATTGGCATGATCTCAAGAAGATCAAATCTCGAAAGACCGATTGGTTTAGTAGCCTTGGAAACACTAGATATAATTATAAAGTTTTACATTACATTTCAAAGTGAAAAACTACTACAACAACAAAGTCTTCATATCCACACTATTAACCCCTCATAATATCCCTGCAAGTCATTCACAATTTACTTCTTCACTACCTGGGAAAAATAAAACATAGAAAAGGGGGTGAGCTCAAATGCCCAGTAAGGATAACAATATAGCGGAACATTCAAAATAAGCATAAACATTTAAGGCAATGAATTACTAAAACAAAAGCCTTTTAAAATTGAACTTCAACATAGTATGGCAAAAGTAAAATGAAATAATGCCATTTACTTGTTCACATGGATATTCTACAAATCAAATAATCACATGCAATATCAATAACCACATTCATAATGTTGGAATGCATAATTCCAGACTATCATAACCACATAGCCAAGGCCTCGTGCCAAGACTACAAATAAGATTTTGTCAAGGCCTTGTGCCAAGACACTAGTTTGTCTCATGAGACCTACCGATGCATCGAGGAGCTATAGCGGGCTCCACCCGTCACTTATTAAGTCCAATGCATTCCTCATATGAATAAGTTTAAGCATAAAATAAACATTCGTATTAAAACTAGCATACGAAATGTCAATACTTTAACCACAAACCATGAATGGTATAAAAATAGAGCATCCACAGTCAAACATAACTCATTTGATACAATATGGAAGATTGTATTGTATCAAATTAACCTCAATCATGAATAATGAAGGATGTTGACATAGATGAAAATAATCATCAAAACTATTTGAGGGAAATATCCCCCTTTTCTTGAAATCATTTAAAAGTCACACTATTTGTCAAGAAGCCATTTAAAAATAGATTTTTGAATCAAAGTGTCCCATACCACTTTGAAACTTTTAAATGGAGTTTTAATTTTAAAACTTTAATGTCCATATAAATAAATCCTTAAAACCATTTTTTAAAACATGGACATTAATGAGCATGATTTATAAGAATAAGTCTTTAAAACATTTTAAAAAGGTATTTTGGTTAGAGATTCTAACCAAAAGAGAGAAAATTGAGTACAAATAATTGAGGTAATCAAAACTTTGTAATATCATGAGAATAAAGGGATTCATGATATACTATGTCAAAGTACATAATATACACCACATAAAAGTTATTTGGTGTATATCAACATAGAAGTCCCAATTGAATGTAAATTGAGATGAAATCTCTCATAAAGGTCGTATCCTTAGATTAAGGATAAATCAACGACATAATTATGTGTGAAAATTTCAATACACTAAATATTATTGAATATTCAGTGTAAAACAATCAAAGGATATTCACACATATTCTTGTTTAAACAACACCAACGAATTGGATGTTTAACTCAACAAATGGTGAAAGAGTTAAAATTACTCTTATCAAATTCATATTAATGAATTGAGAATTATCAATAGAGTGATTATGTGTATCAAAAGTATATCCACAGGAAGGGGAGTGGAATTTATGACATAATCAAATGAATAGTGATTCCACACATAATCTTGGGGTAGTATAATCAATGAACTATGCGTAAAGCCAAATGAGTGGAAATTGAAATCTCAAATTTCCTTATCGATTAGGTAACTTACGAAACAAACACCCATGAAAGAAAGATCATACCATGATGATGTAAATACCCATAAAATAAAGTATATTACACAATTAATACAATCATGGGCAGTACACATACACCACATGCAATAATTAAGTGGTGAACAATGGAATTCTCACGAAATTAAGAGTGAGATAAGAAACTCCTTACCACATTAATCAACTGAGTCGTATGGCCAAAAGTTAATAACCACCAAAATGATTTACAGAATAACATGAATATGAAGTGAATCATGATAATATATATCAAATGGACATACACAATACACCACTTTCAATAATTTAGTGGCGAACAATGGAAATCTCACGGAATTGAATGTGAGATAAGAAAATCCCTTACCTTGTACTTTTCCTTGGTTGGGGTAGGTTAACCTCCTGTATAATGGTGAAATAATTGCTATTAAATTATACAAGAATCATATATATTAATATGATATCATATATGATCTTTTAACATTGATTTGTTAATAATATCTTAGAATTATCGTCGTTTCGGGTGTTAACTTACTCATTTTCTTTTATATGTTTTGTTACATAAGTCATGTTTGTTGTATCTTATTCATATCCAGAATGATATCAAGTCCTTAAACATCATTTTTAAATCATTAAATGATAATTATACTTGAATGGATACGATGGAGAATGAATCTCATCGCGTCCGTGGAGACGGTAGTCCGTACGTACGCACGAACGCAACTTCCATTTAATTTTTATTTTAAAAGAATCGAATCCAAATGATACATAGGTATATTACTATTCCAGTATAATATAATATTTTATATATGTTACTTAAGTTCATTAACACCATCCTTTATACGTTCCATGTGTGGTATGAACGAGTCATATCATTTTAAGGGGGCGGTAGTCCGCACTTCCTCAGATGAAATTATCGTATGTATATACAACATGAAACGAATAAGGATATGAAATAAAATGGAATTACAGAAGCTTATATATAAAATATATATCATTAATATCATATTTAATTACAGTGCCATCATATTGGCCACCATGAGAGGCGGTAAGATGTATTTGAACAATCATCGTTTCGTGAGGCGTTAGTTTGCCATCCACAGAAACATTATGTTCATCATCCATTAGATGGAGTTGTGTGTATGTGTAGTTTGAATCCTTCTTATAACAACATCCTAGTATATTGAGGATACTGGTGTTGTTACAAATTAAAGGAAATAAAATGATTTTGGGGGTTGAAGAAGCAAAATAAATGAAAATAATTTAAGAGAAATCGTTACCTTTAATTTAGGTAACTCACTTTTGTTGGAACCAAAGGACTTCTTGAAATGCTTTCTGCCTAAGTGGAATCTTCAAGAAGGAGGAGAGGGATGTGGGGAGCTTATTTGGGCAGAGTTTGGACGAGCGAAGTGGCTTGAGAGGTGTGAGGAATGAGTAGAAGTGGTCTCCTTTTATAAGGGAGAGGAGGGGCTCTTTAGGAAAGAGTGAAAGTATTACTTTATAATATAATTATATTCGGTTTATAATGGTCCAAAAATAATTTAGGTCGAAGATAAGATGACTAATAT
This sequence comes from Viscum album, assembly GCA_963277665.1. Lineage (NCBI taxonomy): Eukaryota > Viridiplantae > Streptophyta > Magnoliopsida > Santalales > Viscaceae > Viscum > Viscum album. The sequence goes on from OY728157.1 coordinate 1,441,633,038, forward strand.
TCTAAATAACATCAACCAATAATAATTGGACAGGTTTTAGATAATATTTTAATCATTATAATATTATTTATTTCAATGATTTATTAATGAGGTAAACATTGCATCATTATTGTGTCACTAATAATTTAACGTATTTGATGTCTAAAAATTATAAATAAAATATCATCATGTAGGAAATCTTTTTAGCTTTCTAATGAATATTTATAATCGAAAATCCAACATGTATAACCCTATGTAAAAATTGATCTTCTAAAAGATGTAAGCTTATGCCATTTTTACTTTTATTTTAACTTTATTAATATAATGTGTCCCTACCACATACAAGTGGCTCCAAGGGGTCCCCAAATTGACCCAAGGATGCCCATGGTCGGATATGTGTCCACCAATAAGGTTAGGACAAGTTTTAGGGTAATTTTGTATTATTATAATATTATTTTTTAACCCTTATTTACCGGATTTACCCTTTAACCATGGTAAATAAAATATTTACCACAGTAACTATTCAAAATGTCTAAAAATAAAAGTTACCTATTTACACAATTTGAACATCCTGATTCCAAATATGGAATCCATTTTCTTAAATTCAAAACACAGAAGTGGCAGAAATTAATTTAAAATTAATTCCCGCTGTCAAAACAAAAAGCATGTTTTTAAGAGATAATAACTATCAAAAGACTGACACTTGTTTATGTTCGGTTTAATTGTAAAATTATGTCCAATGACCAAAATTATATTAAATGGTAAAAATATATTCTAAATATACTTTAAAACCACTCAAATTCATAATTTATCACTATTAATTATTTTGATTAAAAAAGTTGTTTTTAATTAAAATTTAGTAATTTTCACTATTCATCAAAATATGAAAGTTATCCGAAAAGTACCAAAATTTCACCTTAGGCTAAATTAGATATTCCGAGTCCAAAAATGAAGTCCATTTTCAAATATAAAATATATATAATTTCAAAAAGTAGGTATTACTATTCACAACGGCTAGTTTAATTAGTTGTGGTGTGTGTTAGAACTCGAGGTTGCGTACAACACACGCTATCACATTATTCAAAGGGAAACGTACCGTGGAAGCTTGGGGTGTTAAATTCTCCCCTCCTTCAATAAATTGCGTCCTCGCAATTTTTAAAATTTTGCTTGGGAATATAATGGAAAGTCCCACATCGGAAAAAGAGTCAATAAAACTATCACTTTAAAAGAAAGAAAGAGAGGTATAAGGGTCATCCAAGATAACCCATACTAGGATTCCATGTAAGAAAACATGAATATGGATGATAAACTAAGTGTCAAGTTCTGATGGAGAGGGATAGAAATCATGATCAGGAGAAAGTTAACAATGAGAAAACCACACACTTGTGTTGGGACAAACGACCATTAGTCTCCTAGTAGGAAAGTGAACGGACAACATTTTTTTTAAGTTACATTACATAAGGAAGAGGAATTCATTTATGATATTGACTAAGAACATTATGAGATATACTTACATTTTAAGTAGATTTTCATCCTTTAATAAATTTCCACCACTAACTCAAATTTTTTTTTAAACGATGAGTATTCAAGAAGACTTGGTCACACTGGAAGAGCTAGAATAAACTTCTATAGAATCACATGATCCATGCAGAATAAACCATATATTTACATTGTCTTTGAAGATTAATCAAAACCAAAATGGTTAGTGAATGATCTAATGATCCCCCAAAAGGATATTTATTGAGATAAATATGCACTAATCTTAATTTCTAAAATTAAACCAACAATACCCCAAAGTTAAATAGATACCATTCAATAACCAATTGTCCCTAAAATCCTTTAATATAATCCAAACCAATATTGAAACCCAAAACATAGAAGAATTTGATTATGTAGTCTCCCATGTTACATTGTATCTCCAAATGACATCAAATACTCTTAAAGTCACATACCTAAAAGTAATTAACATTATCACATATTCTCTGTTATAGGTTAATCATTTCCATAAATAACCTAAATCACTATAAATCAAAAATAAAAACGTAGATAAAAATCCACCATTACTCTACAAATGAAACCCCATTGTATTCTATTTTCCTTGGGCATATAGTGTTCCCAACAAAGCGAACATCTTCCAAAATAACATTTATCACTTAATCACCAAATCATTTCCCTATACCAAGGGTATTCATTTGATAAGACATAAGAACCCAAATCATCTTATTATTGATCAATAAAATCATTTAACAAAAAAAAATAGTCACACTAACCAGGGACTTCACGTAGTCCAGTGGTAGGCGATAAATCCCAATCGCACTTTGGTTGTGGGTTCGATTCCCACAACTTTGTCCGACGTGACGGGTTGTCACACGGTCTACGTGTTGTCCTTTTTCAAAAACTATATTTTATAATATTACCAAAATGAGAGAAATTCCTCAAAATAACATAATTTAACCATAAATGTTATATCATACTTTTCATTTTCATCCCAATTATAATAACTTATCATTTTCTCAAACCCCAACGATCATATAAAACCAAATGGTTATTTATACCTATATCCACAAGAGATGAGACAATTCTTCCTCAAATATCATTCTCACATGGCAAACTGCGGGGTTACAAATACAAGAGAAAATTATTCCAAAGTAAACCCATCAATAAGTAGTGCTAATTTTTCTCCAACCATTTATTTCCACATAGCTTCTTCTTTGACCAAGAAAATATCCTATAGAATAGGACATTCACTCGGGTAATGGCCAGGTCCCCTACATTTACAGCAAATGACTGTAAATGGACTCTTGGGACCATTTTTATCTTCTTCCATAGTACTCTTCATTTTTTTCGGCAATTCTTCACTTTATGTCCTTCCTTCCCGCACGTAAAACATTTCGTTGTCCCATTGAGACACTTTCCTAGGTGTCTCTTTCCACAATTTCTGCATGATGAAAATTGAGGTTTCTTTTCTCCATGGTCTCCATTGCTGGAGATCTTATCATTTATCACCTTTCTCTTCCTTGTTGAGTCTGGGAGTTGGTTAATATATATGTTGTTGATCATATTTTTGGAAAACTGATTTGGCATAAAGACGATATCTTTTACGCCTATCAACATTCCATTTTGTTACTCATTTCCACCACCGTTCCCACCTTGTACATCATTCTCAAAGTCACTATGACTTCCTTGGAATCCAGCCATTGACTAAAACCAGAAAGCATTGTGTGAGTAATAGTAGTCGTAAAATCATTTAAAGATTAAAATGTCACCATATTCTCAATTTGAAACATATTAGGATTAACCAAGGTCATTTACTCTCATCTTATGTATATATTACTTAAATCTGTTTGTAAAGAAAATGTAAATTATCCTAATCATATCCCCCGGGAGTGTCGTAACCATGAGTGCAGCAAGGCCCGTTGTCGTGCACCAGTTCCCGTTCGAGTCTAGCTCAAAGCGGTGTTTTCGGGTTTTACCCCTACGTACATCTGTGCCAGAGCCGCCTCTACCTGCTCGTATCCAGACAGGGATGTATTGCTCGGAAAACTCACAAAATCTCTACAATACCAAAATTCTAGGAAGTTCTTTTATACTAATCCTCAAAGTTCATCTTAGGTCTATGTGCTCTAATCAGAGTTTATCTAAATCTAGCTTCCAAGGATTGTACTAAACTTCCTCTGATACCAACTGTAACGCCCCGACCCCAGCTACCCAGAGTCGGTGCATTAATTACATAACATTGGCATGATCTCAAGAAGATCAAATCTCGAAAGACCGATTGGTTTAGTAGCCTTGGAAACACTAGATATAATTATAAAGTTTTACATTACATTTCAAAGTGAAAAACTACTACAACAACAAAGTCTTCATATCCACACTATTAACCCCTCATAATATCCCTGCAAGTCATTCACAATTTACTTCTTCACTACCTGGGAAAAATAAAACATAGAAAAGGGGGTGAGCTCAAATGCCCAGTAAGGATAACAATATAGCGGAACATTCAAAATAAGCATAAACATTTAAGGAAATGAATTACTAAAACAAAAGCCTTTTAAAATTGAACTTCAACATAGTATGGAAAAAGTAAAATGAAATAATGCCATTTACTTGTTCACATGGATATTCTACAAATCGAATAATCACATGCAATATCAATAACCACTTTCATAATGTTGGAATGCATAATGCCAGACTATCATAACCACATAGCCAAGGCCTCGTGCCAAGACTACAAATAAGATTTTGTCAAGGCCTTGTGCCAAGACACTAGTTTGTCTCATGAGACCTACCGATGCATCGAGGAGCTATAGCGGGCTCCACCCGTCACTTATTAAGTCCAATGCATTCCTCATATGAATAAGTTTAAGCATAAAATAAACATTCGTATTAAAACTAGCATACGAAATGTCAATACTTTAACCACAAACCATGAATGGTATAAAAATAGAGCATCCACAGTCAAACATAACTCATTTGATACAATATGGAAGATTGTATTGTATCAAATTAACCTCAATCATGAATAATGAAGGATGTTGACATAGATGAAAATAATCATCAAAACTATTTGAGGGAAATATACCCCTTTTCTTGAAATCATTTAAATGTCACACTATTTGTCAAGAAGCCATTTAAAAATAGATTTTTGAATCAAAGTGTCCCATACCACTTTGAAACTTTTAAATGGAGTTTTAATTTTAAAACTTTAATGTCCATATAAATAAATCCTTAAAACCATTTTTTAAAACATGGACATTAATGAGCATGATTTATAAGAATAAGTCTTTAAAACATTTTAAAAAGGTATTTTGGTTAGACATTCTAACCAAAAGAGAGACAATTGAGTACAAATAATTGAGGTAATCAAAACATTGTAATATCATGAGAATAAAGGGATTCATGATATACTATGTCAAAGTACATAATATACACCACATAAAAGTTATTTGGTGTATATCAACAAAGAAGTCCCAATTGAATGTAAATTGAGATGAAATCTCTCATAAAGGTCGTATCCTTAGGTTAAGGATAAATCAACGACATAATTATGTGTGAAAATTTCAATACACTAAATATTATTGAATATTCAGTGTAAAACAATCAAAGGATATTCACACATATTCTTGTAGAAACAACACCAACGAATTGGATGTTTAACTCAACAAATGGTGAAAGAGTTAAAATTACTCTTATCAAATTCATATTAATGAATTGAGAATTATCAATAGAGTGATTATGTGTATCAAAAGTATATCCACAGGAAGGGGAGTGGAATTTATGACATAATCAAATGAATAGTGATTCCACACATAATCTTGGGGTAGTATAATCAATGAAATATGCGTAAAGCCAAATGAGTGGAAATTGAAATCTCAAATTTCCTTATCGATTAGGTAACTTACGAAACAAACACCCATGAAAGAAAGATAATACCATGATGATGTAAATACCCATAAAATAAAGTATATTACACAATGAATACAATCATGGGCAGTACACATACACCACATGCAATAATTAAGTGGTGAACAATGGAATTCTCACGAAATTAAGAGTGAGATAAGAAACTCCTTACCACATTAATCAACTGAGTCGTATGGCCAAAAGTTAATAACCACCAAAATGATTTACAGAATAACATGAATATGAAGTGAATCATGATAATATATATCAAATGGCCATACACAATACACCACTTTCAATAATTTAGTGGCAAACAATGGAAATCTCACGGAATTGAATGTGAGATAAGAAAATCCCTTACCTTGTACTTTTCCTTGGTTGGGGTAGGTTAACCTCCTGTATAATGGTGAAATAATTGTTATTAAATTATACAAGAATCATATATATTAATATGATATCATATATGATCTTTTAACATTGATTTGTTAATAATATCTTAGAATTATCGTCGTTTCGGGTGTTAACTTACTCATTTTCTTCTATATGTTTTGTTACATAAGTCATGTTTGTTGTATCTTATTCATATACAGAATGATATCAAGTCCTTAAACATCATTTTTAAATCATTAAATGATAATTATACTTGAATGGATACGATGGAGAATGATTCTCATCGCGTTCGTGGAGACGGTAGTCCGTACGTACGCACGAACGCTACTTCCATTTAATTTTTATTTTAAAAGAATCGAATCCAAATGATACATAGGTATATTACTATTCCAGTATAATATAATATTTTATATATGTTACTTAAGTTCATTAACACCATCCTTTATACGTTCCATGTGTGGTATGAACAAGTCATATCATTTTAAGGGGGCGGTAGTCCGCACTTCCTCAAATGAAATTATCGTATGTATATACAACATGAAACGAATAAGGATATGAAATAAAATGGAATTAAAGAAGCTTATATATAAAATATATATCATTAATATCATATTTAATTACAGTTCCATCATAATGGCCACCATGAGAGGCGTTAAGTTGTATTTGAACAATCATCGTTTCGTGAGGCGTTAGTTTGCCATCCACAGAAACATTATGTTCATCATCCATTAGATGGAGTTGTGTGTATGTGTAGTTTGAATCCTTATTATAACAACATCCTAGTATATTGAGGATACTGGTTTTGTTACAAATTAAAGGAAATAAAATGATTTTGGGGGTTGAAGAAGCAAAATAAATGAAAATAATTTAAGAGAAATCGTTACCTTTAATTTAGGTAACTCACTTTGGTTGGAACCAAAGGACTTCTTGAAATGCTTTCTGCCTAAGGGGACGTTTCAAGGAGGAGGATAGGGATGTGGGGAGCTTATTTGGGCAGAGTTTGGACGAGCCAAGTGGCTTGAGAGGTGTGAGGAATGAGTAGAAGTGGTCTCCTTTTATAAGGGAGAGGAGGGGCTCTTTAGGAAAGAGTGAAAGTATTACTTTATAATATAATTATATTCGGTTTAAAATGGTCCAAAAATCATTGAGGTCGAAGATAAGATGACTAATATTCTAAATAACATCAACCAATAAGAATTGGACAGGTTTTAGATAATATTTTAATCATTATAATATTATTTATTTCAATGATTTATTAATGAAGTAAACATTGCATCATTATTGTGTCATTAATAATTTAATTTATTTGATGTCTAAAAATTATAAATAAAATATAATCATTTAGGAAATCTTTTTAGCTTTCTAATGAATTTTTATAATCTAAAATCCAACATGTATAACCCTATGTAAAAATTGTTCTTCTAAAAGATGTAAGCTTATGCCATTTTTATTTTTATTTTAACTTTATTAATATAATGTGTCCCTACCACATACAAGTGGCTCCAAGGGGTCCCCAAATTGACCCAAGGATGCCCATGGTCGGATATGTGTCCACCAATAAGGTTAGGACAAGTTTTAGGGTAATTTTGTATTATTATAATATTATTTTTTAACCCTTATTTACCGGATTTACCCTTTAACCATGGTAAATAAAATATTTACTACAGTAACTATTCAAAATGTCTAAAAATAAAAGTTACCTATTTACACAATTTGAACATCCTGATTCCAAATATGGAATCCATTTTCCTAAATTCAAAACACAGAAGTGGCAGAAAGTAATTTAAAATTAATTCCCGCTGTCAAAACAAAAAGCGTGTTTTTAAGAGATAATAACTATCAAAAGATTGACACATGTTTATGTTCGGTTTAATTGTAAAATTATGTCCAATGACCAAAATTATATTAAATGGTAAAAATATATTCTAAATATACTTTAAAACCACTCAAATTCATAATTTATCACTATTAATTATTTTGATTAAAAAAGTTGTTTTTAATTAAAATTTAGTAATTTTCACTATTCATCAAAATATGAAAGTTATCCGAAAAGTACCAAAATTTCACCTTAGGCTAAATTCGATATTCCGAGTCCAAAAATGAAGTCCATTTTCAAATATAAAATATATATAATTTCAAAAAGTAGGTATTACTATTCACAACGGCTAGTTTAATTAGTTGTGGTGTGTGTTAGAACTCGAGGTTGCGTACAACACACGCTATCACATTATTCAAAGGGAAACGTACCGTGGAAGCTTGGGGTGTTACATAAACCCCAAAATCAACTTTCATTCTGAAATCTGGAATGATTAATTCATGTGTCCTTTGGATACATTAGATAATTATTTTGGTTATATTCTAAAAAAATTATACAAAAATTATAAACATAGAAATTGTGAAGTTGGGTACTTCTCACAGCTGATATCGGAATCACCCTTTCACATCCACCTGAAGAATAAACCATACATCTTGTAAAATTTATATACTTACATGGATTCTATATTCTAATACTCATATGCGAAGGGAATATTGTATTTTATAACTAGGAAGTAAGAAAAAAAACATACATTGATGAATAGTACTAAAAAGTAGTGGTAACATGATTATTAAATTTAGTTTATTGCAACTAAACATATATAGTTTTATTTCATAATAAGAAAATAAAATAAAAAACTATTAATACCTCTTTCTTTGAATGATTTTGTGAATATTCCCTTTGCATGCCACATTCCACCAGCCTTCTTCACCATGTCATTCAGTTTTTTTCCATAATAACTAAATATTAATTGGTATATTATATTTTTATTTACATTACAAACCTTACCATTATAGGAAACAAAAAAATATATCCATGCTATCTGTTTTCTAACCCAAAACATGAATGGGGTAATTAAGAGAAAATGATATGACAAATGGATCCATTAAAATTTCCTGACCCACATTTCTATTTATACAATTCTAGATTATGTATAACTTTTTTCATATATTTCTTAACATTCTCCTTGAAAATTTATCAGTGAAGATACTTCATGTTTTATTACTCGTGTATTGATGTCGTGAGCTCAACTGTCATCAAACGATAATTATAGAATTTTGAAATAATTGTCTTATCCTACATAATTGAGTCTCCTATAATAATTTTTTGACACCATCACTTCCTGAAGTGGGTTAATAGGTATTGCAGACACTAGTACCTATAATTTTCAATACCATATTATTTTTCTCAAGCACATATACTAATCTTCAAAACTAATTCTTTTATGAAAATATAAATTCTCTATTATTTACTATAGTGTTTATTATGGTTTATGTTGACATTTTATACAAAAATAAAATCATCAATATTTAATACTAGAAAAATTCATTTTTCAATCTGTAATAAATTTAGGATGGTAGTAACTTGGCCACCTGAGGTTATATTTTGTCACCGTCTATGGAGTTGGGACCAGAATGACACCATTTATGAAATTTAGTAAAACATTTTTATTTTTTGGTTTAGAATCATTATTCTTCACTCTAATATTAATTTAATGTACTAGTGACACTACAAAATCCCCAAAATATGGCATTTTCAATTTTTTCAACAAACAAATGACATGATCTCATCATCGGTGTTGAAATTGTCCCCGATTACCATCCAAGGATCACATGTGGGGAACCTTAATCACAAAAATAATAAACCATATATAGATGGTTCAATTTGAATACGTTATTGGAATATACATGTGTTAGAGATAATTGTATAAAGAATAAAAATTCAAATTCATCTAGATCATTCAATTATTCGTTAAAAATATATTGGAGCATCATTCATTAAATTCTGAGTGCTAGTGCAAAGATCCAATGATTCCTTCGACTCCCTGAAGATCACTACATTGTCATTATTGTGACGCATGAGGAAGATATGGATCCGTTAACCATGTTCCATAGAAAATATCTCTATAAAGAGTTGGAGAGAATATGAAATAGTTTATGTCATTATTGAGCAATGAATAGTATTTAGTGTATGATATATTTCTCCTATTTATAGTGAATCCATAAATATAATTAATTAACTCTTAATACCGAAATATTTATTTCCCACTAAATAGACCATATATTATGATTAATTCACTTAATCATCAATATCATTTATATATTTATCAATTACTTGTAATATAAGAAAAATATTACATGATATAACCCCAACTATTAACTTGACTCATCATTCCCGCAAATATTAAATGAACCATGAATATTTTAATCTAATATTCATCTAAATAATATATTAAATATTAATAAAAATCAATAAAAATTATAATTAAATAATATAAATTTATATATTTTTTGGATATTGTATATCCATGACAAAACACAAACACTAGAGGTGGGTCTTACCAAGTACCAAACTCCTATTCATTGGAATAGGAAAGACATTCAAATAAACTATGTTATGTGACCCTTTAGGTAATAATATTGATAGATGTGAATTAAATTCATAGACTAAGAGTGGTATATTTCAATCAATCATGTACCCTAAAGAGATAATGATTTTCATTTAAATGAAAAGTGACCTACAAACATGCACTATGTAATATAATCGCTTTTTATTTAATATCTCATAAAATAGAATTCACACCTCTGTCATCATCCTTATATTGCTTTATTACATGTTGATCTAACTGGAAGAATTTATCCTTGACTACCATGTCCATGGATTTATGAAGGTATGGACATCCTAATGAACTAGTCCCAAGACATATTACTTCTTTATACTGGAAGTAAAAAATAAATTATTGACCATTCAACCAATGTCATATATTCAATGACACACCCAACATAATCTACCTCTCCATGACATCATTATCATGGGTTTTCCTTGAATCAAAGTTCCTGAACAAATAAAACACATTTTTAATGAGATCATGTGTGGATACCAACACATGTGTCCTTATATAGAAATAACCAATGACACCTGGAACATGTGGGGATCCAATTAGAGGGCTTTTCCTTTGGATCTCTATACTAAAGATCACCAATGGAGTACTTCATGAGTAGATTCCTCATTTCTTATGAGTCCCCATCACCTGATATTCACACATCTACTATGATCAAACATCTATTCTGGCCAAAAATTTAATATGAATCTATAGTAAAGGGAATTTTTTTAAGATTAATGTCAAAGTATATTGTGGTTATCATTATGGTCTAGGATATTCTAAAACCTTTTTATATGAAAATTAATATATTTACATTAGAATTAACTTGTAGATGTAGAAATTTTTACGCTATAATGGTAATAATACATCATGTATATCTAACTATAAACCTAATATTGTAATCCAATGTAATGTTCATGTTGGATTTTTGGAATCCACAATTAGAACACTACATGCTACTTATTAATTATGATTTTTGATAACGGGTTTTGCATAATCACAATATGTCTTACATGAGATCCTATCATGTTTGAAATCTCATTTGGATACTAATAAAATTAACAATAATTTTTTTTAATTTACTTAGTTCTTTCTATATCCATAAATTGACTATAATAAAAGGTATAATTAGGGATGATTAATTTGAGATGTTAAAAAAATAACCAGGAAGGAAATTACATTAATGTGATATCTTATAAATGACATGTATTTATTTAAATTATGAATTACAACCATTATATATATATAATCCAAGGAATATTTCATAAAATATATTCTTATAAAAATTTATGTTTCCTTAATAATGGTCCTTAATGATATTTTCAATTTAATAATGGATATCCCCCAATATTTTCAAACCAAGTGTACACCTAGGCTTGCTTTCATGCCCAAGTAGCCAATCAATTACATCCTAATGTGGTTTTTCATGGTTTTCACCCCTAGGTATATCTATTCTAGGACCAAATCCACTTGTAGTTTCCATACAAGTATGTATTAGCCTAAAAACCACTACTCTAAATATTACAAAAATTTTAGGATATCTTTTTATGTTTATTTTTATCACAACATATTTGTTTAATGTTGTCTAATTATTATACCCAAAATACTATACATTCTTTTGACACTAAGTATGACTACATATGTCTTTATAAGAAATTAATTCATGATTTATTACATAATAATATAATTAGTAAAACCCAAAATATTGATAATCCAACTATCTTTAAGAAATTAGATACATCAAATTAAAACATAAAATATAGGGTCCATCAGCATTATTAAAAACTTCTTTACCGTCCACAATTTTTTTCATCATTATAAAAAATACATGGGATGACCTGGTGATATACATAATAAAATAATGAGCTATAAATCCCTCTACAGGATTAAAAAACACCACAAGAATAAATCATTACATGTTAGACAATAAGAATTTCAATGGAACATAAAATGGTTGATAATCATAGAAATTAACAATAATGAATGATATTCCATTATAACATAGAGTAAAAGTGGGAAAATTTTAAAAAAAATTAAACATGTCATCATAAATTTCGGTCAAGGGTAACCACTAAGACATCATAACATTGTGGAAGAATTCTTTTCACGAATTAGGGTTACACACTAATCCCTTGCATGATTTCTCATGAGACTAAAACATTATCTAATGCATTGCATCTATATATAATTTCATCCTCACATGTCGCATTCCTATCATGTACATTAATAACTATGTCACATAGATTATTCCACATAGGATCATATTCCAGATATTCAATTATACAATCAAGGATTTTAGAATTAATTCCTCTAATCCTAATATAAAATATGTACATGTGTGTCTAGTTGAATAACCTTGATTGGAAATAGTGATGGTATTCACAATTAAAATATTTCACATCGACAAATCACAGTGAAATTTTGGTATCAAAGTGACAATATGTAGAGATTTATAAAATGGTTTACTGAGAGAAAATGGATATATCGTTATTTAGAAATCAAATGTACGCTAAAAGTTTTGTGAAAAAAATATCCATACATTAGGATTTGGACATGAAAGTCATAAAATTAAGAATATTCTTCAATAAATATGAGTAGGAATGGATCACTTACTAAGTTTCAGCATATTTACAAAATTGGTAAATGATATAACGGGACGAGATAAATGGATTATCATTATTGGTACATCATTATGAAATTAGAGGATATTTATAAGGTCATTAAATCATATAAAATGATATTTATCAGTATAAATACAATGTGGGTACTTTAATTGAAAATGATGGAGAGAGTTCCCTTACTTTTGGTACGGAAAATTGTAGGAAACGTTTGGCAGCATAATGGGTGTACATAAAGGATCATAGGGGGTTTAAGGATAGTAACTGGGTTTAATCATCATATATACATCAAAATTGAAGTATAAATGAGGTATAAAAAATACCTACACAGAAAATATTCATTAAAAGGCATAACAAAACAAAGTATCTTGGATAAATAGAAGAGAAATAGATCACTTACCTTGATAGGGTGATTCCAGATGCATGAGAGGAGCTTAATGAGAGTTGGGGTCCATTATAGGACTATAAATTGATAATGGAAGAGTAATGTTGTGCTCCAAGGTTCTTTATTAAAGTTAAATTTTATATTGTGTGGGTTTATTTAGGAAAAGTTAGGGGGTGTATTATTTCTCAATCATAGGTTTTTGACTCAATACAGAATAATTAATCAAAACTACAAACCTTAACATGGGTTATTCCCATGTTATCTACAAAATATGAGTGATTTTAATTATTTAATATGTTTAATTTCGAAAATAATTAAAATATTTCCCATTTTGTTGTGGAAGTGAGTCATGTTAATTAATAAATTATTTTAAAAACATAAAATAAAATATAGGATTGGGAGGATTCATAAACACTATTTAATTACTAAAAACCTCAATATTACATTATTTAAAATTTTAAACACATATTTGGTCATGGATGCCCTTTATATAATTTATTACATCTATTCTAATTCATTATGATGTCATAATACACCCTACATATTTATATCGTATTTAATTTTTACCAGAAAAATTGACTGTCTCAAAAAAGAATGAAAAATTTACCAAAGGATAATTTCAACTTGATGATTACTCAATTAAAATTTATTTTATCTAAATAATTTTTAAATATATAAATTTTTACATTTATATAAGAATCTACATTTATTGGGAAATACAGAATTTTATTATACTAACTTTTTTCCAACACTTTTACAATTACATTTGATTTCAAAAAAAATTATGTTGTCATATAAATTTAATATTTTATTTAATAATATTATTAGATTAAATTATCATTAATTTAAAAAATTATTCATTTAACCATAATAATTATATTGAATAAAGCTTAATGTTACCCCAAATACAATTTGTGTTTAAAAGTTTAAAGAATCTAATTTATATCAAAATACTTATTTAATAATTTATAATGTAAGAAAAAATAATATATTAATTATTATATTAAAATGAATATATGTAAATATTCATACTATAACATATATTTTTTTCATTTATTTTTACCTTTATTTACAATGTAATTCTTTCAATGTGCTAATAAATATTTATTATGGCCACTATTCATATTGTCCAAAAAATAATTTCACCATATAAACTAATTGTGATTATAATGATTAAAAATTTAAAGACGATTTTATCAAAATAAATTCAAAAAAGGGGAAGAATTAAATTTAGATGAAACCTATCAGCGTCATGAAATGCAGTTTTCCAAAAAAAATCCATTTCTTAATGAAATGATGAATTTAAATTAACTATTTAGAAATTAATAATAATTATAATAATTTCAATTCATAAATATTTATATATAATATAGTAAATTCATTTAAATAATTCCTAGTTAGTTGTAAAATTAACAATAAGGAAGATAGATTATGTATTTTAAAAATGTTTCATAAATATGTGTTTTTAATCCTATAAAAAAACATATTATAAATTTTGGTATAATGATGCCTCATATGTAATTAATTGTAATAAATGTAACACACGAATAATTATTTATCTTTTAAATAAAATAAAATTAATAATAAGACTTGAATATTACATAATCTACCATAATATAAGATTATTTTTGAAAAATGTGCGTTATTCCCTATTCATTGAATACTCATTAATTTTTAAAATATACTAAAATTTCACCCTATTTTATTTTTGATATTATTATATAGAAAATTGTGATAATTTTATCAAAAAGTTCTAAATTTTCAATTATACTATTGTAAACTTTTTCCCTTTTTCTACAAAAAGATGTAAATATTATTTTTCTAATGAAAATTTATTTTAATGAAATTACCAAAAATTTGGTTATTATTAACTATTAATCTTGTAATATATTTATGTTAATTAAGAAATATATATAGATATATAACAATTTATTTAGTCCTATTCATACTCTCAAATTTAACGCTTGGTTAAAGTTGTTATATATCAATAATCATCATTTATTTGGGTTTTGGGTTTCGTATCGCATACGTTATCAATCATAATTTCCTATTTTATGAATATGAGGAATTAAAAAACCCCATAAATTCACCACACATTGGAATTATTGTTTTACTTCTATAGTTATCAAGGTTCACAATAATATAATTGTGATGTTGATACAAATTGAAAAATGCTTCACTTTTCATCAACTAAATCCAATGTCTCTTTTTATTATTAAAAAATCTTTATAAGATCATGTTAACATAACACATAAAATGATAAATTAAGTTTCAATTCATATAGAAAAATTAAAATTTCAAGTAAATATTTTATCACAATGATTTTAGAGTTTCCAAAACATGCTACTAATTCTTTTAGTTGTTCATGTGATCATCCAATATTCTATGTTATCCCACAATCACTCAAACTACAATTAATGCATTGTCACATAAACTAACATTCATTTATATAGTTAATTACCATCATTATTATGTAGATAAAAATTTCATTGTAAAATATATCTAATTTTGTTATGTGGTAGATCACTCAAACTATCATTCATTCCCACTGTTTCTTAATATGAATGATTTGTATTTATTCATATAGTTGATTAATCACAATAGCATCACCTACATTGAGACATAGCTGCATTTCACCTATCAATTGAATCTTATTGTATTTCACTTCCTTAATGTGGTTAGTTTAATACTATTTTGCAATGACATATTTTCCTATGATATCTTTTCCCCCATCATGTTAAATCTGTAAATACCATGTTAAGATCCTAAAAATCAATGAAAAATTCACATATATTATACCAGTTAAAATACTATGTAAAATCCCGGCACATAGAACCCTTTATAATGATGGCGGATCATGGGAATCATGGTGTGATATCATTTAGTCAAACCTTTGTTAATTTCAAATTAATTTTTATGAATAGTATCATATATTAAAGGTTATCCCACATAAATATTTCTCTCAATATTCCTCCACTTAATAACACTATGTTCTTCCCATGAACACTATAAAAGACTTCAGGGGGTTGTTGGTAACTATACAACATCAATTTCAAAAAATCACCATATATTTTGACAACCAAACATTACCACATGGCCACATACCCATGTTTTCCCCTATATGAAATCTACCAATCCTATTCACAAGATACACCTTTTCATAGTATCTCCTAGGAAAGGTCCACCATTGTGAGCTGGATAGGCATCCCTGATGGAGGTCTAGATGGATTATTTGTCGATTTGGTATAAGATTTTTGGAAACATTATCTTCTTTAACTATTTACGTTGTAAATTAAAAAATCAGAACATCATATTCAATATTTATTCCTTTTATTCTTCTATTCCACGTTCATACTTTATTCAAATCATTAAATAATGTCAACCCTTCAATAACTGTTTTATTTAATACAAATAAGTTTCAAAATAATTTTTCATATAAAATATTACAAGATACTTGAAAATAAAAAATTATTTATTTATTTGTTAATATAAATTTAATTAATATAAATATACAAAATTCTTGGGAAAATCATAACAACCTCTAAGATCTTCTTCTTCACATCCTACATATAGAGATCCTTTTGAAATTATATATAACTAAGACCATTTGGGATCTAAAAATACCTATTTTTATTTGATGTAAATATATTCAAATAGATATGATAATATTTTATATATTCATTTATACTATCCCATTTAAGGTGGACCAACACACCTATACTTATGAACAAATATTTTTCTCATTGGGTGATAAATCATGCAGCTTTGTTTTTCAATATCTCCCAACCGATATATATATTCCCTCATGTCAAAGGGTGTTTCAAATTGACATGTTAATAAAATCTAAAACAAGAAGACACGCCATGTGGAACAGAAGACATTCTAGTACATCATGCCTAGTAGTAGGGCATTTAATCCTGGTCATGACGCTGAGTTGAGTGTCTCACAACCCTTGGAGCAAAAAACTCTACCTCAAAACAAGCCAAGGGAATTGAATAAGCCCAATCCTTTGATACCAAATCAGGATTTTTGTATCCACACACATGTTTTTTTACAATATATTAATATCATTTGGTTAATACCTATGTAGAATTATTTTTTTAGATTTCCCAACCCTTCTAGTAAATCCATTGTATTGTGGGGGTAGATCATAATGGCTTATTAATCACTTTGGAAACTCCCTCATGCCCCCTGTGGGATTCATATCTTGATATAATATTAGACATAATATTATGGTTTATAGTATTTTTCATGAATATATATCTAGCACCAAACAGTTATGGGTGCAACAGTTGGGGTTATAGAAGGTATTTGTCAAATAAGTGAAATTTTGAACTTTATATCATCCTCATATTGAGGGGTAGTCTAAGTAATCTATTCAACTATTTAAGGGAATTTTAGTTTCTCTAATAATATTTTGTACTATTTGAGATTCATATTATACTAGTAAAATTTATATATATCTATAGTAATCAGATATCAAATTAGATAATACATTTTCAGGAATAATATGACAGGATAAAAATATATCCTCCATGTTGTTTATATGTGATAGAGCCATCCATGATTGGAATAATTAAGGTTTAATAGGACTAAATGGATATTTAGGTTACTCATATGTTATTTGAAATCAGCCAATTTTTTTAATATAGTTTACGAGTTTGAGGTAGTGTTCGGGTATTACAAATAGTGTCTCATGGGTTAGCATACTAGAAGTTATAAAGACAGTAGAATATAATACATAATTTTGTGGATTCATTTCATATTATAGAGATCTTAATTAATATTTAATATTAAAAGTTTATTTCCTTACATATATAGTTATATAAACAATATATTCTATGTATATCAATTGAAAATATACAATTTTTACCCCTCACATGTGATAATGGATAATGTATTGAATTGGTGGTTGATGTGTTGTTAAAGGGGAAACCCATATACATAGTTCACCAATGTGGGAAGATATTTAATTTAAATATAGTACCATAGGTTCATGTGTCATGGAGACCCCTATATATCAATGAGGATACATATTTGTGAGAAGTGTATATATGGGTACATTAGTTTTATTTTTTCACCAACAAGTGTAGGTAATACTTATTAATGATGAAAATAAATATGGTCTGATTTTTCAATGTCCTTAAAACATTGATGATAATTTTTTATTTAATTTTATTATTTTTCTATTAATCATGAATAATTCTACCTATAAAATTTGTTTCTTGAGGTTGGGAGTATAAAATTGGTGAAATTGACTTGGATGTTAAAATATATCATTTTTATAGATACGATTTTGTTCTCGATGATAGATTACTTGGTTAATAGTGGAAAGACAATGAGGTTGATTCATCATAAGAGGAAAAACGTCTTGTTTGTGGCCCATGGTTGTAAATATTGAGGTCATAGGATTCCCAGTGGGGTTGAACTGGTACCCAAATTTCTCTTTGTAAATTTTTTAAAAAATTCATAAATTTAATAGTTTTCAAAATTTTGTTAAAAATAATACATATACCTCCATTTTATCCCACATGAAATATATCCCCAACTCCTCACTAGTTTCTATCTTTTAAGGTATACTATTCTTCATTTGAGCTATAAATAATTTTTCTTTCATAATATCGGATCCCCATCAGTGATTCTCTCCTCCTCCACTCTTCTATGAGATATTTTCTCTATTATTTCCCTATTAATAATATGAAGTCTTGTAATTTGGGTATTTTTGAACATTTTTTATTTCCATCATCTATGTTTGATTATTTTAATGGATTCCGATGAAGAATATTCTACTACAAAAAGGTATGTGGAACTGAGAAATTTTCTCTATATTCTATGAGTTCGTACACTGTTTGATATATGGGTGTTTGTGGGTGAGAGAAAACAACCATCAAGAGAGGTAAACGAGGGTTTACATAACCTTGAATGATTTATAAATAATATATAACACATTATAAGTACTAATGATGTTAATATTTGATTTAATAACCTTTTATTAATATTTCCTTATGGAAAAGTGTTCAAATAAAGAATAATTAGAAAATATGAGTGGTGTTTTATCTTCTAAATTTGATTAGTAGACCTCATTTGGTGTCCTTTAACATTACATGACGATGGGATGATTGTAAATGAGTTAGGATAAAGGTGAGGATGTATTTTTTATCTTTTTATTATGTTTATGGGTATATATGGCTTAATCCTTATGAGAGAGATGTTGATTGGTGTCCCAATGACATGATAAGGGTGGTGGGATTGATTTTAGTGTACTTAGTTATAGATTTCTCATGGAATGAGTAGCCTAGTAGGTATGCATGGTCAATAGAGGAAAATTATGTACTGGTAGTGTCCCATATTGGGTATGTCATTGAATACTATTTCAATTATTCATGTTATATGAGATGTATTTTTAACAGTTTTTATTACCTAGGCATACACCATTCACCCATGTTATCATTGTGTTGATAAATGATTCTCTCATTCTTATTATACTAGTGATTCATCAATCATCGTTAGTGATTATATTGGTGATTAATCAATCAAGCATGCTAATTATACTAGAGATTGGTCTTTCAAACATGGATAATATATTGGTGTTGAATTATTTATCATTCTCCAGTATACAAATGATGTATTGTACACCCCTGGTGAGTATATTATTATAAATACATTGAGATTTTGTGAAATAATTTTTTAAATAATATTTAGCATTGTGATATTTTTCATTACATGAAATACCACATTTATCTTTCATCACACAAAAACAATGATTATGTATCCTTATATGCAACACATGGTTAATCTTATGTTACTTCTAAAACTAATTCTAAATGAAACGTGTCACACTATTAAAATATTATTATTAAATATTACAGTTATTTCTGAGCCATTGTAATGGAGGGTATCAATACAATTAACTATATTATAAAAATATATACATTAAAAATTTATATTTAATAAATTGTATAGTGACTAATTAATTTGAAATGAAAATAAAAACTATATAAAAATAAAGGGAATATTTGCTGAAAAAATATTTTTTTTAACACATGTGTTTTACAATAATATATCAAAAAAATAACTTCTTTACAATTATTTTATTGAAATTTATATGTAATATATTTTAATTAATATTTAAAATTCATTGATGTGTTTTATAGACAATATATAATAATAAATCCAATTTTACACATAAAAATGCATTTTTCTAAAAATTCGTTTTGTTAAATTCTATAAATATATTATAAAAATGTTTTCAAAAATTTTATAAAAATATTCATTTTTGAAATCATCTTGTCAAAATTATGTTAGGGTTATTTTTTGTTAATTTTTTTATGAAAATAAATTTTCCAAAGAATATTGAAATATACTGGTCTATATGAAGAATTATAATTTCTTTTATTTATTTTACAAATATAAAAAATTGTTATATGGTTTTAAATGAAAAATTAGTTCAATTATATATCTATTAGTACACTTTTTTTCATTTTATTTATTTTCATGTTGAATATTTATAAAAAAACTTTCTAAACATTTTTATAAAATATTGATAACCCTTTATCTTGTCACATATGTGGGATTAATTTTAAATAATGTTTCCCACATATGAAATGAAATATTAAAAATATATTCCATATTTGGAATCAGAATAAATAATATTATTAAGTATGATCAAATAATGTTTTTCCATAATTAATACTAAGAACATTAATAAAAAATATTTACCTCGGTTTAGGTAAAAATAGGTTCACCGCGGTATTAAACTAAAAAACAAGGGTTTAAAATGAAAAAAAAGTCTAAAACCCATATTTTGGCCATATATAGGCATTATATATTCTATTATATATAATGGAACATTATGGTTCTTTGTGACATGTGAAAAATGTGGGTACACCTAGTTCTTTTAAAAATTTATAGGTTTAAGACTCACCTAACATATAAAATGACACACCTTTTCTTATCCTATTCACACTTAAAATAACCATTTATTCAAGATTTACCAACACAAATAACAAATAATTATTCCCTAAAATCATATACTCTCTATATGTTTCATAAATCTAAACTAAGAATCCTTTTGGTACAAACCAAAAGATTTTGTTTGTAGAAGATGAACCATCTCTAACCAAGGGTCTGATATAATTTCTTCCCACACCACTTACAATTATTATTAAACCGTGATTATAAAATATCCTCATAAAATTTAATATATTTATCTCCAATTATGTTAATTTCAAAACCTAAATCCTTATCATCTTTCATCAATTGGGTTATGAATCATCAATCATGTGTACGGTGGACTACCTCCTCATGAACAGATGTTATTTGTTTTCCATCACCACCTCTCAAGGATGGATATAATGATCGATTTATTTGTAATATATTGTATTTAATATATTACTATTCTTAATTTATCATTAAATCAGATGTGTCTCCATACATTCAATTCTGTGGGACAGAATTTGATAACATCATTTGTGTCTACAGTGGACTATCGCCTCATAAAGTGATGTGATTCTTCCATGATATACATAGAAGGTAATAAATATGGGTTCAATTTAAACACAAGATATATATATTAAATTAAAATTATTATTTAATTTTAATATATTACATAAAAATATTTCTATCAATTTTACGTGAAAATGGAGACAATATTCATGCATACGTATAAACTATTGCCTACATGAATGGTGTATATCTTTTTCTATATCTAATTTTTATGGATTAATATAAAAACACAGACACATATATATATGTATATATATACATGTGTGTGTGGAAAATATATTATGTTTGTATTATTTTTAACATATTTTACTTTATGTAACCATTATAAAAGTAAGAGCACCAAAAATAATGAATAAAAACATGCGTAAAAAACAAAGTAGTTTTTCCTCAAATCAAAATTTTAATAATTAATTGTTAATAAATGGTAATAAAGATTCCTTGGTAAATAATATATGGAATTATAAAACATATTATGGTTCTTTATTTTTTTTATAACAATCATATATTTATTATACATGAGTTTCAAACATTTAAAAATGACGTCGAGACATAATTAAGGGATTTCTATATCACTTTTGACTATGGTGAGAAACATTCCATATTCATCACCAATTTATTTTATGTGGTTTATATACATTCCATGAATATAAAATATGGTTCTTATCCTGAAAATTATTTTTATTTATATATCACCTATATTATTTCTCATTCGTGTGGTTTATTGTTCAAAAGTTATCAATGTAGTAAGGGATTTTTGTCTCAACATTCCTTCCTTGAGACATAAGTTATATTATGCACCTATCTTATTCTATAAGGTGTATATACAACCCCATTGAAAATTAATATAATGAATTTATTTAATCTAATGATATTTTCTATTTAAGTTTATTTTATTTCTACATAGGTCTTATAATTCAATGTTACCAATGTCGTAAAAAATTTACACTACAATCATATCTTTTATCATGATTGTTTATGGTTATTTTTTAATAAAACATTTATATTCATTATCTCAAGAAACTCCAGAATTTTATTCTCATTTTTTATGTAATAATAATTCATATATTCCTTTCATTTTTCTCCCATTTATGTACTCAATATTTCAAAATATTTTTTTAAAGGAAAATCATCTTTATTATTCTCTTCAGTAAAAAACAATTTTCCAACCAATACAAAGTTCTCTGAAATATTTGAAAAAATAACATTATTTAATTGATTAATTAAATGAAATTTTACCCATGTTTGATTTTTTACAAAAATGTTTTTAAATTAATCTTTATTTCATTTCAAAAATACAGTTTTCTTTTAACTAAAAATGTAAAATTAATCATGATATTAAATTGAACAACATAAAAATAATTTCCAACCGTAATGAAAATTATTTAAATTGAATCATTCTTTATCTTTTTTACCAGATATTTTAAAAGAAATTGATTTTAAAAAATTATTTTAAAATTATATTTCCAAAGAATAGGTATGTTCCTCAAAAAATGTTTTAAATGGTCATTCAAAATCATTTTACATCTAAGATGGCATACTTTAATTCTATATAATATTAAATTGTGATATTATCCAAGGAGACCATTATTATTCTTTCTCCATATGTTTTGTTTTTATGAAGAAAATATTTTTATTAAACCATTTCCTTTTCAATGGTCAACACCATTATAAAAAACTTACGAAGCCCACTTCTATTCATAGGTAATGATATAATTGAATTATGAAATTATTATTAAATATATCCCAAATATATATGTTAATATATGATGAATTTTATTTGAAACACATTTAATTTCAAGGGTTATGATAAGATGAATGTTTTATGATCATTTAGTACATATATGTATGATTTTCATTATCTGATTGGTGGGAACTATATCCCCTAAATTCTATAGAGTAAATATTTACGTATCATTAGATAGGTAATACTAGAATGGAGAGTGAAACGTCATTATTATGTGAACCTATCCACTATGATAGTCTAAGTAGTGAACCTCAACTATACGAAAATTTTTGTTAGTCAAACCATTAAAATATGATATCTTTGGTGTGGTGCCTAGTGTACCATAAAACAATATTATCTGCTAATGTCTATGAAATACTTCTCTCTCTTATTCCAATGGTTTCTTATCAAGGATCATGTTCTATGATTTACTTTTGATTCACTTCTTATAAACTACCAATAATTGGGACATGAATTAATATGTTAATCTTTGAAATGAATGGAATTGTTTTAAATTTTTATTATCATTGTACCATACCCTTATTATCATGTAAATCCTTTTGAATTATTGATATCTCAAATTATTACCCCTAGGGAGCATCAAAAATCTCTTATTCTTATTTTTCTAATTCCCAGGTAATGTGGAAAGTTTATAAGAAGCATGTTTTTGTGAAGACGAATAATTTTGAATATCTGTGTGGGATATGTTGAACATATATCAATAAATAATAAGATTTTGTACCTATTAACCAAAGGAACTAAACCATTATGATCCTCATGTGTGTATTTGTGTAACCTAATGAGTACTCATCTAAAAATATGTAATATCTATATATATGAAAAACCATGATTTTTTACATTAGTGTTAAATCATTGACCATTTTATAGTGTACTAGTCAAATATAATTTGTCTTTTTTAGTGTTTCATTGATATTTTAATATCCATTATTATCATGTTAGTGATGAATCATAGACCATAGATAGAGTGTGGGTGATAACTCATTTACCAATGTAAATTATGACAGTGATAAATCATTCACAATGATTATTTTTATGGTGATTATTCATTAAAATATTTTTTGTTTATATGGTGTAATCTCATTAACCTATGTTATATATAATGTGTGATGACATTTCTATATTAATATCAAAGAATTCCAATGTATTTTTATTTAATTTTTATCATAAATTATGAATATAAATTTTACAATTTAGTTATTCACATCTATTAATGATGATACGAAACTAAATATTATACATATTTATCACTCAAATTAGTTCCTATTACTTGATAATATTTTTTCTATAAAATATTAATTATTAAATAATATAATTTGATAGACATATCGAAGTAAATATATAAATATACAAACAATATATAATTCCATCATCATAAAACACTTGATATTGAGGATATTTAAATACCCTCAATATAAAAATAGTATAAGAAGAAAAAATACAAATAACATATTTATCATTTAAAAATATACAGTGTATTTGTCTCCGAGGAATTCATTCCTCTTAAAAACACCATAAAAAAATAAATTATTTGAAATATCACTGGAAATTTTTAAATAAAGTATATATAACCTATTATAGATATATATAGAGTGAATATTTATGGAAATGAGTTGTATATATAGAATTTTTAAATATTATATGGCCATTATTTACTAAAATATTCAATTATACTAGTAACCTGACTATTAAAATAGTTACCACTTGATTTGAATAAGTAAATTACAATTAATATAAATAATGAACTAACCATGTAAATAATGTTCTCCATAAACTAAATAAATAATTATGACTATAAAAATACTATAAAATAATTACTCAATCGATGAAACACAATTTATCTATAAATGTAATTTTTTATAAAAAGAAATTTTGTATTATTTAATAAAATGCTGATCTTTATAAATTGTTTAAATATTAGATTAAGCTAATATAAAAATTTATTTTGATTTATAGAAAAATTTTATGTTTTTAATATTATTTTTATCATGTAAAAATAATAACTTATCCATCGTATAACAATTATGGAATATCAACCCAAATAAATGTAATCACATTTTAAAAAATAAATAGTTTTTGTTATCAATAAATATTTTTTCAACAATTTATATTATTTTATTATAAATTTATATTTATATTTTTTATTTATTTTATTTTTTTTAAATGGAAATCAATATTGAAATCATCACCGTAATATATAAGAAGGGTAATGTTATTGTAATTTTAATAACTATTGAAATATGTAGGTGAATCATGAAATATGCTAAATACAATATTTTGAATTAAAACTTAAATATAAAAATAATTACATCCTAGATGAATTGAGTTCTAGATTAATTAAGATAATTATATCTTGTCTAAAATTTTATTTTTATTCCCCAATATTTATAAATTAATCGAATTTTTAAAAATTTATAACTCAAAGAATATATAGAGGGATATTAGTGATGTTTCACTAAATGGGTGAAATTGTTATCTTTAATCATTTATTTAATTTCAAGATTAAGATAAATATATATTTACTAATAAATATTAATTTTTATTATTAGATTAAGTATATTATTGCTGAATATGGTTGTTCTATATGAATGTAAGTCAAGAAAATATCATGAGGAGCACTAAAACAAGGAATGATTGAGGACTATTATGCCAAAGAAGATTACATCCAAAAGTAGTTTGTTCCAATGAAATAATATATTAGAATAAATGTTATGAAATTTCAAAATGTTTTTGGATTCATTATACGACCTTATAAATAAGAATTTTTTAAATCAGTAAAGGGGTGATTTTGAAATGTCTTGTGTAGGAAGATTAACACCTGAAAATTTTATAAATAATTTACAATAGGTAAAATCTTATATATGGGAAACCCTGAAAAGAAAGAAATTTCAAGATAATATTTAATATAATTATTTTATATGAAAGTATTTTTCCTATACTACTAAAGAAACTCCAATCAGATCCACTAGAATACATAATATATTTGGCAATTTATGATAATTCTACCTTTCCCTATAAGTGATGAGTCAAAATTCCATAAGATACTAAAATTTTCATTTAACTTGTATGATATATGCCATGGTATGTAACATTTATTCCATTTATATTATGTTGAAAGTTGTCACATCCCCTTTGTATCAAATGAAACTTTCTTCCAATATGTTAGGTTTTATCCCTTTCCACTAAAGACGAAACACAATTGATACACAATTTGAAATCAAAATGTCTTAGATTTTATATTAAGAAAAAATATAGTCAATTATATCATATAAAATATTTTCTCAAAATATAATTCTTACCAGTACTCTATTTAAGATTTCTTATAGGCAACATGATAAATTATATTAAATTCATTTTCCGTACTATAGTTGAAAAAACATACAAATGTTACCAGGAAGTGTAATGAAATACATAAGGGTTATTTATTGAATTCAAAATTTTCACTTCAAAACAATATATACAACATAAGGGTTTTATCTTATGTAAAATATAAAAAATGATAGTTCAAATAGGTTAAAATATTTTTTAAATGTGGAAATGAAATTATTTTCAAGGGGGTGATTTTGATGTTGCGTAGAGCCTATACATAAAGCGACAACATATAGAAGATATTCCAATTAAGGAAGAATTAAATCATGGACCCATTACTAACCAATCATAGGAGGAATGAAATAAATATGTGGATTTACAGGGATAAAGAATATGGAATGGGAGATTCAAAATCATAATAGATGTAATCTAATATTTTTTTCCAGAATTAAAACTGAAATATATAATATATAAAGGAGGGGTATGATGAGGGAAAAAATTGGGATCAAAGTATTATGTTAATTTTTATTCTATTATATTTTTCCCTTTTATATCATGGATTAGTGTTAGATAATAAATATAGGCTAATCAATGACAATGTTTAAAAAAACACTTGTAAATTCAACCACTATGTCTTGTTAACACCACAATCCACTCTTCTTGTGTATATGTGCCTCATAATGATTAATTGTGTTAAATAAAGTCATGGAACATAAAAATGTACAATTTTCTGTACAAATAACTACTACAATACTTATTATTTATTCCCCCAAATATGTATTATCTACTATATTTTAAGGTGATAACCAATAGTAGTAGGTTAAACTCCCCAATCACTTTCTAGTCGTAGCCTTATTTCCAATAAACCTCTATTAATTGTTTATACCCCCAACTACACCTTCTTCTCTGAAAATTGGTTATACCCCCCAATCACAATATTCCAGCAAATGGTTATACCCTCTAGTTGTAGACTTCCTATTTATATATAAAATACACAATAGAAATACATTTATGATAATATAACTCCATGATCTCTCTAGATAACACAATCTCATATAATTTTTATAGTACCTTCTCAAAAAAATGTATTCTCACACAAATAACTTCTTATCATTTTATATAATCAAGATCCTCAATGAAACACTACGAAGTTAGTTATTCCTTCTATTTTTGAATTCACTTCCTCAATTAATTTTTCCATGTAGTTCACTTAAGTTCATCAATAATTTTTCAAGAATAAAACATTACCAAAATAGAATAATTCATCTTCAATTTATCAATAAAATTCCCCCATATGTATGTTGTATTATATTTTTAAAAACCTTGGTATGTATACAATAATATTTTTAATAATATTTTAAAATTATTAAATTCTATATCATCTTGTTATCATAGAGGGCTTGCGAATTTACATATTCATGAAAATATGGACACTTGGTTCACCATCATTAAGTTCACTGTATCATGAACTCTTATTTATGTGAATGTACTTCTCTATGAAGTAGTGACCACTAGATATTACCAATATTCCTCAAGACTATCATCTTATTTCTTCATACAAATAATGTTCTAATTTATGTGAGTTCATATCTTATTTACATATATTTTTTATGAATTATCACAGAAAACCTCCTGAAAATCAATGAGAAAGAACGATAAATAAGTTCTATTCATGATGCCATCTAAGGTATGAAGGCCAATTATTTTAAAAATTTTGGGGTGTGAGGAAAATAATATGTAGGGACTAGTATATATTATTAAATCTATTCATGTGGGATCTTCAGGTTCACAAAAGCATAATCATCATGGAATATTTTCTTCTTCCTGAAACAGACATTCTCAGGATCACTATTTCTCTTTAAAAAATGAGAGCTCTATCAATAATGAAAACAAAAAACTCGAATAATTTCATTCCCCTTTTAAATATGAAACTTCAGAACAATCCTTTATGTTTCATGTTAGTTAATGGAACAAGAAAATAATTTTTTCCAGGGATTTTTTGAATCCCTGGAGATCAGGCATTTAAGAATTAAACATGTGTTTCATTATTATGTAAAGACAATAAAAATGTCATCACATTATACATTTTTTGCTTCTCCCCCTGTGCATGTGACGATGATATCATGAATATGATCATATATAAATATATCATCAAACAATATTTTTGTGGATTTCTTCATTCAGAAGTGGATATAGAATTTGAAAAAATATGCCATTTATGTTGTATTTTGTTTATATGAAGTATTATTACATATTATTTTTATCAATATCCAGTGAAAATGATCAAAATATCATCTATGATCATGTACAGTTTCATTTTTCATAACTCTAGTATACAAGAGCACCATCGAGGGTTGGGAGCTTGATGATGATCATTATGTTGATTGGATAGAAAAGATCAGATAGATAAAGTTTCCAAAAAATATGTGTAAATTTTTATATGAGTAATAGTGTTATGATTTTATCTAATCCAACATTGGGAACTTCTATGTATTTGGGATTCAATATATTACAAGTCATGCCACTACCTCTTTAACCCATGACATCTAAAATGACACCCTGATAAACTTGTATACATATTCATTGGTTATGGCCAACATATTCACCCCCATGAAAATATATGGGGTTATATGAACCATAAATATACACTTAAGATCCTTATACACACTCTTACATACTCAAGTAGTCTCTCAATTCTTCATATCACCATGTTGGTTGGCTAGGCCGGCTCCCATGAATGGTTAAGCAAGCTCCCACAATGCATGGTCGAGGTAGCCTTTATGGTTGTCTTAGAGGGTTGAATTTTTGTGTAAGTATCATTCCAACAGTTATCCAACTTCTCATATATTTCTTAGAAAACATTAACATGTTCAGAAAAATATTATTACTGCATAGATATTATATATTTATATTCTCTCATGTCTTAAAAATTAATCATTTTTAAATGACTTTATGTTTTTAATGAAAACCATTAAATATTCTTCAAAAAACAATATATCAGTAAAATGAATAATGTCTTGGTATTATACTATTGTTACTCACACAAATAAGGTAATTCAACTTTTTTAAACATTGTGAACTCTTTATCACATTTCGTTGACATTGAAGAGTAGTTAAATCAACTATCAAATTTTCTAAGATAATTCCCCAATCATAAAATCTAATTGCATTATATGAATATATAACTACTCTATATGATTAACCACTTAAACATCAACTAATCATACCCATATTGTCACATTATTAGAAATATTTAAAAACATGGACCAATACACTCCCCCATTTTGTTTTATTGTCAATATCATATAACAAATTTAAAATTTAAAATGTGTGCTAAAAAATTTCTACCCATTATTGGAAATAAAAATCATGTGGTAAGTGGGGTCATTATCATCTCATGAATAATATAAAAATTTGTTTTCCCATTGTTGAATAATGTTCCATGAAAACATTTAAAATATTGATGATATCATAATTTTTTTTAAGAAAACAAACATTAGCTAATCAACTTTATGCCCATGCATTCAAAATTGATATTGAAAATATGAGATATACTTCCAAGGATGTCTATGCTGGCTGTAAACAAGAATGTTTTAGAAGTAATGAATAGAAATTATCAATTATCATATAATTAGTTTCAAATATTTAGGGTTTTTAATGGAATGAAAAATCCTTCACACACTTTAATAAAAAGAATCAAAATTTTCATGTGAAAAGAAATAACTCCCCCTGTGTATCATATTATCACCTGTAAGATCATAGTTTCTCTACGAGGTATGTATCCTTTAATATTATATCAAATTCATTTTTTGTAACATTAATATATTCTTATAGGGGTCATGGAAGTTTCAGGGTTTTTTGAGGTTTCTATAAATCTTTGAACTCAGATTGGTGGAAGAAATTTCAAGGCAACATGGTTGAAAGAAATTGTGTCGCCCAACCCACATAGTTTCCCCTAAAAATACATGGAATTTCAGAGTGCTATGTTGGATGTACAGCTATGAGTAAAATTGTTTCCATGGATAGATGCTTGAGTGGGTGGTCTCTAATTTTTTTCACAACCATATATCACCATTAGAAGAATTCTTCTCTAACTCTATGGACAAACCATATGGGGTGCCGCATTATGTTTTGGGAGGTTCACGGATGACACATGGTTTGGTCGAACATGCATCCATACCATGAGACCTATTTAGAAATGGGAGAAATATCTATATTCCCCTTAAATTTATTATAACCATAATAATTTCCCCTCATTCCTTATTCATATAGAATTGAGCCTCCTCACTCCATTGAATTATTTCAAGCTCCATCCTCCTAAGATTCTTGAAATATTAACAATCTAATACTCTATCAAAGAACAATTCATCCCAGTAGATTCCTATAGGTATTCTATTAAATCCTTCATATCGTTTCATCATTCTTCTTTCCCTTAAAGTCTCTTATTGATGTAGGGTTGTATTCCCGATTTTCTGGCATTGATCCGTTCTTCCTTTTTCTTTTGATCTAGGCCAAATCAAGGGATGACATTGGATTAGGATATTTATAAAAGACTAAAATTGGTGGTATATGACTAATCCCTGATGTATTATAATTTTATAAAATGTTGTTATTGTGAACACACTTATTTCATCAACAATTCCCTCCAAAATTCAATTTTCATGATTATAATCATAATGTTCATATTCTAGAGCCCTTATAAATTTTGTAATTTATTTCATTAAGTGTTATGACCTCAACACTGGCCACCCCAAGTTAGTCACGCTTCCTTTTATTCCTTTAATGAATTTTTATTTTTATTTATTCCACCATTTTGGCATGCCATAACTTGATCCTTATAATGCATGTGTTTTTATATTATTAATTTATTCTCAAATGAAAAATTCCTATAACATGTATTGTTATCACCTGACGCTGCAAAATTATGTGTTATAATTAAGTAATGAACCTTTTAAATGTTATAGAATAATTATATTTGTAGATATCACATGGTCTCAGTAATTTATAATTCAATTACATATTGTTTCATGTCCTTATACATCCTTTTCTTACATATGAAAAAAATTGTATGAACCTAATAATTTAATATTGAATAAAAGTAGTAATCTGTTTTATTACCTATATAGAATGAACCCATTAAATTTTTATAAATCAAGTATGTAATTGGTTGAATGTCCTAATTAGCTTTTTAATCGTGTATAATAGGCAATGTAATGAACCGATTGAATTATTAAAAGGCATGAGTAATATATAGACTAATAAAATAATTAGGTATGTATTAAGAGCTTATTTTATATGAACCTTTTTACATTTATAGGGATGGTCAAACTTGAGAGAGTCTTGGATTCGTGATGGAATGTATTGAAAACTCATATAATTCCATTCTTATTCAAGGAGTTGGTTTCCAAGGGAGTTACACATCTTCTAAGATGGTCTTTATCTACTAGTAGAGGATTGAAATCATGTTATAGGACCTCTTAACATTCATAAGATTTTTAGGATGCCTTGGATACACTCTTAGGATATTTCATGACATCTTTAAAAACCTTATTCCATGAACTGACGCCATTGGGCCCAGTCATACATAGACCATTTTACGTTGGACAATATCTTTGGACTCAATTTAAACTACTTATGGTGGAATTCCTTGGGTGATTCCCCAAAGATTACACTCAAACCCCTTTCACTATTAAACTATATTAGTTACTAATATTATTTTTCTGACCTGTGAGGTCAAAGATTATTTGGGCACACCATGGATCTACTTTCTTATTATCATGATATATTCATAGTGTTGTTACACCTCACATGAATTTATCTATATAAAATAAACCTAAATGAATTTTTTAATTAACATATGTTCAAATACATTAATAATTAAGGATGTAGAAGGTATGATTTATTTATTTATCATTTCTTTACAAATATATATATATATATATATACCTACACACTACTGAGTGTATATTTTCATAATGTAAACGTGTATACACACTATTGGTGGTGGCATAATGGGATTTATCTCACACCCTATCTTGGACACCATTGGTACCCGAGAATATTATATGCATAAAGGTCTATGTAATGTGTAGCATCCCATATTGGAAACCTTAATTTTTTTATATTCATTACGGTCAATATTGGCAGCAGATGACATGCCCAGTGCTCGGGATGCATGGATAGTTTTTGGATTTATTTTTATTCTTTTTTATAGCATGTATTTCCTTCACTAATTTGTACCAATTTTCGAGTTTTTTGATACATTGATTGGAATTATCATTTTGTATATGATTCAGTTTCTAGATAATGATTATTATTTATTTCCTGGATGTTTATCCTTATGATTGATCCTAGTTATTTTATTCATTATCATTTTTCTTCCACTATTTACTGTTATGTTATTATATCCATTATGATCCACTATGAAATATGGTAATAGTCTCCCACAAACACACCCTTGGACCTTCTTGCAAAGTTTATCATTGGGAATATAGGGATTCATGGTTGAGGCCATGTAGTCCACCTGCATGGTGCACCTTTGAGTGGCACTCAAGTTTGGATATTACAAAGAGGTATTAAATAAGTTTTTATATTCCTTTTACATATTTTTTGAAAATATAGACATGACATTAGGAATTTCTTGTGACGTTCTGGGTAAACACCATGTTTCTTAGGAATGGTAAATTGTTGATAAGTATTTTTATTTTTATAGTTGATATACTTTCACCATTGGGTGATGCAAATGAATTGTGGAATTTGTGATATGGTTTATGGATATTTTCCTTGGATTAGTAAGGAATGTATAATTGTTACATGAATCATCATATGAATGTATAATTCAAATTCCATGTATGTTCTATAACATTATGGTGTATTTCATTGTTGCATTACATGTGTTTCTCGGGATTATTGAGTGATCCATGGTTGTTGTATATGATTATGCCTCTAAAAACTACTATAGGGTATGGTAGTTTATTATTTAAAGTGTCAGCATCAATCAAAATAGTGTTTACATATATAAGATGATGTTGGAATATTAAATAGCTGGTTTCTACTCATGTCTACAATATACCTCTGGTTACCTGAGCTTCTCTTTAGATTCTCTTGAGTGACGTTGAATTTCAATTTACGAGTTGAATGGGCCCATGTTAATTTTAATGGATAATTAATCATGTTGACCCATCTTATATTAACTTTTAAATTATGATACTAAATTTTTAGGGTAGTAAATTAAATAAAATTTGTGTCTCTTTTGTTTATAAAGTGTATATACGAATATTAGCTTGGAATGATGATCCATTTAATCGAAAATTAATTTATGTGATCAAGAAAGTACTAACTTTGAATGAAAATGTTGTCTTACTAATGAAATGGTTTCCATTAAATGAAGAGGCATAGTGAATCTGACCCTTCACCAACTAGGACCTCTATAAATTAAACATAAACACTTACCAATACACTAGCCTTCTAAGTGGGTAGTTGGGGTATAACCCTAGGTAGATAGCCCTTATTCTTATGATCAGATTCATCTAATGATTATATATTCTCCTTAATATTATTTAAAGGAGTTTTAATAGAATGTTTAGATATATAAAACCATGAAATCATCTATTCATGTTCCCAAAATGTGGAAACAATAACACTCCCAAAACGGTGGGCCCTGATCAGACTGTCTTACTCCTAGAACTTCCAATTGAGTCA
Source organism: Viscum album (assembly GCA_963277665.1). NCBI lineage: Eukaryota > Viridiplantae > Streptophyta > Magnoliopsida > Santalales > Viscaceae > Viscum > Viscum album. Next base: position 1,441,667,487 of record OY728157.1, read on the forward strand.
CCACCTATAATAAACAAACATGGTATTGGTAGTCATATTTAAGAGGGTTTTCTATCTCTAATATAGTCCCAGATGCATGGTAAACTACCTTAACCGACTATGTATGATCTATCACATTAAATCCAACAATAGCGTCCTCTAAACTTCTCAGGGGATGGCATTTCATAGGCTACTGAGTGTTGGATACATTTCACTCCTTCTATCATTGAGAACTAGATATGTAACTTGATATTTGGTTCCATTTTTATGCATATAACTTTCATGATTTTACCAAATACTAGTGGGATATGACTACTAAGGATGGTCACCATCTATTAATGGCCTTAGAAGACATCCAATGTCCCTTTTATGATCACATTTTCTCTCAAGCATAGAGAGAAAACTCAGCCTATGATTTCATGAACCAAATGTATGTTTCTATGTCTTTCATGTACTATTTTACACATTTTATTGAATTAAAATTCCTTTCACCACTTTTATCTAGTGATTAGCTACCACGAACGTGGAATTTTAAGGATTGGATAAAGTATGTCATCCAATCATAGGTGAATTTATTTCACCTACATAGCTTTTCTCAGAACATAAATCAAGATATTATCACTAGGAACAACTAGATAGATAATTATAGTACTAGGAATATAGGTTCATTTCCAAGGAAGGGTAATAGTTCCTCTAGTAGTGTTAAGCATATCCTTGATGATTTTTATTATAGTAGTGGAGACCACAATATCTATTCTGGAAGCTCTGTTATGTGACACCAACGTGGATAGTATAAAAATCTGAAGCCTCATGGTGATAGATACCATATTGATATTAAGGATTATAATTTTATGGGACATATTTAGAGGTTATTTTAGATAATTATATATACATATAGTGGAAGAGGATCCACACCAGCTCCAAATTGAAGGGAAGGATCAGGTATACTATGTCAGGAAGGGTGTATGAGTAGAAATGGTAGGATATGCTAAGTAGGAGGTCATGGCCATGGTAGTCCATTTGTTGAACATGAGCATGGATCTAGTCAATTGTAAGTCTTGTAGCTAATAAATAAGGATCAATGTGCATAACTATCAATAGTAAGAGGTCCTATTCTGGTGAACTCTAGTTTTGTAACTTCCTTGTTTGATTCATGTTCTTAAAAATCCTTAATCTCTTTATATACCTTGAAAATTTATAGGCTTTAAACTTTTCAATTTTTTGGTTTGATGACCTAGGTTACATAATTGGAATTGTGGTCGAAGGGAACATTATAATGCTATGACTGAAACCTTGAGTTGGGATGTTGTCCCTTTTTATGTGACCACTTTGTAATTAAGAAGAAAACATTAAATTTAATTCTTTGTAGGGATTGGTTTGTTCCAGATCACACCTATGTTGACATATTCCACTGCCTGGTATCAATGACATTGCTGGAGGTAAAACAAAATCTCAAAATGAGTGATTAGGATATTTAGGCCTGTAGATATTGACCATATCATCATGGTCTAGTTAGAGTGACCATTCATATTTCTAGTGTTATCATGGAGGAGAAGATAATGCTCCGGAAATATTTTCCTCTCATAGTAGAAAATTTCATGGGTGTCTTTATTTATGATTTTCCTAGATTACCTCTGGATAGAGAGGTAAAATTTACGATTTATATTGTTGTATGTGTATATCAAATGTCAATTTCTCCATACAAGATAAAACTACTATGATCTAGGATACCAAGGGACAGTTGGAAGATTTAGAGTATAACGTCTTAATTAAACTCACTAATTCATCATGGGGTTCACCCAAAATTTTCACTAAGAAGGTGGATGAGAACCTTTTCTCATGTGTGGATTACTAACAGGTGAACTAGATTATTGATAAAAACCATTATTCACTACCTCAAATAGATGATCTAGTTGACTATCTCTTAGGATCTAAGGTATTTTCAAAGATCGACTTAAAATAAGGCTATCATCAAGTGTGAGTCGGACCGTCAGATATACCATGTTTGTATTTGTGATGTAGTTTTTGTTTATATGAATATCTCGTTATACCATTCAGTCATATGAACATTCCCTCATTTTTCATGGATTTGATGAATAGGGTGTTCCACCTCCTTCTATTTTCATTTTTAATTTTCTTTGTGGTTGAAATCGTTGTGTATATGTGTAATCTTAGAGAAAATATTAAATATCATTATATCAGTATGAATAAAATAAAAGAGCATCATCCTTATTCCAATATTTCCATGTACCAAATATGGATCAACACAAATTTCACTACTTGGATCATATTATCAACGAATAAAGAGAATCATTTGATCAAGAGAAGGTGTGTGTTGTGTCTTCCTAGGAGGTTTTTATGGGGATGGTCAGATATTATAATAATTTTCATAGGATATTTGATTTAGTTGTGCACCGTTTACTGGTCTTATAAATAAGGGAAGGAATTTCCTTTGGTTAGAAGCATGCATGAAAAATGATTAGAAGATCAAAGGAAGGATTTCCTCAATACTATTATGATTATTCTTGATCCTGGCTGAGGCTATATAGTGTTTCGTGATGCATCATGCATCAGAAAGTTTATAGTTATGATTTTGGTGAATAGATTCACATCATATGGGTTTCACTAGTTGTGACCTCATGAGCATAACTACCGACTCACGTCCTCGAGCATGAAACATTATTTTGCCTGAACCTGCAAGAGACACTATAGATGGGTGGGAACTTTTAGTGTATAAGAACTAAAATATCATCAAAAATATATTCAATCATCAATGAATTTATGTCATATAGTAAATATTTGTTGAATACTATCATTATTTTTAATTTGAGATTTCCAATACACCTAGAAAGGGTAATATACTAGCTAAGGTTCTATATTAGAAAATTTAAGCACAAGAAATTTAGGAAACTAGTGATGATTGTAAATTAATGACCCTATATTATATGCTGCATTAAAAATTTCATGACATTCATGATCAGTATTTCTTGTAGCCTTAAAAGTTACATGTTACCTCCTTGATAGGGTGAGGAGTATAAAGATTTCAGATCCCAAAGTCCTTGTTCTCCAAGATAGTATTTAGAGTGATGAACCACCTTTGGATTGGTCTATAGATGTAGATGATATTATATGTATACATGGGTATGTGTGGGTTCTTATAGATATGAGATGGAAACTAATGTGAGAGTCCCACACATCCCAATGTGTAGTTCATCCATGAATTTCCAATATCTTTTGAGATATTCGACATCATTATTGGTGGCATGGGATGAAACATTATATATTAATTTTTATAACAGGGTGTTCCAGCTATCAATATGTGAATATGGTTTACCAATGTCATGATATCATGTTAATGTTATTGTGGGTCATGGAGTGGAACTAGAATATGTTTCAATGGAATTGGTATTTTGCTTACTGAGGCCACCGTGTGGTAGTGAAACAATGTGTGTAGTCATGGATTGACTGATCAAATTATCCCACTCCCTTCATATGTCGGAGAATTAATCAATTGTTGAGTGGGGAAGACTATATGTTAGTGATATTATATGGACACATAGAGTCCTCCATACCATCTTTTCTGATAATTATGATCATTTCACATTGACGATCTTGTACGGATTACAAATAGACTTTGGTGGACAGGTGATTCTCAGAATATCTTTTCCTCCTCAAAATGATGGACAATCAAAATGATTGATACTAGGGTTAGTAGAAAACCTCCAAGAATGTGTCCAAAATTTTTCCATTTCATGGGAGATCATATACCTCTAGTCAATTTTTTCTAAAATAACATATTTTAGGTTATTATTGAGATGGATCCACATGAGTCCTTATATATTAGGTTGTTTCATTCACCACTATGATGTTTGAAGGAAGAAGAGGTAGTGTTAATAGATCCATGTCTCATGAGGGATAAATTATATTAGTTTAAGATGATTAGGAATTTTATGTATACAACTCATTAGAGACATAAATCTTATTCCAATCATTACTGACAACCACCATTTATTTAGGATGAGGATCATATTTTCCTATGGGAATAACCCTGACTTGGGAATATAAAGATATAGAGTCAAGTGAAGTTGTAGCCTCATTATGAGGGTCCATTTGAGATTTTGGAGAGAGTTGGGCCAATATTCTATCAATTATTATTACCTAAATGTTACCATGACATTCTTTATATCTTCCACATATCCCAACATCATTGTTATCATGCCAACATGAATAATAATTTTGATAGTGATGTTTTTGAGTTTGATGTTAATGAATCTTTTGAGGAGTACCCAACATGCATTATTGAATAGATCATGATAGATCTGGTAATCTGGTCTATTTCTTAATTTTGTGTGATATGTTTTCATGGAAATATTTATCATGACACATAGGAGCTAGAAGTCGATGTATATTCTTGGTGGAATATGTTGTTCTCTGACATCATTTTTTCTCCCTTAGAAGGTGAACTTCTAGGTGAGTTCCCTCAAGGGGGAGACTTTAAAAACCCAGTTTATCTATGAGGTATGGATCCTATAATTGTATTACAATTAATTTATTCGACCTTGTAGGTATTATTTAGGGGTCATGGATAGTTCAGGGGAGTCCATGTATTTTTCAATGATCAAAACCCTGATAGGAGGAAGAAATCACTAGGACATAGTTAGATGAACTCATTCCACCAAGACAGCTTGGCTTCCCAAAAACATGTGGGGTGTTTCATATGGCCATGTAGGGTGCGCTGATTTTTCTAACCATATTCCCAATGCCATAAGTCCTTTCATGTGGTCAATAATTTTTAAAAGATCTATATATCATTATTGGTGCATAGTTTTATAAAATGTGCATCCAAAAAATAAGGGTCCATCTTTAAGTAGTGGGAGCCATATAGTTGTCACATGGTTTCCCCATCCGTGTTTTCAAAATATGCAACATTGTTAAAATTGGCGAAATGTTAATGTTTCCCCAAAAATCATTATTACCTAAGGTATGTATCCTCATTCCTCTACTAACATGAATCAAGCCTCCTCTATCCCATTGAAGGTTATCAAGATCTCTCCACCTAGGATTCTTTATAAATTTTCCATCTGGTGTCTGATAGAAGTACCATTGGTCTCTTTATGTTCCTTTGGAGAAGATATTCAATCCTTGGTCTAAATTATTCATTCACCTTACCTCGATGATGCTATTTTTATGCATTATCATATTCCATATTTTCATAGCATTGATATGTTCTTCTATTTTATTTTAATCGAGGAAAAATTGAGTGTTGATACTGGATGAGGAGAGTGTTAAAGACCTTTGGTTGGTGGTCGATGACTGATCACTTATGACTCATCATTTTATAAATTGTCTTCATTGTGAAAAGTTTGATTTCATTAGAAGTTGCCTATAAATTTTAAAATCTATTCTTATTATCATCATGTGAATATTATATATCCATTATTATTTATGTTATTCATGTTGTTAGAGGTTATGATTTTAACTCCTACAACACCAAGTAGGATTATATTCCTTTTTTCCTTTAGTGGAGTTTTTATGGATATTGGTTCCACAGTTCTGGTGTGCTATGACTTAAACCCTATAAGGAATGTTTTTTATATAATTAATGCATCCTTAATTTCTAAATGTGAAGAATATTATTATTTATCACTTGAACCTTCTATGGTAAATGATGAAATTTATTAATGAAACATTTATATGTTACATAGAATGTATATTTATATATATCACTCTTCCTAAATTTTTATTATTTAATTTTAAATGGTTTCACGTTTTCATATCACCTTTTCAATATTATGAATGGTAAATGAATAAAACTTATAATTTAATATGTAATCAGAGTAGTAATTGGTTTCATTTCCAAAATTGATTGGACCTATTAAATGTTTATTAATTTAATTGGTAATTGTATTGATGCTCTAATTAGCATTGTCACCTTGTATGAAAGGAATTGTAATAAACCAATAGAATCATTGAAACTAATGATTATTACCTGGAATAATTAAATAATGAAGTATTTTAAGGTTTCCATTTCATATGGCCCTTTTTATATTTATTTTACTGGCCACAATTAATCTATCCTTAGGATCCTGAGGGAATTCCATTAGCACTGAAAGGACATCATTATGATTCAAGTAGATGATTTCCAAGATAGATAACCACCATTTTACATGGACCTTGTATACTATATAATGCCTGATAGGTTTTTTTAGTATACTATCACTATCTTCTGAATATTAAGATTCTTTTGATATACTTATTGGATATATCATGATAACATTGGGTGTGTGGTGTCATGAATTCACCCCATTGGGCATGGTCATTCATATCTAGTTTTACCTTGGATGAAATACTAAGACATAGTTGGGTCTAAATATTGTAGAATGACTTAGAAAATTCCCCAATGATTACACTCAGACCCATTTTACTATTACACTTCATGAAATACTAATATAGGTTGGCAGACCCTTGAGGTCTATGACTCCTTAGATACAACTTGGATCTGATCTTATTAGTATCATGATATATTTTTCGTGTTGATACGCCTCACATGGATGATCTGTGTAAACTGAACCTAAAGGAATTAGTCAAATGATCTCATGTTCAGGTCCATTACTTGTTTAGGTTGAAACTGGAATAATTTATTTATTTATAATTTCCATACATATATATATACACACACATTCACACTAATCAATTTGTATATTCACAAACTGTATGTTTATAGATGAAAATGGTGGAGACCTTATAATATTTCTCTCATACATTATATAGGTTACCATTTCTACCCGAGAAGATTATATATATGCATGTGTCGATAAGTGGAACTTTCCCAAATTTGAAACCAAATCATGATTTCGTTCATTAAGATGTTTCTTGGTAGAAGGTACACAACCCAGAGCTTGGGATGCTTGGAAATTATTTTCCATCGTTTTAACTTCTTTTTTATAGAATGTATTTCATGATTCTATGTACACCTATCTTCTTGTTTTTTAAATACATGACATCAAATTATAAATTTTTATTTTATTTAGTTGCAATCTTTTGATTATTATTTACTTCGTAGATATTTATCCTTGTTTCCACTACAAATTTATTTACTCATTATTATTATGTTTCCTCTATTAATTTTTATCTTATTATTGGTAATTTATCCCACTATAACATGAGGTAATATTCTCCCATGGACACACCATAGTCCCTCATTGGTAGTTGTTAGCCTCTAGTACATGGGGTGCCATGGTTCAGTCCATGTGGTCAACTGGAATAGTGCATCTTAGAGTGGTATTAGGATCGATATATAACATCAATGACTAAAAACTATACCATAATTAATATAATTATTATAATTATTATAATTATTATAACTAATAATGATGGATGAATTTTTAATTGTAATACATCAACTGCCAATTTCATAAGTCTTTTCAGAAATCCCACATTCGCGGATTAGTGAGAGTTTGAGATCATTATATCATTAATGCTTCCCCTCAAGGGATGCATCCATCTTCATTAATTCACATCATTTTAGTAAAAAACACATAAAATTATACATAATAATGAAGATCCTCTTGGTTTCTCATAAATAACATTCAAATTGAGAAATTCCTCTTAATTTGGTCTTCTTCTTCATAGATTCTTCATGATATTTGACTTATAATTTAGTTTTTTAGAAACTATTATTAATATTCCATCATGAGTTGATAGTGTGGATGTAGATGTATCTTCGTCCCGGGTACCAGAATAATTTCTATAATCTTGCAACATATTCAATGAGTTTACTTATTATAATGTAAATTTTCATCTAATGTTTTGTTTCATTCCCAATTTTCTCTAACCTCTAAATTTTCATTTCATCATTTTTAATGATTTCCCATCCATTTTAACTTTTTTAATTATAGAAAATTTGTTTCATTGTTTCAAAAACATCATCTCAGATAATGTACTATTGACTATAGATTTCTTCACTATATGAATTATCTTTAAATTCATATTGTTAATATGCATAAATGATGAGATTACTATTTATTTTTTCACATTATGAACTTATTCCACACATATTCAACAAACAACATTCAAGAGATCATATTATTTCCTTATTGATATGTTATATTATGTCTTAATTATAGTTCTATCTTTTTTATAATTTGAGATCATCTATTTATCATTTCTCCAAAATGAATCTTGTCTATTTCCTGGTAGTGGGGTGTCTCTAATTGGGAAGAAATGTTCCGAATGAACTAGTCTGTATTCCTTTTTGGACATTTTTTTTCTATTTTATTCCATTGGTTTTGACATGTTAATTCGTCCCACTGAAACTTGAACATTACAATATATCAGAAATTTATTGAGACTCATTAAGGAATAAATATCATGTCTTAATAAATCATTCCTATCAGCAGCTTGTGATGATTATACATTAACTTAAACTACCTTTGAAAAGACTTATCTAAATTTCTATAACTCTATTTGAGCCAATAAGCCACATTTATTATGACCCAGATAAATTTCTTTCGTTCTTAGTAAGCCTTTCATCTAGATCATTTAAAATTATCTCAAATTTAGATATCATGAATCAATTTTGTTTATTTTATTCAATTGGTGTTAATTCTTACTTTTCGACATCATCTATCAAGATAGTTTTTATTCGATAGTTTTCATCATTCCATCTAACTTATTTATATTTATCTTTATTCCTCTTAAATCATTAAGATATGTCTCTCATTTATTTTCATGTTATTTACTCTCAATGTTGATCTTATCAACTTATTTCATCATCCATCCCATTATTTTTACTGTTTAATATTGATCAAAAGTATATTTTCTAGATTTTATTTTAACATCCATCGACTTCAGTACTCTCATCAAATTTATCTCCTTTAATGAGTATTTATATTTCTGAACTTTTCCCATAAGAAACAATATTTTCTTATAAGGTCATACATCATTACATTCATTACAAGATGATTAATATTCATTCATTTCCCTACTCATCATATTTCAATCAATGGAAAAAAACCTCTTATTATTCTTTTTCCAATTATTTGGTTGGGATTTCCATATTTTTCTTCTAATTACGTATCCAAAAAATTATTCTTAAGATATTTAGCTAAAAAATCACCACTGCTTTGGAAAATATTATTCTGGGGGATTATGTTCCTTATTCTTTCAACATTTCCCTTTTAAAAATTATTTTGAATAATGATAAAATTTGATTGAATACTTCTTAAAATTCTTGTTCCTTAGAGTCAGAAGATTTATGTCCTTTTACACCATATTTACCCTCATGTTTTGTCTTCACATACAATATCATCACTTTTCCTCTTTTACAATGTTGTTGTTTTCTAATTTTTTATTCAATGAGAACATTGTGAAGTCCATCTACAGATCGATATTATTGGTCTTCTAGTGCAGAAAAATTTGGTTTAATGATATATAGAAGGCTTATCTTAATCTTCTTCATAATGATAGATTCATCCAGCATCTCATAAAAACCACCTATTTTACTATTAATATCATTTAATCTATTAAAGTAGTCTACAAAAACATCATAATTACCCATTATTTTATCATCAAATCTTGTTGTACAGATTTGTAGTGTATCTTCTTCGACATTATAATTTCTTTCATAACTGCTTCTATATTTATCCTAGTTTTCCTTGGCAGTTTAGAGAACATTCACTTTAATGTATACATTTATTAAAAAATCCATCATGATTACTTTCACATCCTTCACATCCATATTCATGTTCCTATTATCTATAATATTCATATGATAAATTTCACAACAAAATGTAAATCCCATAGTTATAGCATCTTTTTCTTCTACCCCATGTGATAAGAGAAATGGAATCATCCAATTTTATCATCCAAGATAGTCTTCACCATTTAAAATCGGAACACCACTACACTTTAGTGAATTCATGTTCACTATCAATTGTAGTTTGTTGGATATTTTAGAGCTGACGTGGCTATAATAAAACATAGGTATCCCAAATTAGTGTTTATTCTCCGAGAGGGGGAGGTTGTTATGGTTTGATCCCCTTTCATTTTGTAAATTTTCCGACATAAATTCAACCATTGTGGCTGGTTAAATACTAACACCACTCTTATGGTGACTCTCAGTCTCAACCTGATTAAAGATATAAATTAAAGTCTTGGATCGTAATGAATTTTATTTTTTTATGAAAATACTTAATCATTGATGTGGTGGTTATTCCCCTCAACATGGATTATACACTATATCAAAAGGTGGTTAAAAAATTAATATATTATAAAATCTAATTACATGTCAATTATACTCCCAAACTCCAATTAAAATTTACCAATTGGTTATACACCCAAATTTCACCTTCATCTCTAGTGATGGATTAACCCACAAATCAAAATCGAACAGAAACATGTTATTACCACCAGTAAAATCCACCCTATTCAGATAGAGTGATCCACTATAGAATGATATTTATGATGATCCTTATGAATGATCTTGCTGGATCACACTTTCTAGTGTACCTTTTTTAGTACCTTTGTTTAGATTATATTATATCTGAAACAACTTTTGAACATTGTAAATTGTAATCTTCCTTAGTTCAACACAACTCTATTAGTTCTCCCCTCAGTTTATGACGTAGATATATCAATTAATGAGTGAAGGTAGTGCATAAATGTTATTTAATATTTTATGCTTGAAAAAACCTTTCAGAACTCTATGTAATGCATCTTCTAATTCTAAACACGATTTCTCAAAATTCCTAGTGTATAGTATTGGTGAAAACAATATCATATATATATAATATATTTTTATTAATATTTTATGTGCTTCACAAAATTATATCTCATTTTTTTCCTAGGTGTGTATGTGGATATACACATGAATTTATATATGCACACATTGTTCATTTTTTTCAAGTTCACTGTATCTTGGATTCTCCTTCACCCAAAAGTAATTCTCTATGAAGTATTACACACATAATATGAAAAATATTCACAAAATCCTATAATATTAAGGATTTTTAAATATAATTTTATCAAGTTTTTGAGTTCAATAATTTATGTGTTATATGAAGTATCATGATGAAACTTGACATAAATAGTGAGAAAACAAAGGATTCAATTTCACTTTATGAAACCATGTATAGTATTTGAATAAGTTGTAACAACCCAATGTTTTGTCAATGGAATTGCATTCTTATAATTATGTATTATAGTAAGATCAGAAAATAATACATATATAACCCAATACAAACCTCATAAAAGAATAATGATGAATATAAAAGGTATCTTTTGATGTTAAGGAACATCTACTAAAAGAAATAGTAACTGTACATTTAGAATAGTAATATGACCCTAATGAATATCAAACGTGAAAATTAAATAGTAATATCAATAATGAAAATATTAATAAAATTTATCAATATTATAAGTGAAAATATTATATATATTTATATATATCATAGTATAAGCAAGTATTTATTATAAAATTTTTTAATTAATTATTCTAATTTTTTTAAGACATGTATATTTAATTACAATTTTATAATTAATTTATTATTTTAAAAGAAATTTTATTTTCATAAAATGTATTCATAAATAAGTATCTTGATGAATTATGACTATAAGATAATATTATGAGACCTTAGTTAATTTTCCATAGTGTGAGAAAAGTAGTTTTATTTTAATAATTTATATTTTTCAAATAAATTACAATTTTATTCAAAAATTAAATTTCTCTTATTTAGAAAATTATATTTATAAAATGGAGTTCATTTTTTAATTATACACATTGAAAAAAATTGGGGTGAATTTTTTGATATTTCTTTAAAATGCTTGAATTAATGTTTAATAGTAAAATACAATAATTTACGATAAATCCTAAATAAATGAATTTATGCATCAGGATTCAGTCATGGATGATTTAAAGGTCAATTGGTTTCAACTCACACGATATATTTACTATTTTGGGTCACAATAATAAATAAAATTCAAATTATTTAGAAAAAATATTAATTTAATGATTAAAAAAATGGGACACCCCTCCTCTCATCCACTATAAAAACCACCCCTCATTACCTTCTCTCCTCACACCATTCGAGCAAAAATACTAGTACATATTCTACTAAAATATATCCCTAATCCCATATTCCACTTCCAAGAGATCTTGGTCTCATAAAAATATAAAAAACTCTCCCCTAAATAATATATCAAGGAAGATACACTCCATAGGTAAATTCTTCATATCATTTCTTGTATTTTCCTTCAAGTTCCCTTATTTCTTTTTATTTCATCACTTACATTCTTCAAATGTTCTAATACATCTAGAAAATAAAATATACAAGAATGTTGATATGATAATGTAATAACTCATCACCATTTCTAGTTTCCCCACCTTTTATACTAGAAATGAAAACACCATATGAGACATGTTAATTTATCACATTCATGGATGACTAATTTTGAATTTCTATTACAGTTTTCAATTATTGTCATGAAAACATATTTATTTTTGAACTAGAATATTATATATTTATTATATTATATGGATTTTTATGGAATATTTTGTACACTTGATATAAATTTATAAACAAAAATAAGTTTGTAGTGATTAAAAACCCCCAATTAACCAAAATAGTTATCATAAAATTTTTATATAGTGATTCATATTCACTACAAATAACCAAATGAATTTTATAACCACATAATCACTGTATGTTCACTAATAAATATATAACTCCTATTCTATACAACCATTATCTTCTTACATGATTATCTTTACATGTATATAAGTAATCTAATCCTGAAGGCCAAGGAAAAAAATGCTCCAAACAATGAAACTGGACCTCTTAACCCATATCAAAGGTCATAAATGAACTTAATCATGTTATAATAAATAAATTACATAAAAAATAGGTTATAAAAATTCTTATTATTTAATTAAATTTTGTTAATCATCACATTACCATCATGTGATGGACACTATATGACTTAAGATAAGGGATTCCAATTGAGCCACCATTATTCCTTTGAGTTGATCTATCAATCCTTTTAACAAAATGAAGTTATATTTTATTTTTATGTACATATTATAAATGATATTTACATGATCCAGACTCATGTATCATGTTACATTAATCATTCTCTTTTTGGGATATACATGTTTTTAATTGGAACCCTCCTCAAAACATCCTCATAATCAAACACATTTAAGGGAACTTCATGAATTATTATCCTTTTTAAAATACAATATATAATATATTTTTAAGCCACCATTATTTTTATAAACCCAATATTATTATTATTAAAATATTGTAGGTTCACTTATGGTTTTATATAAAATATTTCACCCTTTTGGGTTTTAAATTAATTTTGATTTTTTTCCTTTAACCGTACTAAAATTTTTTAATTCTAAAGATTATTATATACTCCTCTTACATGAAAATACTTGAAGTTGACATATATATTAATGTAATATTCATATACTACCCTATGATTTCCCATTCATGATCTAATTCCTTTCATCTTTGGAAATGTTTATGATACCCACATTTGTTATGATTTATAACATGATTATGATACCCAATTCATACTATGGGTAACCCATATGTGTATGTATGAATGATTATGTATGATTATATATGTGGAAATAATGTTCATGAACATGTTTTGATGGGTGCGCCCAAATAGATCTTCAATGCATTGGGTAAGGTCGAGTTTCATTAGACATTATGTACAATGGTCTTGGTAGTTAGCCTTGACTCATGCTACCTTGTCCAATAGTATTGGTGGTAAACATTGACTTGTGGTCCTTTATATGAAATGAGCCTCGACTAATTATAATTTCATGTTTTATGTTGTTTCCACTTTACTATGAATTCATGTTTATATGATTCCTAGTTTTATATGTTATTATTCTATATATTACATGTATAATTTATATAATTATTTTATTCCTTCTAACCCATGTTCAAATGATTTATTCATATGTTTATTACCTTACATGGATTTTTAGCTCATCCATTTATTAATGTTATCCCTAGGTTACCCTCTGAATATGTATGAGCACAATTTAATTTAGGATCTCTTTATAAATATAAAATACAGAATTGTTTTATTTAGTCTAATATTTTCAGTTTTATGTACATAGTATTCCAAAACACTAGACTTAATGATCCTTGTATTTTAATATGATGATTTATTATGATTAAAATCAGGTAATGATATGTGTAAATGGCTAGGGTAAATATATTTGGTATCAGATAATGGTTTATTTATATGTGAAGATTATGAATAGTGGAATTTAGTAAAAACCTTATGGTTTAGACAATGTATAAGAACACATCCCTAAATTTTGGTATGTATAATGTAAGTGGTTCATCAAAAAAACATACATTCCCATCTAAATACAAACTAATTCATGTGACCCTATAATAACTATATATCTAGAAGTAAACGCTGAAAACACCACATTGAGCTAGACATGAATGGGAACAAGTTCATTACAAATGGACTTCCTAAATTTCGGGATTTACACTATTGGGTGATATACTTTGGTAAATTCATAATCATAGTACAAACCAATATTAAGGGAAAATCCCATAAAAATAAATTTCGGGAGACATATCATGGATAATCTAGATTTAAACCTAGGGAATTTAATGTTAGGATATACTTTCCCTTTATGATTTTATCCTTTTATGTTTAAATTTTACTTTTTATGTTTATTAGCTATGTATTCAAGACCCATAATTGTATCTTATTTTTCTTAGTTAATGGAGGGAAATAGAAGAACATGTTCTAACAATCAATGTGATAAGAAATGTGATGATTTCTCTAATGATATACCTGATATGGTGGGAACAGGTGCTCAAAACCTTTAGTTAATATTTTTCCATATTTCTTATGTTTTGAATAATAACATTAATCAAGTTGAATTATATCATCCTCCATGGAAAGAGAATGTTTTTCTAGAAAAATTCATAAGTAAAAGTACTCCCATGTTTAGTGTATATTCTGATCCCCTCCTTGTTGAAAAATGGATTAACTCCATTGAAAATATATTATTTTCCCTCTAGTGCTCATAAAAAGAGAAATTTCTATTGGCGGTCTATAATTTTTATGTGGAAGGTGATCAGTGGTGGGAAATGATCAATAATTAGAATTCCCAATAGAAAATTGATTCCATGTATTAGGAGTAATTATTGAAATTGTTTTTCAATAAATATTTTCCATAAACCCTCTATCTCAAGATGAAAATAGAGTCCCTCAGACATAAACATACGGAAGATGATTCTATCAGGGTATATGAAGAAAACATCCAAAGGCCTACAAGATACACCTCGATATTTGTCATGAAATGTGAAATCAAGTTTCATTGCGTCTTTAGTAGAATAATATCAAGCCTATAGAAACTGTTGGTGATTCGAAACTTTTAATATTATGAGGATATTTTTGTTGTGACCTCATGGTTGAAATAAAAATTGCATAATCTCAATGGAATCTTAGGATCATTGAAAAAATGTGGAAATTGGAGTCTTATAGTTATTGTTAGGCAAGTAAATCTCATGATGGAAACAATATAAAACATCCCATGTATCACAATTGTGGGAAGAAGAATCGTGTGAACTATCTAAAGGTAACCATGAATTGAATCAAATGTGGAAGAATACGACTTCTAGCTAAAAAGTTTTGAAGATAAATGATGAATACCACAATGTGGAAGAGTAAAGCATGGTTCAGATCAAAACTTATCCAATTTTGTAGTTTTTAAACTATAAAGAATATAGATATTATGTGAATTATTTCCATAATACAAGTGTTTTCAGAGACAATCAACAACATACCCCCATGAAACAAGGAATTAATTATGCAATCACCATTACTGAGGTGGTGTTGGAAAATGATGTGGTTAAAGGTATAGTAGTTATTCATTTAGTAATATAGAACATACAATTTTATTTGGGTGATACTCATTATTTTAAAACATGAATGTTTAGTAGAACTATTCAAACACCACTTCAAAATTTAGATATTAAATTATCTATGATAACAGATAAAGGGGAAATTATTTCATCAAAGGTATATAACTCCTCCCCATTTAACATTTTTATACTATACCTCCCAAAAGTCTCATCAAACATCCTCTAGTGGATTTCGATGTCATCTTTGGCATGGATGGGTGATCCTTATGCAATGAAAACATCAACTGTTAGGAATGGAAGATCACTCTTCAAATCCTGAAGCATCCTCCAATTCTATAAAAGTGTAAAGAAGAAGAAGAATCTCCTTTAGAATCATTGTATAATGTATGGATATTACTGCCTTATGAGAAATACTTTCTATATAAAATGATTGAGACAAAGTAGAAAATCATGGTCAAATACATGCCCATTGTAAGGGACTAAAATGATGTATTTCTCAAAGAATTCCTTAGTCTTCATCCTGATCAAGTGGTTTATTTTTGAATTGAACGTATTCCTGGATATCTAACCATATCAAATACACCTTCTAGAATGGCCACCATATGGTTAGAAGATAAGAATAAATACATATAGGAGAATCTAAACAAGGTTTTTATATTATTTAGTGCTTCACCTTGGGGAGAACTAGTCCTCTTTGTTAAGAAGAAGGATAGATCAATGCTCTTTTGTATATATTATCATGAGATCAATAAAATCATGATAAAGAACAAGTATCCCTTACCTGAGACAGAAGACATGTTCGATTAGGAATGTGGGGACAATTATTTCTCTAAGGTGGAACTTTTGTTGGGATATCACCAATTAATGGTGCGAAAGGAGTATATTCGCAAAATTGCCTTTAGAATAGTGTATAGACACAATGAGTTCATAGGGATGACTATAGGACTTAATAATTCTCTAGTAATTGTCATTGATTTATTGAATAGATTCTTTATAGATTACCTTGAAATACATGTGTTAGTATGTATCGATGATATTATGATATACTCCAAGAGTAAGGAGGAATATGATGATCCTTTGAATACTTATTTGATGACGTTGCAAAGGGATTAAATTTATGAAAAGTATAGGAAATGTGATTTATGAATGGAAAAAGTACCAGACTTATGGAATATTCTCACTAGAAAGGGAATATATATGGTCCCTTCCTAGAAAGAAGCAATTGTATTGTGGCCCATGCCAACATCTGTAATGGAGAACCATAGCTTCCATGGATTTGATAGTTATTATAGATGATTTTTAAAGATCTTTTCATGATTTTTATACCTAATGACCAAAATGTAATGATATGGAGTGAAGATCATATGGACTCCAGAATGTGAGGAATGCCTTAAGGAGATCAAAAAGAGGCTTATCACAACACCAGTACTCGCACTCCCAATAAGAGGAGAACACTTTTTGGTGTATAGTGATATTTCAAAGTAGGTCTTAGGATGTGTTCTAATGAAAAATCATGAATTTATCACCTACTCCTTATGAAAGATGAAAATCCATGAGCAAAACTATCCCACACATGATCTAGAGTTGGTTTAAGTGAGCATTGTGTTGAAAATATTGTAACATTATCTTATTGGGGATAAGTGTGATATATACCCTGATAAAAAAGTCAAAAATATATATTCACACAGAAAGAGATTAATATACACCAATTTATATGGTTAGTTTTCATCAAATATTATGACTCTTGAATCCACTGCCATCATGGTAGGAAAATAAGGTGTAGAATGATCTAAGTAGAATGGATTGTACATCTTTATCAAGGATGAGAATTGAAATGGCTCAAATCTTCTTATATTTTTTGAGGATGGACATGGGAATCATTAAAGGTGGAACATCGTCATTCTATTCTCAATTTATTTCTCAACCATCCCTCATTGAGAAAATAAAGGATGCTTAGATAAATGATGTGGATATTTAGAGAATGGTGGAAGCTATCAGAAATGGGAAATCCTAAGAGTTCATTATTGATGAAGAAGAATTTTTAATATTTGGGTTACGATTCTGTATAACAGTAGATATATAGATAAAGAAGTACCTTTTTAATGATGCAAATAGATCAGCGTTCTCTATTCACCAAGGGAGTGCAAATATGTATAAAGATCTCTCTGAGAAATTTTTGTGGGAAAATATAAAGAAATAGATCGTTGATTATATATCAATGTGCATGGAATGTCAATAAGTGAGGGCTAAAAGACAAAATTCTAAGGGGATGATGCATCCTTGACCCATTATATCATGGAAGTGGTAGAAAATTACAATATAAATTATTACTAGACTTCCATGGACATCTAATGAAAAGAATACTATATGGGTCACTATGGATCATCTTACAAAGACATCTTACTTTATCGCTATTCAAGAGGAATTCTCATTAGACAAAATTACATTGTTATATAACAAAGAGGTGGTAATCTGCATGGATTAACTCTATATATAATATTAAATTGTTATATAAGATTCACCTCGATGTTCTTTAATAGTCTCCAACTTGATTTATTACTAATTTGAACTTCATTGCGACATATCATCCTCAAACCGATTTCCAATCTGAATAAACTATCTATAAACATGAAGTCATGTTGAGAGTGTATTATATGGACTTTAAAGGAGGATGGGAACAACAACTTCCACTAGTCATATTCTCCTAAAATAATAGTCTTCACTCTTACATCAAAATGGAACCATATGAAGCCCTTTATGGGAAATGGTGCATAACACTAGCATGTTGGGATGAAGTCCGCGAGCATAAGCTTCTAGGACCTGGGATTGGTTGGAGAAATAGTTGAGAAAGTGTTAACCATTCAGAATCACATCAAGGAAGCCCAAATTCAAAAAAAAATAATTTGGCATACAATCATCGATGCTACCTTGATTTTAATGTTGGATATGTGGTATTCCTTCAGATTTCTCATTGGAAGATGGTCATGAGGTTTTGGAATAAAGAAAAGGTATGTTCGATGTACATTGGCCTCTTCAAGATTCATGGTCATGTTGGAGTTGTGGCCTATCAACTATCACTTCCGACTACATTGTCTAAAGTACATGATAACTATCATGTATCCCTCTTAAGTAAGTACATACCAGATCCTTCACATGTACTATCTTCAATGGTGGTATAGTTGGAGATTGATATTTCTTATGTGGTGAAGCCAGTGAAGATCTTGTATCGTATAGATAAATTTCTACATAAAAAGATCAATCACAAGGTCAAATTTCTATGGCAATACCTTAAGTACGAGCTTTCAACAAGGGAACTGGAGGAAGTAATGAAGTAAAAGTACCTTCACCTATTTACGTCGTCGAATGTAAAACAAAATTTCAATGGTGAAATTTCATAATGGGGGAAGAATGTAATTAACCAATTTCTAATTAGTAGAATTCGTTTTTATATTTTTTTCTTATAGTATAATGACAAAATATTAAATATATAACACAAGAAAAACCTTATAAATGAAGAATGGTCAAAATAAAAGGTACCTCTAGAAGTTAAAGAATGTATTCCAATGAAATAGTAACTTGACCATTAGAATTGTAATTTATTCATTATGAATAGTAAATAAGATAATTGAATTATAACCATACTAATGAAATTATAAAAACATTTATCCATATTACAAGTGACAATATGATATTAATATATCACAGTATAAGTATGTAAATATTTTGAAAAGTATTAATTATGTATTGGTATTTTTGTATGTCTGTAAGGCATGTTTATTTAATTAAAATTTTATTATCAATTTAATAATTTTGAGGAAAAATTATTTTCAAAAACTGTATTCATAAATATATATTTTGATCAATTATTATTACAAGATAATTTTAATAGATCTTAGTTAATTATTCAAAGTGTTAGAAAATCCATTTTAATTTAATAATTTAAAAAATTATTATGATTTTAATAAAAAAATTAAATTTATCATATTTAGAAAAACATTTTCATAAAATGGAGTTCATTTTCAAATTCTACACTTTGATAAATGGTTGAGGTGAATTTTTTTTATTTTTCTAAAATACTCGAATATTTTGGTGAATAGTAAAATGTGATAATTTATTATAATTGCTAAATAAATGAATTTTTGCATCTTGCATGAGTCATGGATGATGTAAATGGACAATGTTTAGAACTCAAATGAACTATTTACTTGTTTTTTCCAAATAATCAAGAATATTTATATTCTTGAGAAAATATGTTAAACTAAAGATTTGAATAATGGGAAACCCTCGTCTCCTCTATTATAAATACCTCCCCTCTTTACCTCCTCTCCTCACACATATCAATACTTTTTCATAGTTCCAAATCAGCTAAAATATATCCATATTAACATATCCCACATCCTAGAGCTCTTTTAATCATAAAAATACAAATACATCTCCATAAAATAGGCTCTCAAGGAAGATATACTCAAGAGGTAAATTACTCTTCTCATTACTTTTATTTTCTTGGAAGTTCATTTCTTTCTTTTTATTTCCTCTACTCCTCTCATAAAATTGATATGATAACTCTATTAACATACATGTAATTTAATTTTTTTATTATTCTATAATAATTCATCATCAGATCTCCTTTCACTTCATATTATACTATAAATGAAAACCCCATCCGAGATGTGTTAATTTATCACATTCAAGGATGATGGGTTTGCAATTTCCATTAGAATCTTCAATTATAGTCATGAAATCTTGTTTCTAGTAGAACCAAACAATAATATATGTATTATATATTATTTAATGTTCTGTAATCTTTTTACACATTATAATAATTTTTTAATCAAAATGTGTTCGTTGTGATTAAAACCCTCTAATTATACAAAAATAATATCATTAATGTTTTATATAATGATTCATCTTCACTCCAAATAACCAAATGAATTTTATAAACATGAAATAGTATATATGTACACTAATAACATATATCATTAATTCTATTGATCCATTTTCCTCTTACGTGTTTATCCTTACATGTATATAAGTAAACCAATCCTAAAAACTGAGGAAACTAAAACTACCAAACAATAACATTAAACCACTTATCCCATAAAAAAAGTCATTAATGAACATAATAAGGTTATAATAAATCCATTACATGAAGAATAGGTTATGGGAATATTAATTAATGATTGAAATTTTTCTCCATGAAATTTAGATTAAGTGAAGGACATCATTGGACATAAGGAAAGGGATTCTACCTGAACCTACATTATTCCTTCGGGTTGCTCAATATTTCATTATACCTAATTGAAGTGATATTTTCTATTTATGTACATATTCTAAATTCTTTTTAAATTCTCCAAAATCATTTATCAAGGACAATTCATTCTTCTTTTTTGGGGATATTCATTTTTTAATTGTTTCCTTCATCAAAACATCCCAATAAGCAAACTCATTTAAAGGAACATCCGAAAATCAAACCCATTTTCATGTACAATTTATAATATATTTTTAATCCACAATTATTTTTATAAAACCAATAATTTATTATTAAAAGCTTCTTGGTTCACTTATATATTTATATAAAATAATGTTCCCTTTTGTGTTTTAAATAGGATTTGATATTTTCTTTTAACAACACTAAAATGTTTTAAATCTAAAGTTTCTTAAGTACTATTTTTTACATGTCAATACATCAAGAAGACATCACTTTTCATGATATATGACTATACTCCCCCGTTAATTTCCAAGAATTATCTAATTCCTTTCCACTATTGGCATCTTTAGTATACTCACATTTGTTATGATTTATGACATGATTATGATACATAGTTCTTACTATGGGAACCTCTTATGTTTATGAATGATTGAGTACATATGATTATATATGTTGAATTAATATTAATGAACATGCAATGATGGGTGCTCCAATATATCACTATTTTTCATTAGCTAGGTTGGAGTCTCATGAGTTGTTTTGTGCAATTGTCTTGGCGCTTATACTTGACTCATACTACCTTATGCGACAGTCTTGGTGGTTAACCTTTAATTGTCCTCCTCTATTTGAAATGATCCTTGACTCGTACTAAAGTCATGTTTTATATTTATTCCATTATACTATGAATCAATTTTTATCTTATCCCATGATTATATGTTTCATGTTTATTTCAATATCATTATGTCATGTCTTCTAACCCATATTCTAAAGCATTGTTCATATGTTTATTCCCTTAGTGGGATTTTTAGATCATCCCTTTGTTCATGTTATCCTCATGTTATCATATGAAGATGTATGAGAAGAATGGAAGTTAGGATCTCTTTATTATGATTAAACAAATAAATGTATTATTTAGTCCCATGTTTTCAGTTTTATGTACTTAGTATTCCAGGGTAATAGCCATTATGATCCCTATCTTGTAATATAATTATTTATTATGCTTAAAATCCTATAATGATATTTGTAAAAGTCTGGGGTCACTATACCAGTTCATTACGAAACCCTTGAGTTCATGATTCACTAATCCTAAGGCTGTAGTATCTATCATGTAATCCATTTACATGGCATATTACTCTTTATGAATTTAGAAGCTTCACAATATCTTTTCCTCTTTATGAAGAAAGAAATTCACTGAATATCTAATTATACTTCAAAAATGAAATATCTATAATTCATGAAAGCCGAACTCTCTATCTTGGTCCACCTACTTTTATAGAAAATCATAACTTAACTTACTCGACTTTTCCTGATTCAATAAGGAACCTGAAAATAATTCCATTTCATGTATATTTTGAATTCGATAAGATCTAAAATATCATCATTGGATGTGGGTTTCCATATTATGTGATTCTAATAATCATGGTATCACATTATTCACATTTAACATTCAAAACATTTATGTGATACATATCACATGTTTGAACTCATTCATCAACACTACCACAAACATTCATCATGTTTATTTATTTATTTGATAGTGTCCCCATATTTTGTTTAAATCTTTCAGGAAGGTCATGATTTTTGTTCATAAAGATCCATTAAATATTATTATATTTTTCACTAGTGAATAATTATCTAGATGTTGGATCTCGTAATAGATGTGTGTCATGCAGGACTCTATTTTATATGAGATCCAACAAGGTTATGAAGTTTGAAGATGATTTCCATGGTCATCGGATGGACACTTTCGTATAGAACAAATGTCTACTGAAATGTACTTATCATTTTTGAAGAGGATAAATTTTAATTTTCTCCCATGAAACATAAAAATAATTACTGTATGTGGGCTAAATTTTTTTAAAATGGATCGTCTATTGCTTTCTACCATGTCCCTAGGGTTATCAATTTGATTCACTTGTACACACATACATGGGGCACAACTGACATGCCCCTCCCCCCAATTCACACATATC
This sequence comes from Viscum album, assembly GCA_963277665.1. NCBI lineage: Eukaryota > Viridiplantae > Streptophyta > Magnoliopsida > Santalales > Viscaceae > Viscum > Viscum album. The sequence continues at coordinate 1,441,690,778 of OY728157.1, forward strand.
GGCACTATGCACCCCCTGTATCAAACTTTGCACCTCATGCACAACCATTTATACTCAAGTAAGACCTAACATCTTCCAAATACAATAATGGTTGGCTTGGATGGCTCACATGTTTTTCTGAGCATGCTCCAACATTGCATGGTCTATAAATATTTGATGGTTTTCTTGGCGGGTCAAATTTTTGTGTAAGGAACATTCCATGTGTTAGAAAAATTGTCATAAATTTCATGAAATCATAAATATATTATTGCAAATATTATTCTTTGTTAGATAATGTATATTTTTATTCTCACATGGCATTATTCTACTTCTTTTTTGAAATTTCATTTTTTTCAGATATTATGAAATTCACTCCATAAATAATTCATCTTCAAAATTAATATTTACATGGTCTTATTCTATTCCACTACACTTAAATAAATCATAGATTATTTTTTAAAAAATTTGCAATTTTTAGAACCTATAATTTACATTGTAGATATATTAAATCAATTATCAAATTTGAGGGGTAATTTCTCTTGCATTCCATCCAATTTCATTTTATTTATCCCTATAAATTATCAATAAATCACCAATTCATATTAGACTCACAAAAAAATATTGAAACATTATTGAAATAAAATGAAACACTAGTCCCAATATTCCTGTTACATGTATGTATCCCCTTTTATGTAAGTAGAAACAATTCTGATAATCCAGCCCTTAAACCAGTCAGTTGTCATTAATTTTAAAAAATCTCACTTGTTAATTTTATTCTAGTTCTTTCAATGTGATTTTCACCTAAAAAACAATTTTTATAGTTATGAATAATGAAATTACACCCCAATTTGTATACTATCCTTAATACCCGCTATAATAAAGTATATCTTTCTATAATTAAATATTTTTTCACCCACTGGTAGTAGGTGATTCAAAACCTGACATTGTTTCATAGAAGGTGGGACAAATAATTTGGACTATTAATTATGGTGAACTATTAAAACACTGAATATATTTTCTATTTTAATCAATATATAGATAGGTCATTAATAAATAAACCAATAAAAATAATATTTTAATTTTTTTATGGGATTTCATTATCAAACTATAGTTAAAAATTTAATTTTTCACTTTGAATTTGTGACCGTGGATAAACATCATCATTTTTATTCGATAGACCATTGTGTTCCCTATTTCATTAACCAGAATAAAATAATTTAAAATTATCAGTACGATCTACCTTTGAGACTAAAACTAGTATGAATCTATTATTATCAATATTTTATAGACATATAGATGAATATCCTAATAAGAATATTAGGTAATTTACCCTTGAATGTGAAACACTAAATCCTAGAATAATATTCAAAGAACAATAAAATTAAGGGATCTTTATGTTTTTCTTAAAGATAATCTTGAGAAATTCTATGTAGTTTATATCTTGTTGGAAAAGGTGAATGTGGTGAGATTTAAAGGAGATTCCTCAAATTTTCATCCCAACTTCATGGACAACATCTCTACGGAAATTGATTTATGCCAGAATATATGAAAAAATACACTCTATGAGTACTGGTAGAGATTAAAATATATATATATAAGATATCCGATCCAAGTCATTGATGGATGCTATTTTTAAATTTTCTTTTATTAGGATATGTTTGATACTGATAGAAATTAACTTGATACATCCTTATATGGATTTTTTATTGACGTGTCACCAGAAGAATCCACTGGTCTGATTGAAAAGATCTCTCATAGTTTTATCCAATTTGGATGAATATGTATTGGTATAATATAATTTCATAAGTTATGGTCTATAGAATAACCATTTTGAAAAAAAAATTGGAAAATTAAATTTAGATAGGAATATGTCCCGTAAGAACATGGCTGATCAACGTAAACTAATAAATACATGTAGTATTTAAAATTATAAGGATAATAATTCTAATCATTGTAATAAATTTTAGGAATTATAAATTTCGGAAATTTTAGTTATGTAATAAAAATTAACAACCAAATAACACATTGAGAGACACTTCCCAAGTCAATTATGGATTTTGAAACCAATAAAATCAAGATATACGGCATTCAAAAAACATCATTAACCATAATAATTCCAACAACCATATAATAAAAAATATAATAAACAATACTTCTGACAATCAAGCTTTTTACAAATTATATCCTTTGAATATCCCTCAAAAAATTACACCACACATGTATGAAATGAACTATATCCTAGGATTATAAAGATATAAACTAGAATAGAATAATTTAAAAATTAAATTTTCATTGTCTCTAAAATAATTACCAAAAATCATGGAAATATACTAGATCATCCCATTCTAAGTATAATGGTAATGTGATTAGGAAATTTTTACGGATTAGTAAATATAATCACTTTATTATTTAATCTAACCCCCAAACCAAAAGTGGGATATGCCTTGGGTAATAATGGGTAAGAGGATAGTAGACTTAAGAAGAGTAATAAGGAATAAAAACACTTATACAAAAAAAAATTATTGGATAAAAATAAAACATCCACTATCATTTCCAGAAATATTGGTTTGATGATAGAAGATACGAGTGGAATAAATCCAATGTTATTATCTAGAAGAAGTTTAATAGGTTGATATTAACATACCTCAAAATGATATATTCATATATATTCCCAAATATTATAATATCATCAACACATTATGAAATAAAAATGATACTATATGGTAATGATAGAGTTAATATAGGGGAAACATTTCATCCATGACCATACCACAAATTCAATAAATAATTCATGTTATTTGGTCATTTTAATTCCCTTTTTGGATCAATATATTTAACAGATTAAATTTATTCTATAAGATCTTCAATTAATGTCATAACTCATTCTTTTCATATATAAATATGTGAGACCTTAAACCAACAATATTGGTTATCTAATTATTCCAAACATCACAAAATTTCTGGCTGAAGTTTCTAAAGACATTGAATTAAATGTGAAGAACATGATCTTCCCAACTTATATCTATGTGAGGAACTCGGAAGAAGACATGATTCCATTTTAATCACATATCACCATTTAAATATTATTCTCAAAAATTAAAAAGAAAATAAAAAATCTATGTGAATGAACTCTGAAAAAAAAATATTGAAAAAATTATCCACTTTAAAAACAATTATTCCATGGAGTATCTATATTTTGATTAATCGTCGTTCATTATATCGTACTCTAAAGAACGTAATACATTTTAGGAATCTAGTATGTTTTGATAAATTATAACTAGTAAAAAAATTAATATTTATAAATTATCTTAAAAACCATTGGGAGAAACATAAAAATTCATTGAAACCATTTAATGTCGTGGTATCTTTTGAGTTTGGTGAAGACATTGATTATTTGTTTAATAATGAAGAAGATGAAACATTGTCTTTTATGTAAATAATTCAAACCATTAAGGTAATTAAATCAAATTTAATTTCATCTTTAGTATAACAGCCAAACCAAGAAATAAATCCATTTCATTTAGATTTAAATTTAATTTTAAATTAAAGTAAACGATATGCCTCTTGTTTTTTTAGAAACATGTCTTCTAATAAAAAACTAAAATAGATAAACCACATAAGAGAAAAAGATATTGATATAGGATATTATTTAAAAGACAAAACTGTAATAAATATTAAAATCATCATGCATTAAATTATCTTGTAAGGTGAAGAAAACCCTCATTACAAGCCTCATAGAAGACATAACCTAATAGTTCAAGAGGATGTAAAAATTAAATTGATAATTTATAGTAAGAAGAAATCATTTACTCAATTTCTGATTCACAATAGGTTTGCCCAATTCATATATTGTCCAAAATATATAGACTAACCATTTTATAGATTAAAAAATATATTAAATCTTTTGAGTGTCCAAAATAGTTGGAGTGTTTTCATATACCATATTAAAATAAATCATGTCACATTAAGGATCATTTTATTATGCTATTTTTTGAGTAAATTATATAAAGTCTATAAAGACACATTATTTGTTTTATATTGTTTTTTGGATATGTATTAGTGAGTACCCCACCTAAGGTCCATGTAAAGGTAACCTTCAATTATACTTATGGTACCATTTCATACATTAGAATTCAATTGGGATTATGCAATTCACTGGGAGATATTTTGATGAGAAGAAGTGTCAACCAACCAAACCACATTCCTTGAGGACACCATATTGGGACCATCCATTTTATTCTGCCGTGTGATTATTTAAACCATACTATTTATTATGTGTTGTATTATAATATTTAATATAGGAACCATAAAATATTATATGTTTTTCAAAAATTATATGTTACTCAATACCATTATATTACCACATAAAATGATTTTGATATGTTTTTTTACTTTAGAAAAATTTAGATCATATCTTCTCAATATTAATGTAGACATTTTCACTGACCATGTCACCCTTAGCTAACAAATGATAAAGTATCAATAAAAAATATTTCATGTATGATTGATATTACATATATAGTTTTTTTTGGAAATAATATATAATAGGGGACATGAAAATCAAGTTGCAGATTACCTAAGGAGGATATCCCACATAGTGTAGGTAAATAAGATCCATTAAATGGCATCATAGAAATAATGAAACATTATTTGATATAAGGATATGTACCATGGGATACCTAAATGGTCTGTTTTCTATTGAATTTTCATGTTACATATTATCAAAACTGTTAAAAAATTATACTCAAGAATGAATGAATTTTTAATATTTTGGATTATCCATGTCTTTGTATGATATATAACGATAAAATGACTAGGAAATGTTTTCCTAAAATTAAATTATTATGTTAATAAGAATAATACCAAACATTTCTTGTGAAGGATACATTATAACCTAATAAATTTCAAAAAATAACATTGAATCTAGGATATACTAGCCCAATACTTTTGAATATTATTATGTGTTTTATAAGAAATATTAGAAATTCCAATTCACATTAAATATAGAAATCATACAAAAAATATATAAATACCAATGGTGTTTTTTTAAATTTATAATTAATGGGGCATATATTTTATATAAACCTTTACCATATCTTTTGAATATACATTCATCTTATTAATAGTAGATTGTGATTTAAAATTGGTGGAATATAACACCACCAAAGATGATTATTACACTATTTTTTAATCTTTATTTGAGGAATAATTTTATTCATAGAGTTGGAATCCATTTAGTAATCATTCATGACCATGTAAAAAAAATTAAACAAGAAAATTAAAGTAATAATGATGAAATATTAAGTTAACTATAAAAAACAACACCTTACCATTCACAAACCAATTATCAAGATAATGCTTTAAATATAGTTATAATAGGAATCCCAGAAAATATTATCCAGGATAATAGAAAATATTAGATCCAAAGGTTGTAGGAAATCAAGAATCATAAATAATATACTAAAAAATCCATATTTAATGATTCTATACGTGCAAATCTATTGAAATGGTTTTCATATTCCATTAGAATAATAATTTGAGGCCCATTTTATGGTTAGGGGGTGAATATGTATATGAAAATGATGGTTGGTAATGTATACTTCATATTCATGAATTGAAATAAATAATGATTGAATAAATTTTTATATTCATGAATTTATAAATAGTTTACAATAATCGAACATGAATCATGGATTCAATAAAGATTCATCTATCTAGGGGAACAAGTACTTCTTTAGAACTCAAGAATAAAACTAATTTAGTGTAAGAATAATTGAAAATGGAAAGGTCCATTTAAATTAACTAATGTATATCATTATGGAATTATACAGGAAAAAAATGATGGATTTTAAAACCCATTCACTATCAATGGAAAATTCCATAATTGGTTTTTTAGTCGTCTACTATAAGCACCAGTGGAGGAGATCACACTCTTATATATCTTTTCTCAATAAACACTCTTAATAAAACCTTTACAAAAAATTATAAATTATTATATTTATTTATCATATGATACAAATTCTATTTAATTAATATTTTTTGAGGACCATATATTATTCAAGTGCGGGGGAGGGAAATAATTATAGATATTACTAATTTTAAATTTTCTGTGTTTCAATTTTCTATCATTATTTAAAATTTTTGTGTTTATTTGAAAATCATCAAGATCAAATTCAATACCTTTATAATCTTGAAGCATATTAAAATTGTGAAAATCTAATTTAATAATAGAAAATAAACTTATATGAAATATAAAATATGTTTTTCCCATCTTAAATGTTTGGGAAACACATGAAAAAATCGATTTTTAATCTGCATTCTATGACATACTGAAAAATTATAAAATCACTTTCTGTGGAGGATTATAATCCATTTTTGACATATTATTTACAAAGGTATCAATTTTTGAGAGAAATCATTTATGATTAAATAACATTAATTGTCTAAATATTCTAGTCAAATACTTGGAATATTGATGATTTTTTTAAATGGTTAATGAGTTCCTTTGAAATTTAAATTTTTTAAATAAACTTCTAAATTTGGACTACGTTGAGATATAACTCAGGTTATGCCCTAGAATCAATGATGTACTTTTTTAAATATCAACATTAAAAGAATAAAATACCCAACTATCATGATATATATGTAAATTCATGATCATAGTTGAGCTGATGTGTGTGGGGATGCGATTTTGTGAAGATATTGAAGTATGATGTTTCATTTTCAGATCATGGTTGATATAAAAAATCTAGTAATGATATAAGGGATATTATCTTTCATATTTTGTAAAGGAATTTCATATAAATACTTTATGTTGAATGATTCTTTTGTACCTTAAAAATTCAAATATCTTTATAATTAAATAAAATTAATGTTGTTGAAGGAAGAATGTAGATAAAAAATTTACTGCTACTGATGTGATTATAGTGTTCACATTATATATGAATCCATAGATAATCATAATTTCAATCATTATATGTAAGATTGGGAGAGGACACCATTATTGAGTGTAAACAATTAATTATTAATATTTCTTCAAGTATATACAATCCACAAAATTATAACTCAAAATATTTAGTATCATAACATACAAAACATTATCTATAAAATGACACTAAGAATTCCTCATGTTTCCACAATGGTGGGAGATTTAGGAACATAGAAAGAAAGAGGTATTTGATTAGGGATATATTCTACACCAATTGTTGGGTAATTAGGGTTGGGGAACTTTAAACAAATTTATACTTTTAATCTCTTTTCATTTGAACAATAACATAGGTTATGGAAAATAATCTATTGTTCTCTCCTCTCACCTACATTCTTTCAAAAAAACTTCTAAACACACCCACACAAGGGGAACATGGATTCAAAAGGATAACCTTTGAAAATAAATGGTTAATCCTTGATTTGAACCTATAAAATCAAGGATCAAAATACCCACTAGTAAAATCCATTGAGATACAAATGACCCAGGATTATTCTTGAAACTCAAATATTTATGTCTCTCGACAATAATTTGGTTTTTCTCACACACATGTGATTATTTTAGTTTATAATGATATTATATTTCGGTAAAAAATAAATTAATTTTACAAATATATATTCCTTATGATGTATATGTGTCTTTGGTAATCTTTATATTTTTTCCATAATTTTATAGAAGCATACAAAATATTCTTATTCTTATTTTGTATGAACATGAGTGCACATATCATCTTCTACTTATTTATAATAGAAAACTGATTTTGTTTCTCCTAAATACTCTATAATCTTATAAACTGATGTTCATATCATACTCTATTTATATTTCAAAACTATAAATACAAATATTTCCATTCATAAAAAAAATACTTTTTTCGATGAAAAACATAATAACCCAATGTTTCATTCTTCCCTCCCCTAAACATCATCTTATACATCAGTGTATAATGAACAACAGTAAAATTATTTCTTCCATTTTTTTTCAATGAACATATCATCTTATAGAGAGTAGTTATTTTTGTTCAGATATTTTATTCAATACCAAAGTCTATTATCTTATCAAAAATATATTAGGTCTTATAAACAACTAATTATTCTATTAGAGAACATGAAATATATGTTAAAAAATAATGAAAAATTATCGGTTATCTTCAAAATTATTATTATTAATTCTCATTATATTATTTAGAGCACTGCAAAAATAAATTTAAATGTCTCAATAATTAATGATTTAAAAACCCTAGAATTATCATCGATGAATATTTGAAATTCTAAAAATGTATTCAATAGGACTCAGAATACATAACTCTGTTATAAACCTCTTATATATTTATGATTTTATTGAATATATAAAAACTATGATGGGTAATAATTTTTTAAAACCTCTCCTTCAACTCAAAACATGTTCTTATTCTTTCCAAAGGAACCCCTTGTATTAAACTTGAATATAAATATTCTTGAATCTAGGCATGCACTATCATATATCATTGATTCAAAATTCATTTATCCAAGTACATTATGAATTCATTATCATTGGAAAGAAAAGATCCATAAATCCTCATCCATTCCCCTTCATCAAATATTTTTTTAATAACGATAGATAGTTTGTGATAATTATATTTTTTTTCTCATTTCTTACCAGAAATTAATCCAATTAATTTGATTCAGAATCATTCATTTTTATATTTCATGGGTGATGCAATCCTGAATAGGTCCTATAAATAGTTTTCTATTTCATATCATCACTCACCAATAAAAAATCTATCATAACTCATCCTATTTGAACACATAATATTTTAATGTTGTCTGTTACTCATAAAAAAATAATTGACTCATGTAAACTCTATCTTCACTCATCCTATGTAAAAAAAACCTTATAATGTTGTGATTTAGAAATCTGAACACAAAATTGAATCATCTAAAATAATAATTTACACTATAATTGTCAGTTTTTTCTCATTTAAATCATTTAATTATTCATCATAAGTTCATACGAACTCATCAAATCTATTTAACGATTCATTAAAACTTCATCATATTCCTTAAATAGACTACAAAATATCCATATAGAAATGATTCATTTCATAAACGTTTTTCTTCAATTTTCATCTAATTCTACTGTTCTTAGAGTAACCTCATTTTCTTATTTATTTTCATAATATACATCTAATTATTTTGACAGACACTAAACAGAATTATGTTGTTCAACTCTTCTCGAGAACATTTATTCAACATGTATAATTTCCATGGGAAATAAATTAGTCATGCATGATTTCCAAAAAGTATCCATCTTATGATGATCTTATTGAGATACATTTGGCGAATTTTATAAGAAATCATTCAATGATCCTAGACTCATAAATGTGTTATATTTTAGTATTTTCATATCACTACATCCTCTAAAACACTAGTGGGATTTCATGATTAAATATACTAATCATGAAATTATCTAACTTACTTGAAAAATATGATGTAGAAAAAAACATTTGGTTTTTTGATTATAATATTTTATTGATAAATAGTACATATAAGTATCTTATCCCAAATAATTTTTAACATTATGTGTGTACTAGATAAATAATAAATATTCTCTATTCAAACACTATTAAAATCAATTTGGTCATTCCTAGGCCTGATGTTCAATCGTGATACCCCAGAAATTTTTCTTTAACCTCTTTATTCACCAGCCTTCATATTTACTTTTATATCACCATGTAATTATTGGATTTTCACCTCACTATTGATCATGGTAAAACAACAACTTAAGGTAGATCATATTCTCAATTTCTTTAATATCATAGATTTAGATATATATTTTATGCTAACGCTATTAATATTTCCTTTTTCAAAATATTATACTGATCCCAAATTCTCTATAGATCATCCTTCCCATTTTTCTTTTAATTTATCCTTCTTAACATCATTTCCACAAAGAGATATATAATATCTCATTATATATAATACATAGGATGTCGAATATTCAAGAATAATTTTCATTTAATAAAAATCATTTGATATTCAAAGTCATGATATTCCCTTGTAATATTTCAAAAAATAGTTAAATGCAAAAAAAATAATGATGTGTCTTATGAATATTTTTTATATAGAATATGCGACAATTTCATAGGGATTATTTTTCACACATTTATTTGGTTATCCATACCAGGGTCATTGTTTTTACTCTATATTCATATAAAAATATAAAAATTGATAATATTTGAATATTTGAGTCTAAATAAATCATATAAAACTATTCAATAAAAAATTAACATTTCAGGGGAATGGTTGAGGAAGGCCTGACCAGTTCAAAGAAAATCCTTGCAAAAATGGATGAAAAACCCTCTAAGGGATATATTTTGCAAAGATCCCTTCCTCAAAAAAATTTATGGAACATGTGAAGATATGTAGAAGATATTTTCCATCATGAAGCTCTTTTTGGAATCATGTTACCTCCATGAAATTACACTCAGAGTCATGGATCACTTCATGAATGTAAAAAATATTTATGATATCATAAAAAAAAGAAATTCAGAATCACGGATTTCTACCCCTTCCTGAAACATGTTGGTCTTTGTGAGTTCATCAAATCATAATGAAACCCATTACATATAAATACTCCCTTAGGTCATAAATATTAGGGATATTTACCAACAATTCAACTTCTCAGTCTCCCCTGATTTTTGAACCTTCAATATCCAAGAACCTAAGAGAAAATGGATCATCCAAGGTATTCATGCTTCACAAAACCTCTTCACGTGCGTTCTTAAAAGAATCCACCTAATTTGGAGATGAATTTTATGAAGTAAAAATCCCTTAATAAATGAATAAGTCCATTTAGGGAACATGAAGCTTCATGAAGCACTCCCCTTATGAATCAGGAACTCCCTTTGAGGCAGGTTCATCATGTTTCATGAAACATTCAACTTGGTAAAGCCCATAATCACTATCAGGATCCCAATACTTTAAGGAACCACCATCAGGAACCTCCAATATTCACAATGCACTTGTCTTTGGTGTCTCCATAGTTCTTCCATTCTACTGCCCCACTTTCACGAAGATTTTGTACCTAGGGCCCCTATACTGATCTAATACTGGGTCAACTGCACCTCAAGTTCCCTTATGAAATGTTCCACCAACTATTGTGTATCCCCACTTAACATCATGTGTTGATCGAGAGTCCCACCTAAAATGTTATTCTAATTATAGGTACTATAACCCCAACTGGTTATAGGAATGGGGAATCTTATATGGGCCTTGTTATTGGCCACTCTGTTATAGAAATTCCAACTCCATGCCCCTCCCAATAGAACATGATTGATGATCACATAAACCCTAGTGGTAAGAAGTGAGTCCAACCACACCTGAGGTAAATATTTTTAGACTCTATAATACTACTTCCTAGTCATACAATGTTTAACATCCTAAAAATGATCATAACACATAAAGTAAAATTGTATTGTTATTATATATGATACCCATATGATGCCCCATGTATGAGTGGCATGAAATAACCCCCAAACTTCATACCCAAAGAATGATCCATGTATGAATCACATGGAAAAAAGATCCTCTAGAAAGCTTCCATATATAATCCACATCTATATCATTATTACTCTTACAACACCTACGCAACTCAACGTGTAAAAACCACACCATATAACCTAGAGAAATCTTCTTTTAAAGGTATGATTCAATGAGTAATATAAACACGAACACTTATTGATTATCTTTTTTACACAAGATCATCATTTCCACATAATATGAAAATTCATGGATTATTCTTTTCATAATCCATTAAACTGTGACACTGAACTATATGGGTTTTGAACCATGTCTTCTAAAAAGGTATGTAGGATGAATCCATGAGATTTAATTCTAAATAATGGTAATCATCGCTTCCCCTACTAGGGATTCACCTCCCAAATCCACCTCAAGGGGCATTTTGATCAACCTTTTGTGTCCCCCTCAGGAGGTTTTCTTGCCAATGGAAAACATAATGGATCCCACCTAGGGACACACCAACCTGATCTACCCCATGGTGTGTTCTAGTCAACCTTCTAGGTCATCCTCAATGGGTGACCAAATCATTAGTAATCCTATGTCACCCCTCTTACAGACTAACCTCCATGATCCACCTCAATAGTAGTTATGACCAACCTTTTAGTTCCACCTCAATTGGTGTTCATACTAATTGTAAACATAGTTTCTCTCAAAAAGGGATGAACCTCCGTAATCCACCTCAAGGGGTGTTCTGACCAACCTTCCAGGTCTTCTTCACGATCATCCTTATAAATGCTAAACCATGGTTACCCCACCTTGGGATTCAATTCCATGATTTACATCAAGGGGAATTTTGATCTATCTTTTTTTTTCTACCTCAAGGGGTGTCCTAACCAATGGTAAACATATGTGACCATTCTAGGGATCCACCTATCAAATCTATCTCAATGAGTGTTCTGATTCATTAATCTTGGGTTTTCTTCATGGGTAGTTCTCATCCATCCACCTAGGTGTGAAATCTACCCTCTTAGGGAAACAACTATCTTAAATTTATTAATGTAAGTTATAATTCATTCATCCCATGATCACCTCAAGGGGCATTCTCATCCATTTTCCATGGTATGATATCTTTTGTAACGCCCCGAACCCAGCTACCCAGAGTCGGTGCATTACTTCGTAACATTGGCATGATCACAAAAGATCAAGTCTCGAAAGACCGATTAGTTTAGTAGCCTTGGAAACACTAGATACATTCGTAAACGTTACATTACATCATAAAGTGAAAAACTACAATAACAAAGTCTCCATAGTCCACACTCATATCCTCTTCTGACTATCCCTGCAGGTCATTCATAAAATACTTCTTCACATCCTGGAAAATATTAAAACATTGAAAGGGGTGAGCTCAGATGCTCAGTAAGGATAACAATAATGTGGAAGCTTTTATAAATAATCATTAACAATTAAGGCAATGTATAAATAAAACAAAAGCCTTTTAAACATGAACTTCAACATAATATGGCAAATGTAAAATGAGATAATGCCATTCACTTCTTCACATGGATATTCTACTGGTCGAATAATCACATGCAATAACAATAACCACTTTCATAATGAGGGAATGTATAATGCCGGACATTCTGAAACATTTTGTCAAGGCCTCGGCCAAGACATCTAAAATGATTAAGGCCTCGGCCAAAACCATAAATCAAATTGGGAAAGGGCCTCGGCCAATTCCACGTCTAGTTGTCTCATGAGACCTACCGATGCATCGAGGAGCTATAGCGGGCTCCACCCATCACTTATTAAGTCCAATACATTCCTCATATGAATAGGTTTAAACATATCATAAACCATAACATAATCGTATCACATAAAACATGCATAAAGGAAACATAACATTTCCACATTTCAATCACAAGATATCAATACAACACTTTGATATGATAAAAACGCTTTCAAAACCATTTTCAATACCAAAATAAAAGAAAGTTAAAACTTTGTATTTATTTTTCATTAAAAAAAATGATGGCTTGTAGAGGAAGCCGAAACTCAAATAATGGTCACGGAGGCGGAGAAGTCATTGTCGCCGCATAAGTACGGAAAGAAAAACATTCCCTTTTGTCGTTTAGAAAAATGCTTCGTATAAAAAGATTCCTTTTGAATAAATATAAAAGTCAAAGGGGTTTATACACCATATAAAAGAAAGTTGTGTATAAAACCAAATATGCCTCAATGAAAGGGGATTGAGACGAAGTCCTTAAAAAGATCATTTTAAAATAAAATAGATCTATTATGTGTATTCACTATAGTTACACATAAAGAAAGTAAAAATACAAAATAAGACATAATAATATCATGACATAATTTGAAAGTAGGAGATTAACCCAAAGAATGGAAGTTGGGTTAAGAAGTTCCCTTACCTTGTGTCCGACTTGACTCAACCGTTCTTTAACCTCCTGAATAATAAACTAGAGTTAATATATACCTTATTAAGAACCATTTTCAACTTCATTATCCTTATTATATTACTTATTACAATGATATGAACATTATGTAATTATTTAAGTTAATAACGGTCGTTTTGTCGATCTTTGGTACTTGAGTCAACAACAAGCTTATTATAATTACAAGTTGTTTATGTGGTGAAATATACATTATATCCAGAATTATATTCATGATTTAGATGTCATATATATCTTATATATCCAGTATATACATTCATTTATAATATTACATAACATTTAGAGGTAAGAAATGAAATGCACCGTTCATGGAGACGGTAAGCCGTACGTACGCATGAACGCTACTTTCATTTCAATTTCATATTTAATGGAACTAAATCATAATGATATAAATGTATAATATAATTCCAGTATAATATAGTGTATAATACCATTTACTCCATCCTTTATACATCCCACATATGGCATTAACGATTCAAATCACTTTGAGGGGGCGGTAGTCCGCACTTCCTAAAATGAAATTATCGCGTTTTACCCATAATGGAAATCATAAAGTATGCCATAAATGAGAAATACAGAAGCATAAGTAAAACATAAACATATTATATATCATATATAAAAATAGTGACATCTTAATGGCCACCTTTGGAGGTGTTATATGAGTTTTGAACAATCATCGTTTCGTGAGGCAGAAATTTGCCATCCACAGAAACTGTATGTTCTTTAACCATTAGATGTAGGTGTGTGTAAGTGTAGCTCGAATCCTTCTTATAACAACATCCTAGTATATTGAGGATACTGGTGTTGTTACAAAATAAATGAATAAAAATATTTTAGGGGGTTGGAGAAGAAAAATAAAACAAAACAACATTAGAAAAGACATTACCTCAAAATCGGGTAACTCTTTTTGATTTGAGCCAAAGGCTTCCTTGGGAAGCGTTCTACCCAAAGTGAGGCTTCTATGAGTAATGGAGGAATGTTGGGAGAGTATTTGGGCAGAGGTTGGCCGAGCCAAATGGCTTGAATGTGTGAATAAGGTGGGAGAGGTGGGGGCCTTTTATAAGTGGAGAGGAGGGGCACTTTTGGAAAGATTGAAATGTTACATTATTTCACAATGCTTTTCGGATTCTAAAGGTCCCACACTTATATAATTCGAGGCTAAGGTGATAAGGTTTCGAAATATCTTCATCCAATAGGCTTTGGACAAGTGTAAGCCTTGGATTTTTCATTATCTTCTCATTTTATTTAAATCGTTAAATAATGAGGTCATCGCCACATCATAATGATGTCATAAATAATTTAATTTATTTAATGTCCAAAAATTATAAAAAAAATACTATGATGTAGGAAATCGTTTTATCTTTCTGATGAATATTTATAGTCAAAATTTGGACTTGTGTAACCCCACTTAAAAACTGTTTTAGTAAAATAACTCATGTTTGTGTCAATTTAATTTTAACATTAAATAAATATATATTAATGTCATTTTCCAACTAAAGTGGCTCCATGGGGTCCCCAAGTTGACCGATGGGTTGTCTTGGTCGGCCATGACTCATCCAATAGGAGTAGGACAAGTGTCAAGCTCATCTCATATTATTAAAACATTATTTTTACCTTAAACTACACTAATTACCACTAATCGCGATTAAGAACTTAAAAGTTACTATTCACCAAATAATTATTTTAATCTCATTGAACCACATTTTACTTCTTAATGACAACCATGTATGTCGGATTTTTGAAAATCAAATCACAGAAGTGGTAATATTTCATTTAAACGAAAAATCAGTTATTTAACTACCACTTAGTGGTTTCCCTATTCATCAAAAACTGAAGTTTTTCAGAACAAGGCCAAAATTTCACCCTAAGCTATAATTGATATTACGAATTCAAAAATGATGTCTATTTTACAAAATTCCAAACATATTAGTTGCATTAATTAATTTTATAATTAATTCCCGCTGTCACAACAAATAGCGTGTTTTTAAGAAACAATTTATATCAAAAGATTGGCAATTGTTTTTGTCCAATTTGAATGTTAAATTAATTCTAATGACCACCATTGGATAAAATGGTAAAAATATATTCTAATTATACTCTAAAACCACTCAATAGTATAATTTATCACTTTGAATTATTTTGATTAAAAAAGTTGTTTTAAGTATTTTTCACTATTCATAAAAATTTTGAAGTTCTTAGAAAATTACAAAAAATTCAACATAGGCTAATTTCAATATTAGGAATACAAAAATGAAGTCCATTTTGAAATATAAAATTTCTATAATTTTAAAAAGTGGTTATTACTATTCATAACGGCTACTTTGATTTGTCGCGATGTTTTAGAACTCGAAGTTGCGTACAATGCAAGCTATTGTATTATTGAATGAGAAGCGTATCGTGGAAGCTCGGGGTGTTACATTCTCCCCTCCTTCAATAAATTGCGTCCTCGCAATTTGAAATTTTTCTTTGATAATAAAAGGTTGAAAAGAGAAAATGCCTTTGTGGAAAACCCACATCGGAAATAAGGTTAATAAAATTTAGCCTTAATAAGAGGGAAATGGAAATAAGAAAGTCACCACCAAATTATGATCTCGATAAGGAGAACATTGGTGGCAATTAAAGACATATAATTGGAGGAAAAATGTAAATATTTGTAGGGAGTGATTGAGGTCATCAATCACAATCAACTGTCAAATTGAGGGCCTCAAAGCCTTCAATCTATGTTGATTTAAAATATCATCAGTTAAACAAGACATAAGGTATTAGGATAACACATTTTTTTGTTTTAATATCCCTTTACTAAAGTTTAAGAATTAATTTATTCATTGAATAAGAGATAGGTATATATATATTTATGCTTGACAATTAGTGTTTCAACCTTCAACTCATCTTTCACTCAAAAAGATAATAGAACTCAAAAATATTATTATTATCCTAATTGTATAAGGTTCCAAATGTTAACACATACCATTTAGATTAGTAAAATTATATAGTAATAACCAGGGAATTCCTGTAGGCTAGTGGTAGGAAATAAAGGCTTGTCGCACTATGGTTGTGGGTTCGATTCCTGCAGCTTTGTCCGACGCGACGAGTTATTCCCCACCCTGCAGGTTGTCCTTTTCCTAAAACTATAGTATTATAATATTCCAAAAATAATCTTCAGAAATTCTTTAACCTTAAACAATACTATCCATGGTTCAACTTAATCCATTCCAACCTTAATAGTTATCCAAAATACCTCCGTCTAGACTTTCTCTAAAAGGTCTCTAAATTCCAAAATCAATTGTAACATCAGATTCCCCAAATAAAGTAATGTTTCTCTTATTGTCACATACTAAAAATATGATTAACTTCATCATATTAAATCCTTAATGAAAACAACATGTACTGCAGTACAATCCTTATATATATCACATTATTCTTATAACCATAATCTAGTTCTTGAGTCCAAAAACACAAATACAATAATTATTCCGCTTCAACTGTAGTCACAGCATAAGATTGGCCTTGATCCCTTGGCCTTTTTTGAGGTAAGTTTCCTTGACGCTTAGGACATTCATTTGCATAATGACCCATTTCTCTACAATTGTAGCATTCAACTTTGATAGCCTCTTTCTTTCCCTTGCAATCACGAGCCTGGTGACCCTTTTCTCCACATTTATAACAAACTCCCATTCCTTTTAGGCACGTACCAGGGTGATTCTTCCCACAATTATCACATAATGGAAAATCCTTCTTTCCCTTTTTCCCTTTATCTGTCTCTTGTTCCACCGTTCTCTTCTTCTCTTGCTTTACTTTGTTGTCATAAGACTTAGAGAATTCCTTTTCCGTCTTGATAGCGCACGCGACAATACCTTCGTATGAAGAGAAGGTTTGTGATACTAAAGCTCGACGGAGAAATGGTTTCAACCCATCAAAGAAACGATCAGTCTTACTTCTTGGGTTACGTATGTAATCTGCAACATACCTTGCTAACCTTGTAAAGTTAGCCTCATACTTTGCGACATTCTCATCCTCCTTCTGCCTCAGACTCAGAAATTGCCTTTCCATATCTGCTCGATGGTCACGAGGAAAGTATTTTTCTAAGAACAGTTCTTTGAACTCGTGCCATTCCATGTTTGTTAATTCATCCTCTTCCTTTGTGTTTTGAATTAGTGACCACCACTGATCGGCATCTCCAGTGAGACGGTAAACTGCCATGACAACCTTCTCCCTTTCGCTACTCCCCAAGGCATGGAATATTTTCTCTAAAGAATTTATCCATTGCTCAGCTACAGTAGGATTTGTACTCCCATTGAAGGTTGGTGGTTGTTGCCTCATGAAGCGGTCTAACATTGATCCTCCACGTTGCGGATCAGGGTGCTCCATACGAGTAAGGTTATTATTCATAACCTGAGTGAGTTGTCCCAGTATGGTAATAAGTTGATCAGCACCAGTTGTATCTCCAGCTCCACAATAATTATCTTGAGCAGGAGGGAAATCCCTACACGGAGTGCGTGCATTGATACGGTTTCCATTCCTTCCACTAGGCGCCATTTCTAAATAATGGCATAAACTAGATTAGTTCATGAATCAAAATACATAATTCCATACTTGTAAAACACTTAACATAAATTGAACTAATTATGGATATAATCCATAATTATAAAAATGTTTTCTTTGAGGAAGTATATACTCATAACCCTTCATAGTGGTTTGTAAAGAAAATGGGAATTATCTAAAGCATATCCCCCGGGAGTGTCGTAACCAAGAGTGCAGCAAGGCCCGTTGTCGTGCACCAGTTCCCGTTCGAGTCTAGCTCAAAGCGGTGTTTTCGGGTTTTACCCCTAGGTACATCTGTGCCAGAGCCGCCTCTACCTGCTCGTATCCAGACAGGGATGTATTGCTTGGAAAACTCACAACATCTCTACAATACCAAAATTCTAGGAAGTTCTTCTATACTAATCCTCAAAGTCTATCTTCGGGATATGTGCTCTAATCAGAGTTTATCTAAATCTAGCTTCCAAGGTTAGTACTAAACTGCCTCTGATACCAACTGTAACGCCCCGAACCCAGCTACCCAGAGTCGGTGCATTACTTCGTAACATTGGCATGATCACAAAAGATCAAGTCTCGAAAGACCGATTAGTTTAGTAGCCTTGGAAACACTAGATACATTCGTAAACGTTACATTACATCATAAAGTTAAAAACTACAATAACAAAGTCTCCATAGTCCACACTCATATCCTCTTCTGACTATCCCTGCAGGTCATTCATAAAATACTTCTTCACATCCTGGAAAATATTAAAACATTGAAAGGGGTGAGCTCAGATGCTCAGTAAGGATAACAATAATGTGGAAGCTTTTATAAATAATCATTAACAATTAAGGCAATGTATAAATAAAACAAAAGCCTTTTAAACATGAACTTCAACATAATATGGCAAATGTAAAATGAGATAATGCCATTCACTTCTTCACATGGATATTCTACTGGTCGAATAATCACATGCAATAACAATAACCACTTTCATAATGAGGGAATGTATAATGCCGGACATTCTGAAACATTTTGTCAAGGCCTCGGCCAAGACATCTAAAATGATTAAGGCCTCGGCCAAAACCATAAATCAAATTGGGAAAGGGCCTCGGCCAATTCCACGTCTAGTTGTCTCATGAGACCTACCGATGCATCGAGGAGCTATAGCGGGCTCCACCCATCACTTATTAAGTCCAATACATTCCTCATATGAATAGGTTTAAACATATCATAAACCATAACATAATCGTATCACATAAAACATGCATAAAGGAAACATAACATTTCCACATTTCAATCACAAGATATCAATACAACACTTTGATATGATAAAAACGCTTTCAAAACCATTTTCAATACCAAAATAAAAGAAAGTTAAAACTTTGTATTTATTTTTCATTAAAAAAAATGATGGCTTGTAGAGGAAGCCGAAACTCAAATAATGGTCACGGCGGCGGAGAAGTCATTGTCGCCGCATAAGTACGGAAAGAAAAACATTCCCTTTTGTCGTTTAGAAAAATGCTTCGTATAAAAAGATTCCTTTTGAATAAATATAAAAGTCAAAGGGGTTTATACACCATATAAAAGAAAGTTGTGTATAAAACCAAATATGCCTCAATGAAAGGGGATTGAGACGAAGTCCTTAAAAAGATCATTTTAAAATAAAATAGATCTATTATGTGTATTCACTATAGTTACACATAAAGAAAGTAAAAATACAAAATAAGACATAATAATATCATGACATAATTTGAAAGTAGGAGATTAACCCAAAGAATGGAAGTTGGGTTAAGAAGTTCCCTTACCTTGTGTCCGACTTGACTCAACCGTTCTTTAACCTCCTGAATAATAAACTAGAGTTAATATATACCTTATTAAGAACCATTTTCAACTTCATTATCCTTATTACATTACTTATTACAATGATATGAACATTATGTAATTATTTAAGTTAATAACGGTCGTTTTGTCGATCTTTGGTACTTGAGTCAACAACAAGCTTATTATAATTACAAGTTGTTTATGTGGTGAAATATACATTATATCCAGAATTATATTCATGATTTAGATGTCATATATATCTTATATATCCAGTATATACATTCATTTATAATATTACATAACATTTAGAGGTAAGAAATGAAATGCACCGTTCATGGAGACGGTAAGCCGTACGTACGCATGAACGCTACTTTCATTTCAATTTCATATTTAATGGAACTAAATCATAATGATATAAATGTATAATATAATTCCAGTATAATATAGTGTATAATACCATTTACTCCATCCTTTATACATCCCACATATGGCATTAACGATTCAAATCACTTTGAGGGGGCGGTAGTCCGCACTTCCTAAAATGAAATTATCGCGTTTTACCCATAATGGAAATCATAAAGTATGCCATAAATGAGAAATACAGAAGCATAAGTAAAACATAAACATATTATATATCATATATAAAAATAGTGACATCTTAATGGCCACCTTTGGAGGTGTTATATGAGTGTTGAACAATCATCGTTTCGTGAGGCAGAAATTTGCCATCCACAGAAACTGTATGTTCTTTAACCATTAGATGTAGGTGTGTGTAAGTGTAGCTCGAATCCTTCTTATAACAACATCCTAGTATATTGAGGATACTGGTGTTGTTACAAAATAAATGAATAAAAATATTTTAGGGGGTTGGAGAAGAAAAATAAAACAAAACAACATTAGAAAAGACATTACCTCAAAATCGGGTAACTCTTTTTGATTTGAGCCAAAGGCTTCCTTGGGAAGCGTTCTACCCAAAGTGAGGCTTCTATGAGTAATGGAGGAATGTTGGGAGAGTATTTGGGCAGAGGTTGGCCGAGCCAAATGGCTTGAATGTGTGAATAAGGTGGGAGAGGTGGGGGCCTTTTATAAGTGGAGAGGAGGGGCACTTTTGGAAAGATTGAAATGTTACATTATTTCACAATGCTTTTCGGATTCTAAAGGTCCCACACTTATATAATTCGAGGCTAAGGTGATAAGGTTTCGAAATATCTTCATCCAATAGGCTTTGGACAAGTGTAAGCCTTGGATTTTTCATTATCTTCTCATTTTATTTAAATCGTTAAATAATGAGGTCATCGCCACATCATAATGATGTCATAAATAATTTAATTTATTTAATGTCCAAAAATTATAAAAAAAATACTATGATGTAGGAAATCTTTTTATCTTTCTGATGAATATTTATAGTCAAAATTTGGACTTGTGTAACCCCACTTAAAAACTGTTTTAGTAAAATAACTCATGTTTGTGTCAATTTAATTTTAACATTAAATAAATATATATTAATGTCATTTTCCAACTAAAGTGGCTCCATGGGGTCCCCAAGTTGACCGATGGGTTGTCTGGGTCGGCCATGACTCATCCAATAGGAGTAGGACAAGTGTCAAGCTCATCTCATATTATTAAAACATTATTTTTACCTTAAACTACACTAATTACCACTAATCGCGATTAAGAACTTAAAAGTTACTATTCACCAAATAATTATTTTAATCTCATTGAACCACATTTTACTTCTTAATGACAACCATGTATGTCGGATTTTTGAAAATCAAATCACAGAAGTGGTAATATTTCATTTAAACGAAAAATCAGTTATTTAACTACCACTTAGTGGTTTCACTATTCATCAAAAACTGAAGTTTTTCAGAACAAGGCCAAAATTTCACCCTAAGCTATAATTGATATTACGAATTCAAAAATGATGTCTATTTTACAAAATTCCAAACATATTAGTTGCATTAATTAATTTTATAATTAATTCCCGCTGTCACAACAAATAGCGTGTTTTTAAGAAACAATTTATATCAAAAGATTGGCAATTGTTTTTGTCCAATTTGAATGTTAAATTAATTCTAATGACCACCATTGGATAAAATGGTAAAAATATATTCTAATTATACTCTAAAACCACTCAATAGTATAATTTATCACTTTGAATTATTTTGATTAAAAAAGTTGTTTTAAGTATTTTTCACTATTCATAAAAATTTTGAAGTTCTTAGAAAATTACAAAAAATTCAACATAGGCTAATTTCAATATTAGGAATACAAAAATGAAGTCCATTTTGAAATATAAAATTTCTATAATTTTAAAAAGTGGTTATTACTATTCATAACGGCTACTTTGATTTGTCGCGATGTTTTAGAACTCGAAGTTGCGTACAATGCAAGCTATTGTATTATTGAATGAGAAGCGTATCGTGGAAGCTCGGGGTGTTACATCTTTTCTTATTGGGGAATCCCCTTTTGAATCCCCATATATGTGGAATTATAATCAATAAATCATATCCCCACAAGACATTAACCATGTCCTTATATTTATAAGAAGTTAAAGTCATTCCCTGATCCACCTCAACTAGAAGTCTTGATCCATCACCACAAGGTGTAGAATTTGTGACCTGACTCAAACACCTAGCCCATGGTTAATGCTTGATATAAAAATATTTTAAACACTTAACCATCATGAATCTTTACTTAATGATCAATATGATATTATTTGGGTTCTTTACCTTAAGTATCTTCATATGATATTCCCACCCAAGAATATGAATACATACGGCCAACGTTCCCAGTATCCAAAAATGCCATGTAATCCCCAATGAGTCTATTCTTCTTACCAAAGGATCCATCTTAATCTAGATGAAATAAGACTTTAATGGTAGAAGTATTTTAATTAACTAGCACCGACAAGGTGTTAGAATTTGGAATAAATTCAATGAACATGAATAAAATCTATGAGGGAGACCCATACAATCCAATAATATCAAAGTATAATTTCATTAAACGGGGAACCAAAATACCATTATATTATTTCCATTAGGGAGAAAAAATAATTGATGATAGTGATCAAATCCACATTCCTTTTGAAATTGGTTATGTGGGTAAATATAATATTCCAATGTGTGTATCCATGCTGACACATAGGAGGGCCTCGAAGAAATCATCAAAAATAGAAAATGGAGAATGCAATGTGAAAATATTAACCTCAACATGGGGATTCATAGTGTTGGGGAATTAGAAGATTAGATTGTCACATGATCTAGATATCATGTGCTGGGTCCCACCAAGAAATTTGTGGGCCTATTATAGAACTCACTAGAAATTGTGGGAGTTAGTAGTTGCGCAAACATAGTATATGAAAATATTAGTGTAGACCCCTCTATATCATTAGACGATTTCACAATATTGGTTTATTGGGTATCACATTCCTTGTAACTACACTGATGAATAAATTAACATTACATATATTATTAAAATAGTATGAGACCATGAAACTAGTGCGCCAAGGTACCTAGAAATGAGAAATATGGTTGCGAAAAACCCACATGACTCCAACCCTACCACTGATTCAGCATTGACTTTAGAAACTGGGCACCCACGCCCCATCTCACCTTCAAAAATAATCCATCAAATGGTGATTGATGCCCATTTATTCTAAAATTAGTAACATGAGATCATTTTTATAAGGGACATGGCCCTCCAAAACCAAGAGAAATTATCACCTCAATGACAACACTTCCCCTGAGGGTCATAGAGGGAGAAACCACACCATATTACAATAGTGATCTATTTTTGGGATCCTCTCCCAAAAGAGAACATATGACTTTAACTATTAAGTCGATGAGATAAGGTATTTATGAGTCATTTTGGGTGCCAATACTAACCAAGATATGCCAAGGAGGGATTTTAGTAGGAACCAATAGTACCATCAATGACTGGCCCATAAGGCTAAATAATAGATAGGCTATTCCGCTGACAAGAAAGCCTTGATCCAAACCAGATGATGCCAACATCTGGGGTAGGCCTAAGAGAATTTACGATAAGTTGAATCATCTTCTACAAATCAATTGGATCGTTCAACAACTAGATCATCCCTTCATATCACTATAATATGTGGACATGGATATATCTTCTCCTATTTGGGATTGAGACATTAGCCACCTCATAGGCAGGATGGGTTGACTCTGTTAGTCGATGACACCACTGATAGCCATCACAGTGCAACCCATCATGACAAAAAATCAATGAGGGGTCATCCCCACTCAATAAAAACCTAGTATATATGTCTTCTCATCACTCCAGATTATCAAAAAAATGGTACTGATCATGTTCATTTCAATCAGAATTAGGGTCCCCCTTATGTTCCAAAAAACCTGCATGGAGGCCTTTTATGCACCAAAGATCTACCCTTCCCAAATTATCCATAATGGAGATAAGGGATAACACTCTCCACCAAAGATTAAATATAATAAAATTCCATGTCATTATCATCCTTTTAGATCATTCATGTTTTGAGGACACATTTGACTTGTTGATGGAGTTTCCACATTAATTTGTAATGTCTGGGGTAGGATCCCATAAACTCATGATTTCTATCTTAGAATTTGAGTTACCTAGTATTCCTAGATCCCTTTTTTGTATATATAAGTGTTGGTAGTTATGGCCCCCTTTTAGGGACGAACGATGGGTGGTCTCTATCACCTCCAGTGTCTTCATCTACATCTACCAATGATAAAAGAGTTTTTTTTGGTATCAGATGACCCCTTCATATGATGAACACCATTTTGGGACATAGATTATTTATCTGTAAATGAGAAACATCACCCTAAGACATGAGGTCATGGTTAATACACAATATTATAGAGATTTGGTAATTCAATTGGAGGAACCCCCAAGGGACCCCATGTGTGTAGTGAATTGGTGACTAGCTTAGTGGCTCCCTTGCCAGTCAGTCTACCATTGAAAAAATCCATATGGGTTACACCACCTATTTCTTGGATATATATTTTGACTTGATTTTCATCATACAAGGGAAAAAAATGTCCCAATGGATAATAGATAATTTATTGTTATTTTAGAGTTTCATTTCACTTTTACCATTTAAGTTTGACCAAATTTGCATCATGAAGGTTTTTGGGGATGATATGGTAGTACCCAGACTGACCAATGTGTCATTTTTTATTACAAAGGAGGGGCCACATTTGAATGGTCATGTCAGGGAATTGATGTATATTGATATCATTGGATGTTCTCAAAAAGGTTTATTTATTGAGCTATAAAAAAAACCCAATAACCCTTGTATCCATGATTCATGGACCTATATTCCAAATGCATACACTCATTGGATGATTTTTCCATCAACGCTTTAGGACTCCATTAGACAGTTTATGGGAGTTCGGGCACATCACACCCTTTTGGGAAAAATTATTGCCCAATATTTTACACTCTTATAGGTTGGAGAAATGTTCATATGTTCTTGAATCATTTGTTCATCCCCATTCATGTCTCAATGAATTAATGTAAAGTAACAATATCATCAAAAGGTATGCACAGATTTAGAATCATCTATATGTATCCAAGTGTCTCCACTAATGAAGAAAACTTTATGTATTCAAGGTTCTTCATTAATGTAACCATTTATGGAGATATTGGGTATTAAATGTTCTTTTTCTGAAATGATGATGAGTTCATCCATATGATGTGGCACTCTATAGTTTATCATTGTCCAGGGGGAACATTTTTTACTCTTATATTGGGATTGAACAAGGAAGATGGGCTTCCTATGTATCCTCAAGAGTGGAATCATATTCCATGTAGTTCAATTTTAGTTTGGACTTAATCCTTCATGGGGGGCCTTTTCTGGGGGAATAATTGGGTATTACAGATAGGATATTCCCATTTGATAGAAAAAAGTTGGTGGTTACTTCTAAAGTGGATACCCTAATGAGTTTATGAAAATTTTATTTGGACTAACATGTAAGGATAATGTCAGTTGATATTGGGCCTTAGGCAGGTGTCTATATTTCCAAGTTATAAATGGAATCAGACCTCTTGTAGTTCATTTAATTTGATGATTATACCAAATAGGAGGCCCATGTTTTTGTATCCATGATGATGATCTAGAATCACGATGATTTGATGGTTTGGTTGTGGATTTCACCTAGGAGGATTCCCATGTTTTCGGGCTATGAATATTTCATGATCATCACCATCCTATAAGCTCACATGATTTATGATCTCTGTGAATTACAATAAGAGGCATTGAATCTAATGATTTATTGTCCCACATCATCTACATAAAGATGATATTGGAGCCCAAATGTATAAATATAGAGGGGATTTGAATGTGATAATTTATTCTCTCTTGATGGTATATAAGATAGCCATGTTTGGAAATATTTCCGGTCATGTCCTGAGAACAACCTAAGAGGAGAAAGATTACCAACCTCCTAAAATAAGGCCAGGGACTTACCTCGCATCGATTTCCCTTGAATGTGTTATAGGAAAGGGGATAAGAATAACTCTTCATCAAAGATAAAAGTTAGATGATCCCATTGAATATTCTAAATCCCTCATTTAATTGAAATGCCAATGGATACCCTTTGTCCCTAGAATCGGGAGGTTCACATGATTATTCCATGGTTAGCCCTAAGTTACCATGGGAAGTTCAAATTAAAGACATTCCATGGGTCCACATCCTTTCAAGGATTACCCACGTGACTCCACTTACCATGGGTTAGTAAATATAGAAGGAAACCCTAATTCACCTGATGGTTTTATCATATGCGTCAAGTGGCCTTGAAAGAGGCTTTGACCTAATGCAGATTGACTTGTCAGTAGAGGGGATTCAGAGGATGGGATGGAAAAGGAAGGACATGATAGGGATGGGATGGTTGGAGGCTTGAAGTTACCCCATTCATTGTACCACTTAGCCATGTGGGGTTGGGTACCATCTATGTGGTTCATTTCTATATGGATGGAGGGGATTCATTCCTACCAGGGTGGGATATAGACCATGAGGTTGTATATATTCCATGGTGGTATGTAGACCTATATATTGTCTCCATACTGAGGTGGTATGTTAACTTGGTTGTGGTTAGTGTACCATAGTGTCATGTGGCCCTTGGTTCTATCCACATTGTGTGGTTCTATGCGATACTGGATTCTATCAATATAGAGAAGAGCTATACCATGCGAGGATTCCTTTGTAAAGTGATACGCTATGAGGTATGCCAGATTGTAGAAGGGGAAATGACCCAAAGTTTCACAGGATGTTCATTCGTGAAGGGAATATGGTTCGTGGTTCACCAATTAGGTTTGTAGTCATTTTGTTATTATTATTTTGTTTACATCCATTTATGGTAAGTGGAGGGTTTATACCTTACAGAAATCATTCATGATTTCATACTTCTTCAGAAATTTTTCTTCGATGTATTCCATCTGTGAATTCAATGATCGCACAAAAATATTATCCCCTTATAGTATTCATTTAGAATCCTATTATAGAGTGTTGAGTAAGCTATATATATTAGTCACACAACACCTTTTGTAAAATCCCATGAATAAATTTCCCAACCCACAGACAAATCAGTCATCCTTGGATTGATGGGCTGCGGTTCTTGGGGTTGTATTTTATGATGGCAGAAATTACCTCCTTGATCCAGTGAATGATGCAATTCGTGGGGGTAGTGGGTGGGAGTGTACCTCCCCATCTTGTTTTCTCAAATGACGTGGTTCACGGGGTCTTAGTTCATGGGTGGAATTTCTCTACCTTCATTCCACCAATGATGTCGTTCATGGGGGGACCAATGTCATTCTTCAATTATTCAAAGAACTTCCTAGTTCTCTAGGGAATACTTCACTGGAAAAAATTTCTTTGGTTATCCACGTATCGTTTTGTTTGTGGGAAATACCATCCTTTTATTATTCCCAGAAATCAATACATGGACAACATTAGTCCTTTTAAAAAATATATTTCCTATATATTCTTCACAAATATTCTATCAAACTTGTGTCTTTTTCTTTCATAAATTTTTTTGTAGTATTTCCATTCCCATTAAAGAGTTTTCAAAACCCTACAAATACCGCCCATCAGAATGGGGTTCAATTTGAACTAAAAGGAGGCTATTTCGATATCGAAAGTGGTCCTAAACTGAACTGGATTGAGGTAGAAAGGTGGACCCATAGGGGGACAATGCCTATATATAGGGGGGCCTAAGTCAATTTTTATTTAATATATTTCTCATAAAAAAGTTCCTCACATTTTATATTGCCATTCCTTTAATCCGCGTACTAACTCCTTCATACACACCTTCGACCGCGAACCATGAATTGCTTTATAATAACGAATAACTCTTCACTATCACCTTTGTCTAAACTAAAATTCTAAATATTCAAACTAAAAATTAATTATTGCATATTAAATTTTAATTCTTCACTAAGGATGACATTGTAGTGAGGATTAGTATGTGGATCACCTAGATTGTGAATAGTTCTGTTCACTGACCATCGCTTCACGGTCCAACGTCTTCTAAAGTGTTCCATGAAACATCTGTTCATGTGGTATTCATTCTAAAAACCATTTTTAGTGTTTATTTTACAGATCCTTACTATGATGGATTCTTTTAGCCCTTTTTAAATTTTTGGTCTTTTTTCCAGAAATGTTATTTGAATGACCCTTTTGTATGGTATTTTTAAAGTAGGATAATGAATCTTCCTCTAATCTCAATAAAAGAGACCTGGAGGAGGGTAGATATGATTTCTAATTCTGAATACAGCCTTTATTCCAACATAATTCCACAATAGTGTATTCTCAGATATATTCTTTTTCCATATTTCATAGCATTTCTACTATCTATCCAGTTTCTTCATTAAATCTTTGGCCTCCTAGATGGAATTCCCCAACCATTACCCAAACATAATACATCAAATATTTTCATTGAGGAATCCCTATGGTACGATTAGGAAGATATTTTATCAATGGTAGAAATCGTAACTACTATTAATCAAGATAATGTTGTCACATTGAAAGGTTTATTGTGGAATAAGAGTAATCATTGTCATTGTAACACCTATTTGAGGTCTGCCATCTGGGAGTACTCTTCCATTGTCATACATTATCAATAGAATCCCAACGGCGGGTGGAGCCTCAAATGGGACTTTCATTCCATATGATTCTTCTATGATGTGTGGGACTTGACATTCTGGGTGCATCAGATTTGTTTGGAGTCCCCTGGATAGTTAGAAGTAGTAAACTTGCATCAGGTATTATATATTTCTCATTTTCCAATCTTTACACCAGGTGAGATGTTTCCCATACTACATTGTTTTTTGTGTCCAAGCCCTAATATCACCCACCTATTACACATGGCGGATTGGATTGGTTTATGGGACATCTATAAATAGGAAGGACTTCCCATTCATGGAAACATGTATGATGATTTTCTTCAAGTGGACAATTCGTGGGGGAATGTCGAACAAGTATCATTACTAGAAAGGAATTTATTAGCAATGGAAGAGGTATTACTCTATCAACACCTCCATTCTCGTTCTCATATTTCATTCAAATATTGGATCGGGTATTTCTTGTAGGAAAACAGTCCTAGGTCGAGGGTTCACTACAATAGGACTCACCTGACACAATAATCACTGCAAATCCCATTCTTATACTGCTCCACCCTCGAGGCAGGTCGATAAACGACTTGGTGGTATGAAATTTTGTATGATATACCTATTGGGATTAGATCAACATGTTTCGTTTCTATGTTTTTTAGTGGATGGATCTTACCCTCTAATTATGTATATACTGGCATTAGTTCATGTACTCTAATGATTGTAGACACAATTCCAGAGTGACATCCCACTATCGTGGTCATTACCACCCTCTACTAAATCTATGAGCTTTTAGGGTAGATATAGGAATGGAAACTTCCACATCTTCATAGTGGATCATTTCAATTTCTGTATGGCTTGATGGCAGTTCATTTCCCCTACTATGAGTATCGACATACTGCGAGGGTTACCCATTTTAACTTTCTCCCATATCTTCTCATCATTTTTACCATCTGGGAAATATATATGACTGTTGATAGTACAGTTAAATTTCAATATGATGTTACTCGATTCTATTTTGTGCCTTATATTGTGCCACATGGGGTAGTGATGGATAATGGTAGGGGATCCCCTAAATATAATTCTTATATCATTGCAATTCAGGGTGGATTCTTGACCACCCATATATAAATGATGGAAATTTGTGAATCTTACATCCTTTATAAGTTATCTTGGCTATTGAGATGCCTTTGTTAGGACATGTCCCTTCCTGGAACTTTGATTAAGTGGGATTTTCATCTCGTAATACTTATCCCACTATTGCTAAGGATTATATGGGAGAATGCTAGCATGGAATTCCTTATTCCTTCCACAAATGGCCTCGAAATATTTATCACTATAGTATTCTCAAATCTGAGTGTCTTTCAATCCAAATGGGGTACTAGTGAGGCCTGTTCATTGAGTTCAGATTCTATTGAACTCCTCCAATATTGTTCCCACTATACAAGTTGTTTCATCCCATCCACACATGGGATGTGACGATGTTCTACTTAATGTCACACCCACTTCGAAGTAATGTCTCCTATGTCATATATCCTTGTGGAGAGAGACTCAGATCCTACACATTCATTTAATACAGTTGGTGGTCCTACTAAAACTGGCCCATGTGGGACATCACTATGTGTACTTGAGGCTATTGTAAATCCTCTGTGTTGAACCCCGGAGATTGATCCATTTATTAGGAGGGAAATCTCCCCCACATGGGTGAATCAACTCAGCGAACTTCTGTAGGTTGTGATGGTGGTTCCTGGTTAGATACCTATTTTGGTGGTCCGGGACCATGATTCTTGTATCATTAGGAGGTATCAAGTTGTGCAGAAACAGGCATGGTATTATATCTATACTCATTCCATGTAAACTCCCATGAAACAATTTTCCAATGGGGAGATTAACATTCGATGACTATTTTTTAATTTTGGTTTGGGTGGATTTGATTACTGATGCCTGCATCTATTTATGTATCATATTGTTATAGATCGAGTGGATATCACTACTTGTGAAGGAATCCTCACTTGGTTCAATTCTTCTAACAACCAATATCAGATATTCAGCGATATTACTAACTAGTTGTGTCATTTGAAGGATGAGGATGCTAGTGCCTATGAACAAGTTATTTCCTAGATTTTGGAACTACGATAGTGTGAGTCTCCCATGGCCAGACTAAAAGTGAAACTGGAATCATCAAGTTAAAATTTTGTGTGAATCAAATTGAAATATAAATACCTATGGAATATTATGAAGCGAGTACACCCAATGGTTGAAGATGAATCTGAACAGAGGGTGGGTTTAGAACAAGCCCTTAACAACCCTCATCAGGTAGTTATCAACCTGCTATAAAGGGAATGTCGGGCCTCATTGTAACTCATTAGGCTGCGCTACCCCACCTCTGTTTTGACATCAGGGAGAGACTCTAGATCGTGAATTCCCCACCCCCTATATCACTATTTTTAATAAAAAAAATAAGAATTTTTCTATATAGTGTTGCTATTTTACCACTTCCTTCAATATTAATAATTCATGATTAGTTAATTTTTAAACCATAACCTCAAATAGATATTGATTTAATCATAATCTAGGATATGTAAATAATCAATCCATTCTCTAATTTTGGTCTAAACTGATGGGATCAATGAATATAGTTTGACTATTTCAAGTGTAACATGAAACACCCAAAAAAACATCAGGTACATTCCATTATTACCCAAATTTCATCATAAACCTGATTTGGTGGGGTATTAGCAGGAATACCTTGAATTTTTATTAGGATTATCTTTACGAGTTTCCAAAATACTAATCATTATTTTTCTTGATTTCTTTTCTATTTTTCTTGATCAATATTCGGCCTACACCATATGATGAGTTGGATTAAGAAGTAGGCACTGGACTTTTTTGTATGGTTCCCTTTGTGGGTTTTCATACTTGTTAGTGTTGTGTCACTTTTTTTGGTTAATTTAATGTTTTACAAACTAGACTCTCATTAATTTTATTTTTTCTCAAAAAACATTGATAGTGATTTGCATGGTGAGGGTCCTAATTTAAGACTCATGGACTAAGGATGTCTTAATACCCTTCATACAGGATGAGGTATTTTTCTTGACCCTATGTTTTCTATTTTTGGATATGAAACATGATATGGGGAATGGAAGCCATTGGGAATATGATATAAGGAATGGAATCTCTTGAAGAAGAATTTGCCTTTGGTAGAAAGTCCATTTTTGTGGGAAATATATGTAGAACTGATGGGGCATTTTATGCACAATCAAGAAAAGGTGTCTATAGGAAACTGACCATCCATTTCAATTGCATTGGAAATTTCATGAAAATTTGTATTTGTATTATTCTTGATGAGAATAGTGGATGGCCTATTGAGAGAACTTTTTATGAAACAATGGGGAATTTATATTGCCTCTTGTCTAGAAACTGGTCGCCCTCGAATTTGACATGTGAAAAGGAGGGCTAGCCCATGGTGTAGTTTAACATCGTACAATAGGGCCTTTTGAGACATATTTTTTAATGTGTTTTTTACTCTAAAAACATGGGTAAACAATTCTACATTCACACAGTGGACAAACTATATATGGTCTATCACCTTGAGGCATGGGAGGGGAGAGAGAATGTAAACTGTAACTCATGGGTTTTTTCGAAACCAGGTAAATGATGTCAGACATAAATTTCATAGGGGAATATAGAGATAGGAAAAGCCTCTAAGGAGGAAAAATTATCCTTTGGTTGATAATCCATTTGTGTGGGAAACATATGCAAAGCTGTTGGGGAATTGTGTGTATAGTAAAAAAATGTTGTCTGCATGACATTAGTCATCCATTTTTGTTGGTCATGGATGGTTATGGAGATTCAAACCTTTTAGTACATACTGTATGATGTGTAAAGAGGGGTCCCTGATCATGAAAAGGGGGAATTTCATGTTTAAATTTACTGGGAATACATGGAATTAGTGGATTCGATTTTATCCTATCCATGTGAGTTGTTTCATTGCACTAGTCTGACCCTTGTAGAGGCAGGGATGTGATAATGTTATTTCATTGTGGGACCAAAAATAAGAGGCTCAGGTGTCACTATGTATCTAGTGTGGATAGGAATCAAGACATAAATAGTTATTTTAAGGTTTATCGATACACATATCTGGTTCATGCATATTAATGGGGAACCTTTTTTGTACACGAGGTAACCAATGAAGCAGGACACACATTTAATGTTTTATTATAGATTATTTTCCTGCATGAGAACTTGGGGGACATTCATTGGCATATTGGGGCCTAATAATGAACATTGA
Organism: Viscum album; assembly: GCA_963277665.1. NCBI lineage: Eukaryota > Viridiplantae > Streptophyta > Magnoliopsida > Santalales > Viscaceae > Viscum > Viscum album. The sequence continues at coordinate 1,441,724,451 of OY728157.1, forward strand.
TTGTCAAATTTCATATATTTTTAAGGTCATGTGATTATGACATTGATGTAGAAGCTTTGATTAACTCGAGAATTAAGGGGTTGGGGTGTTCCAACATGTCCAAGTTATGGATTTGATGGAAAGTGTAAGCCATGGTTTCAAGGGACCTAGATTTAAGAGAGAATATATGGGTCTTAGAATCAGTTAAGCATATGTAAATAGGAAAATACTATCCTAGGATGAATTTTTATTTGGTCGATAGGCCATTTTTGTGGGAAATATGTGTTGAGCCACTGGGGAATTGTGTGCATAGTAAAAAATGGTATCTGAATGAAACTGGGCTTCCATTTACAATAGATGTGGAGGTATATGAGGATCCAAAATCACTCAAATCATGGAGTTTGATAGGAATAAAATAAATGTCAATAATTTTTAGAATAATAAAGGTTGTACTAACCAATAGAGTTGGGAACCTTCCTACACATATGTATCATGCACATATGGTGAGACATTTTGATACCCCTGCTAATGCGGGGTCTAATTTCAAAGATCAGTGTGCCCAAAAATAAGGCTCCCTGTATAAGACTGTCCAACGTGTTGGGATTAGGGAATCTTATCCACATTTTGGGGTATTTTTTGTTTAACATCATACAGATTGGACATTATTTCTTCATATGGAATGTAAAACATTAAAATGCCTTCAATTTCATGAAAATAGGACCAGTGGATCGATTTTCCCTAATTTCATGGGGATCCCTTGTCGAAGTTCCTAATCTCATTTGAGCTATGCTTGGTGTGAGAAACAACGAGTAGATATGGATTTACTTTACCATGTATAGATGTAGGAATCAAACAAGGTAGTATGGTATACTTAGGATAGTGTTGTATAGTTTAACATCATACAACAAGGACTTCTTATCAAGAAACATAACATCATACAATTAGGATGAGTGCACATCAGTTTATCATCATGTGGTGATCCTATGAAAAAGGGTATATATGGTTTAATTTAGAAAACATGAAGATGAATGGAAATTTATACACATTTCATTGCATAGTCTAGGGTATAAGAATTGGGTATCACTATATATCTCCCAAGATAGGGATCAAAACATAGGTCGTCCTATAGATGCAGCACCTCCTATGTAGGTCTATCCCGAACATGGGGGGGATTCATTTGTTCATTTTGGGTTGGCCAAACTGGGGGAAAATCTAAATATACATACAAATCCTAGGAGGGAAGGGATTATGTCAATTGATCGATGTTAGAGGACAATATCTTCTCATATGATAACATCCTTGAGTCTTGCAGTATAACATCAAGTGACAACAACATTGAAAGTATAGTTTAATGATTTGTTGTTGGGGGTGAACAATCAATACCGTCATGAACAAATATGGGATAATGAGGCTAGGATATTCTTGTATGCCCAAGACGTGAGTGGGGGAAGAAAGTGTAAACCATGATTCTAGGAGCCTTCATACCAGGAGAGGTGATATGAAGCTTGGAATCCAAATAGAATATGGAAGTATAAAAAACACTCCGGAAGATTAATTTTCCTTTGGATGATAGTACATTTTTTTGGGGGGGGGAAATATGAAGAGACACCAATACATTTTGTGCATAGACAAAAAATGGTGTCTATACGACATTGTCCTTCCATTTCTGATAGTTGTGAGTGATTATGGTGATTTGAGATTTCGCAAGGCATGTAGTTTGATGAATGAAAAAGTGGGTAATCTATGTAAATATTAAATATCTATATTATGATTAGTTATGTGGTACTAAGTCCTCCATATTGATCTAACTCATATGAATAAGGGGAATGGTCTTTGACTAATCATTGTTGAGGGAATCAATGTTATGAATCATCGGCATAGATTCACATTTTCATATATGAGATGGGGGATTTTTGTTTCCATCTTTACTGGACCAAGGAGTTTCGAGGTGTCACAATATATAAAATAATGTTGATAATCAGGCCACACATTGTTTTAGAAAAATCTATGTGCCAGTCTGACCCTTTCATAGGGAGGGGAACTTTTATAATGTGGTGGATAGAAAAATGATTAGGTTTATGGTGTATCTACATATCCAACAATGGTAGAGAACATGAAATATGTAGTTCTCGAGGTACCCTACAGTTTAACATTTCATAGATAGGACATACGAATATACCTATGAAAGTATGACCTATACACATGGGGAAGCATCTTTTCATGGTGGTAGGATTAGGATATGGGATCAATGAATCACTACATATCTTATAAATCCAGGAATCAAGAAATTCATAGTTCTAAAAAAAGTTACCTCTATTTATCTAAACTATTTAAGAGGAAGGGGTAATTTTATTTTTGAAAGATGGTTGGGCCTAGATATAGGATCTGGGCATCACTACGTATCATGTATGGTTAGGAATCTAGCCATTCATACTTCTAAGAAATGTTCTCTATATCGGACAAACCCATTTCGAAATAACGATGAATTTTATTTTTGAAGGATGGTTGGGCTTATATATAGGCTATGGTTGTCACAATGTATATTTATAGGGCATGAATCTAGACAAATATTGTTCTAAATGGTAAATTCCCTGCATAGATCTAATCTGCACACAGAGAAAAGGGGCATTTTGAATCATTCTTTTGAAGTGGAAGTCCTGTCATTGACCTTAGTGCTTTGTTCGTGTGGGGAAACCCTCGGTATCATTCCTAGGATCATGTGATCTATGCATGATGTGAGAAATACAGAATTTCATAACAGTCTAGGGATGACCTAAGGCATAATAGAGGTGTTTTAATCATTAAGATATTGGACAAGGATATAAAATTCAGATGTCTCCACATATCCAATTAATATATGGGAATCAAGCCCTACATAGTTCCACAATCGTCCCTACGTTTGTTTGGACCATCCATAGGGATGTGAATTTTTGTCTGCTCCCTCTTTATAGTGGTGGCTGAAACTGAGACATGGGACTCACGTTTAATTATGTATCCTATGATTATTGGAATCAATCAATGTGTAGTTATAAAAGGGATATAAATCTCATGGAGACTTGGATCTCATGGATATAGCATAATTATTGTCTTCTTTACGTGATGATCTTATTTCTGAGTGTTGAACCATGGATTGGAGCATGATGGTCCCCTAATTGTTTAATTTCATATGATTATGATGGTTTTACCATTAATTTTTACATCATGCGATCAGAATGGGGGTGCAATTCAGTTTAGTGTCATTCAGCTAGGACAAATATCACCTAATATTTATGGAAAGGGAACCTATATTCTGTAGTTTAACATCTTATGATTAAGACCTTTTGTGATTCATATTAAAATCATGTGGAAATGAAATTTTTCCATGTAAGTTAACGTCGGGAAGTTGGGAAAAATATTCCATGACTATGTAAATTATATCTTCCAAAACATCACATTTGTGGGATCTATGATGATTTTTCCATCCATTAGTATCAATGAATATTGTCCATTTGAGTAGAACTTGTGTGTGACATATGTTCCTTCCCATTTTGGCTCCAATTTTTGAGGGTTCTTCCCATTTATCATTGGGGTTCTGAGTACCAACACCTTATCTACTTCAAGGAATGATTGTAGGTGAATATTTTTATTTAAGCCTCACATGATCCAGTTCTGGTAAAATTACATATGGTTCAAAAACATTGCAATCTCCTCTCATACAATTCCTCCAACTCATTGATTCATTTTTGAGACTGCTCATTAGTTCAATATTGAACACCGACGATAGCATGAAGTGAGGGTAGATGAACCTCAATGGGTAGAATGACCACTGCCTCATATACTAGTGAGTATTAGGTCACTTGAGTGGTGGTTTGGGTTGTGGTCCTACAGGCCCATTGAGCATGGAGGAGCTTATCCGTCCAATATTTAATGTCCTTGTCTACCATCATTTGGATTATATTGGATATGATCGTGTCGAAGGCCCCTATCTGACAATTTTACATTTCATAGTAGCAGGATGAATGGAAAAATCTGTTTCCATACTCTAGATATATCTTGAACAAATAAGTAGAGAATAAATTGGTTCTATTTTTTGTCAGTATTTTATGAGGGACACCAAATCTGGTGATGATATTAGGATTCAAAAAACTGATAATTATTTTTTCTCTAGATTCATTAAAGTGTATAACTTCTACCCATTTGTAAAATAAGTTAGTCAATGTGAGAATATAATTCTATTTTTCAATATTATTAGGAGCATATGATCCCACTAAATCCATTCCCATATGAAAAATGGCCAGTACATCTTAGATTTGTGTAGAAAATCTAGGGGTTGATGGATCAAATTATATTAAAATTGATAGGGATGGAATTTCATCAAGAATTTTGATCAATCCCATGTCATAGTGGGACAATAATATCCAAGCCTCCAAATTTGATGAGACAACCTGGATGATTACTGATACACTCCACATGTTTCAACATTCACTTCATTATTGATGCTAGCGGTCTCTTCCCCATTGATGCACTACAAGAGGATTCCAATAACTCCTCACATATTATGTACACTAGGATGGTTTATTTTATCATATATAGTGAAATTGATTTCCTATATATGTATTTGATCCCTTACAACCCTATATATTGGGATTATCCCTTTAATAGTTAATTTGGGACTAGAGTCATCCAGTTGGCCGTATGACCGTAGGGCTCAATGAAATGACTAATATCATTGATTTCATCTACCTTGGTATGAACATATGGTATGACCATTTAGTGATGGGAAATGTTGATAACCATTTCATCATGGTCTGGGTCATCAAAAGTAGTGGCTATGTTTTCTAATGCATCATCATGTGCATTTTGGGTCTGGGGGACATATGTTATTATTGGCTCTGATGGGAATTCTATCATCTGTGCTCTGACATGGTTCTTAAAATGGATAAGCTACTCTTTACATAATTTCATAGTAACCATTGACTTTCTTGATGACCAGTTATGAGTCACATTATACATTAACGTGCACAACTTGTGCTTTAAGGGCTTGATCAAGACCTGTAATGAGAACCTCGTACAATGCATCATTTTTTTGTAGCAGTCCAATAGCTAGAAGGAGTTAGGCATGAAAACCTTTTCTAGAGTTATGAGTATGAATCCCAACCCCACATTATTAAAAATTGGGTCCTCTATCCAATTTTTAAATTTTATCTTCTCGACGTGACATTAAAGTACATCTCCCATGTTTAGGAACCCTCCTAAAAAAACAAAACCTCATCACCAGGTAGTTTAGCCTCCAATGAAGTCATGTTTGTTAGAGGATGTTCAGCCAGAAAATATGCTAACACCTTGCCTTTTATTGACTTCTGAGGCACAAACCATATTTCAAACTATTTTAGGATAACCGGCCACTATGAGAAGAATATAGTCTGCATTAGAATACTGAGAATAAACTTGAGCAGGTTGCTGCGAGAGACTAGGTGGAATCTATAGTCTTGCTGGTAATGTCTCAATTTCTAGACCATGAAGATTAGGGCTAGATATTGCTTCATGATATTTGAATAATGAGTTTCAGCATCCATCATGGTACTTATAAAATTATAAAGATTATTATCGCTACCAGTGTCATTCTTCTACGTGATGAAGCCACTCAATGACTACTCTAAAGTAGTCACATACAGGATGAGTGGTCTTCCTTCAGTAGAAAAAATCAGTACTGATGTGATCAAAAGATATTTCATGATGTTTTCTAATGATTCTTGAAAGTCTTCTATCTATTGATATGGGATCAAAATTTTTCCTCAACCTAGTTTAGAGTTATCAATTTTCTACAAGGTTGGCTATGAAGTGTTGAATTTATGAAAAGTATCCATGATGTCATCTAAATTATATGAGTTTGTGAGGAGGTGGAAATCCATGGATGGACTTTTTCTTCATAGCATCAAATAGATTCCGCGATTTCATAGGGATAAGCCGAGGAATTTCCCTAAGGTAACACCAAAAAGACATTTCCAGGGGTTCATCTTCATACTGTGTTGTCATAGTTTATTGATGATGGTTAAAATTTCTCTTAGGTGGTTTGAGCGCTATCATAAATTAACCAACAAATTATCTATATATAATTTGATTAACATTTAAATGAAGGGTTTGAAAATGTGATGGATGGTGTGATGATATGTGGTGCTGACATTATTCAAAACGAAAGGTTTTACTTTATAGAAAAAAACTCCATGGGATCCTTAAACATGGTGGATTCTACATCTTTATGGAAAATTCAGAATTTACTATAACCTGAATTATTGTCTCTGGAAGAGAGATCCTTATACCTAGTAGTTGAATTGTTCATCAATTTTGTGATGGAGACTATAAAATCGTCATTCTAGAAATTTAGATTGAGATCCCTAATGTAATTATAGACTCTAATCCACCTATTATTATTTTTTATGGGGATAATATTAGAATACAATATTGCGTATTGGACTTCCCGAATGAATTTTGCACTGAATATATAGTTGAATTCGACCTTTATTTTGGTAGAATTAGTTTGGTGTGTCCTGTCGGTAGCTTGCTTATAGCCATGGAGATCTTCCAGTTGGCCTAGGTGGTGAGTGGCCACCTCTAGGTCAATCCTTGGAATTTCTGTATTTTTTGAGGAATAAATATATTTATTTTACTTTATTAAATAGGTATAAACCTCTTTCCCATTGCGAGGCATGACCGCACTGATCAGAGTGGATCACGGGTCATCTTTTGTACCCAAGTTGATTTCTTTGAGTTCATTAATGGTTGTAGACAAAACTTCCTCTAATGTTGGACGATCATACATCTGGTCCTCTCCCTCCTCCTCCTATGCTTCCTCTCCATCTTCCACTTCGTCTTATGTTGGGGAATGAATTTTGGATATGACCATTCCATAGTTGAGGGAGTACTCATATTTTTCTGTCTAGGTTGAAAAGCCACCTTTTATGTGTTAGATATAATTGGAGGCTTCTATGGAGAAGATGAGATGAGGGGTAAAAGAGTATCCTCATCTTCTCTGATGGATGAGATGATTCCTCCAGCCTCAGTGGTTGAGGTAGGGATTTCTTAGGGTTTTGATGGTGGTTTAGGGGAAAAGTTTTCTTAACCTTCCCTATTATCTTGGGATACAATGTGATTTTTAGTATTATTAGTATTTGAATCCCTAAAAGAAATCATGAGGACTACTGAATACACATATGAATTTGGTCTTGTTCATCATTCTTATTGACATGCAATACATATTCCCCCTCAAGCTTCTTGAGGGGATCAGTAGGAACTATTTCCAAACTATTTGGGGTGATGACCAAATCAATTGTGTTAGATGGGGGTTATCATTCCATTGGCTCATAGAACCATAAGTCAATATAGTGTGAATCATAGGACTTGAATTGGGCCCTATTAGACTATAGTATCCATGTCTATCTATTAATTCTATATTTGAAGCACTAATGGTAAGATGAGGGGATTGATGCATGTTGATGTAGCTAGGGCCTTTCTATTAGGCTGTTGAATGCTGTATTATTCATATCACCAGAAATTTTGGGTGAGCTACGAGGTCATCGAATAGGGTTTCATGATTAATTTTTCTTAAGGGATTCTGCTCATTTTTTTGGTAGCCCAAAATTGTTGTGGGGTTGGATGCCAGATAATCCAAATTACAGTCCTACTGACAAATTTTTCATTCTGGGTGTATATTAACTAAATATCCATAGTCAATGAATACCTTTCCGATATCGAAACCATTTATCTTAGTAGACACATATAAGGGTTTTATTTGTCCTTGTATGGTGGCTTGGTCATCTTAATCCATGACAGTGAAAAATGTGTGGAATTATTTATGATATTTCTCTATTTAGCAGACTGTTTCAGCGACTACCTTAGCTTCAAAATCAAAGAGACTCAACAAATCATCAATGACAGCGTCCATAATATTTTCTGATAGATTCAATGCATCAATGATTGAAAGCTTACGTGGTACCAAACCTAGCTACATATTAATATTATTTTTTTTCTCTAAAGGATCATGCTTCCCATCATAGGGATACTCTTTTATATTTTCTTTAGGGGCTAGATATTTTGATGATGACAGGTTGGCCCTTTGGATTAGGGATGAAGGAGCTTACATCCATTCTGGATTGTGTTGGGTGAGTCTTCATTCCATCCATTGAAGATTAGTCATCTGTTCTGACTCTGATTGACACTCTATAGGGATTAGACCACGAGGCTTCCTATGGGGGTAGGAGAGTTTTCCAATCCCTATTATAATAGATGGAGGGTCGTTCTATGGGTTTGTAAAATACTGACTATTTAAATGGGGGTTCAGTCATAAGCTTGATTTTTTCCATGGTTGAATATCCCGTGATGTCCATGAATTCTTTGTTTTCTTCCTCTATCCCCACATTTGGGAGTGGGTAATTATAGTTTACAAAAATATTTATCGTTAGAGAAGGGATCCATCAAGTTGATAACATTGATAGAGCTGAAAATAGTATCATCTTATGATGATGACTTTGCCCTGTCATTTCCCTCTGATGGTGCCCTCTGGTGGGGTGGTGGACATTGTTCCATTTGGTGGGATGGTTCCTATTGCACCATTTGGCATGGTGCTTCCCATTATGCTGTTTTCCTAGGTGGTGACCATATCGTTAGATATGTTGGTTTAAAATATGAGAGATTCAAATCCATCTTTGGTTTCAGATCATGTTCATCTTCTAGCACATGATTTATGCTATTCTGATGGGACTACTTTTTTGTGGTTGACCTCTATATGATTGTGGGGCCAAAGATCTCTGATGTGTTACATCAACAGATGTTGGAGGCACATTTGGAATCATTTACTATGCCTGGTTGATACCATGGGTGTAGTTGATTGTTTTCGGAGTCATCCAACTATCAAAAAAATTTCCATTATTTTAATAATTTTTTTCCAATCCCCCTCTTCAGTAGGATATATGGTTGAAAAAATTCCACTTTCACTGGTGGTGGTTTCAGCATGACTTTTCTAGAATCTGTAATAACCATATACTCTTACACATATCATTAAATTATTTGGAACATGATTAGACATCATAATTCAATAAATATATCATATAGTCTAGTGTCTTGAAAAACTGGGTACATAAAACTGAAAACATGGGACTAAGACAACATTTCAATATTTAATATGCATAAAGAGCTACTAGTCCCATGGATCCCTTGAATCTCTATAGGATACCTTGGGGATAAAATGAACAAAGGGATGAGATAAAATCCCAGTAATCGAATAAGAAAAAGAATAAAGATTTAGAACATGGGTTAGAAGGGATCAAGTAATGATAAAAAAGTCACAGGACATATGGAATCGTAACATATAAATATGGAATCATACAAACATAGAGTCGTAGTAATTTGTTAGAGACATTAAACATGACATAGGAACAATTCAAGGATCATTTCACATAAGGGATCACAAGACAAGGGTAACCATTGATATTGTCGAACTTTCTAGCACATGTCATTGACAACCTCCAAGACCATTGCACAAGGTAGCATGAGTCATGGCTAACCACCTAGACTATTGAACAAGGTATCAGGAGTTAAGGAATATCGCCCATACCATTGCACATAACGTCTCATAAGACTCAACATTACTCAAAGCACTCGAGAGATATCTGGTCGGGGCCATATTAACTTGTTTATGAATATGTTTTTCTTTTAAATATTCATACATAATATATTATACCTAAACATATGGGAACTGATGCAAATAAATGGGTATCATAATCACATCACAAAGCATAATAAATTGGAGTATCCTACAAGTGTCCATGAAATAAAGTAATTAAATAATACATGCACATTTATGATTGAAAAAAGTCATATATCATGATATGTGATGTCAAACAGAAGTGAAAACTTGTAAAAATAGTATTTATGAAACATTAGGGTTAAAAAATATTATTGTGGTTTTAAGGAAAATAATAAATTGTATGTAATACAGAAAATGGAATAATCAATGACATAAAACCATAAGTAAACCAAGAAGGTTATAATAATAATGAAATTGAATTTATAAATACAATGGTTGCTAAATAATGATTATAGAGTACACTTAGAATCCGGTATGAATTCGGAATGTTACCTTAAAAGGGTTTTGCTTATCGGGATGTATTGAGGAAAGAATCACATAAAAACATGTAGACCATGAAGAGGAATGATGAATGATACATGATTCATGAGTTGGGAATATAAATAGCATCTATAATATGTACATAAAAATAAAATCATATCTTCATTTGTGTAAAAAGAAAGATAGACCAACCTAAAGTAATAATGGTGGTTCGGGTATAATCCCTTACGAAATCTCATCAGGGTAACATGTGTACATGGGATGGCTTAATGAGAGAGAAAGGGGTATATAATCATTTATATATCATGAGGGTTGTATGGGGAGGTGATAAAACATGCCACATCATTGAAAATTACAAATAATAGGGGCCTAACATATAAAATATTCTTGAATAAAAGTGAGAAATATAGGATCCTTTAATGAATTTTAAATCCAAATCAAACTAAATAAATTAAACCATTATAAAATGAATTGGAAAATAAATATCCTATCATAAAAATATGAAAATATATAATCTCCCTTATGAATTAATTAATTATTTTTGAAACAAAACATTTATTTAAATCTCTTACTTGGATTTTAGGCAAAAGAAAAAGACCTCTTCTTCTACTTCTTAGCATATTTCCTCAATCACACAGACTGACTGATGGTTAGGTAGATATAATTCCACACCAAAACAAGGCATTCATATACATACCTTATATTATGTGTACATTGACATGTATCTTTCAGAGAAATCTGATGAAGATTCATAGTCTGTGTTTATTAAAATCCAACTATGTACCAAAATGGATTCAAAAGGATCACAAAACAATGACATTTTTTATGCTTTCAGAGAATGATCATTATAGTTTATAGAATATATCACTTTTTATATCCATTCATTAGCTATAATTGTTTCATATTCATAAAAACTAACATTAATCTTTTCTAGATCAGGCTTAAAACAATGAAAAATATTCAAAATTACCATCACATGAATAATTGTAGATAAAAAAACAGAAAGTTGATAAAATAAAAACAATGAACTGTAATTGGATAGAGATCACAGAGGGAGAATTCAAAAACCAGTTGATAAATCAAAACAACCAAAACAAAAGAAAACTAGAAAGAGAACATAAGGATAGCTATTAGAGAAAAATAAAAAATAGGAAATGACAAGTTTCAGGTAACCTAAAATAAGAACATACAAACACCTACCTATTTAGGTTGATGAAAAGAACAATATCAAAACCCAAACCGGCTTAGATATATAGTTGATACACTCGTTCAAATTCCACAAGTGGATTTCCCCATCCACAATTGAGGAATATCACCCATACGATGTTTTTTGGGAACCCTCCATCGGCAGTCAGTCCTTGCTCGATCGAGACTGATGCCATATTTGTGGTCAAACTCCCCAGCTAAGCTCTCCTTTGGATCGACTAGAATGGCGAAATAGAGACCTCGGTACATTAGACCTAAACATACCCTTATTTCACTCATTTCCCAAAGATGATCGACTACTCAGTTTTTTCATATTCCCTTTCAAACATTTATTATTAAAGTTTAAATTTTATTTTATAAAAAAAATTAATTTATATTTTTGTTAAATTAAATTCTAAATTCTAAATATAATAAATTCATATATATATATATAACATAATAATGATTTTCATTAAAAATAATATTGTATAATAATTTTTATTCATATTGTTTTAATCACAAATTCAAAACAAAATTTATAAATATATATTATAATAATATTAACCATAATTACTTTTCTTTTACTAAAAAATTAATAAACGTCAACAAAATATCTTGTTATAGTAATTATATATCAGTTTAAATACTCAACATTGTATAAAAAAATATCTTCCAAAACTATTTCTTTAAAACTTGTATTTCAATTATTAGTTATTTTATAAATATAAAAAATTCAAGTTTACTGGAAACATAATTTTTGAATATTAAAATTAAATCTCATTATTTATTAAACCAAAATATAACATTTTATTTGGAAAACTATTTATTTGAAACATATTTATTTATATGTTTTATTATTAAATTAAATTCAAATTTATAAAACATGTCATTTAAGAAGAAAAAATATTATATATTTATTGGGAAATTACATTATCCCTTATCAAAATAATTAAATCCTTGCAATTCATTCGTCAAACTCTTGAAAATTCAGAATTTCTATCTTCAGAATTAAGATAATATAACTCTTATATTCTACCTCTTAGAAAACTACATATAATATATAATGTTAGCTATATCATTCATGTGATACCAATTATAATGACCCTTGCCTTTATACATATCATTACATGATTTTTAGCATCATTAAACATCATAATACATGAAACGAATCATAAATTCTAGTTTCTTAGAAAACTAAGAACATAAAACTGATAACATGAGACAAAGAAAACATTTATTTAAATAATATTCATAAAGAACTCCAAGCTCCGAATGAGCACTTACATTTTCATAGGATAACCTGGGGATAACAAGAACAAAGGGATGAGCTAAAATATCAATAAGGGAATAAACATAATAATAATGATTTATCACATAGGTTAGAAGAAATGAAATAACGATATGAAAATAAATGGAAGATCAAAAATCATTACATATAAACATGAAAAGTCATAGTAAAGTAGTAGTAATGTAAAAAATGACTTTAGCATGAGTTAAGGCTCATTGCACATAGAGGAGGACAATTCAAGTACAAATAAAAATACTGTTTCACTTGGTAACACATATCAAGGATGACTATCATGACCATTGCACATGGTATCATTAGTCAAGGATAACTGGAAAGACCATTGGACATGGTAGAACGAGTCAAGGATAATTTTCTAGACCATTTCGCATAACGTATAATGAGACACATCTTTACATAATATATTTGACTTCTATCTAGGTTCAACCATCTTTAAATTTTCATGAATATTTTTTCCATAAAAATAATCATACATAATCAATCTTACAAAAACATAAGGGAACCTATCGAAAGAAATGGGTTTCAAAGTCTTGTAATAAAGCATAATAAATGGGTGTATCATACCAGTCTCACTGAAATAAAGATATTAAATCATATAGGAACATTAATATTGGAAAAGGAATATATCATGATAGGTGAGGTCAAACAGAAGTGAAAATTTGTAAATCAAGTATTTAAGATAATTTAGAATTAAAACAGTTTACTGTGGGTTTAAGAATGATACTAAATATTATATAACACATAAAAGAGAAAATCTATTACATAAAACTAGAAGTGAACAAATAATTTTTTCATAATAAATAAATAGAATTTATAAATACAATGGTGGATTAAAACAAATGATAGAGTGCACTTGAAATCAATAATGGAATCGGGAATTTCACTAAAAAAGGGTTTTCTTATCAGGAAGTATTAAGGAGGGAATCACTTAAAACATGTATACCCCTGAAAGAGAATGATGAATGATTCTTAATACATATTTTTTGACATATACACAACATTAATAAGATTTTCATTAATATAATAGATAACTTCATTTAGGTAAAAGGAAATATAGACCAACTCAAAGGAATAATGGAGGTCATCGTAGAATCACTTACAAAATTTCAACATGGTAATGGGAATACATTGGAGGGAATAATCAGAGAGAAAGTGGACTCTCATAATTTATATATCATGAGGGTAGTATGGGTGATTGTCCAAAACATGTCCTATAATTTGTAAATACAAATAAAATGGGTATAACATAGAGGAGATTTGTGAATATATGTGAGAAAGAGATGCCCCCTTATAGAATTTTAAATCCAACTTAAACTAAAAAAATTAAACCATTATAAAATGAATTGGAAAATAAAAATTAAAAAAATGAAAAAATGAAAATATTCAATATCCATTATGACCGAATAAATTTATTTGGGGAAAAAACATTTATATAAATATGTTACCTGAATTTATGGAAACAAAACAAGATTTCTTTTACTACTGCTTATCAAATATCCTCCATCACGAGATAAAAAAAGCTTTTGAGGATATATTTTCACACCAAAACATGTTTTTTATCCATAACATATACTGTGTGTACAATGACACTTATCTTGCGAGGGAAGTTGAAGAAAATTCATAGTTTTTGTTTATTAAAAGCCAACTGTGTACTAAAATGGACTAAAAAGGATTACAAAATAAAGATGTTTTTCAGGAATTTAGAGAAATCTTAGTGTAGTGAATAGAATATATCACTTTTTTATATCCATAAATTTGATTAAATGGTTTCATCCATATTAAAATGAATATTAATCATTGAATGTTTTGGCTCAAAACAACAACATATAGAGAAAATTGTCATCATAGGAATAATTACAGATAAAAAATAGTAAGTTGATAAAATTAAACCATAGAACAATCATGTGATAGAGACCACATATTAAGAATTCAACAACCATGTGACAAAGAAAAATAAAAAAAACAAAATAGAACCATAAAGAAAACATAAGGATAGTGATTAGAGAAAGAGTAAAAATTGTAAAAGATGAGGTTTAGATAATCTATAACATGAATAGACACACACCTTCTTATTTAGGTTAATAAAAAGATGAAAATTGAAACCCTAACTAGCTCATATCTAAATTTTATATGGTTGATCAACTTCTAATAGTGGCTTTCCCCATCAACGATCAAGGCATCCCACCCATACAATGACACTCAAGACTCCTCCACCGACAACTTATCCTTGATCGATCGAAATTGGTTCTAGATCTTCTATCAGAATCCTTATCCAGCTCACCATAGGCTATACATAAAGATTGACCTAGATACCTCAGTTCCTTCTTCTCAGGTGTAAATTCATCAACCCAAATAGACCTCTACATACCCTTTTTCAAAAAGCTAAACCCCTACCCTATTTTTCCCTCTTCCCTGTCATAAATTTAGTATTATTGATTTAATTTAATTTTTTTATAAAAAAAATTTTATATTATTGTCCAATTAAATTTTAAATTTAAAATATAACACCAATTAATAAATATATATATTTATATTTATATATATTACATATTAATAATTTTTTTTAAAAATAAGAATGTCTTATTGTTTTTATTCTTAATATTTTTATCTCTAATTCAAAAAAAGGATAAATATATATTACTTTTATATTTACCTTAATTATTTTTCATTTCATAAAAAAATGATGAATAATAATAAAATATCATGTTGTAGTTATTATACATCAATTTATATACGCAAATTTGTATAAAAATCATTTTCAAAAACGATTTCATTAAAAAATGTATTTCAATTATTAGGTATATTATAATTGAAAATAATATCTTGTTTAATTGAAATGGTATATCTTAATTGTAACGCCCCGACCCCAGTTACCCAGAGTCGGTGCATTACTTCGTGACATTGGCATGATCACAAGAAAGATCAAATCTCGAAAGACCGATTGGTTTAGTAGCCTTGGAAACACTAGATATATTCATAAGTTTTACATTACATCATAAAATGAAAAACTACTACAACAACATAATGTTTCCACAATCCACACTATTAACCCCTCATAAAATCCCTGCAGGTCATTCATAACTTACTTCTTCACATCCTAGGAAAAATAAAACATAGAAAAGGGGTGAGCTCAAATGCCCAGTAAGGATAACAATATAGCGGAAGCTTTCATAAATAAGAATAAACATTTAAGGCAATGTATAACTAAAACAAAAGCCTTTTAAATATGAACTTTCAACATGGTATGGCATAAATAAAATGAAATAATTCCATTTACTTATTCACATGGATATTCTACTAATCGAACAATCACATGCAAAAATCAATAACCACTTTCATAATGTTGGAATGCATAATGCCAGACTATCATAACCACATAGCCAAGGCCTCGTGCCAAGACTAAAAATAAGATTTTGTCAAGGCATTGTGCCAAGACACTAGTTTGTCTCATGAGACCTACCGATGCATCGAGGAGCTATAGCGGGCTCCACCCGTCACTTATTAAGTCCAATGCATTCCCATATGAAAAGGTTTAAACATAACATAAGCATTCGTATTAAAACTAGAATACGAAATGTCAATAATTTCACCATAAACTATGAATGGTATAAAAATAGCACATCGATAGTCAAACATATCACAAAACCTTCAATACAATATATAAGTTTTGTATCATAATAAATCAACTTCAAATAATCTTAAAATCCATCAAAGGATGTTGACGTAGATGAAATCAAAATTCTTTTTAAAGAAATATTTTTATTTTGAAATCATTTAAGATCCATATAAAATAAAACATTTTCTTTGAAAATATTCTTATAAGCTTGAAAGGAAAGCTTTGATGATTTTATAACGGCGGAAAATAACCGCACCCGCCGTATAAGTTAAAAAAACATTCTTACCTTAATTCTGTCGAAAAGGTTAAAAGGACCTTGTTTTGAAAACGACGGAAAGATTCCTCTTATAAAAAGTCAAAAAAGGGTATAAATGACATTAAACCATATTCTTGTAAATAATAAAAATGTTTTGAATTACATTTTTAAGAAAACATGGATGTGGATGATAAAGAGATCCCAGAAGATTATTACATATAAACAACCTCGGATAATGAAGAGATTGTGAAATAACCCTTACCTTGTACTTTTCCTTGGTTGGGGTAGGTTAACCTCCTGTATAATGGTGAAATAGTTGTTATTAAATTATACAAGAATCATATATAATAATATGATATCATATATGATCTTTTAACATTGATTTGTTAATAATATCTTAGAATTATCGTCGTTTCGGGAGTTAACTTACTCATTTTATTTTATATGTTTTGTTACATAAGCCATGGTTGTTGTATCTTATTCATATCCAGAATGATATCTAGTCCTTAAACATCATTTTTAAATCATCAAATGATAATTATACTTGAATGGATACGATGGATAATGAATCTCATCGCGTTCGTGGAGACGGTAGTCCGTACGTACGCACGAGCGACAATATCATTCTTTTGATATTAAAATAATATATAAATGGATGGTATATCATATATAAAGAATCATTAACATGTTATATTTATTATTTACATGAGTTACACATCATTATTATACCCATCCAAATAATATTATATTGAATAACAATTACACCACGACGTGGAGACGGTAGTCCGTACGTACGCACGTATGGTGACATGTTATTCAAAGGGTGGATAGAATACTGAATATGGTTGTACCATATTTATAATAACATCACAGTAAATGTGAGATACTGGAGTTATTATTTTAGAATGGTAAGAACAAAGGAAGAAGAAGTGGAAGAATAAATGAACTTGGAGAAGGGTGGTGAAATCATTACCTCTTCTTCGGGTTCTTCCTTTTGATTTGATCAAAAGGGCTCCTTAGGTTGGCTTTTTGATCAAACTAAGGCCTCTAGGTTGTAGTGAGGGATGTTGGGAGAGTATTTGGGCAGAGTTTTACCGAACCAAAAGGCTTTGAAGGTGTGAATAAATGAGAAGGAGGAGTGCCCTTTTATAAGAGGGGTGAGGGGCACCTTTGGAAAAGCTAGAAATATTAATTTATAATAAATTCATATTCGGTTTCTAATGGCTCCAAAGCTGATTATTAAAAGGTTAAGGTGGGGATAGGTCGAAAACCACTCAACAAATAGAATTTAGACAGGTTTGGGTACTTATATTAACCTTATCTTTAATTATTAACTCTAAGTTAATTAGTTTCACTTTTACAATGTCTCTTTGTATTTTTATATAATATGGTTAATAAACTTACTATATACATCCAAGAGACCCCCAAGTGGTACATTAATGATGAACCTATCATGATATAAGTCACTTGGCCGAACCTTAGATTTTTAGGAATTTAATATCAATTAATAATATAATATTTGTTTTAAGAACTCTTTTATGTCAATTTTGACACTATTCAATAGTTTATTTTTGTGAAACTCATAACAGATTGATTACTTCGAAAAAAGTCAATTAAATCAATCCTAATATATCATATTATCCTATAAAATTAGTTTAATTCATTAAAAGTTTCATATTATATTTATTTGGGTATTTAAAATATCAATTATTTTAATTTTTCACTATTATAGTAATTACTGCATCATCATTGTGTCATAAATAAAATAAATTATTTAATTTCTAAAAATTATAAATAAAATATCATTATGTAGGAAATCTTTTTAGATTTCTAATTAATATTTATAATCTAAAATCCAACATATATAACCCTATGTAACAATTTTTTTTCTAAAAGATATAGGCTTGTGTCATTTTTGTATTCATTTTAACTTTATTAAAATAAAGTGTCATTATCACTTACAAGTGGATCAATGGGGTCCCAAAATAGACCCAAAGATTCCCATGGTCTACCATGTTTCAACCAATAGGGTTAAGAAACGTTTTAGGGTAATTTAGTATTATTATAATATTATTCTTTAACCCTTATTTACCGGATTTATCCTTAACCATGGTAAATAAAATATTTACCGCAGTAATTATTCAAAATGTCTAAAAATAAAAGTTACCTATTTACACAATTTGAAAATCCTGATTCCAAATATGGAATCCATTTTCCTAAATTCAAAACACAGAAGTGGCAGAAATTAATTTAAAATTAATTCCCGCTGTCAAAACAAAAAGCGTGTTTTTAAGAGATAATAACTATCAAAAGATTGACACTAGTTTATGTTCGGTTTAATTGTAAAATTATGTCCAATGACCAAAATTATATTAAATGGTAAAAATATATTCTAAATATACTTTAAAACCACTAAAATTCATAATTTATCACTATTAATTATTTTGATTAAAAAAGTTGTTTTTAATTAAAACTTAGTAATTTTCACTATTCATCAAAATATGAAAGTTATCCGAAATGTACCAAAATTTCACCTTAGGCTAAATTCGATATTCCGAATCCAAAAATGAAGTCCATTTTCAAATATAAAATATATATAATTTCAAAAATTAGGTATTACTATTCATAACGGCTAGTTTGATTAGTTATGGTGTGTTAGAACTCGGTGTTGCGTACAACACACGCTATCACATTATTCAAAGAAAGTGTACCGTGGAAGCTTGGGATGTTTCATTTTAAATTTTTGATGTCCCCATTTATTCAAATAGTTTAAAATATTTTATTTAAAAAGGGTTCACTATTAAAAGTTGATAAAAGTGCAATACTGAAAATGAATTTGTTCTTGCATTATATCTATGAAACTCATAATATGGATTCTAAAATTATAAGGATTATATAAAGTTTAAAATTTAGATAATACTATTCATAACCTCTTTTGAATGGCTTTTTTTTTTGTAAGTCATGGTGTGATTGAACTCAGTGTTGCGTGTAGTGCAAGTTATTGAATTATTTTGAAGAAATAACACACTATGAAATCTTGGGGTGTTACATTCTCCCCTCCTTCAATAAATTCCGTCCTCGCAATTTGAAATTGTTCTTCGAAAATAAAAGGTTGAAAATAGAAAATATATTTGTGGGAAAACCCACATCGGAAATTTGGTTACTAAAATTTAGTCTTAATACGAGGAAAAGAGAAATGAAAGGGTCACCACCAAATTATGATCTTGATTAGGAGAACATTGGTGGAAATTAGAGACATATAATTGGAGGAAAAACGTAAATATTTATAGGTAGTGATTGAGGTCATCAATCACAAAAAAGTATAAAATTGAGGTCCTTAAACTCATCAATCTATGATGATTTGAAGTACCATCGGTTCAACAAAATATAGGGTATTGGGATAACACATTTTTGACGTTTCAAAATATCTTAGTTGAAATCCCACATCGAAAAATGAATTAATGAGGCCTCTATTTAAAATAAAGAGTGGAAAGTATGAAGATTACCGAAAATAACACATACTAGGGTTCCATGAAGGAAAATATGGATATGGAGGAGAAATCTAACCATCAATTATCTGATGGAGAGTGGTAGAGAACATGGCTATGAAAAGGCCAACAATCCCAAAGCCATAAATTAGTGATGATTTAAGGTACCATCTAGGGAAACATTTTTGTTCTAAGTTCCTTTTATTAATATTGTGGAATTTATTTATGATATTGGCTAAGATCATAAGGAGATATACTTACTTTATAATCAGAGTTTTATCCATTAATAAGTTTCTACCACAAACTCATCTTTCACTCTAAAAGATAATAGAATGTAATTTTTTATTTATTTATACTATTCGTACAGGGTTCCAAAATAAATGAATTTATAATTCATCTACCAGATCTTTAAAAAAACAACATTATTTAATCCAGGACATCTCATGGGCCAGTGGTAGGTGATACACCCTTGTCGCCCTTCAGTTGCGGGTTCAAGTCTCACAGCCTTTCCGGACGTGACGGGTTGCCGCCCAACCTCCGGGTTTTCCTTTTATGGTAATCCAAAATAATCCAAACTAGAACTATCCAAAATACTTCTGTCCAAACTCACAGTCCAACATTTATAAGGAAGGTAAACATAATATAGATCCTTTTTACCCCGCAATAGCATATGAATACCTTCATATTGTATTCTTTTAATAAACTGAAACATCTTGAATTACCATATTCCTTATTGATTACATTCATGCTCCCCTATTCCATATAGAATGCTGGATATACTTCATTAATCCAAAAATGTTTTAAACCCCAACAATGATGGAATATACAAATCATTAATTAGTTCCAAGGTAGTCAAGAATATCCAATATAATTTATCCAAAACAATCACATATTATTCCAAAATCACTACCTCAGTATCAGAACTATATTATGATTTATCATTCTCTCAACCATATATTTTCCAAAAATTTATCCTGCTATTGAGTCACTTTTCTTTGTTCCACATAATCTCAAGTCCTTAATGAAATAGTACTGTAGTACAAACCTTATATACTCCATAATTATTATAACAAGTACATTGTTGATACAACACTCAATTGACATAATCAACATAAGAACTCTAATCATTCCTCTTCATCTGTGGTAGTATCATAACTTGGTTATTATCCAATAACATCATTTGTGGCATAGTCTGATGACAGGGACATAGGTTCGCGTAGTGTCCAAACTCCTTGCAAATGAAGCATTGTACATTTAAAACCATTTTCTTACCCTTGCAGTCACGTACTTTGTGCCCTTTTCCTCCACACTTATAACAAACTCCCATTCCTTTCAGGCAAGTTCCATGGTGTTTCTTTCCATAGTTACCACATATGGGAAAATTCTTCTTTTCCCTCTTCCCTTTATCCATCTTTCTCTCTTCCATCCTTTTCTTCTCTTGCTTCCCTTCAAAGCCATAGGACTCAGTAAACTCTTTACATATCTTATCAGCACATGATATTATTTCTTCATATGATGATAATACATGGGAGACTATTTCTAATATAAATTCTAGCTTAAGACCATGAAAGATATGATCCTTCCTTCTCTTTGAATCATGTGTATTTCTGGAGTTCTCATTCCTTCTATTGGGCGCCATTTCTATACCATGGCATAAACTAGATCAGTTTATGAATCAAAACACATAATCCCATACTTATAAAACACTTAACATAAATTGAACTATTTATGGATATAATCCATAATCATAAGAATGTTTTCTTTGAGGATGTATATACTCATAATCCTTTCAAAATGATATGTAAAGAAAATGAGAGTTATCCTAAGCATATCCCCCGGGAGTGTCTTAACCAAGAGTGCAGCAAGGCCCGTTGTCGTGCACCAGTTCCCGTTCGAGTCTAGCTCAAAGGGGTGTTTTCGGGTTTTACCCCTAGGTACATCTGTGCCAGAGCCGCCTCTACCTGCTCGTATCCAGACAGGGATGTATTGCTCGGAAAACTCACAAAATCTCTACAATACCAAAATTCTAGGAAGTTCTTCTATACTAATCCTCAAAGTTCATCTTAGCTCTATGTGCTCTAATCAGAGTTTATCTATATCTAGCTTCCAAGGTTTGTACTAAACTTCCTCTGATACCAATTGTAACGCCCGACCCCAGTTACCCAGAGTCGGTGCATTACTTCGTGACATTGGCATGATCACAAGAAAGATCAAATCTCGAAAGACCGATGGGTTTAGTATCCTCGGAAACAATAGATATATTCATAAGTTTTACATTACATAATAAAATGAAAAACTACTACAACAACATAATGTTTCCATAATCCACACTATTAACACCTCATAAAATCCCTGTAGGTCATTCATAACTTACTTCTTCACATCCTGGGAAAAATAAAACATAGAAAAGCGGTGAGCTCAAATGCCCAGTAAGGATAACAATATAGCAGAAACTTTCATAAATAAGAATAAACATTTAAGGAAATGTATAACTAAAACAAAAGCATTTTAAATATGAACATTCAACATGGTATGGCATAAATAAAATGAAATAATTCCATTTACTTATTCACATGGATATTCTACTAATCGAATAATCACATGCAAAAATCAATAACCACTTTCATAATGTTGGAATGCATAATGCCAGACTATCATAACCACATAGCCAAGGCCTCGTGCCAAGACTACAAATAAGATTTTGTCAAGGCCATGTGCCAAGACACTAGTTTGTCTCATGAGACCTACAGATGCATCGAGGAGCTATAGCGGGCTCCACCCGTCACTTATTAAGTCCAATGCATTCCCATATGAAAAGGTTTAAACATAACATAAACATTCGTATTAAAACTAGCATACTAAATGTCAATAATTTCACCATAAACTATGAATGGTATAAAAATAGCACATCCATAGTCAAACATATCACAAAACCTTCAATACAATATAGAAGTTTTGTATCATAATAAATCAACTTCAAATAATCTTAAAATCCATCAATGGATGTTGACGTAGATGAAATAAAAATTCTTTTTAAAGAAATATTTTTATTTTGAAATCATTTAAGATCCATATAAAATAAAACATTTTCGTTGAAAATATTCTTATAAGCTTGTAAGGAAAGCTTTGAAGATTTTATAACGGCGGAAAATAACCGCACCCGCCGTATAAGTTAAAAAAACATTCTTACCTTAATTCTGTCGAAAAGGTTAAAAGGACCTTGTTTTGAAAATGATGGAAAGATTCCTCTTATAAAAAGTCAAAAAAGTGTATAAATGACTTTAAACCATATTCTTGTAAATAATAAAAATGTTTTGAATTACATTTTTAAGAAAACATGGATGTGGATGATAAAGAGATCCCAGTAGATTATTACATATAAACAACCTCGGATAATGAAGAGATTGTGAAATAACCCTTACCTTGTACTTTTCCTTGGATGGGGTAGGTTAACCTCCTGTATAATGGTGAAATAGTTGTTATTAAATTATACAAGAATCATATATAATAATATGATATCATATATGATCTTTTAACATTGATTTGTTAATAATATCTTAGAATTATCGTCGTTTCGGGAGTTAACTTACTCATTTTCTTTTATATGTTTTGTTACATAAGCCATGGTTGTTGTATCTTATTCATATCCAGAATGATATCTAGTCCTTAAACATCATTTTTAAATCATCAAATGATAATTATACTTGAATGGATACGTTGGAGAATGAATCTCATCGCGTTCGTGGAGACGGTAGTCCGTACGTACGCACGAGCGACAATATCATTCTTTTGATATTAAAATAATATATAAATGGATGGTATATCATATATACAGAATCATTAACATGTTATATTTATTATTTACATGAGTTACACATCATTATTATACCCATCCAAATAATATTATATTGAATAACAATTACACCACGACGTGGTGACGGTAGTCCGTACGTACGCACGTATGGTGACATGTTATTCAAAGGGTGGATAGAATAATGAATATGGTTGTACCATATTTATAATAACATCACAGTATATGTGAGATACTGGAGTTATTATTTTATAATGGTAAGAACAAAGGAAGAAGAAGTGGAAGAAGAAATGAACTTGGAGAAGGGTGGTGAAATCATTACCTCTTCTTCGGGTTCTTCCTTTTGATTTGATCAAAAGGGCTCCTTAGGTTGGCTTTCTGATCAAACTAAGGCCTCTAGGTTGTAGTGAGGGATGTTGGGAGAGTATTTGGGCAGAGTTTGGCCGAACCAAAAGGCTTTGAAGGTGTGAAGAAATGAGAAGGAGGAGTTCCCTTTTATAAGAGGGGTGAGGGGCACCTTTGGAAAAGCTAGAAATATTAATTTATAATAAATTCATATTCGGTTTCTAATGGCTACAAAGCTGATTATTCAAAGTTTAAGGTGGGGATAGGTCGAAAACCACTCAACCAATAGAATTTAGATAGGTTTGGGTACTTATATTAACCTTATCTTTAAGTATTAACTCTAAGTTAATTAGTTTCACTTTTACAATGTCTCTTTGTATTTTTATATAATATGGTTAATAAACATACTATATACATCCAAGAGACCCCCAAGTGGTACATTAATGATGAACCTATCATGATATAAGTCTCTTGGCCGAACCTTAGATTTTTAGGAATTTAATATCAATTAATAATATAATATTTGTTTTAAGAACTCTTTTATGTCAATTTTGACACTATTCAATAGTTGATTTTTGTGAAACTTATAACAGATTGATTACTTCGAAAAAAGTCAATTAAATCAATCCGAATATATCATATTATCCTAGAAAATTAGTTTAATTCATTAAAAGTTTCATATTATATTTATTTTGGTATTTAAAATATCAATTATTTTAATTTTTCACTATTATAGTAATTATTACATCATCATTGTGTCATAACTAAAATAAAATATTTAATGTCTAAAAATTATAAATAAAATATAATTATGTAGGAAATCTTTTTAGCTTTCTAATGAATATTTATAATCTAAAATCCAACATAAATAACCCTATGTAACAATTGTTTTTCTAAAAGATACATGCTTGTGTCATTTTTGTATTCATTTTAACATAATTAAAATAAAGTGTCATTATCACTTACAAGTGGATCCATGGGGTGCCAAAATAGACCCAAAGATTCCCATGGTCGACCATGTATCAACCAATAGGGTTAATACACGTTTTAGGGTAATTTAGTATTATTATAATATTATTCTTTAACCCTTATTTACCGGATTTACCCTTAACCATGGTAAATAAAATATTTACCGCAGTAATTATTCAAAATGTCTAAAAATAAAAGTTACCTATTTACACAATTTTAACATCCTGATTCCAAATAGGGAATCCATTTTCCTAAATTCAAAATACAGAAGTGGAAGAAATTAATTTAAAATTAATTCCCGCTGTCAGAACAAAAAGCGTGTTTTTAAGAGATAATAACTATCAAAAGATTGACACTCGTTTATGTTCGGTTTAATTGTAAAATTATGTCCAATGACCAAAATTATATTAAATGGTAAAAATATATTCTAAATATACTTTAAAACCACTAAAATTCATAATTTATCACTATTAATTATTTTGATTAAAAAAGTTGTTTTTAATTAAAACTTAGTAATTTTCACTATTAATCAAAATATGAAAGTTATCCGAAATGTACCAAAATTTCACCTTAGGCTAAATTCGATATTCCGAATCCAAAAATGAAGTCCATTTTCAAATATAAAATATATATAATTTCAAAAAGTAGGTATTACTATTCATAACGGCTAGTTTGATTAGTTATGGTGTGTTAGAACTCGGTGTTGCGTACAACACACGCTATCACATTATTCAAAGAAAGTGTACCGTGGAAGCTTGGGATGTTTCATTTTAAATTTTTGATGTCCCCATTTAGTCAAAAAGTTTAAAATATTGTATTTAAAAAGGGTTCACTATTTAAAGTTGATAAAAGTGCAATACTGAAAATGAATTTGTCCTTGCATTATATCTAAGAAACTCATAATATGGATTCTAAAATTATAAGGATTATATAAAGTTTAAAATTTAGATAATACTATTCATAACCTCTTTTGAATGGCTTTTTTTTTGTAAGTCATGGTGTGATTGAACTCAGTGTTGCGTGTAGTGCAAGTTATTGAATTATTTTGAAGAAATAACACACTATGAAATCTTGGGGTGTTACATTAATAAGAAAATTAAATTTATTTATTTATTTAAATGTATTATAAGAATTTATTTTGAAAACTTTTATTTTGAATCATATTTAATTATATGTATTATTATTATACTATAATCAAATTGATAAAACAAGTTATTTAATGAGAAATAATTTTTTTAAACTTACTGGGATGTTACAGAATAGATCATTTTTTCAAAGATGTTCTAGAAGAAAAAACACTTTTTGATGTTGTGTCCTAATATTCATTGGTAGGGCTGAGCCGCGGCCTACCGCGTGCCAGGCCGCGCCCCGCAAGGACGGGTCATGCCACGCCAGGCCGGGCAGTGCACCGCTGGGCCAGTCCGGGAAATGCGGGGCCAAGCTGTTCCCTTGCGGGCCGAGCTACACTCTACTGGGCCGGGCAGACCCACAGCTGGCTCAGACCCGCCGAACAGAGTCGGGTCGATCCGCCAGCCACAGGGCTTGACGGACCGGACCCATTTCGCTTAAAAGCGAATATCATCTAGACCGCACAACGGATCGACGACCCATCTGTGGAACTAGAATCCTCTTAATGAGGAGGTCCTTTCGCGATACTCTATGTGAGTTTTGGATGACTTTGGAAAAACTGTCGGGTTGGTTCGAAACCAAAACCAACCGGGCCCTCGGAGCAGAAACAATTATAACATAAGGACCGGACGTCTTATTGACGTGTCGTCAACTACGTTAGTTTCTTTTTGATGAGATGGTTCTTTTGGAATACTCCCACCGAGGATCGAATGATTTTGGAGTATGGTTGGGTTGGTTTTAGCCTAAAAACCAATCGGGCCCCTGGAACAGAAATGCCAATAACTCTCAGACCGAGCATCATATTGACGCACCGTCTATTGCGTTGAGACCCCTAGGACATGGTGGTTATTTTGAGATACATCCGCATGATATTTCGTGACACTTGGAGTATCGGCTTGTGGCACGTGGAGAAGAACCTCCAGGTGACGAGCGAACAGATTGTAGAGACCTAGTAACTGGCTGAGACTTGACGAATGCTGATCGATCGACTCGGAGTGATTTGGATGGCCCAGTGGGGCGCGCTTTGTTGTAGCAGCAGACCCATAGTGGAGGAGTGCTTGGTTATAACGGCAGACCCATGGTGGGAAGCGCTTGGTTGTAGCAGTAGGCCCACAATACTCGATGGGTGGAGTACTTCAGTAGTCCAAGGTTAGTGGGAAGCACTCGGTTGTAGCGACAGGCCATTGTACCCGACTGAGGAGGAGTTCTCCAGCAGTAGTGGTTTCGATATAGTGAATAAAAATTCCGGTTTGAACTGAGTTAATCAGCTTTGTGTTTTCTTAATGATTGATATAGGTTACTTGAAAAATTAGGTATATGTATGGGCATATACCTATGTATTGGGTAACCATTGATTTCATACTTTGTGGTTTATCTTTGTTGGATTTTGTGTGACCTTGAGGGTCTCGGGATCCCTACATAGTATCGTATACTCACCCTTGCATGGGCTATGCCCGCACCTCATTGTGTTGGATGCAGACGATATACATCACTGAGTGTATGAGGACTGGATAGTACTCAGAGATGGAAGTCACTTCGAGACGGTACCCGGAGGAGAAAGACGATCGTGGAGCACTGAGGAGGATTTTTGTACCTACCCTATAGGTAGGATCCATGGTGGACGATCCAGGATCTTCTAGAGACCTTCTAGGTTTTTTTCTTTTAGTTATACCTATTATTCCCTTTACTTGTACTTATTGTTCAGTTGGGTTTGTATACTAGCCCATTTACTTTCCAGCACACTTTTTTGTATTCAGTTTTACTTAGTGTTTACTTTTGGTTGCGTACTCTGTTGTGTTTGATTACTTTCAGAAAGGTAATTCCTTCCCAGATTAGGGATTTACGCCTTTGGTGCTAGTCGCCAGCCCCTGGCCTATGGAAGGCGGGATGAGGTAGTTACGACACGGCCCCCGAGGACAGGTCGTGACAAATTGGTATCAGACGAGTCTGTTCTACCGCAGAACTCAGGACTCTGATCTTTCTTTATGTGAAGCAATTGTGTTAAGAGTAATGAGTGTGGTTTTCAGTTCAGGGAGTCTAGTGTTGGTGCGACATCCGACGTATCTATACACCTGGACTCCGACTACTGATTTCTGACTTAGTGCACAAAAACACTGATTGCGTGTGTGTATCAAAAGTTTTTCTTTATGTCAGATCAAACCAGGTCAGCTCACCAGGTATAATCTTTTGATCATGGATCACTTGTTTCTTTTTCAGGATGACTTCACCTAGTCAGTCAGTGTAGGTTCTGAGTGTAGATCGTGATGGTAGACCACTGTGTAGAGAAGCCACGGTGTAGGGGCCCATCACAGTGGAGGCCCCAGTGGTACCACTAACCATTGGGATATCGTTGCCACCAGCCCCAACAGTAGAGGGTGTGCTCCGCTTGAGCACGTCGCATGAATTCCTATGACAGAGGCCTTTGAGTTTTTGAGGCGAGACAGATTTTTAGATGGTCAGATGCTGGCTGGAGGTTGTAGCATGAGTTTTCCACATAGTTGGGACACCCGCTGACTTGATGGTGTACCTAGTTGTTTGTCTCTTTCAGCGAGCAGGTGAGAGGTGGTGGAGCCGGATGCTCTATTATTACGATGAAACAACCCTCACCTGTGGAGACATAGGGGGTCTTTTCATGTTGGAGTTTGTACCAGCAATTCTACACTCTGTGCGGGCTCAAGAGCTACTTCTCTTTCAGCAGGGATTTCCGACTATAGTAGAGTCTCCTGCAGTCAGCAGTAGAAAGATGAGACAGAAGTCCACGCAGACTAGGCCAATTGGTGGGCGACCTCAGGATATAGGTTCGGTTGTTCGAGGAACACGAAACAGAGCCAGATATATGTGGAGCAGGCAGCGCTATGCATGCGGCGGGTAGGGTCACATGGATCAAGACTGCCTGACCCATCCTGCAGATGATCAGCATGCAGTAGAGGGACCTTCCAGGCAGAGGCAGAGGTTTGACTGTTGTGGTCCACCGGGAGCAGGTGGACGTGGGAAAGGAGCTGGTCGAGCAGCAAGTGGACAGGAGTGGGGCTAGCTCTAGATATGGAGGCCTTTGTTTATGATGCTTCTAGCTTCGTTGATGTTGTTGTTTTTTTTTGATGCTTTGTGTCTTTGTACTTTAAGCAGCAGTAATGAAAGACACTTTCCCTTGTGACTTCTTCATTCCTGCCTTTTTGGTGATTGACATCGAGAGGATCCAGTTAAAACCGTTGAATTGACCCTCACGTTCAAGATTTTTACTAGAGGAGACCCAGGAACCACACACTACTGCCAAAAGTGTGACTCGACCCTTGGAGGTGAGAGTAACAGTTGGATCTCATTGTAGTAACGTTGAGGCCTTACGACATCGTTCACGGTATGAAATAGCACCGTTCATGTCCAGATTGACTGTATTTGGAAAATAATGTGGGTTATCCTAGGTATGAGACCAGATTTCTCTTTTCAGCAAAGGAGAAATCTTAGAATCTATTGTAGGACGTAAGTGAAAAATGTTGTAGTCAGGATCCTAACAAATGGATAGTCACACCCATAGTTTGGTCAGAAAACAGTTTACGGTTTACTCAAATTCAAAAGTATCAGGTGTGTCTTCTCATAGAAGGACCTGGACCTAAGACGGTGATGTTGGCTTGAGTTTCTATGGAACTATGACTTTGAGATAGTCCATACTTCTGGGAAGGGGAACGTTGTAGCAGATGCTCTCGGTAAAAGATCATAAATTCAGCTGCTCTGTGAGGCAATAGAGTAGCTAGCCACGTTGCAGATATCCTTTGGGGATAGGGATGGAGCAGCCTTTCTGCAGTCCCTCACAGTCACTCCTCCACAACCTCAGTAAGTCACAGATAGTGAAGGCTACGACGAAGAAGGTGCAGATCATCCCGGAGCGGATGAAGACTGCACAGAGGAGACACAAGTCCTATGATGATAAGATATGGAGACCACTGGAGTTCAAGGATGGCGACCACGTTTTCCAACATATCTCAACTCGACGGGGTCTACAGAGATTAGGCTAGGGCAGAATGTTATCTCCACGATTCTTAGGACCTTTCTAGATCCTCAGCAGAGTAGGAGAGGTGTCTTACCACATGGGCCTTCCACCTCAGTTGCACCGGCTGCACGATGTCTTCCACGTATCACAGTTGAGGAGATACGTGCACGATCCATTCCACATCATCGACCATGGGGAGATGGGCATCAATGATGGGGATACATTCACGGAGGTCCTAGTGGAGATCTAGGATTGACAGGAGCGGGTCCTACATGGACGGTCAATTTCTCTGGTGTGCATTCGCAGGCAGCACGGGAACCTCAAAGAGAGCACATGGGAACATGAGGCTAAGATGCATGCTCATTACACCTTTAGTTTACCTAGTGTGTGTTGTAGCATTACGAGGATGTAAATCCCTGATTTGGGGTAATTTAAAGACCCATAAATTTCAAGGAATCTTTTTTTCTTGAATTAATTTAATTTTACGAGTCTGCAGTTTCTGACGACACCTAATTCCAAGGCCCGATGAGCCCAGAATCAATTTCTGATATTTTTTATAGTTACGTTTAGTAAACGTACGTGCGAGTTTTTCTATCTTTTGAACCGGTTCATAGAATTGAAATACGAGGACACTGATGGACTTGTAGAACCGGTATTCACTTATGGGGACATTTACCGCAGTTGCGTTTTATGTGGGTTGAAAGTTATAATTTGGGGATTTATGTTGAATTAAATAAAATTGTGGTGATACACAATTTTATTTTATGAGGAGGTTATTTTCCTCCAAGAGGAAGTTAGGGGTGGTGCCTACACCCCACATAACCTCCCATGAGAGGATTTAGTGTGGTGGGGATCAAACAAACCCAAACCCTTTCACCCCCCCACAACCCCCTTAACCTCCCCATTGACACCCCCCTTAATTAATTTGTCAACTCCCCCTTTTTAATGTGATCTCTTCCCCACCCTCTCTCACTTATAAATTTTAAAACACCTTTTAATTAATTAATCGATCCACAATTAATTAATGAATTTAAGGGTTTCAATTTTGAAAGCTTTAGGACATTCTTTTATATAGGTGGTGTGATTTTATTTTAGATTGGTTGGAAATTACACTTTGGGGTGACTTTGGAAAATAGAGAGAACATTTTTCCAACAAAGAACTTGTTTTCTCACCGACGTTGAACTCAATGCCCACGACTGTCATCTTGTTCATTATTTTTCCTCCGCGTCAAGGAAGAAGACTCCACTCTTGAGAAAAAATGACTAAGCTTCCACCTCGGACACATCCCAACGTCAACGAATTGACGTCATCTTCGAATCCTCTTCCTGCGACACGGACAATCAAGCATCGGAATCAAGGTTGGGGGTTTGTATAATTGAAATTGAATTATTATACATTTGTTCTTGTTGAATGAAAATTATCGTCTATGGCCATTTGTTACCGCCTTACGCTGATGGTGCAGGTCGATCGAACACAGCCCGATGACCCTCCGTTGTTGTCTGTTTTTATTCACAATGTAGATGGTGTTGAAAAAGGTTGTGGCGACCAGAGTTGGAGGTGATCGTGGGAAGAGGTGACAAAAGGCGGTGATGGAAATGGAGTCTGCGCGCCAGCCCGAAGTGGACCGCGGCACCGGGTGCCTCGCGTATGGGTGACCACTGCCCGCAACCACGAGCCGCTCAGCCAAAGATGGACCTCCCGGCTAAAGCTGGCCATGCCAAAGGAACCGCGACGCCACGAAGGCATCGCGCTGTGGGAGAACTGGCCTGCCGTAGCCGGCAGGACAAGGAGACTGCGGCGCCACAAGGGGCGATGTGCTATGGAGGACTGCGGCCTGCGCTCCGCGGACCTCTTCGGCGGTGAACCGGCCGGCCGCCTACTGGCTGGGTTGAAGGTGGTCACTACACTCGTAGGTGCCCCACAGGAGATCCTCTACCCGCCCATGTGGGCCGCTTGCGCCAGTGTAGATTGGCTGACATCAGATGGTCAGACAAGAGGGGCGGTGCCTCCGGTACAGGAGACCAGGGGCCGCGCCCAATGCACCGCTCGGCCAGCCGGGCAAAGCTGCAGACAGTCGCTGGTCGGGCCGCAACCCATCGGGTCGGGCAACACCACGTTGGTTCTGTCCATGCCACGCGCGGGCCGGGCCGTGCCCCGCCAGGCCAGGCCGCGCCCCACTCTGCCGGACCGAGCAATGTCGGTCCAGGCCGTGCCACGTCAGGTCGGGCCACGCCACGCCTGGCCGGGCCTCACCCCGCTGGGCTGGGCCACGCCTTACCGGGCAGGGCCGACCCTCAATCAGGTCCTCTTTCAGAGTCGGGTCGGGATGATCCCCCAACCACTGGGTTTGACGGATCCGGCCCATTTCCATTAAACGCAAATATCATCTAGACCGTGCGTCCGATCGACTCACCATCTGGGGCACTGGGATCTTCGTGACAAGTGGGTCCTTTTACTATTCTCTAAGTGTGTATTGTACAAATTTGGAAAAACGGCCGGGTTGGTTCGAAACCGAAACCAACCGGGCCCTCGGAGTGGAAACTCTTATAAGTTAAGGACCAGACATCAGATTGACATGGCGTCAACTACGTTGGTTTCCATCTGATGAGACGGTTCATTTGGCATACTCCACTTGAGGTTCGGATGTTGTTGGAGTACGTTCAGGTTGTCTTGAGCCTAAAAACCAACCGGGCCACCTGGAACAGAAATACCAATAACTCTCATACTGGGCGTCTGATTGGCATGCCGTCTATTGCGTTGAGACCCCTATGACGTAGCAGTTCTTTTGAGATACTTTCGCGTGAGATTTCGTGACACTTGGAGTATCGGCTTGTGGCACGTGGAGCAGACCCTCTCGGTGATGAGCGAGTAGATTGCAGAGACCTAGTATGTAACACCACAAGATTTCATAGTACGCTATTTCTTCAAAGTAATTCAATAACTTCCACTACATGCAACAACAAGTTCTAGCGCACCGCAACCTACCAAACTAGTCATTCAAAAGATATTATGAATAATATTAACTGAATTTTTAACTATATATAATAATTATAATTTTAGAGTCTATATTATGAGTTTCTTAGACATAATTTAAGAACTATTTAAATTTTTTCAGAAAAAAGAAGTATTTTTTAAAAAATGCACTTTTACCTCCTTTTAATGGTGAACCCATTTTAAATCCAATATTTGAAACCTTCATATTTTCAATTTGAAAATATAAACTTCTTCGTTAGAATCATCACAAAAAAAGTTAGTTTCAATGAATTTTTTATGTTTTTCTTATAACTTTCATATTTGGGTGAATAGTGAAAATTACTATATTTCAACTGAAAACAACCTTTTTAATCAAAATAATTTATAGTGTTGAATTATAAATTTTAATGGTTTGGAAGTATAATTAGGTTATATTTTTACCATCCAATCAAATAATAGTCACTGTACGTAATTTCACTTTGATATTGGACATAAATTAGTGTCAATCTTTTGATAGATATTGTTTCTCAAAAATATGCATTTTGGTTTTGACAACAAGAATCAATTTTAAATTAATAAATGCAACATTTATTTTTAATTTGGTAAAATATACTTCATTATTGGATTTGGAATATCAAAATTATCCAAGGGTTATTTTTTGGTATTTTTCTGAAAACGTTCAATTTTTGATGAATAGTGAAAAACACTAAGTTATAGTTTAAAACCGAATTTTTATTAACATAATTATTTACTTTATTTAAATTTATTTTAGGTCAAAATTGATACATAATACCTATATAAATTCAATGTAATTCATTGGGGTCAGTTTATAATAAATAAATAAATATATATATATATATATGTATATATAAGTTTATAGAACTTTTCACCGTCTTTTACCCATCTCCTAAGAAAATTTGCAAATTCACATAAAACATAATTTTACCACTTCTGTGAGTGAAATTTCGAATTTCCAAAAGACACAGTTAATATCAAGGAGTAATATGTGGTTCAATAAGATAACAATATTTTTTTTGTGAATAGTATCTTTTTACTTTTATTTTCCACGGTTAAAAGTAAATAGGGTAATTAAAAGTAAAAATGATATTATTATTACCCTAACACATGTCTTAATTCTATTGGCTAAGTATAATTCGATCAAAAACAACATTAGGAATAAAATATGAACCTCTTTGGTCCTCATGGATTAGATTAGGACATTTATTATTATTTAATTCAAAGAAGAGTTAAAAAAGTTAAAATCAAAGTTTAATAACTAAATTTATTTTAATATTGGGTTATAAATAAGATAAATACGAATATAAATATTAATTAGTAATATAAGAATATTTTCTACATAATTGTAATTTATTTATAATTTTTAGATCTTAAATAATTAAATATATTAATGACACAATGATGATGCAGTAATTACCTTATTAATGAAAGAATCAAATAAATGGTATTATAAATATTAAAATAAATATAATTTCAAAGTTTTTATGACATAAAAGAATTTTCTAAGGGAATATGACATTCTAGGAGTTATTAAATGTATTTTCTTTGAAGTAATCATGCTATTATTATTTTAACAGAAAACAAATACCTAATAGTGTCAAAATTGACATAAAATAGTTTTGAAAACAAATATTATATTATTAGTTAATATAATGGTCCTAAAATTCTATGGATTAGTCAAAAGACTTATATAATAATATATATGACATTAAGGAACCAATTTGGGATCTGTTGGCAGTATATAATACTTTTAATAACCATGTAGTGTAAGAATTAAAGAAGACACAATAAAAGTTAAATTATTTAACTTACAGTTAAATATAAATGATAAGGTTAAAATGATAACCTAAACTTGTATAAAACCTATTGGTTGAGTTTTATTAGACCCATATGCACCTTATAATTTAAATAATACATTTTTGAGCCATTATAAACCGAATACAAATATAATACAAAATAATATTTTATGTTATTCCTAAGGTGCCCCTCACCCCTCTTATAAAAGGGAACTCCCCCTTCACTCTATTTCACAGCTTATAAGCCATTTGGCTCATAAAAACACTACCAAAATATCCTCTAAACTTCCCTCACTTCATCCTAGAGAACCTAATTTGGTCATAAATCCAAATTAAGGATCCCTTTTGATCAAATTAAAAGGAAGAACCTGAAGAAGAGATAATGATTTCACCACCCTCTTCTGAGTTCCTTCTTCTTCCGCTTCCTTTTTCTTTGTTTTTTCCATTCTAAAATAATAAATCCAGTATATAATATATAATATTATGTTATTATAATTTCGTTACAACCAAATTAATTATTCTATCCACCCTTTGAATGACATGTCACCATACGTGCGTACGTATGGCTTACCGTCTCCACGTCGTGGTGTAATTGTTATTCAATAAATTATTATTTGGATGTGTATAATAATGATGTTTATTTTATTTAATAATTAATATAACATGATAGGTATTCTTTATATATGATATACCATCCAATTATATATTATTTTACTATCAAAATAATGATATTTTCGCTCGTGCGTACGTTTGGATTACCGTTTCCACGACGCGATGAGATTCATTTCCAAGTTCACCATTCATCAACTATTATAAAAATATATATTAA
The DNA here is from genome assembly GCA_963277665.1 of Viscum album. Lineage (NCBI taxonomy): Eukaryota > Viridiplantae > Streptophyta > Magnoliopsida > Santalales > Viscaceae > Viscum > Viscum album. Next base: position 1,441,760,238 of record OY728157.1, read on the forward strand.
TAATAAGTATGTAATATATGAAATAATAATGCTACTGGATATATATATATATATATAAGTAGTTATTTACTTACATATATCTTATTCACTTACTTCCATTCAATACTATATGAAAACGAAAATAGTGTTTATGCGTACGTAAGTACTACCATCTCCATAAACTGTGTTTTCCATTTCATATATACATACATTATACATACTTATATTCTAAATATATATGATATATAAATCATGTTTTATATTCTGGATGTATTTAAATCATGATCTAAGTGATACAATCAAGAGTAACAAGGTAAAACACGTACGATAAAGAAAGCGATTATTACCCGAAATATTAATATAACATCGAAATTATTATTAAATGGGTAGTATAAAGTCATAAATGAATAATGTATGATATAATAAATACTAATATGGTTCTGGTATAATTTATTAACATACTCTAGTCTTCATATAGATGGTTAAACGTACCCTCGACTAAAGGAAAGTGCAAGGTAAGGGGTTTTCATCTCACTCTTTATTCCCATGAGATTCACGCCATATTGCCACTATTACCTTTTGTGTGGTGTATGTACTACCCATAATTATATTATTTGCGTAATACACTTTAATTTATGTGTACATACACATTCATTGTATGATACTTCTTTCATGGGGTGTATGTTTCGTAAGTTACCAAATTGGTAACGGTTAATTCCTCAATCTCATTATTATATGAGATTATTTACGTGTAAGTATTTAATGAGAAATATTTATCATCCATGTCCATTTTTCATAAAAATGAATTCAAAATGAATATTTTTAGGATTTTTTAAAGTTACTCTTTGTCAAGATCATAATTTTAAATGTTTTAAAGATTTATCTTTCTAAATCATTTTAATTAATGTCCATCTTTTCAAAATGATAATCAGGATTGATTTATATGAACATGAATGTTTTGAAAAGATAATTCTTTTCAAAAGTTTCAAAGTGGTATGGGACACATTTATTCAAAAATATATTTTAAATTAATTCCTTTATAAATGGGTGACTTTTAAATGATTTTACAAAAAAGGATATTTCTCTCAAAAAATTTTACTCATCATTTTAAACTATGTCATCATCCTTTACTAGATATTATTTTTGATTGATGTTGATTTATTATAATAAAATCTTCCATATTTTATTGAAGTAGTTATGATATGTTTGACTGTGGATGTTCAATTTTTATACCATTAATGGATTATGGTTAATTTATTGACCTTTCGTATGCTAGTTTTAATACGAATGTTTATTTTATGTTTCAAATTTTTCATATAAATAATTCAGTGGACATAGTAAGTGATAGGTGGAGCCCGCTATAGCTCCTTGATGCATCGGTAGATCTCATACGACATGCTAGTGTCTTGGAACAAGGCCATGAGAAAAAATTTATTTGTAGTATTGGCACGAGGCCTTGACTATATGGAAATGATGTACGGTATTAGGAATTCCCTCATTGTGAAATTAGTTATTACATGTGATTATTCAACTAGTAGAATATCCATGTGCATGTTTATATGGTAATGTTTCGTTTTTTTTACCATATTATGTTCAATTTTATGTATAAAAGGTTGTTGTTTTTATTACACGTATTGCCTTAAAATTTCACAGCTTCCGTTAAATTATTTACCCCTACTGAGCATTTGAGCTCACCCCTTTCTTATGTTTTATTTTCCCATGATTCCATAAAGTGTATTATGATTGATATGGATGGTAAAGCTATAGGGGAAAATGTAATTCTCAAAGAACTATTTATGCAGTGTTTTATGTTTCAAATTTTAATTTAATGTCAATGTATGTAATATATTTTACATGAATACTAAACTGATAAGTACATTGGGACTTGATTCCTAGTAATCATGAAAATATATTAAAATAATGCACCATCTCTGGGTAACTGGGTTCGGGGCGTTATAGTTGGTATCAGAGAAATATTAGCACTAAACTTGGAAACTATATTTAGATAAACTCTAATTAGAGAACATGGCCCTATGATAGACTTTGAGGATTAGTACATAAGAACATCCAAGAATTTTGGTAATGTAGAGATTTTGTAAGTTTTCTAGAAAAATACATCCCTTTCTGGATACAAGAAGGTAGAGGCGGCTCTGGCACAACTATACCTATAAGTAAGACCCGAAAACACCGCTTTTAGGTAGACTCGAACGAGAACTGGTGCATGAAAACGGGCCTTGTTTCACTCTTGGTTACGACACTTCCGGGGGATTTGCTTATGATAATTCTCGTTTTCATTACAATCCACTATGAAGTGTTTCTTAGTATATATCTTCTCAAAGAAAACATTTTTATGATTATAGATTATATCTATAAACTGTTCAATTTATGTTAGGTATTTTACATGTTTGGAATTTTGAATTGTGATTCATAAACTGACATAGTGTATGCCATTGTTTTGAAATGGTGCCCAGTAGAAGGAATTGTAACTCCAGTAATACGTATGATCCATAGACTAATAAGTGTCATATCATTCATGGTATTAAGCCAACATTTAGAGTAGAAATAGTCTACCATGTATTATCATTATATAAAAAAATATTAACATGTGTTAATAAGATTAGTAAAGAATTTTTTGAATCCTATGACTTTGAAGGGAAGCAAGAGAAGAAAAGGATGGTAGAAAGAAAGATGGATAAAGGGAATAAGGGAAAGAAGGATTTTCTAATATGTGATAAATGTGGAATGAATCACCTTGGTAAATTCTTGAAGGGAATGAGTGTTTTTTATAAGTGTGGAGAAAAAGGACACCACGTACGTGATTTCAAGGGTAAGAAAAAGTTTTCAACTGTAAAATGCTTCATCTACAAGGCGTTGAGGCACTACCCGAATCAATGTCCCATTCATAAGATTATACTGAAAATGATGTTATTGGATAATAATAAAGTTATTATACTACCTCAGATAATGAAGCATGACTAGTGTTCTTATGTTGTTATTATAGAATTATTTCATTTGAGTGTTGTATCTATAGTATAATGATTACATTAATTATGGAGATATATAAGGATTGTATTGTAGTACTATTTTATTGAGGATTTGTGATTATATGATTCTACGAAAATTGACTTAATAGTAATCTAGAATTTTTGAAAAATAAATGTTTGAAGGAAAGGTAATCGTTAATATGGTCCTGATAATGAGGTCGTGATTTTGGAATAAGAGATAGTTGATTTTGGTAATTCAGGATGTTGCGGTGTTGTAAAAGAATACATGATGAAGTCATTCACAAGTTATTACATGGAAAAAAGGATCCTCATTATGTTTAACATCCTTATAAACATTGGATTGAGAGTTTGGATATATTTATTTTGGATAATTCTAAAGGTTGGAATGGATTAAATTTTAAATTGGATACTATTGTTAAGGTTATTTTTGGATTTCCATAAAAATGACTCTCTAGAGGTCGGTCGGCATCTCGTCACGCCCGGCAAGGCCACGAGATGTGAACCTGCAACTAAAGGGAGTCAAGGGTGCATCACCTATCACTTACCCACGTGATGTCCTGGATTGAATAATGTTGTTTTTTAAAAAATGTCTGATATGTTAATTATAAATTCATTATTCTTGGAACCCGATATGATTTGTGTAAATAGAATATATATATTTTTTGATATCTTTTAGAGTGAAAGATGAGTTTGTAGTATGAACTATTTGAAGGATTGAACACTACTTGTCAAGTATATATATACATATAATTATATATATATATATCTATATTCTCTCTTATTTTATGGATAAATTAATTATTAAACTGTAGGGAAGGGATATTAAACTAAAAAATGTGTTATCCTAATACATTACGTTTTGGTGAACCGATAGTATTTTTAATCATCATAGATTGGTGGCTTTGAGTACCAGAATTATACAATTTCTTGTGATTGATAACCTCAATCACTCCCTATAAATATTTACGTTTTCCTCCAATTATGTGTCTCTAATTTCCACCAATTTTCTCCTAATCGAGATCATAATTTGGTGGTGAATTTTTCATTCTTCTATTCCTCTTATTAAGACAAAATTTTATTAACCCAATTTCCAATGTCGGTTTTCCCACAAAGGTATTTTCTATTTTCAACCATTTATTTTTGAAGAACAATTTAAAATTGCAAGGACACAATTTATTGAAGGAGGGAAGAATGTAACACCCCAAGATTTCATAGTACATTATTTCTTCAAAGTAATTCAATAACTTTCACTACACGCAACACCGAGTTCAAGCACACCACAACTTACCAACCAAGTTGTTCAAAAGAGGCTATGAATAATATTAACTGAATTTTGAACTATATGCAATCCTTATAATTTTATAATCCATATTATGAGTTTCTTAGACATAATTTAAGAACTAATTGATTTTTTTTCAGATAAAAGAAGTATTTTTAAAAAAATGCACTTTTACCTCCTTTT